>OY728125.1:198802467-199443181 GCA_963277665.1 Viscum album | reverse complement strand
TACTCACACCCCACTAAAGAATTTCTGTCACAACCCATCCCAACAGGTTATGTGTTGCGACTATGAAAATCCATCCTCTAAACAACTACCTATTTTTTAGCAAAGAAAAGTAGTATTATCATATAAATGGGATAATTTAACATCCTAGTGTTTTTAATCGGGTCCAAAAATAATCCCTTTTTGATTTTTTCAAGTAGTTTCTATTCCATTTTCTTTATCATTGATCAGAAGTGAATTTTGAGAGTTTCATCATCTTTATACCATGTTTATGGGTTGATATACAGTATTTGAGAGTGCCTCAAGTGTTTTAGTTTGGTTTTGGGACCATCGGAGGTCTAATGGCATGTTTTAGAGTTGTATGTTAGGGAACATAGTTTACGGTAAACTGTGGGGTCCCTTCCAGTTAACCATGTAGCACAGTTTTGAACTGCCACATGGTTTGGAAAAAACATACGAGTGAGGTTCCCAATTGTGTGAGGTTATCAATTTTAATTTCATAGGGATTCCACATGTTTTTCATTGGGTTTGGGAAAACCATGTGCAATCCATGCTAGGGTGGCCTTTTGGGAAGTAGCTTTGCACTGTATCTCACAAGGTTACTATAACCTTCAGAAAACTATGTGGGTAGACTGTGAAGCATGTAAAAGGTTTTTTTCTGTTTTGTTTTTATTTATTTTTAGTATTTCTATTTCTTACCCCCTCGTTTCTCCCTTCTTGGTCGCAGATAGTATGATAAAGCTCGCTCCTTCATATCTTCTTCTTTTTTCTCATTCTCCTTCGCCATTCATCCAATTTCAGATCCATCAGGTACGTTAGATGTGTCAAGGTAAGGATAAAATCAACAAATACATCTATTATTCTTCCTTTTCACCTCATAGAGTGCTAAATCTATTTGATCCATTTATCCCTATTTTTAGAGCGTTGTATGGAAACTCATATCTAATCCAATTCGCTTTGAATTTGAGATTGATATCGGTTGTGCCTACGTCTACGATCCCATGTTATATGGTGTATGAACCTGGTTTTTCAATCAATTATGGATCTCTTAAATTTGGTCTAATTATTTATTTTGGTCCTAAATCTGATGCCTACTGAGTTATTCATGGTTTTGAGGGTTTTTGAGTCTTATATTGAGCCTGAAACACTACTTTTTGGAAATAATAGGCTTGGCACATGGCTTATGGTAAACCGTATGGGAAGGCCACATATTTAGAGAAACCCATGCGGGTGTAAAGTTTTAGACATGGCCTTACTGCACGATTGAATTATGGGATCCCTAAACATGTGTTGTTATTGTTAAAGTGTCTCATTTTCCCAGGTACCATTGCAGGGTTTGCGCACAGTTTGGAAAACTGTGTGGACAAACCATGCACTTTCTATTTTATTGGTAATTTTAAAATTTTTCCCTTAATGATCTAATTAATCCACCTCCTTGATTTTAATTATAATTCCTATGGGATTAACCTTTTTTTCATTCATTTTGGATCCCTTTTAAGGCTTAAGGTAGGGATTGAATGTCTTATTCATCTAAGATCTGATCGAGCTTATGTTCATCAAGTTGGATGTTCAACAATATATACTTGAGTCCTATTTATAAGTTCTTCTCCTCTCTTTCTCTCAATATAGTTATCGATGTGTTATAGTTTTTCCATTTTTCTTATATATACTCCATTCTAAGACGAATTAGAGGTTGATATCGAAGGATAAGAATCGTACACCCCTAAGGTGGGTGTTTTATAAATTATCCCTCAAGTTCATTGATTTTGGTATTGCTATGTAGGGCCCCTCGATTTTATCTTCTGTCATTTAATAAATTTATATTCCATCATTATAATCATTAAAACTATATAGTTATGATCTTTCCATATATATGATTAATTTTTATTGGTTGAACCTACAAATACATCCATCCCATGTAGGATGTAATACCATAATTGGGTTTTTAGTATTTGACATGTTTGAGCCACGATTCGGGTGTGACTTGGCCTGAACATTCTAAAAGAATGATTTTGTATAAAAAATGGATTGATTTATATTGTGAATTACATAATGGAATGTATCATGTATGCTCACCTCTTGACCCAACAATGGTAAGTGCTCCAATTGATAATAATCTATGAAATGGAAATTAGAAATTATACTATGTATATGAATTGACCATATTAAATGTAAATAAATGATAATTTTCATGTCGATAGAACCACTTACCACATTAATGTAATGTAGAAGAATATACCTTAATTATTGAATATTCCTTAAATAGATTTAATTAAGGTTTCATACTACTTGTCCTCGTCATATTGCTGAAAGTAAAGGATTGAACCAATTGAAATTATATATATGGCTTCATTATTAAATAAGAGTGGCCTAACTCGAGCTCGCCTTGGATTCTTATTGGGAAATCCCATAAGCACTCGAGATCCCCATTCCAATTAAAGGATGCAGCCTTATTAGGTTGAGACCCACCTAGATAGAGATCCTTTTCTACTCTTGTATTTTCACTATAGCACCACATGATCCCTCATATAGTATTATAGGATGCATTGGATACACTCCTTGGATCCAGAATTGATAATTAGGCTCCTTGGTTAAATTCCATAGGGCCCAGTCCCCACTGAGCCCCATTTTACCTTGGATTATCACCTTGAATTAGGAAGGAACCATATTATGGAATGCCTTGGAACATGATCCTTGGATTACACTCTTACCCCTTAACGAGACTCATATACTACTGATTTAGTGGCACTTGAGGTCTATGTTTCCTTGGTTATTACCTTGGAACATTATTTTTAAATATCATTAATCATGATTGCTTTGTAATATCTTGTAACCTTCACTATTTGTACTATCACGAGGTGATATCTATGATGGATATGCCTCACATGACCTATCAAGATAAATTTGTAATTAATTAATTAATGATATGGTTACATGTTTAGAAACCAGACTAGGTATGAAGTAGATACTTGGTTATCTAGTTACATTGTACTATTTTACTTTATATATATGCATGATTTCATACGTTTACATTTCTATTAAATGATATGGATGTTATTGACACCATTGGTGGTGACCCACTTGGATTTATCACTCACCCTCTTCGTGAGTCATTCGATACCTGGAGTAGATTACATGGTTATAGGTGTTTACATAGGGAAGTTTATGACTTCAAACACTGGATTACATTCTTTTTAGGATGGATCTTGATAGTAGATAACTGAGTCGGAACTCTAGATGTGTTGGATAGTATTTTTATTTCGTTTATAGTTTTGTGAAACATGTTATGCCTACTATCTTGTATCGATATTTTCTAGTTTTCTAGATACATGACATATCATTATCAATTTTTCCAGTTATTTCAGTTATTGTTACTATTGTCTCTATTTTTTCCATTGTGCCTTCTATTTACTTATATTTCTTCCATTATTTACCTCATTTTATATTTAACCGCTTTCCTGTGCATTTTTATTGCGGGAATAGTCTTCCCACAGACACACCCTATGCCTTCGTTGTTATTTTGTAGCCTCTAGTGTTTGTGGTGATTCTCTTGATTCCATTTGGCCCACTAGGCTCAGAGCAGCTATTAGGTGGCATTCAAGTCTAGGATGTCACAATGAGGAGTTAGAGGGGGTTATTTTCTTTCTTTACTATTTGAAGATAATATATTAGAGATTGGGAATTATTTGGACTTGGTTATAAGACATTCTTCGACATTGTGAACCTACGTTCAATGTAAAATCCATGTTACCCAAAATATAATAGTTATTCTGTTTTTTTCATATTATAGTTGAAATTATTTCACCATTGGGTGAAACACATGATTTGTGGTGTTATTGATTATTTTTCTGACTAATATTTTATTTCATCCTTGGAATGATGATATGAGGAAATTAGAATTGATACATGCATCATTACAATCACCTATAATTAACATGTCATGCATATTTTCATGCCATATAGGTTCATTTTACTGCTTTTCAGTGCTTACTATGCCTGTGATTGTTGAGTGATACTGTGATAGTTAGATTATGCTTGTATTAATCTTAGTTGTGATTGAGTGATTGTTTATCCCAATTTATGAGGTTTATGAGACCTCGTGGGTTGAAATGAGTAATTTAACGAGTCAATCCATTATGATATAAATAAATGGGTGTCATTTTCATTAATGAGGTGTATGGGCACTGATTTAATGGGAATGGATATCCAATATAATGTGATACATGAAATATAATATGAAATGGTTTCATGTTCTTATCCTGACTTGTTATGTTTATGAAAGGTAGAGGAATGAACCTGGAAATTAAATGTAGAATGAAATGAAACCTGTACTTGAGAAATTATTGGTACCTGTCAATATAAGTGGGTAGTTGGGGGTAGTATTCCTTGGTTAGTGATTTTTATTACATTCATCTTCTACTAGTGATGATATCTTTATGCTTAATCTCATTCTATGGCATGTTCTTAGAAACTGTAGACCAATTCCACCATGACGTCTTTATATCGTATGTCAGGAAGGCGGAAATGATATGCTCCAGATCTGGTGAGACATGATCCCCCAATACTACCTCATGGCGTGACACTTGATGAACCAACTATTGTTCCTGGGATGGGCACTGATTCTAATGTTCATGATAGTTTCCTACATCTGATGATGTCCATACGTGGTGCTCCACAGCTTATACCTATAATGGCTGATATGACTTGTGTGTTCCAGTAGTAACATCCTTCCACCTTCTCAGGATATGACAGTCCACCAGCTACCAAGTCTTAGATAAAGGCTACTTTACTTATCTTTAAGAATCAGGATATGTTTCCAGAGTGGAGGGTCAATATTTCTATATATGTGCTTTGGGATTTAACCAAGCATTGGTGGGATGTGATTACACATGCTTGTCATCATCAAAACATGTTATGGGTTTATTTCTATACTTCCGTCTATGATTAATTATTTACATAGATGATAAGAGTTGACATATCTAGAGAGTTCATGAATCCTTAGTAGGGTTCCATATCAGTTATGGAATATTCAACACGTTTCATAGTGTTACAGTTCGTTTCACAATTTCTAGCCAGTAATGTGCTTTCATGTGCTAGATGTGTTGAGGATGGGATCTAGTACACCATCTATATTCATGTAAATTTCTTTTTTCCATCCTTATTTATAAGTAATAGTCAATCATTATCTTGTCACTAAGCCCAACCTGTGGTACAAAAATAGTATCCGGCATATAAGGTAAGTGCCACATCAAGCCAGTAGTAATTTTAGCGTAGAAATAATTCTCTTGAGGTTTATCACCAGCTTAGTGACAACCATAATGACTATTTCAACAAATCTTTATTATGTCATCAGTGTGGACGAGGGTGGAATTTAAGCCTTAGTGTGATAGAGACCCAGTGGAGTCTAACAACATGATCATTTATGATTAAAATACCCTTTCTTTTGACTTAATTAAATGTCTTATGGATATATAAAACACATTCACTCCTTTTTATTCAATTAAATTTAAAATACCATTTAATTTTATTACCATTGATAATATAACAATTTTTACAATTATAACATTAATAGTATAAATATATGGTTTTAAAAAATCCTTTTGAAACAGACAAATGAAGTAATGGCCTCAAGCAGTAGGTTCATACCATATGAATCCCATTTATCAGAGCTTCTAAGGGAGATATCATTTCTAGGATTTTCCCTATACCAAATCCAAATTGATATCGAATAACATAAGCATGACTGAAACCGTTTATAGGAGAAGTTCAAGATCATCGAGATCATGACCCAAACCATGTTCACTGAATGACCCCATGAAAGCCACACCATCACAAACCATACTCTTAGGGTGTATACTAGTGAAATAAAGGGATATATAACAATACCCTATAATTATGATTATGTATATTATTTTTTGAATTGAATGATGAATATACTTTCATTCTATTATTGTTACTTTGTAAATAATTTATAAAGAAAAATTAATATTTTTGGGTAATTAAGAAATCTATTTTGAGTAATTAATGAATTTTAAAATAAATAATGTTTTAATAATATATTATTATTATATTAATATTGTTAAATATAAATGATCATATATTTTTTATGATGTCAAATGTATATTTTATTAAGGTTTGAAAACTATTTTTATCAAAACCCTTCAATTTTCAATAAATGCTGGTTTTTATTTTAAAATTAAAAATAAACGTATATAGAAAATTATATATATAAAATAAAAATTATTTTTAGAATCATGATGTCCCAATTATCAAAAGGTTAGTTTTTAATAATTTTCTGAGAAAATCTATTTTTTGGGTAAACATTAAATACTGTATAAATATACAATGTGTTTTATGACATCATAATGGCCCAATAACATTGTAACAAATACTATAAAATGTATATTTGTCCAAATATGTGTTTTTAATTTATAATAATTTTATTTTATTTTTGTTTTATTTAGTTTATAAAGCCTTAGTGAATCCTCCAAGACATATAAAACATTTTAAGATTTTAAAATCATTTCCTTGAAAGTGTGACTCACCTCCTCATAAGAAAGAGAAATATTTTAATATATCCGGACCATATCCTTATAAATTAATTTATACCACTCCCCTTATCCAGAAAACATGGGGAAAAACAATGGTATGGTTTGTGGTTTTGAATATTTTATTGTGTAGTTTCCAAATCCAAAATTATAAAGAAATCCCCCTCCTTTTTCAATATAAACACACCCAAGCTACCATTTATCTTTAATAAAACTCCACCAAGCTCAACAAACCACTTATCCCTAGTCTATATAGTCCTCACATGGCTCCCCCAAGATCCCAATAAACCTATCCCAAGCCTTTGGTGTCACACTTCCATGTAAGGGATTCCTCTCCTGTCATTTGAATTCAAGAAACTTCTTTGAGATTAGTCCCTTTAATTCGTATTTTTTGTATTTACATTAATTTTTAAACATTAAAATACTATCCAATATATTTTATTTTTATAAGGGTAAATTTATTCCCCCTACATTTTGACCCTTACATAAGTCGTTACTATGCCAAAATTCTGTAAGGGATATTCCACTCTCCTCTTTTATCAAGCACTCTTCTTATGATATGTCTTTTAATTTAAATGTCTATATGTTGGGAGATATTAATACATACTCCAATTATGTTCCATTTTATTTATAAATAATTATATCTTTATTTAATTCTATTTAATCTATTCATGATCCTTTATATACACCCGTTACCATGTCAAAATTCTGTAAGGGATTTCTCTTTCCTCATTCCCATTAAAGCACTTATTTTATATTATGAATCTTAAATTCCATTTCTTATGTTGGGATATTATGTTCTATGATCCCATTAATTTCTATTTCATGTAAAAGTTATTATATACCCTTTTCTCTCTCATCAACCCATTTTATAAATTTCCACATGATGTCATTATGCTACTGAAATTGCACCACAATTTTCCAAGCCAAAATCATTATGTAGTGAATACCATACCCATTCCTCTATCAAGGGAATTCACCTTTATGTACACATACATATTTATTGATGAATTAAATATATGCATCTCACTTTACATTATCATGTAATAAATAATTATGTTGAATTAATCCATGTTACATAATCTATGTTGAACATTTAAGAATGATATTGAAATGATTATTAAGGGTGAAACCTAATAAAGCTCCAATGCATTGGGTAATGTTTTCTATCATGATACGTCATGTTGGGATAGGGGTATACCTGATTCCTTTATGGGAATTTTTCCACCATTTTTGGATAGGGGTTTACCTGATTCCTTTTGGTTTATAATGTAGTGTTTTAAGTTGTTTCCATATTTCCATGTTATGATTAGCATGCTATATGAGGCCTTTTTTATTTATGTTCCTTTATGTGTCATTGATATGAATTTTTTAACATGTATTTTTATCCTCATGTTATTCCATTTTTACTCCCATACTGGGCTTTATAGATCACCCCTTTATTATGTATGTCCTTAGGTTATCTCATGCAGTGTTAAGTGCAAAGGAATGTTATGGTCATGTAAAAGATGTTTTCAATAAAGATGTTGTATTTCATTTTCTAATTTGTTATATAATGTTCCTAAATTTCTAATACACTAGACCTATTGATCTTTTGAGTTGTATTAAATGAAAATATATGTAATAAATCATGTTTTATTGTGTAATAGTGAGCATAGTTGTTATAAATTGTATCAAAGGATAGGTTTTGTTATTTTTGGTATTAGAATTAGAAAACCCTAGTGAAAACCCATAGAGATAAAGCTAAGTATAATAAAAATAGACCTACATTTTGGTGAGTATATAGTTAGTGGATTATCAAGAAAATAAATCCCTTTATGGATATAAATAAGTGTATGTGGCTCTAGAATAGGTGTATCTAGGGGTAAAACCTGAAAACACCGCTTTGAGCTAGACTCCAATAAGAACTGGTGTATGAAAATAGGCCATGATGCACTACTTGTTTGAAACTCATAGGGGATATTCTTTGGTAAATTTATAATATTACTATGAACCATTATTAAGGGATCCCAAAAAAATTACTATAAAAAAATATGATAGGAATTAGATCATGGATAACTTAGACTGAAGCTTAGAAACTCATAAGGTAAAGAGATAAATGTAATTTATAAGTTATCCCTTTAATGTCATTGGATTACCATTATGTGTTTAAATGTTTCAGATACTCATCCCTAAGCCTATTTTGATAATGTAAAACTATAATCAAAAATTGAAAGGTAGGGTTATCATCCATTATTCTATTCATTCTTTAAATCATAAAAGTTTAGTAGAGATATTCAAATATCACCACAAATAATGGATGTTGAGATGTCAATGAAGGTAGAAAATGGGAAAATTATTTCATCCTTGGAATAAAAATCCTCCCCTTTCACCATTTATGGATTGAACTTCACAGAATACCTTGTTATGATTCTACAGGTATAATTTGATACAATTATGGGCATGGTTTGCCTTTCCCAATATAGAGCAAACATAAATTGATGCAAGAGGGAAATCAATCTCCATATGGTGAATCAAACTCATATTCTATAAATTTTTATAGAGGAGGATGAATATTCATTAGCACCATCATCTCAAGAATGGTTATTATTTCCATACAAGAAATAATATATTTTTTCAATTGATCGATTCTAATGAATGAATAATCCTCGAAAACATGCCTATTGTGAGGGAATTCCATAACGTGTTTCCTGAAGAATTTCCTAATATTTCACCTAGGGGAGAGGTTAAATTTTTGATCTAAATTAAACTTATGGTGTTTACAATAATAAAGACTCTATATAGAATGACTTTTGTGTAACTTAAGGTGCTAATGAAACAACTACAGAAGAATCTAGATAAAGGGTTTATACACCCAAGTGCTTCACCATGGGGTGGACCAGTCCTCTTTATCAAGAAGAAGGATGGGTCAATGCACCTTTGAATTGATTATCATGAGCTCAGAAAAATCACAATAAAGAAAAATTATTCATTGTCATGAATTGATGACTTGTTTGATCAGATACGTGGAGAAAAATAATTCTCCAAGGTGGATTTGTGGTCGAGATATTACCAAGTAAGTGTCAAGAAGGAGGATACCCCCAAGATTACTTTTCGTACAAGGTATGGGCCTTATGAATTCATTATTATTCTATTTGGACTCAATAATGATCCAAAAATCTTCATGGACTTGATGAATAGAGTCTCTAGATATTACCTTCACAAATATTTGGTAGTGTTTAATGATGATATTTTAATATAATCAAAAACCAAGGAGGAGTTTGAGGAGAAGCTGTGCACTATTCTAAATATCTTGCGAAAGGAGAAGCTCTATGAAAAGTAAAAAAATTGTGTGTTATGGTTGAAGGAAGCCTAATTCCTGGGGATTAGCATCTTAAACAATGGTATATCTATGAATCCTTCCAAGAAAAATGCAATTGAGGGATGATCGATGACAACATATATGATAGATATTTGTAGCTTCCTTCATTTATCTGGATATTACTGCCGATTTGTGAGAATCATATCACCATTTTCAAACCCCCATACCAAGATAACTCGGAAGGGAGTGAAATTTTCATGGAATGATGAATGTGAAGAATGCTTCATGAATTTGAAAAGGAGGCATTTTCATTTCTCATGTTCTCACAGTACCCACAAGTGGGGATCTTTTCATAATTTTCAATGATGATTCAAAGAATGTATTGGGATGTGGTTTGATGAAAAATGACAACGTCATTTCCTACACCTCAAGGTAGCTGAAAATTCATGAGCCAAACTATCCCATGGATGATCTGGAGTAAGTAGCTGTGATAAATTAATTAAAAATCTGGCGGAATTATCTCTTTGGGGAGAAGTGTGAAATATATATATGGATTGAAAAAGTCTCAAATATATATTCACCTAGAAAAAGATGAAAATGATCCAACAAATATGGATAGAGATCATCACAGATTATGAATACTCAATCCACTACCATATTAGGAATCCAAAGAAGGTAGAGAATGATCTATGTAGGAAGAACCCAACAATAATATTATTGATGAGAATTGAGAAGGATCCAATCCTCTTAGGTTTTATGAGGATGAACATGGGAATCCCAAAGAAGGGAACATAATCAATACTTTCACAAATTATTTCTCAATTGTCTCTTTTGTAAAGGTTAAAGGAAATAAAAAAGATAATGTGGTAATTTAGAAGAAAGTGGGAACTATCAGAAAAGGGAAATCCTCATATTTCAATGTTAATGAAGAAGGAATTGTGATATTTGGGTCAAGACTCTCAGCTATATTAAATCTTGAATAAAAAAAGAACTTTTGTATGATGCATATTGTTCGACTATCTACATTTACACAAGAATCACAATGATTTATTGAGATCATCAAGAGCACTATTAGTGGGATAACATAAAGAAAGAGATGATTGAAAAAGCATAAAGTGTCTAGAATATCAGAAAGTGATGGCTAAAAGAAAGAAGTCTAAGGGTATGATGCAACCATTACCCATACCAACATTTAAATGTTAAGATATCACCACAGACATTTTCATCAGACATCCGAAAACATCCAAAGTAAATAATTCTATCTGGGTTTCTATGGATTGTCTTATAAATACTACACACTTCATAGTGATTTGAGAGGATTTATCACTGTATTAGTCGACATGAATATACATTGGATAAGTGGTAAGGATGCATGGAAAACCACTATTGATTATGTCTGATCGAGATCCATGATTCAACTATAAGATTTGGAAAAGACTCAAGAAAGATCTAAAAACTAAGATGATCTTTAATATGACTTGTCATCCTCAGATTAATGGACAGCCTGAGTGGACTATCCAAACACTTGAGGAAATGTTGAGATCTTTTTCAATTAACTTAAAAGGAAGATGGGACTGACATATTACTTTGATGGAGTTATCCTACAACAACAGTTTCCACTCAAGAATCCAACAGCTTATTTTGAATCCCATTATGGGAAGAAGTTAAGTACATCATCTTGTTGGGATGAATTTGGGTAATGAAAACATCTAGATCCTGAAATGGTTGAGGAAATAGAGGGGAAGGTTAAGACTATCCACCAACACATTAAATCTCATTAGAGTCGAAATAAGTTCTATGATACTAATCATTGATACAACCTAGATTTTGAGTTTGGAGACATGGGTTTCCTTTTAATGTCTCATTGTAAGAGGGTGATGAGATTTCAGAAGAAGGGAAAGCTTAGTCCAAGATACATTGAAACTTTTGAGATCATTTATCATGTCAGAGCAGTGGCCTATTGTCTAACACTACCACCTAACCTATCTCAAGTACGTGATGAATTCCATGTATCCCTCTTGAGAAATTACATACCGGACCACTCACATGTACTCAATATAGAGGTGGTACCATTGGGAAATGACAATTTCTACGTGGAGTAGCAGGTAAAGATCTTATATTTTAAAGAAAATGTTCTATGAAATAATACAATGCATCTTGTCAAAGTGTTGTGGAGAAACCACAAGTTTGAAAATAAACATGGGAAATGGAGGAGGTTATAAAGTAGATTCACCCCTATATATTTTAGTATGGGAAAACAAAATTTCATTGGAGAAATTTCTTAAGGGGAAACGTTGTAACGACTTGAACATTTATGAGTAAAATTCCATTTCTTTTTTACTTAATTAAATGTCTAGGGGATATAGAGAATAAATAAAATCCTTTTTTATCTAATTAAATTTAAATGACCATTTTTGTGTAACTACCATTGATAATATAACCGTTGAATAGTGATTACATTACTAGTATAAATATAGGATTTTGGAAAATACTTTTTCTATAAACAAAGGTTGTGATGGATTCAAGTAGTAGGATTGTGCCCTAATAATCCTGTTTATTGGAGATTTTGAGGGATAAAGCATTTTTGGGATTTTACCTTGACCAATCCCAAGCCTAGATCCAACAACTTAATCATGAGTGAAATTGTTTTTGATAGAAGTTCAAGCTCATTGAGATCACAACCCAAACCATGTTCACCAAATGACCCCATGAAACCCCACCATCGCACACCTTACTATTAAGGTATATGATGGTGTTATAGTGGGATATGTAACAATACCGTAGAATTATTATTATGCACATTATTTTTTAATATAATAATGAATATAATATCATTATTTTATTGTTACTTTGTAAATAATTTCTAAATCACAAAAAATATTTTTGGTTAATTAAGAAATATATTTTCTATAATTAATTAATCTTTGAAATAAAAAATATTTCAATATTTTATTTTTATTAAATTAATTTTGTTAAATATAAATTATCATATATCTTTTATAAATTCAAAGGTAATTATTATTAAGTATTGAAAATTGTTTTTGTCAAAAGCTGACAATTTTCAAAAAATGTTAGTTTTTATTTTAAAAGTTAAAATACACATATTTAAAATATTATTTAGAAAAAAATAATATTATTTTTCAAATTAGTACATTAAAATTATCCAACATTTAATTTTTAAAAATTTTATGAGCATCCAATTTTTGGGTAAAAATTAAATATCATATAAATAAATGGTGTGTTTTATGACAACATAAAGACCCAATAATGGTGTAATAAATACTATAAAAGGTATATGAGGCCAAATACATATTTTTTACATCGAAATAATATTATTTTATTATTATTTAATTTATTTTATAAATCCATTGTGAATCCTCCCAGATATATAAAATATTTTAAGACTTTAAAATCATTTCCTTGAAAGTGTGACTCACCTCCAAATAATAAAGGTCGATATTTTAATATATTTGGCACTTAGACTTATAAAATAATATATACCACTCCCATTTTCTAGAAAACATTGAAAAAACCCATGGGATGGTTTATAGTTTTGAATATTTTATTATGTAGTTTCCAAAAACAAAATAATAATGAAATCCACTCCATTCCTATATAACCCCAATCAAGATCCTATTTTTCTATACTAAAACTTCTAAAATATTGACCTCCATCTACCCCATACTATCTAGTGGCCTCCTAATGCATCCATAATCTCCCATGAACCTCTCCCAAGCCATTGGAGTAACATATCCAAGTAAGGGATTCATCTCCTCTCCATTGAATTCAAGAAACTTCTATCATATTAGACCATTTAATTCCAATTTCTTTTATTTTAATTAATTTTTAATAATAACCTTAATATAAAATGGATTTTATTTGTATTATGGATCATTTATTCCCCCTCATTTTTACCCTTACCTAATCTATTACTATACCAAAATTCCGTAAGAGATCGTCCACTCTTCTCATTTATCAAGCACTCCTTTTGTTACATGTCTTTCAATTTCAATTTTCATATATTGGGATATGTTCATACACACTCTCCTTATTTTAAATTTGAACTATAAATAACGATATCTTTATTTCACTCTCATTAAGACATTCATGATCCTTTATATACACCTATTACCATACAAAAATTATGTATGGGATTTATCTCTCATTATTCTAAATAAAGAACTTCCTTTATATTATGAATCTTAAATTCCATTTCATATGTTGGGATATTATGTTCTAGGATCCCCTTGATTTCCATTTTCTATATAAATGATGAGATACCTCTTTATCTCTCATCAACCCATTTTATGAATTTCTACTTGACTTTGTTATGCTGCTGAAATTGCTTTGTGATTCTCTATTCTAAAATCATCATGTAGTGAATACCATACTCATTAATCTATCAAAGGTATTAAACTTTATGCACATATAAATGTTGATTTAGGAATTACATGTATGTATTCAAGATTTCATGATCATGTAATAAATTTTGATGTTGAATGTATCCATGTTATAGGCTCTATGTAGAACACTTAAGCATGTGACTAAAATTATTATGAAGGGTGCACCCTGATAGTGCTCTATTGAATTGGGTAGTTTCTAGTATCATGATACATTATGTAGGGACAAGAGTTTACCTAATTCCTTTATGGTGATTTTATCCAACATATCAGGACATGGGTTTACACGATTATTTATTTTTATGTGTTAGTGTTTTAATTTGTTTCCATATTTTCATGTTATGATTATAATTCTATATCATGATTTTATATTCATGTCCCTTTATGAGTTGTTGACATGCCTTGTATAACATGTATTGTTATCCTCGTGTTATTCTATGTTAACCCACTTACAAGGCTTTATAGATCACCCCTATCTTATGTTTGTCCCCATGTTATCCCAAATATTGTTAAGTATGAAGGAATGTTTTGGCCATGTAAAAGAATTTTTCAATAAAGATTTTATATTTCATGTTTTATGTTATTATGTAATGTTCCTCATTTAAAAATATACAAGAAATATCGATCTTATGAGTTTTTATTAAATGAAAATATATTTTATTAGTCCTGTTTAATCATGTAATAAATAGCAGGTTTGTTATATATAGCTCCTGGATTGTGGTTGTATGGGGTATATTCAGAGATGTTGTAGGAAATTTCCAAACAATTCATGTGGAAAAGGATTAGTATGAGATCAACCATCAGAAGAGGGTTCTTTTGTGTTGTGTCAGGCAGAGAATTGGAGTATAACTAGTAGGACTGGCCAAAGTGGAGGTTTTGGTTGGGGTAGCCAAACCCTTGATCATCAATAGTTCCATCAGAGAAGTTATGATCATGGTAGTCCATCTGTTGCACATGGTCATAGATCTGGTTAGTTGCATGCACTACAAATGATACCCAAGGATTAGGATGTGGTACTATCTACAGTATGAGGTACTATTCTTGTGGAATGTACTATACTATCTACTTTATTTGATATAGGGGATTCAGATTCTTTTATAGCTATATCTGTCATGTAAAGTCTTGAACTAAAGATACAATATTACAATGATGTAATGACCCTATATACACCATTAGAGGTATGAACAGTGGGCATACACCACAATATGGATTGCCCCCTTGAGTCTGAAAATTAAACTTTCTTATGGAACCTCTTTGTTCTCTAGATGACAACCTTCAATGTCATTCAAGGGATGGATTGGTTGGTTCATTATCACAATATTGTATACTTATATCATCACAAGGTATCATTTACATCACCACATGGTAGTAGTTATCTATATAAGGGTGACTGGGATGTTTGGGTTGGTAGATCAGGACCAGAGTATCATGGGCTTGGTGGACAGACCACGCAAGTTGAAAATCTATTCATGGAGTATTAGGGTTTATGTTAAGATGATTTTCCTCCAGTATTAGATCATTTCAAATATCTATTTCCCACTAATTTTTTTTGGATTAACTCTTCAGAGATAGTTAGAGTTTACAATGGAGCTTGTTTCGAGAGAAACTCTAATGTCCATTCCTCCTTACATGATGGCACCTACATAGTTTCATGAGATCAAGCAGCAGTTAGAGGATTTAGAGTCCATATTTTTTATATTACCTAGTACATTTTCATGGGGATCACCCATTATTTTTTCCAAGAATGTGGATGAAACCTTAAATCTATGTGTGTATTATAGAAATTTGAATGAGCTTATGGTCAAGGAAATATATCCAATACCTCGAATAAATGATCTATTCGACCAGATTTGTGGAACAAGGGTCCTCTATATGATCAAACTAAGATCAGGTTATCATCAGGTGCAAGTAAGGACATCAGAGATACCTCATTAAACGTTTTTGTAGCAGGTATGGTATATATGAGTACCTAGTTATGTCATTTAGTTTTACGAATTCGCCAGATATTTTTCATGGCTCTAGTGAATAGGGTGTTCCACCCCTATTTGGATTCTTTTTTCATGGTCATTGTGGATGACATTTTTGTGTATTCTCACACTCGTAGAAACCATTCAAATAATCTAGAGATCCTTATGAGTAAACTGAGAGGGAATTGCGGTTATTCTAAGCTTTATAAGTGACACTACTAGATTGAACATGTTCATTTCATGGGGCATATCATTTCAGAATCAAGAGTATCCATTGACCAGAAAAGATTACTGATGTAGTTTTCTGGGAGCATCACAACAATGAGTTTTATTTACGAAGTTTCTTGGGGATAGCTAGATATTATTGACATTTCCTACCAGAATTTTAACATAATTATTCAACTCTTACTCTCCTTACCAATAACGGTGTTATGTTCCTATTTTCAGAAGTGTGTGATAAATCATTTTAGGAGTTGAAAGGGAGGCTTGTCTCAAAAACTATTCTAATTAGTCCAAATAATGGAAGAGGTTATACCATATTATATGATGCATTAAGAATCGTCCTAGGATAAGTATTGATGTAGGAGGATGAATTCATTACGTATAGATCTCAGTAGCTGATACTGCATGATAGAAATTACTTTATTCATGAACATGATCTAGTAGTAGTTGTCCATGCCTTGTGTTTCTGGAGACGTTATATATTAGGTGAGCACTTTATGGTGTACACAGATAAAAAAAGTATCAAATATATCTTTTCTCATTATTACTTTAACCTCATACATCAGATATTGGTTTAATATCTAAAATCCTTTGATTTTGAACTTTTCTATATGCTTGGGAAGGGCAATGTGGTTGTAGATGCATAGAGTTGGAAAACTCAAACACAGGCCATACGAGAAGCTAGTGATGAATGGAAGATAAGGATCCTTTTTATAAATTTAATATGGTGTCTCATTATAGTCATGAGCATTCTTACCTCTCATATTTGATGGTTACCTCTTCCATCTTTGATAAGGTGAGGTGTCAAATATTATTAGACCTTGAAGGCATGGTTCTCTATAAGATTTTATCATGATATAACCCACATATGGATTGGTTTGTAGACATTGAAGACATCCTAATTATTCATGGATATGTATGGGTCCCTATAGATACTAGAGATGAGTTGATTAAAGAGTCCCATGCTTCTCATTAGGCAGTTTATCCATGCATCTTGATGATGTACTGAGATATACGACATCAGTTTTGGTGGCCTAGGATGAAGCATCAGATATCAAGCTTTATCACTAGGTGTTCCACCTGTTAGTAGGTGAAGGAGAAGCACCAAAGATATGTAGGCTGGTTACAACCACTTCTAGTCCCGGAATGGAAATGGGAAGATGTTTCTATAGACATTGAAGTTGGTTTACCTAGTTCAACTAGAGTTAGTGACACTGCATGGGTTGTCACTGATATACTGATGAATGTTTCCCACTTACTTTCTATTCAATAATCTTTCACAATTGATGATATGGGAAGAATGTATGTCTATGAAATCATACTACCACATAGGTCCCTTGTACTATCATTTCAGATAGAGACACCTGTTTCACGTCACAGTTCTGGCCGAGATCATAGAAGGCTATGGTAACACAGGTGATTCTATGCACAAATTTTCACCCTCACACTGATGGAAAATCAGAATGGATAATACCGGCTCTAGAGGATATGATCTGAGTGTGTTTCCTTGATTTCAGTGGTTCCTAGTTGAATCATATCCCTCTAATTGAGTTCTCCAATAATAATATCTCCCAAGCGACAACTCAGATGGATCATTTTGATTCCTTATATGGTAGGTCATTCTGTTCACCTCTATACTGGTTGGAGGCAGGTGAGGTAGCCCTACTAGGTTCTTGTCTCGTTTAAGAGTATTTAGAGCAGGTCTAACTGATTAGAAAGAATATGAATACTGCTCAATCTAGAGGGATATCGTATGTTGATCACCATCGATTACCTCTAGAGTTCAAGGTTAGGGATTGTGTTTTCCTTTAGGCATCACCTAGGCTAGGGAATAATTGATTATAGTAGTAAGGGAAGCTATCAACTCATTATGTAGGGACATTTGATATCCTAGAGAGAGTCGGACCAGTATCCTATAGGTTTCTACTGCCTTAGAGGTACCATTCCATGCACGACATCTTCAATGTTTTGTAGCTTCTCCAATATCATGTTGACCCATGTAATACCTTTGATCCTGAATAAGTTGAGTTATATTCTAATTGTACCTTTGAGGAGTATCGAGTATGATCATTTACCAGAGCATGAAGGATATCCGAGGATAGTCTGTCCCTATAGTATGGGTGCTATGATACCACGATCATGTGCAGGATAAGACATATGAGAGGAGAGTAAACGTATGTGCCCAATGGCTAGATTTTTTCTCAAATAGTGGTTCTACACCCTTGGATGGTGAACTTGGGCATGATTTCTTTTAATGGGGAAGACTGCAAGAACTTTATTTTTTACTCAGGTATAGATCCTTAAACTTTAGGTTGAATTCATTATTTTGGACCTAAATTGGATTCCTACTGAGTTAGTGAAGGTTCCATTGGTGTTTGGGTATTCATTAGAGCCCAAAACTAACTTTTTGGAAAAAATAGAAACGGTACACATTTTATAGAAAACCATGTAGGGAGGCCGCATGGTTTGAGAAAACCATGTAGGTGGCATGATTTTTTATAGATATTTACTGCATGGTTGGCACACGATTTCCCGAATTGTGTAGCTTAACCATTTGAGTGACCCCTTTTCCCAGGTACCCATTCATTGGTTGTTCATGGTTTGGAAAACCATGTGAAAAAACTATGCACATGCTATTTTATGGGTAATTTTACCATTTTCCCTTAATTATATAATTAATCATCATACTTCCTCTAAATATGATTTCTTAATAGATTAACCTATTTTCCTACCCTTTTGGAGCTCTTTAAAGGCCTAAGTTTGGGACTTAAATATATCCTTTTTCTAGGATCTTATCGAGCGTCCATTCATCACGTTGGATGCACTACAATGTGTACTCGAGTCCTTTTTAGTCATTCTCCTCTATTTCTCCTGACCTAGTTATCAAGGTGTGAGCTTTTTCCCCTTATTCTCATATCTACTGCGTTCTAAGCCAAATCAGAGGTTGATATCGGAGGATAAGGATCCTATGACCCTAAGGTGGGTGGTCTATAACTCATCCCTCAAGTTCAATTATTTTAGAATTATCATGTGGGCCCCACCAATTTCACCAGGTGTCATTTATTAAATTTATATTTCATACTTATAATCATTATAACCATATAGTTACACTCTTTTCATATATGTGATTAAATTTTGGTGGTTACACCCACAACTCCATCCATACCATGTAGGATGTTATGCCATAATTTTTTATCTAGTATTTGACACATTTGAGCCATCATTCGGGTGTGACATAGATTGACCCTTATAAGGGTAATATTATCTATAGTAAATGGCTTCATTTAAATTTTGAATTGAAAATTGGAAAATACCATGTATGATCACCACTTAACCAACCTAATGTAAGTGGTACAATTGATAAATAAATAAGAAATGGAAGTTGGAATGTATACTAAGTATATTAATTGACCATATTTAATGTAAATAAATAATAGGTTTCACGTCTATAGAAACACTTACCACATTAATGGAAGGTAGATGAATCAACCTCACTTTAAATGGATTTAATAAAGTTTTCATTCTACTTTTCCTTATTAATATAATGAAAAGAAAATCTTTGAACCAGTTGAAATTATATATACGGCTTAATTATTAAATAGGAGTTTCCAGACTCAATATTTCCTTGGAATCTTATTGGGTAATACCTAGAGCACTCGAGAACCACATTATGACTGAAAGATGCAGCTTGCATAGGTTAAGACCCCCCATATATCCCAATCCTTTTCTATTCTTAGATTCCCAGTATGACACCATAAGATCCCTTACATAGTATTACAGGATGCCTTGTATACACTCCTTGGATCCATCATTGACAAGTTGGTACCATGGTTACAACCCATAGGGGCTAGTCACTACATAGACCTCTTTTACCTTGGATGATCACCTTGGATTCAGTAGGCATATTTTTGTGTAATTCTTTGAACAATATCCATGGATTATATTCTTACCCCTTCGCTAGACTCAGATACTTCTAAGTTATAATTCCTTGATGTTTAGTTTTCCTTAGTCATTACCATGGAACTTCATTATTAAATATAATCAATCATGGTTTCCTTATTACATCTTGGAACCTTCTCTATTTATACCATCATGAGGTGATATTCGTGCTAGATATGCCTCACATTACCCATCAGCATAAATTGGTAATTACTTAATTAATGATCTGGTTACATGTTTAGAGACCATCCAAGGGTCGAAATAGGTACTTGGGTATTTAATAATATTGTACTATTTTACTTTATATATATTCATGCTTGCACACTGTTACATTTCCATTAAACGGGCTGGATGCTATAGAAACTATTGGTGGTGGCCCAATAAGATTTATCTCACACCCTATATGGGCACTTTTTGATACCTAGAGTAGATTACATGGTTTTAGTTTCTGAAATATGGGAGCGTATGACTTTGTAACTTGATTTCTTGTTGTTTAGGATGGATCTTGGTAACACATGAACAAGACATAACTCAAGATTGTTGCGATTGTCTTTTCATTTCCTTTATACTTTTTTGGAACATGTTATGCTTATGGTCTTGTATCCTTGTTTTCCGGTTTTCTAGATACATGACATATCATCATCGATTATTCAAGTTATTTATATTATTTTTACTATTGTCTATATCTTATTTTTGTTGTGCCTTCTGTTTAATTACATTGCTTCCACTATTTACTTCCATTTTTATTTAACCGTTGTGATACCCTTTTCTAATGAGGGAATAGTCTCCCCAAGGACACACCCTATTCCCTTACTATTAGTCAGTAACATCTAGAATTTTCAGAGATGCGCTTGTGGTAATGAGGACTACTAGGATCAAAGAACCTATTTGGCAACATCTGGATCCAGGACGTCAAATGTGGTGCATATCTTAATTTGTAATTTTGAGCATTTTCTTGTAAGAGTTGGTGTCTTGAGAACCAACTATTTATACTTTTATTACATGAATGTAAACTTATTATATATTTTTCATTGTTCTACATGACTATAATATAATAATGTCCTGAAATATTTGTTGCATTAATAAAGTCAGGGAAGATCTCTACTATGATGAGAACCATGAAATGATATTACAGTATTCTTAAATAAGTTTTTATGGTTGGATAAAATACTATTATAGGACCCATAGTATACAAACTGTCATGTGAAAGTACTCATAAGAAGATGATACACTCTCTCATGGAGTTCACACATGGTAATCTCCAAGATGGGATATTATGAGAACATACCCTCCAGTACTAATTCCACATGTCTTGGTGTCATCAGATATTGCTATCTATGAACGTGTGTAATGGTCCTAATAATGGAATATTATCATTAACTAATGTCATGACTCATGAACTTATATTTTCTGACAAAAACCGTCACGAAGACAGTTGGTGGGTAGATGGGTACATTGGGTACATCACGAATGACATGTTATTATTAGATAAGTCGAGGAATGGTTTTTCTGTTCCATATTTATGGAAGTAGATATCTCCAGACATTTGATTGAAATAGAACCTTCTCCCAAATTTCATGGCCATGGTGTCACGATGAGTGTATTTCTGGATGTTAAAGAATGACAGATCTAGCATATCTGTTTATGACACTACCATGAAACCTTCTTGATGAGATATTGAGAAAAAGGGATTAAATTACAAGGTAAACATTCATATGAGGCGACACATCAATCCAGCGTCAAGTTCTTTTTCTTGGGTTCCTTGACTCGATGCAAGACAATAATCTTGGACTTTAGGCAAGCCCACCTAATGCCATTGAGAACGAGGCCTAGAGGGTCACACACTAAGTGTATCCAAGTATCTCATGTAGAATAAATATTATTCCCATATGTGGTTTAATAATTATTCAAGGAAACCTAAATCGTTTTAATGTCAGATGAAGAATAAAATGAAAAAAAGATATAGATGACGTGTACATTGAATGTACATGCCGTGCAGTTTTTATTTTGGAAGGTAAATAAAAAATGAGTACACGCTGTGTATTAATGATTACATGCCATGTAGTTTCTCCAGTGAGTATTTTGAGGAAATAATATCTATTTATTAAATAATATTTATTACAATTATCATGGGCACATGTCAAGGAATTAATGATTCAGCATCGGGGTTTTAAATAAGAGTTAATGATATAAATAAAACGCATAACACTTTTATTTATTAACATAACTATATAACCTATAAACTGATTATAAATAACCTCACAAACCCAACACTTTTCCCAAATCTTTGTTCACAACAATTCTAGAGAATTCTCTCAAGGATGAAATAACTCCTTCCTCCAAGAACTCTATCAAGACTAAGAGAGATCATCATCCATCGGATCAAGGTGATCTAAAGCGGACAATTCAAGAAAAGGCTTCTCCATGCTATAACTCGAAGATTCCATTGGAGACATCCAGAGATATGTGATGCTTGTATGGATCACCACTAGAGGAAGTCTACACTTGGATTCTGTGATGCAATGACGAATCACATCTGAACATGATTACAAATATCAACAAAGAAAGAACACCATAAATGGTACTTCTTTTAAATTAATTAAAATACTTATAATCAACCTGTGATGATACTCCATTGTGGTTCCAGAACTATTCTTATTCTTTGTCTATTTCTGTGATTTGATTCATGGTGTCTAGATTTTATCGTCATATTGATCCCAGATTAATCATTTCTAATGATAAAAGTCAAGTGGGAACATCCACCCATGAGCTTCCACTGCTCCTGGGACCTTCAAGTGGTATCAGAGGGGTCACAACATTGATTATAGTTATTTAATTTTTTTTATAATTTATGCATTTTTATTTGATTCAATTCTAGATAAAACGTTCTATAAAATCTAAATGAAAGAGATATATTCTTCCTACTTCATTTCTCGATTCACATCCCAGAAATGACCTTTTAATTTTAATTTTGATTAAAATAAAAACGTGGAACTCATCCAGAGGAGCCGCTCATTCTGTCTGTACAGAATAGTAATACACGGCGTGTAGTGAAATCTATGCGTTGTGTAATTAGGTCCAACGAACCAGTACTGGTATGCCAAACCACACCGTGTGAATTGAGCATACCTATGTTTCTTAATACATGGTGTTGACCAGAACTGAACGGTGTGTGGGAACCAAAATACAGAGTGTGTATGTTGAATCAACAAGACTTGTAGTTCGATCCAACCTAGGTGAAACCGTGTACAAGGAGAAGCTGTGTAACTACGTGCACGATATTGCTAGGCATGTAACTGCGTAACAAGGAAGCACATGCTGTAAAATATTAATCTACACGTCGTGTACTCAAAAATTTTTATTGTATAGAAAAAACGCCAAAGCCCCCAGCGTGTAGTTTGGATAAAGGGTGAAAAAAATACATGGACTTTAATATAGCATATAGGCCTTGTACTTTCCAGAAATGGAATTTCACCAGGTTTCCTCCAAAGTACAAAGACCCATACAAGGAATATGGTTGAAAAGAATCTCAAGGAAATTCTGAAAGGAATTTAAGATAAATTATTAATAAATTATAAGATCATAATTAATTGAATTCATGTGCGACATATCATGAATAAAATAATGATTAAAATAATTTGAATAATAAATATGTGTAAATGTTATTTCATTCTATGGATGATCATGAGCTAGACCAAAGACCCTTTGTGTGTGTATTGTTTCATTTAAATTTATTTAATTTAAATTCATTGTCTTGTGAACCTTCTTCTAATAAATGGTAGGGCCTACGTGCCCATGGTTTCAATAATATAAACCCCACGTAATGGAGGATCTAACAAGTTATAGGAGACGGTTAAAAATCCAAAGCTAAGGTGAAACCATCCCAAGAAGATACAAAGGTGGACAGGTGGGAGATGCAAAACAAGAACCATCATGTTCAATGTGTTTTCCATAGCATAGGGTTAGCTTATCAAAACCGTGATATAAGATAACCAATAGAAGCTCATGATCATGCCATATTATTTTATTTCATTCTGATTTCATGGTTTATTTCTTATATATGTGTTGTCGAGATCACATTGTTAATGAAATAAGCAAGCATGCAAAGAGGTAATAAAATAAATACCAGACAATGCATAAACATTATCAGAACATGGTTAATAATTTAATAAATCATCACTTAATATTATCAAGCATTTGATAATGTGAAACTATGCATAAAGGATTGATATCCCTAAAATACCATATTATGTTATACCAAACCTTCCATTACATGATTAAGGGAAAGTCTCAATAAAACTATGTGTTTGACCAACCCTTGTCGGGACACTTACTTTTATAAAGGAATCTCTTATGAATGTTTTGGTTGGACATAAATATTTTACATCAAAAGAAGTAGACCTTGATAGACATGTTGTAAAATGGAGGCAAGTGTTGAGGAAATCTATGTTTGGATTTCAGGATTGGAGAGTCCACTCAACAGATCAAGGAACTGTAAGCTCACAGTTGGAAAGGATTTTCCTAACTAAATACCTTTAAATAGCTTGACCAACCCTTATTGGGGTTATGCGAAGGGGAATATGGATCCTTTTCCACTAGAATATTATAGAAATTAGGCATTCGAATTTCAATGGAGGGGGCCATTGGGACATGATAAAATAGTAGGAGAAGTAATAAATTCATTTATTATTTTTCATAAAATGTAATCATAAGGCACAGATAAATCTGCTCTTTTAATTTTTGAATCAATATGAAAAATTTTCCAACCACATTTTCTCTACGATCAATTATGGATAAAGAAAATATCCTCACCAACAGTAACATTCAAGAATGGTTTAGGCACCTTCGGGTTATCCTATGCCATGAATGAAAGTTTTATGTGTTGGAGTCCTCACTTCCTGAGTCGCCTGCCCAAGGGGTGAGTGATAAAGATTTCCTAGTCTATGATCAACATTTGAATGATGCACTCGATGTTCAATGTTTGATGATGTCATCAATGTCTAGAGATCTCATGAAGTCGCATGAAGACATGTATTCCTATATCCTACTTGAGCACCTCCATGGTCTATACCAGGAGAAAGAAATAAAAGAAAGGTTTGAGATCTCCAAGGATCTATTTCAAAGCAATCTTGGAGAGGGATCCCCATCTAGGCCTCATGTAGTCAATCTCATTGGACACATTGAGCACTTGGAGGTTATAGGGTTTAAAATCCCTAAATATTTGGGTACTGATCTCATTCTTGCATCACTTCCCCAGAGCATCTCTAAATTTTTTGTAAATTTCAACATGAACAACATTGAGAAGTCTCTATCTGTTATTCTTATCCTCATTCGCCAAGTGGACAATGAATTGAAGTGTGAAAATCTTTCTGTCATTATGGTGAATAAAAGGAAAGGGAAGGTGGAGATATTTAAACCCAAATATTCTTCAAGGCCTTCCATGAAAAGGAAGATCAAAGGGAAGGCAAGATAACAGGAGGCTATTTGTTTCTCATGTGGCAAGAAGGGCCACTAGAAGAAAAACTGTAGCCATCCATGGAAGAAAGGGGAATCTTCAGGTGCATTTGTTATTGAAAAAAATCTATCTATTTCTACCAATTGGTTATTAGATACTTCTTGGGGTGATCACATCTATATCAAAATATAAAAACAAGGAATATTCAGAATGATTGACCGAGGTGAGGTTGATCTGCGAGTAGCCAATGGAGCTAGAATCGCTGCTATAGCTATCAGAGACTACCACCTCATGTTGCCTACTGGGATGGTCTTGGTATTAAAAGGATGTTATTATGTACCCTCAATAACCAAAAAAATTATTTCAGTATCCAAATTAGATACTGTAGGATTCATCTTCATGTTTGGAAATGAAAGTTTCTACTTTTTCAAAGATAGCATTTGTTTTGGTAGGGACCAATTATATAATGGCCCTTATGTGTTAGACTACACAAACCAAGTAATGTAAATCGATGAAAACGTTAATTCAGATGACTCATACCACACCCAACTTTGGCATCACCAGCTAGGTCATGTCAATGAGATAAATTTGACAAAATTACATCAAGATGGGTATTTAGATTCTTTCAAACTAAAACCACTTGGTGTATGTCATATGTGTCTACAAGGAAAAATGGCCAAATCCCCATTTAGTTGGAAAGGTTAAAGGGATAACGAGATTTTATAATTAGTTCACACAGATTTGTGTGGACCATTTCCAGTTGAATCAAGGGGTGGGAGTTTTTAATTGATAACTTTTACTGATGATTTTAGTAGATATGGATATATTTACTTAATGAGGTATAAGTCAGATTCTTTTGATCAGTTCAAAGAATACAATAATGAATTTGATAACTATCTTGGTAAGAAGATTAAGAAACTATGCTAAGACAAAGGACGATAATATCTTAACCAGGACTTCATTGATTTCTTATGGGAGTTTGGGATTATATCTCAACTAACTCCTCCTTACATGCCTTATTGGAACGGTGTAAGTGAAAGGAGGAACCAAACCCTATTGGAAATGGTGAGATCAATGATGAGTCATGCGAGTCTTCCATTATCCTTTTAGGGATATGCATTACAAATAATAACACACATTCTAAACCAACGACCAAATAAATCTATAAATGGTATTCTATACGATTTATGGAGTGGACAGAAACCGATGTTATCAAATTTACATGTGTTGGGTAGAAACGAATTTTTTAAGGCCTTTTCAGGTAACAAACATCCACCCTAAGGCACAAAGTGTACCTTTATAGGATATCCCATGGAAACAAAGGAATATTACCTATATAACCCCTTAGATAAAAATGTTACAGTGGAAAGACACACCATATTCCTTGAGAGGGATACTATCTCCAAAATAGATAGTGGGAGCGAGATAGACTTCGATGATGTCAAGGATCAAGATACACAGGAGTTAGTAAAAGAAGAGATTCCACAAAGCCCTGTGCTAGAACAATCTTTTCCAGAGATACAAGAAATGTGTAGGAGCACGAGAGAGGTGAGAGAACCAGAACAATACGGTTTTCTTGTCACCAAGTATGGTGACTCATTATTGGTAGAAAATGATGATCCTCTTACCTACAAGGAAGTAGTTGATGGAACAAACATTTCCAAGTTCCATTAAGCCATGAATTCTAAAATGTATTCCATGTACCAAATCCAAGTCTGGATTTTGGTAGATACTCTAGTGGATGTAAAGCCTATTGGTTATAAATGTGTAATCAAGAAGAAACTGGACATGGAGGGACATATACACACATATAAGGTACGAATTGTTGCAAAAGGATTTAGATAGTGTTAAGGAATTGACTATGATTAAATCTTTTCAATGGTTGCAATGATGAAATCCATCATAATCGTATTGTCCATTTCCGCTTACCATGACTATGAAATTTAAAAAATAGATGTCAAAAAAACATTCCTTAATGGGAACCTCTAAGAATATGTCTAATGATACAACCTGAAGGGTTTGTGACTCTAAAGGATGACAAAAAGGTATGCAAGTTGTAGAAATCCATTTATGAACTAAAGAAAGCATCAAGGTCATGGAACATTCATTTTTATGAAGCCGTAATGAAATTTGGATTTGTTAAGAACAAATGTGAGCATCATGTATTCAAAATGTTTAGAGGAAGTACAGTTATTTTTTTAATAGTATATGTTGATGACATATTACTAATTGGAAACAAAGTACCTGTCTTACAGTCATTTAAGGCATGGTTGGATAAATTCTTCTCTATGAATGACTTGGGTGAGGCAGCATATATTCTTGTGATCAAGATTCATCGTGATAGATCCAAGATAATGCTGGGCCTGATTCAAAGTACATACATTGACAAGATACTGAAGAGATTCAGTATGGAATAATCCAAGAGGGGATTGTTGCCAGTGTCACATGGCATTCATCTTTCCAAGAAAATGTGTCATCAGACACATGAGGAATGAAAGAAAATCTCAAGGATCCCTTACGTATTCAAGATTGGGTCAGATATGTATGTTATGATATGTACAAGTCTAGATGTTTCTTAGACATTAAATACGGTATGTAGATATCAAACTGATCCAGGAAACCTCTATTGGATGGTAGTCAAGACTATCCTTAAGTATTTGAGGCATACTAAGGATATGTTCCTGGTTTACGGAGGAGATGAGGAACTAGTCATCAGAGGACATATAGATTCTAGTTTCTAGACTGATCAAGATGGCATGATGTCATATACTAGATACATCTTCCATTTTAATGGAGGTACAGTGAGCTAGAAGAGCTCAAAGTAAGGTGTGGTCGCAGATTTTACAGCAGATTCCAAGTATATTGTGGCTTCTAAGGTAGCTAAAGAAGTAGTATGGATGAAAAGATTCATCCAAGAGATGCATGTAGTACCTAGCAGTAAAGATCTTATCACTCTTTATTATGACAATATTGCAGCGGTGGCACTTTCTAAAGATCCAAGGTCACATCAGCGGACAAAGCACATACTTCGGATGTATCATCTCTTGAGGAATTTTTATCAGAGAAATGATGTTGCAGTGAGCAGTATTTCTATGGAAGACAACATGGCAGACCACTTGACTAAAACTTTGACTTAGTGGAAACATGATCATCATCTGAGGTCTAGCGGACTAAAAGTCATAGGGAATTTGCTTTAGTCCAAGTGGGAGTTTTTTAGAATTGGTGTCCTGAGAAGCAACTATTTATACTTTTATTAAATGAATGTACACTTATTATATATTGTTCATTGTTATGAATGATTATAATATAATAATGTCCTGGAATATTTGTCGCATTAATAAGGTCATGGAAGATCCCCATTATTATTATAACCTTGAAATGCTAAAACAATAATCTTAAATAAAGTTCTATGGTTCGATGACATACTATGATAGGACACATATTATACAGACCATCATGTGTGAGTACTCATAAGAAAATGAGACTCTCTATAATGGAGTTTTCCCTTGGTAATCTCCAATATGGGTGATTATAAGAACAGACATGCCAATAGTAATTCTTCATGTCTTGGTGTCTTCGAACATTGCTATATATGAGCATGTGCAATGGTCCTTAGACTAGAATATTATCATTAACTCATGTCATGACTCACTCACTTACATTTGCTGATGAAAATCATCATGAAGATAGATGGTGGGAAGTAGGGTAAGTTGGGTGCATCACTAATGACACGTTTTTAATGGATAAGTCTAGGAAGGATTTGTCCCTTTCATTTTTATGGAAGTAGATATCTTGGGACCATTGATTGAAATAGAATTGTCACCCAAATTCCATTTCGATGGTGTCATGAAGAGTTTATTTCTTGAAGTCAGTGAATGAAGGATCATGCATATACGTTTATGACACTGCCATGAAACATGCTTGATGAGATATTGAGACAAAGAGATTAAATTACACGGGAAGACTTCATTTGATGTGACACATGAATGCGGTGATAACTTCTTTCTCTTGGGTGACTTGACCCATTTCTAGATAGTAATCTTTGACAATAGGCAAACCCGCCTAATGCCAATGAAAAGAAGGCCTAGAGGGTCACACACTAAGTGTATCCAAGTATCTCATGTAGAGTAATGATTATTCCCATATGTGGTTTAATAATTATTCAAGTAATCCTAAATCATTTTAATGTTGGAGGAAGAATAAAATGAAAACAATATGTACATGTCGTGTACATTGAATGTACACGCCGCATTGTTTTCATTTTGTATAGGAAATGAAAAGGGAGTACACACCATGTATTAAATATTACACGCTGTGTAGTTTTTCTAGTCGATATTTTGATGAAATAGTATCATTTTATTAAATGGTATTTATTATAATCAATGTGGGTGCATGTCAGAGAATTAATGATTCAACATGGTACTTTTAAATAAGATTTAATTAAATAAATAAAATTCATAAAGTGTTTATTTATTGTCATAACTCTATAATCTCAAACCCGATTATAAATATCCTCACAACCCTAACACTTTTCTCTAATTGTTGTGCATAAAAATTCTGGAGAATTATCTCAAGGCCGAAAGAACTCCTTCCTCCAAGAAAGCTATCAAGACCTAGAGAGATCCCCCTCCATTGAATCAAGGTGATCTATGGAAGACAACCCAAGAAAAGGATTCTCCACACTAGCACCTAGAGATTCATTTGGCAACGCCCAGATATACGTGGTGCACATGTGGATCACCACTAGAGGGAGTCTACACCGAGCTTCTGTGACGCAATGAAGAATCACATTGGAACGTGATCAGAAATATCATTGATGAAATAATTCCATAAATGGAACATCTTGTCAATTAATTAAATTAATTATAATCAACCTGTGATGATCCTCTTTTGTGGTTCCAGGAATATTCTTCTTCTTTGTTTATTTCTGTGATTCGATCTGTGGAGTTTTGTATTTATCATCTTATTGATAACGAATTGATAATTGCTAATGGAAAAAAATTCTAGTGGGAACATCCACCCATGAGCTTCCGCTGCGTCAGGGACCTTCAATTTTGGGGGGTATATATTTTAGCATGATTTTGGGTATTTTGAGTGAGACCCATTTATACAAATTTATTCATATTAAAATTACCATATGACCCATGAGATTCCATTGGGAATGCCTTTTCTTTTTTTCATGAGTGAGGCAAGGTTAAAGGGCATCACTCCTTGGGGTGGTTTAGTTGGGGTCACAAAATTCATTTGAATCTATTTATTTAAATTGAGTTGGTATATTTATTTGATACTGAGTCATTCTAGTCCTCAAAACTGAATTTTATTGGTATTCTAGATAGCGCAATTCAATAATCTAAATTGAATTTATTATTTGAACTAAATTTTACAATTAATTAATTTTAAATTGAGTTTTTTATTTGAATTAGAAATAAAAAATTCCTGTGAATCATGTCATGATACTCAAGTTCTCATGATAGGATTTTTTTGACGAATTGATGTGGTTAGGCCATTCAGTTTTAAGGGATGAGTTTGTCAAGTTGGGCATGGCCAAGATTGTTTGAGTGGTTTTGACCACATGGTTGGGAATCATGGATGTCAGGTTGAGGCAGTGAAACAATCAATTTGGGTCATGGCCCATGTTATTGGATGGCTCAAACAGTGTATTTGAGTGACATTATCAATTGGTCATGAGGTTCCAGTGTTGATGTGGTTTAAGGATATTATATTGGGGATTTACGCTCAAATGGGGTGACCAAAGCATAGAATTGGGTCATGTTCACACTAGTCGACTCAGTGATGAGGTGGTTTTGACCACTCGCGTTACAAGAGGCCCACAATAGTGTAGATTTGGAATTTCTATTGAGGGGTTATTGAATTAGAATTTCATATTGATGGTGAGAGCCTTCATTTGATAGTGATGAGTCTATCAGTTGGGAGATGAGGATCGCAGTTGTTGAGGCCATGGGCCTGGATTTTTTATTTTAGGGAAGATATCACTACACCTCTAAAAATTGTGTTATGAGACAATGATGAATTTTATTTGATGAAATATATCAATGTTCCTTCGGTTCTCAGCCCTTCGGCTGACATGTTCTTTCGAGTAGGTGTCTATGAGACCAAGTTACTACTATTTTCATGTGCATTCCTTCGGGATGTCAGTACTTATTGAGACACGTGGTGTCAGGAGACACATCATGCTAGGTTACATGATTTGAGGTAGAACTTGAGGGTTCACCTAGAATATGATAATTTTGGGATACCATGGGACATGGGCCATAGATCCTCTCCAATTTTGATTTCGGCACCGGATGAGGTAGGTTAAGGCTTCCTGGTGGCTGTTGATCACCAGTGAAGCTTTGTTTGATTATCAATTTGAGATTATTTATTTCATTATGATATAAACCTACTTAAACTCTCATGTTGGGTATTCACACTTGGGTGGTATCCTACTAAGACATTTTCTCACACCCTACATGTGCCCTTGGAGATGAATGTAGTCTTTATATATTTTTTTCAGGTAAGGGATTGGCTTTAAGATTTTGTTCAGAGTACAGTTTATCATGGGATGTTGGAATGTAACCACGAGTTCGGGCTTATCTGGAGTTTTTGTTTAGTTTCATTTTTTTCATGACTTGTATCATCATTCTTATATGTATGTAGCTACCATAGAGGCCTTTGGTGACCCCATTTTGTATATTGTACTGCACAACTTCTATTTGGATGCATAATATTAATATTTTTTAGTTTCTACAAGTGGGGTTGGCATTTTGATATTATTATTTATCTTCCACTACTTTTATTTATTACTACTTACACTATTTCTTATTATTGACTGTACTTCTCCTTTGTGGGTCAGGTTTGGGTCTGCAGAGTAATTCTTTCTGATGCCTATTTTATATATACTCAGACCATTATTATTATTTTTCCCAGAGGTTATAACCTCCCATCTATACCTATTTACACCCTCAATACTAGTTGGTATCCTTTAGCATTCGGGGATGTGTGCCTAATGCCTATGGAACTTGGTCTGATTGAACTTTTTGAGTAGTTAATCAGGCCAGGGAAACTACAAGTGGTATCCGAGTAGTTATTGACTCATATTTAGTAGTAGTGGTTGGATATCTTCTAATGATACTGAGACTACCATTTCATTTCAACTAGATTACTATTTATTATTTCTTAGACTGAAGATTAGGATGTGGTTGGAACTGGTTTTATATATTTTTCTTGGGTGCCTATTGCCCTAAGTACTAGGGATGGACCAAGTTACCTTGGGTGGGAATTTTTGTTCCATTTTACCCATTTTATAGTTTTTATCATTTTCTCCTCGGGTGGCTTACTTGGAATGTGATTGTTATCTGGTTATGATATGTGTTATGTGGCCCTTGACCTAATAAGGTAAGGGATATGACATATACCCTTGGACTGATGAGGCAAGGTGTGATTTATTTGTTTTCATAGGCACATATTAGGGCGTTTTAGTTATGTATAATCATGCACATGTGAATATTTCTATATAAATTGTGATACAAAATTTCTATATTCCATGTGATATGTGTGTCTGTGTGTGTGTGTGTGAATTTGATGTAATATGTGAAATGTGCATGCCTCTTATATGAGTAGGAAGGTAACACGAGATGGGTTTCTTTTTATCACTAGGTTGGGAAACTCGATCCTTAGTTTGAGGAAATGATGGTTGTTAGGATGGGCATGGCCAGAGGTACTATTAATACTTGGATTGGTTAAGGGAAGGTAAGGAGGCCATGAGGCCTGGATTCCATGCAACATGGTTTTGATAAGGGGAGTAATGGTAGTGGGGATACACTGCCTTTTGCTACTTTCCTTGTCTGTATTATATATTTATATATATATGATATATGGGTTGTTTGACCATGTGATGGTATTCAATGGGTTACTCCTAGATGGATCAAATGGAGCATCAGGTGGGTGATGGTTCAGTGATGCAAGATCGTAATTAGGTTGAGACCCCTGAGGGTTGGGCATAGCATTATCCATAGGTGCAACCATATGTAAAAGTTCTAGTGAAAGTATAAAAGCTACCAGACATGACTTATTTTGGGTTGTGGATTGAAAAGTGTCTCTGAGTGAGCCTGGTATGTATGTTATAGTGGATTGATAGGGGTTCTCATGGAGAAGAGGCATCTATGACATACCTTATTTGGGAGTTTTAGTCGTAGAACCTTCCACTTTTTCATGTTGAGGGTGGTCCATGGGTGGAAAAGATCTTAATCGAGAGTATGCAAAAACAAATTTTGTTGTTAAATATTCTTATAGGGTGGAGGGTGAGGCTGGAAACATATTTTCTTAGAGGACTAGAAACACACTTGTGGTATGTTCAGGTTCAAGAAGGCATACAATATGGACTATCCTTGATGAAATTTGAGGATAAGTTCTTTGAGAACATCTTCCCTAAGACATTGAGGGCTGAAAGTGATTGAGAGTTATTAATCCTTTAGTATGGTTACATGTCTGTCATGGAGTACACATCAACATTCACTGAGTTTTACTTTTCACCCGAAATGGTGAAGGATGAAACCTAAAGGGTGAGGTGCTTCAAATATGGTATACAAAACACCATTTGGGTGTAGGTAAACAACTTTAGGTTGGCTTCATTCTTCGAGGCAGTGAACCAGGAATTTATAGATGTGGGAAACCTAACAGACATGTCTTACCCATTCCAAGCACTGGCTTCAGCTGGTGGAAGTGGTGATTCTTCAAATGGTAGGAACCGAGGAAAAGATGAGTTCCATGAGGGCTATCAGACCAAGGCCTCAGCTAGACCACATATAGTGTGTTTTCTAAGGTTTTATTTCAGTGTGGGTAGCCAAGACACGTCCAGACTCATTGCTAACGAACTCTAAAGGAGTTATGGTCAGGTGGATAGGTTGGCCACCTTAATATGTTCTTCATGAAGCCTTATTGTTCAGCTGGTGGTTAGGTTCAGTGGTAGACTTTGGCATATGTGATCAGTTTATGATTGGTACAGGGTGAGGGTATCTGAGGTTCATCTTCACACAGAGGTCATGGAAGAGAAAGTTTGACCTGTTAGTGGGGTTAGAGGTTACTGGATCAAGTAGCATCGCGAGGATATTAGGTATTTGGTAGTTGAGTTTCAAGCCATTTTCATGTCATGGAGCTTCCAGGGGCTGATAAGGATTGTGTGGTGATGATAGTCAGAGGTATTCTATGAGAGTGTTCTTGATTGATATTTTTTATTTTGGTATGGCCTTTTGGCTATGTCTATTTTTGAATGTACTGTTGAGGCATGTCTGTTTTGGTGCGCGAGGTTCATAGGCTATATAAACGGACTAACCAGATACTAGCTAGTAGGTTCATACCATATCATATAAATTATATATATATGTATATATGTATATATTCGATGTGTGAAGCACCATGTTTTTTATTTGAGCATTGTTGGATGTGGGATTTTGATATGTGACGGAATTGGGGCATTGATGGATGTAAGTTATATGAGGTGAGAGGCATCTGGGCATCGATGTTGTGTGATACTTGATTGTGTTGTAATGCACTAGGACTATTTTGAGCATCTTCTGAGATTTGGGACCTCATTTTTTCATGGGTTCCATGGGCTCTAGGTAGGCACTGATGTGTTATTGGATGTTGATGGGTGTTGAGGATGACACATGAGCACCTGATGAGGTCCAGGAGTAACGATTCTTTATATGAGGACTTTTGAGTCTAGGATTTGGTTGTTGGACCAGTTGAATGCTTTGAGCTTTTTGTTGGTTTAGGCCAGGTTTGGTAATTCCTAAGGTTTGGATCCCCCTTGAGGTAACTGGCCTATACCCTTGAGATTGGGGTAGTCTGAGTTTGTTATAAAAGGGATGGGTATGTTTGGTACCATCTCTATGGTTTTTGAATAGCTTGGGGTTGAGCTATGTTATGGTGGGAATATTGTAACATCCATGATTTTTGAGTTAGGTCAAAAACCACTCCATTTTTCAATATTTCAATTACTAATTTTCCCTTTTCTATATCATTGATCATAAATCCATTCCGAGAGTTCCATTTGCTTTATATCAGGCTTTTGGGTTGGTCTAGAGGCTTGAAGAGTGCCTTGGGTGTTTCAGTTTGGTTTTAGGAGTGTTGGAGGCCGAATGGATTGTTTTGGTGTTGCAGGTCAGGGTGCATGGTAGAGGGTAAATAGAGTGACCCCTTCCAGCTAACTGTGCAGCTCAGTTTTGAACGACTGCATGTTTTGGGTAAACTGTGTCGGTGATTTTCACAACCATGTGAGGATCTCACTAGTAATTTTAGTGGGATTCCTCGTAGTTTGTGCATGGTTTGGGAAAAGTGTGTGCAAGCTGTGTGAGGGTGACCTTTTGGGCATTATCTATGCACTATAGCTTGCACGATTACCGTATAATTTGAAAAACCATGAGGGAAAACTATGTGGCATGTACTAGGTGTTTTTTTATTTTTATTTATTTTTACTATTTATCTTTCTTTTCCCTCTCTTTCCCCCCTTCTTGGTCAAGCATAAAAAGAGGATTCTCCCTCCTCCCTCTCTTCTTCTTTTTTCTCCCTCTCCTCCATCAGTGGTTTGATTTCAGATCCTTCAGGTGCGTCAGATGCGTATTGGTATGGATAACTGCACCTATCGTTCTCTTCTTCTTCTTTTTTCACATCGTGGAGTGGTAAATCCATCTCATCAATTTCTCCCTATTTTCAAGTCATTGGATTGAAAATCGAATGTACTCCAATCCTCTTCGAATTGGAGCTTGATATAGGATGTGCATATGTCTATGAGTCTAAGGTAGGTGGTTCACATATGACTTTGTGTTTTTGTAGAAATTTTGAGGGCATAGCTTTCAGCATGAATTTGGTTATTTTGAGTGAGAACCATTTATACCTATTGCATCATATAGAAACGAATGTATGACTCGTGAGATGCTACTGGGAAAGTCCTTAACCATTTCACTTGAGTGAGGTCGGTCTATATGCCATCTTTCCTTGGGGTGGTTTGGATGAGGTTCCAAATTCATTTAAATTGATTTGTTTAAATTAAGTTGGTTTAGTTATTTTATTCTAAGGCATTCATGACCTGTATACTGAATTATTAGGGTTTTATAGAGTGAAAAATTCAATTTTCTAAATTGAATTTATTATTTGATGTATAATATGAAATACATTTATTTTATGTTAAATTATTTATTTTAATTATAAATGTGAAATGCTTCTAATGCATGTGATGAGACTCAATGGGTTTGATGCATGCTTATCATGTGGAGTGGTAAAACAATATTTAAATTACTTATGCATAATATAGTAGTTAACTTAAGGAAGTCTCTGGATGAGGAGTTCACACAAAAAGAGTTTGTCACCTTTTTATTGGTTTTATGAAGACAATTGATTTTAATTAATTTTGAACAAAGTGAGAGAAAGAAAAAATTTCATTTGATTGGGTTTAAGCAATTGAGAAAGATGGTGATCAGAGTGAGTTCGACAAGATCTAGTTCTGTGCTATCATCACCATAATTTTTTTATTTTATTAAAGCAGTCAAAACCAAAGTACAATCAAATAGAGAAATCAAAAAACGTCTAAAATAGTGAATTCCGAGGGAATCCCCTCAGACTAAGTCCATCACATCATAGGGAAGTACTAGAAAAAAACATAGTGGGTGAACCTGGAAAGGAATTCAAGGCGAGATAGTTCAAGAAATTTATTTCCCTCACGCCAAAAGAAAATCCTTGTGTTCTTTGATGAGATTTATGCACATGCAGATAGGATATATAATTGACCAGGGAGTACCGTAAAGGCCCATTATGCAGGATTAGATAATTTTGGAGTCCATATCCCCACCCGAAACTTAAATTTGGAGCCAGTTACAAAGAACCAGACATGTGAGAAGCGATCGTGCCTTAGCTTGGTGGGAGTCTCTAAGACCAAAGTGGTCTTTATACGCAAGGATCGCACTAACCCTGGGATCGTGTACAACCCCCACGACCTTCATGTTCCCCATGCAGTATGAACCATCAGAGTAAATCTTGAGGCCACATTCATGAGTTAGCAAACAAATCCATTGTCGATGGGGGCCATTCGTGGGAGCAGAGAGGAGAGGCCCTTTTCACATTATGTTCCTAAGGTATGGGGAATCGGTCCAGGATTTGGAGAGATAAAAAAGCTCTACCAATATTATTCTAGTCCTACTGATAAGATCAATAGAGGCAGTGCGACACCATATTGATGCCAATTTTCTTGACATGCCCACTGGTAGGTATGGAACTGTTGAGAATATGCCAAACCATGTTCATCTTGGCAGGGATCGCCTCACACCAGAGGGAAGAAAACAACCTATCCTGATTAGATGGCAGGTTTTGGATCTGGTAGAGGTCCTTCCAAGAGAAAATTCCAGAAGGAGATCCATAATAAATACATTTATTAGCATCACTATTAAGTTCAATGAGATCAAAGAGGCCACATTGATCTTCGTTGAGGGCGGCCTAAGTGAAATCTGAGTAACACTTTACTTGGAAAAAAGTCAAGTCTGGGGTTGGGCACCCTAGAAAACCCAACACAAATCTGGCCCAGTTTTGTTTCCAAATGTCTTTCGCATCCACCCACCAAATCTTAGATTATTTGGGCCCTCCAATAATGAGATATTCTCCATACAAAAAAAAACTCCACATCTATGAGTAGTTTTCATAGACCAAATTGTGAGCTTCTTTTGAGCCCCAATATGGTGGATTCAACATTTAATACAAAAGGATTAAATAAATCCCATGATTTATTCGATCATAAAATAAATAATTTCACTATTTGGATCAGTATAAAAAATGTTATGTTCTAAATACATAAATAATGTAAAACTCTTAAAAATCCAAAATGGGGCATTTTTATGACTATGCTCAAAATACCATCAAAATCATACAATGTGACAATTTATTTTAAAATAATTCTTTAATGGGATTTAAATCATTTATATTAATTGTAAAATTAATAAAAATATTTTTTCTATCAACTCCCCCACACTCAAACCATGATTTTCTTCAAGCATGAAATCTCAACATTGAAAATTTGAGGGCACCAATTTTGGCATTATTCAAATTCCAAAGAAAGAAAATCATACATTTATCAATGTCAAATAAAATTTTCAAAAATACTCATAATATATCTATTTAATTTCCCATTTTACGAAGAAACAACCAATTCATGAATTTTACTTTTTCATTTATAAAAAAAATGATCAAAGTTCTCCTTTCATGCATTCATGATCCTCAATTCATTATTATCATAAATGCTAAGTCATGATTAACCTTACCTTTGATACTTCTCTCTTATTACACATGATAAAATAAAAGTATATTTATGCTAATATCTTGAGAACATTCTCCTTATCCATAGGATTGTAAATGATCTAATTTATCTAATTTGAAAAAAGGCCCAGAAAATCTTGATGACTTTTTAATAATGGTTTAAATGACTATGAGGATTACGGTTTGTAAGAATTGATGTTTTAAAAAAATAAATATCAAGGAGGAGGTTTAACTCTTAATGAATAAATCATGATATTCGAACTAAAAATGCTTAATGAAATTCTCCCCTTCAAATTGTAGCAATTCCCAACTTTCCCCAAGACTCAAAGTAAGGTCATGATCGAATTATGCCTAATAAGTGATTTGTGCACCCTCATGATTTTTTTCCATTTTTTTTTCAAATGTTGTGATTGAAAAAACTTCGCATCCATCACCGCACCTCATATGATAAAAATTATCAATCTAGTAATTGTGATTTTTTTGGTTTCTCAAATCACAACCCATTTTTATTTCATTATTTTTTGTTTTTTTACTTTCAATTTTTTATTCATGAGGGTAAAAACAATAATGAGTACAGTGATAAAATAAAATGACCTTTCTCATTACAAAAACATTACCCCCACACTTCTTCCTTACAATGTATATCATCCTTTACACCCTGATTTCCTTTACCTCCACACTTTAATTTTAAAATATCTTGCAAATACCAAGAGTAGGGAAGGAATGGATAAAAATGGATTGAAACATGGATCATACCTATACAGGTCATTCATGTCCTCTGTGAGCTAAGTAAGGATTTATGTAAAGGTGATCTTTAAGGATAATAGATTTTAAAAATATTCCTCAATCATTTTAAATGTGTTTTTTTCAGTCAGTAGCTTTGAAAAGTTTAAATGCTGTTCTGGTCGATGACATGTCCCAATATCACTAATGATATATACGGAAGATAAAATACGAAATACTTGTTCTAGAAATCCTTTAATAAATGAATCATATTATTTGGAAAATCACTCAATGTTTTATTAATAATAACAAATCGATTCACATGAATTTCAAAAAATCAAAGCATGAAAATGGTTGGGAAATTTTATTTACTTTAATCAATTAATTACTTAAAATATAAAGTCCTCATTTTAATACCCATGATTCACTTTAATCATTCAATTTAACATTTTACACATTCAAGCTAATTAAAATTGAAATATGAAGCATGGAATTAGAGGGTTCCTAAGACATTCATGTCTCTTAGATAACTTAAGTAAAGCATGAATTCAATAGCAAGTATAAAATTTTAGTTTTAAATCTCAAAACAATATATTTTCATATAAAAATACATGGAATTCAAATTATATTGACTGTAAAAGAAAAAACCCTTCAGAAATGATACTTCAGTCGGGTGGTGCATGTCCTGTTCCTTCAGTTCTGTGTTGATGCACTTTCACGACGTGTGTTTTGTTATCTATCTCCATTTTCAGTCTTTCATCATCTTTACGAATAGACCTAAAATATAAGAATAAAAACAAATGATATTGCATGAATATTCCATCATGCTAGAATATGACCAAGGGGAAGAGTGTGCTAATGGAAAAAATGTGGGTTGCCTCTCAAACGTATTTTTTTAATTTCATTTGCTCGACTAAAAAATTGATTTTTTTTTGAAAAATTTCACACTATAAGATTCGCTCCCCACACTTAATTTTTATGGTGTCCTCAATGCAATTAAGTTGTTTTTCTTTCATGTACATATATAAAAAATGGAATTACTTCTTTTCATCATGTGAAATGAAAGATGCAACCTGGTAAGTCTATTGATAATCAGGGTGAAGGAGTGTGATCTTGTCCGCTGGTTCTTCAGTTATGGTCCCATGAAACCTCTTCAGCCTCTACCCATTTATAGTGAATGAGTTTTTGGTAACATACCAAGGTTAGGGAAATAAATTGATATGTATACAAAATTTAATCTCTATATAATGATACTTTTTTTAAGGATATAGTTACAAACTAGCTGTTAAATATAATTTTTCTACACTAATGATTTCAATTTCAAAAAACGGTCATCTAGGGTTGTGATCAGAATGTTTTTTGAAGTCTGATTGAACCAACTTATTTATTGGTGAATAGTGACATGCCCTTATTAATAGTAATATGAATAGTAATACAACCCTTATAAATATTAAATCATATTATTATTTTCTTTTCTTAAGGTTATAAGATAATGAGATATTGATTAATTTTTCAAGGTGATATAAAATAGGTTATAGTTTTAAAATTGTTATTTTTCGAATAAATTATGATTTTATTTAAAAATTAAATTAATAATATTTAAAAAAAATAAATTAATCATATTTAAAAAATTATTTTCAAAAAATGGTGCTCATTTTTGAATTCTAATCTTCAATGAATTGTTTGGGTGATGTTTTGAGATTTTTCTGAAGTACATGAATTTTTTGTGAATAGTTAAATTCGATAATTAACAAAAAAAGACACATAAATGAATTTTTGCATCTTGATTGAGTCATTACCAATGTAAATGGACAATGGTAAGAACTCACATTCACTAATTACTATTTTTTTCACATGAAGAAAGACTATTCATTGTATTGAGAAAAAATATTATATAAATGATTAGAATAATGTAAAACCCCTCCTCTCCTCCACTATAAATACCACCCTCACCCCCTCTTCCTCTCACACCTCTAAAGATTTTAGAATTGTCTAAATTATACCAAATAAGCTTCCATGTGATCTTACCCATGTCCAAGACCTACTAGTATCATTAAAAGGCCAAAATCAAAGGCCTTATGGAGGATCTCAAGGAGAAGAGATCAGGAGTTAAAAATCCACTTTTGCTTTTCTTTTCAATTCCTTTTCTTTTCTTATAAGCTCTTCTCATACCCTTATATAAGAGGAATGAAAGCTCAATAATCGTTTATATTCTGTATTTTATCATATTTAATGGAAAATCATTCAAATTACTTCTTATCCTTCTCCTCTAACAAAAATACCATCTGGATGTGTCGTTTTACCAAAATTGGGGACAATGTGTTTGCAATTTCCTTCATTTCCTTAAAAATGGTTTATAAAACCATTTAAATTATTGAAATAGATTTTAAAGTTTATTATATGACCTATTTTATTTTTTTTAATGATCTTTTATGTACTAAATTAAATTATATAACAAAATAAGTTCATAATTATAGAAGAACCCCCAAAATGATCAAAACGAATAACACTAACGATCTATCAAATGATTCATCCTCATAAAATATAAATAATTTATGGAATAATTCAATATTATGGAAACATATTAATACCATTTCAATCCCATTATATAATTTAATTTCCATATGAAAAGAAAATAAAATGCGAACCGACCATTGAAACCATGCAAAGTACGCTCCCAAAAGAATGGAAAGAACAAAATATTATTAATAAATAGGTGGAATGATATTATAAAATGATCATATAAGGTGTCATAAAAATTAAAATGTTTCTTTATGATTTTAATAACACTATTTTATCCATTATACAGGATGTTTAAACACATTTGAACTAAGACAAACCCAATGCAAGATAATTCTTAACCCAATTTCCATTCTTTGGGTTAACCTTCTACTTCATTTATTATGTCATACTATGAATATTTGTGAAGATATTTTTTTATATTATGTTTTATTATGTGTATTTATAGTGTATACACATAATCCCTTCATTCTATTAAATTTCACTTATATTATATTATATTTTTAAGGGACAATCATTTTAAAATCCTCTTTTGAAATTATATTTTTCAAAATTAAATGAAATGTTTTTATTAAATTATTCATGTTTTATAATTATTTTATAGTTCTTGGAAGTTGATTATGATAAATTTTGGTAGCTATATCTCCCTCTAATTCATTGGGTTTGTGAATGTTGGAGGTTTTCTGTATGGTTCCTCCAAGTATAAGTGTGATTGTCACACAATAAGGTAGCCATGAGGGTTTCATTGTATCATAGCCATGATGGTTACAAATCATAAGGTATATGAGAGGGTTAAAAGATTATGTAAGTAATTCCCCAAGATAAATTTATTTTTCTATTATTGTTTTATATGGTTTGTGGAAATCTCGTGGAAATATCAAGTTTCAAAAAGTAATTATATATGGCAGATAAGTACATCTTTGTGAGAATGATTTCATACATTTACAAGTACTCACGAACTGATGTTTTCTTTCCTTATTTTTTTATATCCCTCACTAAGGTATTTGTGCTCATCCCAAATTTTCAAATTATTTTTGAGAGGTTATATGGATGTGTAATACAAAGAAGGAATCCATGTTAAATGTATTTAATATCTTTCAAAGAAATCACGTTTTTTTGGAAATGTTTTATATTTTGGAAGAAATTGATATTATTTTTGTGGTATCCGATATGTATAATTGCGGAATGTTTTGTATATATTATTTTCCAAATATCAAAAAATATAAATTTGAATAGATCCTCAAATGTGAAATGAAGTTAGATATTGAATACAATTTAAGATTACGTAATGTTATAAGGCTGATCCTTATATTTTCTCCCCCTTTATTTTTGATCTTCACTTCCCTGAAGGGGTATATTTGAATGACAGTAAATGTAACATCCCATATGGAATGAATATTAAATTGAATTAGATTAAATATGTATTTTTATAATGGTTTTTAATGTCTCGGGTTTAAGGTTCTTGGTTGAATCATCTTATCATGGTCAATCCTTGTTATCTGTTTATATATCATTGAATTTTAATAATATTCCCTCCCAATTTCCTCTTGCTCCTACAACTACAATATTCTCTCTTTACCAACTTTATCAAGGTCATGATTCATCTCCCTTACCTCCTAGTAGTCTTTGTGCTCCAATTCCACTAGAAGGTGGAAGCTCTTTCCATAAATTAATCTATAGGGGATCATCCCTATGAGTGTCTTGTAGGCTATTCTATATTCCCATAAGGTGTCATCTAAGCTTTTGATCCAGTCCTTCTTGTTAGATTTAATAATATTTTATAGAATTACTTTGATTTCCCTATTTGAGACATCTTCTTGGAAATTTGTTTAGGGATGGTATAGTGTTGAGATTTTTGGATGTACCACATACTTTTTCTGTAATAATTCCATTTTCTTGTTGAATAAATGATTTCCCTAGTCGCTAATGATTTTTCATGGCACTCCAAACCTATATAATATCTTATCCCTAATAATATCACAAATTTTTAAGATTCTTCAGTTCTAGTTTCTTTTTATTCCACCCATTTAGACTACAACTAAAAGAATATATGAATTTCCAAATGAAATTGGGAAGGGTCCCATGAAGTCTATGCCCCATATGTAAAACATTCACAAAAACATTATTGGATTTTTAAGAATTTCCTGTCATTTGGTGATATTACAAAACAATGGAATTTTTCACATTTTTACAAAATTAATATGCATTTTTGAATAAAGTTATCTAACAAAGTGCAATTTCAAAAACTTTTAGATCTTCCCTCTGAGGTCCAAATTGACCTCCATAAGTTAATTTATGAAAGAATTCAAATAATGATTCAATTTCACTTCATTGTGGGAATATTATTTGGATTTTATCATTACAATTTTTCTAAAGATTTGGGTCTTACAAACTATAAAACATTGATTCAGATTTATGATTTTGTTGCTTATGAGTGATTAGTAGTGAGGGTACCAATGATGTAAGAAAATAATTAACAATGTCATCATACCATGGTACATCACCATTGATTATGTAGAGTTATTCTCCAGGAATCTCTTCATTAAGTGGGTTTTGGTTTGGATTTTCAACTTCAGTGGTGTTTGGTAGTTGACTTTGATAACCAGCCACCTGATTTTCGACACCCTTTTTATCTTTAATTTACAAACTAATTTCTTTTAAGAGTAGAATCCATCTCACCAAACTTGGTTTAGAATCCAACGTTTCAATTAAATAAAATAGCACTACATGATTAGAAAAACCCACAAATTTACTGCCAACAAGATATGATCATAAGTTTTTTAGTGTAAAGACGACAATAAGGAACTTTTTCTTAGTGGTTGGGTAATTTATTTGTATATAATCATTGGTCCTTGATTTATAGGGTATGACTTGGGGATTTCTATCAATTATATGTGATAGAGGTGCTCCCACTTCTTGGTGGGATTAATCACAAAGTAACTTGAAAGGGTACTCCTAGTTGGGTGGTTGCATTATTAGTGGTGTGGTCAACCTTTTTTTCAATTCATCAAATGATTCTTTGCATGCATAATCAACATTAAATTCATAAATATTTAAAACTAGTATTAATAGATAAGGATAAATCTTTAAAAAATCCGTGAATAATCTTTTATAAAATCTTATGCCCCAAAAAGGATCTGACATGTTTTACACAAGTTGGGTATGGAAAGGAATTTTTTACATCAACTTTTGATCTATTAAGCTCAATCACATTTTATGAATTTATGTTCCCAAAAAATATTACATTTTCAACCATGAAATGATTTTTTTCAATAATTTAGGACAAGGTTCCTTTTAATGACTGTTTTAAAAACTTTTTCAAGATTCCTTATGCAATGATCAAATGAAATTAAAAAAATTGTGAAATCATTGAGAAATACATCCAGTAAATCCTCAATATGGTCTATGAAAATACCCACCATACACTGTTGAAATATACCTAGGGTGTTTCATATCCCTAAAGGCATCCAATTGTAGGATAATGTGTCAAAAAGATAGGTGAAGTTCATCTTCTCCGAGTCTTATGGTGCGATCGGTACTTGGTACTATCCTAAAAATCTATCTAAAAAAATTAATGAGTTTTTCTAGATAACATTTTTAGAATCATCTCGATGAACATAATGATATTGGTCGTTTCTGGTAACTTCATTGAGATTCTTATAATCTATACATACTCTCCAGATTTTTTTCACTCTCATAGGGATCAGTTCATTTCTTTCATTTTTAATAGTGTCCAAGCTGGTTTTCTTTGGGACTGCATGAATTGGGCTTGCCCACTAAGAATCATAGATTGGGTAAATGATGATAGAATCTAGAAATTTATCTATATATTTCTTAACAACATCCATTATCATGGAATTATTTCTTCTCTAAGGTTGTCTAACTATTCAAGAATAAATTTCTAAAAATATTCTATTAGAGCAGAACATGGGAATGATTTCAGGTATATAACCTAACTCCATCCTATATCTTGAACATTTAATTTTATAAGGTTAACCAAAGTTGGTTATTGTGATTGGGATAGGTTATTGTCAATAATTACCTGAAATTTCCCTACTTCCATTAGGTAAGTGTACTTAAAATCATTTGGTAATGGCTTAAGTTCTAGATATGGGGGTTGTTCTAGGGATGATATTGAATTTAGGTTTTCTACTTCTAAGGATGGATTCTCTTGTATCATCTCAATATATATTACTAAATAATTGAAAAAGTAATATTTTACCTCTTCTTATATCATGAGGTCAAGAGTTTTTGGTCCATGGGAATTGGAACATTTAAATGATAAATGTTCTCTAAATAATAAAAAGACATGAAGCATACCTGAATCTTCAATTGGTTCTATACCTTTTTCATGCCATATTTCATAAAGTGAGTTATTTATGGAAGGATATTTCCTCATATCTAGAATTTTGAAGTGTAATGTACTATCTCAAAGTTCCATTTTCAGTGTTCCTTTAGGGACATTGATCATAGTCCTTTCTGTTTTTAGGGTCTCCCATGGTTGATGGGAGGTTGTCCTTGTGTATGGTTTACTTAAATGGTAAGGACATAAATGTTAGCTGGAAAGATCAATCCTCTTACACCCACATGTAAATCTTCTAAAACTCCAAATTGGAAAATGGTGGATCTGTTTGCTATTGTACCACCACTCGAGTTGGTTATAGTTATCCAATCTCTATGGATGAAAATACTAATTGAATAATAGACTTTATTGAAGCTCCTAGATCACATAGTGCATCGATAAAATTTAATGTCCCAATAGTGCAAGGGATAGAGGATGTCCCTAGATCTTGAGAGTTTTTCAGTATCAGTGGTGTGATCAGTATCAAGATGATTCTTCCTATGGTCATTCTCCCATTTTTATCCTTCCGAATTCTTCTAGTGTATAACACCTTTATAAAATTTTCATACGTATGGATTTTTTGAATCATCTCAAGTAGTGGGTTGTTAATTTCAACTTTCTGTAATGTCTGCTAAATTTCTTGTTGAATTTGTTCTTCTTCACCCTTCTTTGACTAAGGAAATGTAGATGGGAATGGTGGCTGGATATCCTTTTCCTCCCTTTTTTGTTTTTGTAATAGTTTTTCTCACCTTTACTTTATGAACCTTCACTACTAAAAAATGCCCATTTAACAGTGCTGGAATTTATCAGTGCTAGAAAATTTCACTAATAAATTCCATATTTATTAGTTCTAAACTAAGAACTAATAAAAGAAGTCTTTCATCGTCCCCACAAAAAGTACATATAAAGGTAACCATTTATCAGTGTTTTTTAGCACTGATAAAAGGTTCTCTTTATCAATTTGTTTTTTGTGTTGATAAAAGTATCTGTTTATCATCTCTTTTTAACATTGATAATGGTCCAAAATAAAATGAAAAAATAAAAATAAAATTATTAAATTTAGAAAAATATGAAATATTTTATTAATTAAATAATTATTTATAAAAATGAAAAAATTTAGTATATATATATATATATTATAAATATTATTAAATATTATATATTAAATATAGATATATAAAATAAATTTTATATATATATATATAATTTTAAATAAAAAAATTAATTTCTTATTAATTTTTAATGTTGTTTGATTTTTCAATTTAACATATATCAAACATCATGTGTTGCATTTATTCCACACACACAGACATACATGTTAATGTATTTATATATAAAAACACACAAAAATATATTTACACTATATATAGAAACACATACATGTAATATTTATGTAACTTATTCAATTTTTATTATATTTAAGAATAATATTATAACATGATACATTAAATATATATTATATTTTTAATTGGAAAATTTTATTTATTTATTTTCAATACTATAATTTTATTTCTAAGGGTTTTATTTTTTATTTTATTATTTAATTTGATCATTTTCTATTATTTATTTTTATTTTTTATTTACTATGTTTTATTATTTTTAATATGTATTCATCCACTTAAATATATATATATATATCCCAATTTCTTAATTACTCATATTTAATTAACAAAACATATTCTTTTTTTGAATATTTTTAAATTGTACTCATTTTGAATTATTCAATTTCACTTATTTTTAAAATGCATGTATTTAAGATTATATATCCATTAATAATTTAAAAAATATATTTGTAAATAAATATTTATAAATAAATATTTCTATAAATGTATATTTGGTATATTTATAATTAATATAAATAAATAATTATTATAAATAAATAACTATTACTTTTTATAAAATTATTTCTATAATTATAAATATGTATGTATATATATTTAAATAATTATAAAATTATAATAAGTTTATTAAAATAATTAAAAAAATTATAATATACTTATTTAAATTATTTTAATTTTAAAAAAGATAAGTACTTTTTTAGTGCTAATAAAGATAAATATATATCAGCACTAAAAAAATGAAGTTAAAAGATATATTTATTAGCACTAAAATGAAAGCGCTGATAAATATTTCTTTCATTAATGATTTTTTAGCAATGATATAGAGCAAGATTTATCAGCTTTAAAAAAGTGATGATAAATACTCCTTTTATTAGGGCTTATAAATTTAGCACTAATAGAATGGATCGTTGTCAACAATTTCATGAAAGCACTATGAAATGTGTTGCTGATCTATTTAAAAAACCCTGACCATGACTCAGTCACTTGTGATTCTCAAGAACTTGCAAAACTCCTCTGATGCTGGCAGGACTCCTCTATGTTCCCTAATATTAATCAAGCCCAAATCCAATGTATGTTATTTTCTACTATACCTCTATTATTATTTGATGTTTTGTGTTCCACATTTTCCATTATTTTCTTTTATTAAACATGAAAAACCGTAAATCTATTCTCTCCATTACTGAAATACAACGAGTGTGGTTCTATTTCTTCTTCTACTCTCATATTTATTTGATTGTCCAGCCCATTTTCCCCTAGATACACATATAGATGGTTTAATATAGTATCAACATTAACAAGTAGACCTCTGCCCCACCCTCAATTTTATCTTCATTTGAATAATATAAGGTTCCAAAATCTAGGTATTTTCTCAAATTTAATTCATCTCATATACAAGATTATAGATTCTAAAGGCTTAATTATTAGGGGATTTAAGTATTAGGGGATACAATGTTGTGGATCTCATTTATGGGTGATGAACATATAAGGACATAGGTTAGTTTAAAAATCATTAAAACATGTTTTTTGGATTTTGGTTATACATGTAAATTGTTAAACCATGAAATGGGATATTTAGATTTATAATTTTTGTAAATAAATTTTTATTGAATTCAAAAAAATTTTGAATTAATTAGTCACATTCCAAATATTATTTTAGTGATGAATTTTGTGAGAGTTTTTTTAATTATTTCAAGATTATTATGAAACATTAGCAATGGGTTACAAAGACTGATGGAGAATTTCTTTGGTGAGAAAAATATTCTCAATTTTTTTTAAAAAAAATTCTAGATTGAATATAGTTGATAAATCATTGTGTAAATGGGAATAAAAATACCAAACAACATATAAAGAGTGTATTTACCAAAATAAGTGAGTTATCCATGGTTGTATATTTGATTAATAAAACTATGATATTTGATTTATTAATAGAATTACTAATCAAAATAGAGAGATAAATAATTGATAGGATAAAAAATAATTTTGAAAACCATCTAACATGGTGAATAACAATAGTGAGAACAAAAATTTATTAAAATATAATTTTGATGGTTTAGATCTTTATGTCTTATAATTTATATAACTTGTTATCCATTTCCAATATATACAAAATTGAGATACGATCCCCCTATTGTAATTAACTCTTTGTTTCATTCCATAGCCAAACCAATCTTATACATTGATAACTGTTTATCAGTAGGTTAAGGCGCTGGCACACCTTAGGTGATCAAAGGATGATACCCTAAAACTCATAACTGTTATCAGAGACTTATTATTCGAGAACAAAATGTATATATCTATTATTTTTTCTAATAAATAAATGAGATATTTTATTATGTAAATATCAAATATTATGATATGAAGGATTTATTTTTTCATCCATAACATTTGGATATTAAGTATCATATGGTATGACCTATAAAAAATTTAAGGATTTGAACTATGTTTTATTATACAATATATGAAATCATAAAATATACTCTATCCATTGTTTGTGTGAAATAGTGGATTAATGTACAAATACAATATCACATAAATTGTTATATATGATAAATAAATTTGATATCTACTATCGTATTTGGTGAGAGCACTCATAGAATATGATAAAAGTTTCATCATAGAATATGATTGATTTGTAAGAATACCTCTCTCTAATATTATATTTTACAATCAATAATATCATTATCGATTCCAAAAGTAAGACATTCCTAGAGATAATTGTAGATATACTTTAAGCTATCTGGTATAATTTTCAATGATTGGAAGTATCTATGGTTCCTCTAATTTTTTTGTAATATAACATAATAATAATGTTAGGACTGCATTGAATAAATTAATTTCATTTATTATAGTAAAAAACTTCAAGATCTATACAAAAAAATAAGTTGAAAAAATCACCCTTTAAAGGGATGTATGTTTTTGGAGGGATCTTATGGAGGATTAACAAAATATCCAAAATTTGAAGGTAAAGAATCCTTTAGTAGAAAAATGGGATGTCCAATGTAGGGGTGAGATTCATTTATTCAATACCATTAGAGAGGTGGTATTCAAATTCCTCTTCAATAGATGATACTTTTTGAGTGATTCCATTTGTGTAGGTTTATAGGACACTTTAATCCTTAGACGCCTGACTGTCTTCCATCTCTTAATGATGGATTGTAATCTGTCTTTTATACTGTCTTTCCTCCCATTATCAAGATATGGGATATAATAAATCATTTGAGGAGGGATTAAATAAAGTTAGTGAAGTTCATTTGTACATTAGTGTTTAGGTATTATATCAATGTTCAATACAATAAAACTTTTCATGCAAGATGGATGCAATTTTGGACTTTTATTCTTAGCGTGTACTGAATTGTTGTTATTCAAGGAAAATTAAATGTTTATCTACTCATATGGACAATGTATTCTGAACATTATGATGATCCCCATTCTTATCAAGAACAAACTATTGATGATGAAACTATGGAATTATTAGGGGGTCAACAACATGTTGATCGAAAAAATAAAAAAAATCATGAATGATAAAACATCTTTCTTTTCAATAAAATTATACAGGAAATATGTTTAGGTAAAAAACATTTGTTCGATTAGAATCAATGTGGACAACCTATTGACCATAACAAGTCAATATTAAATAGTTATATTGGGGTCACAATGAGGATGAAGGTGCTGATTGATATTGAATCCTGGCACCGCATCCAACCTGTAATAATGGAAATCATTTGGAAAGATATACTAGTAATGTTACAATATACTTTCACTATTTTAATGAAAAATTATATAACGGAGTATTGATTATGTATTAACATTTCATTGTAGTCCTATTTTATTTTAGAGGAATTCCATAATAAATTTTTCTTAATGGCCACTGGAAAAGCTCATAGAGGCTTCCAAAAGTTTCTGATGAAGATACATCTTAGGGATTATAAGGGGGAAATAAAGCCCCATCCAACCACTTAGTTATGTACACATTATCAATTAGGAAAGATGGGCTTATATTTTCCATCGTCACAATGATGAATCATTCAAGGTTCATTGAAATCGATAATATATTATTTGAAAATATTTATTTTAACCAAATATATTTAATATTGTTTATTTATGAAACATAAAATGACTTATAAAATTAACGAACGTGCATAAAAACCAACATATCCCTATTGAAAAGGAATTATGGGGTACACTTCATTAGGTAAGTAATTGGTATGTATTTTAGATCAATAATAAAAGTTTAATTATGTGATACGAAACAACATATGTTCCTTTGATTATTTGCAGATTGAAGAATTGAAATATAAAGCCGCTTCTGTCCCACGTCACATGTTGTTGAAGGAGGCTCATATAAATAAGAATGGTATATTATTTGATGAAAATAAAAAACCTGTATTGTATGAATGTGTAAGTATGAAATAATTTTATGTCATTATGATTTATAATAATATTACCTAAATATAAATATATTCTTATTTTTTATATTGTTTTGACACAAGAATCGATAATGTATGTACTAGATGAAAAGCAAATTTAAGTAGCTTTGTAGTGCCCTAAAAAATATAGTTGTGTTAGAGGATTAGGTTTTGGATTCTCTCTGCAAACATATTTCGATAAGATAAAAAAAATAAAGATACATATAATGTGGTGAGATAAATGAAGGAATAGATAGACTCACTATAGGATATTATTTTATGGTCTGGTTTGTTAAACCAATGTATAAGAAAGGATTAAAGAAAATAGAGGTGGAGCGAAGATCAACATATGAACAAAATGATCCCACTATATTTGAGGCTATTCATTACCCCACCCATATACCTTACCCAAGGTAATCAATTTTTTTCTTACTCTTTCTCTTAAATGTAAATCAAAAAACTTCCAATAACTTTATATTTATATAATATTGAAGGGCATAGTTGCATGTGATTTTTATATATCAACACCCATGTACTGCCATGTTGTAATATGTAGAATGCATAATATCCCAAAATACCAGCTACACAATAAAAATGTCTATAAAACTAACATGAGAGTAGGGATTGAGGTAGCTCATGAGTCCATTGTTGAGTTGCCTATTCCACTCGATTGTCCAGATATTACAATGGTTGAAGATACTATTGGAGCTTTTATAGCTTGGATATCTAATATTATAAATATGCATGAGATACATCTTAAAATCATTTTTAAAACATGTAATAATTAATGGTAAAATTTCTAAAGTGAGGTATGATATTATAGATGAATAAATTAGTGGAGAAATGAAAGGTTAAATCAAGAAAATCTAGTGAATTGACCATGAAAAAAAAAATAAACTAATAAAGTACCTTCTCACTGAAAATTATAGGGAAATATTTATCTACATTACAACTTTATGTAGAGACAATCTTTAATGATAAAACCATGTGTTACATTGAATACGAAGAAACGATATTTTGAGAATCCTTTAAAGACATAATAGGTCTTGAGAATCTAATTATGATTCTAAGCATGAATGAATGGGAATCTCAGTTGTGAATACATACATAAGGCACGTTTTCATAATACGTCTTTCCAAATAGTGAGATAAATATGTTGATTAAAGTTATTAAGAATTCATATTTTGTATAGGAATTTATATTTCAACTATATAAAGGGAATATCATGAGAAGCATGATTTAGATTCATTAACCCCTATATTGTTTCTATGCCAATAATTACATCAGAAAAGGAATAAATTTAGAGAAAAAAGATGAGTTATACATCATTTTTAATAAAATGGAATCAGAAGAAAAAATCATTTTGTTACATACAATACAAAGGTAAAACTCTACGATCTAATCACATAAATTATATTTTTAATTTTTTCATTACTTAATTGTTTTTCTTTTATAGGAAACACTGGATGTTGATAGCAAATCAACATAGACACCCTGAATATTTATTTTTGGGATTCAATGCATGGATTTCCAACAAAACGACCACACATGATATGTATTTGTCGCTATGTAATACACTAAAAAACATTTTATAGATAAAATTAAAATTATATGGTTGGACAGTGTTTTAATGATAATTTTGTCATGATAGGATAGTCGCTCCATACATGTTATATCACGACACAAATTAGGTTTCTAAAAAGATAATTCCTATAGATTAATTCATATGGGATCAAATTAAGTTATATATAGAAATATTTACCTATAAAAATATTTCAAAACAATATACTTATTTTGGTCAACATTTAGGTAGTGTCTTAAACAAGATAAAGATATTGATTGTGGAGTCCATGTTTGAAATTTTATGAGGGAAATCAAAAATCATGAAAAAGACCAGTATTCCAAAACTGGTAATTTTTTATGGTAATTAAAATTTTATTAAATATATTTCAAAATAATTTTTTTATCTATATTTTTTGTCATTACTATAATGATTTCTGACAAAGGAGTTACTGAAAAGAAGAAGTGAATTTTTTGAGAGATGAGTGGCCAATGTAGTTTTTGTCAAAATGTATACTGACGTAAATTTAGTTGATTAACTATTATTTTTATATTCTAGTAGGATTTATTACCTTCAAAAGATATTTGGTATCTGAATCATTAGTATTAGAATGATTATATATATTTTTTTATCTCTTTATCAAGGAGAATAATACTTGAGGAAATTAGCATTTTTGGTTGTTTTGAACTAAAAATAATAAAACTATTAGAAAATCACTAAGACAGAGGTATAGAAAAAGGTAGAGGAGGAGGTGAAGGTGGATCCAGAGTCAGAGTCGGAGACCAACAAAGAGTATAAGGTAGAGGTGAAGACATAGGTGGAGACCAAGTCAGAGGAGGATAAGATGCACTGCCATCAAAACAATAAAATAATTGGGTTATGATGTAGAATAAATGTCCGACCATGATTATATTTGAGAAAAAAAATTAAAAGTGAACACAACACTTGTCACATAAGATAAGAGTCATTGTGCATATTTCTAGATTAAAATGACATTTTATTAAAAAATTGATGTGGCATACTCAAAACTGAGGAAATGCATTCAGATTGATTGGTACATTAGAAAAACAATCCTTACATAATTTTTGATGTTTAGAAATCATCCATACATCAATCTAACACACGTTGTGACCGGTATGACTCCATGTATTAATTATTAGTTAAAAATTGAAATTTAAATACAAAAAAGTGTCACTCCCTAAAGGATGAGAAAACATGCTTGAATTTTATTGATATTTTCACACAATGATTCATAATTTATTTCTAATTTTTATAAATTAGTCTCAGGTCAAACGAATAAAATATGTCACATGTATGAATCAAAGTGTATGTTTCCAATTTAAAATGACATTTTAGTAAAAAAACACCCAAGGCATACTCAAAATTGAGAAAACACTTTTGGATTGTTTTATTACTTTAGGAAAATGATCCACACTATGCTTTTGATGTGTAGGGATTAGGTCCACCTCAATCTGACACATAATGTGACTAATATGGCTCCAAGTGCATCTTTTCATACCAAATTGACATTAATTTTAATCAAAAAAACATCTGATGTACTCAAAATTGAGTAAATACATTCATATTGTTTTGGTAATTTAGGAAAATGATGCATATATCAGTTTTGATGTATAGGGATCATTCATACCTCAATCTGATGCACAGTGTGAGCGATATGAATCCAATTATCTGTTACTAGTTTAAAATTGACATTTTAATATAAAAATTTTTCCCTCACTGAAAACCAAGAAAATGAACTTGGATTGTATTTATAATTTGGTACAATAATTAATAATTCATTTTTGAGATTTATGAATTAGTCTTATGTCAAAACCATACACAATGATACCTGTATGGATCAAAGTGCATGTTAATAGTTTGAAATTACATTTTAGTATTAAAACAAATGTAGTGTAGTCAAAATTGATGAAACACATTTTTATTGTTTTGTAACATTAGGAAAATGATATATGAGTCATTTGGGACATGTAGCATTCAACCACGAATCAATCCGACAAACGGTGTGACCGGTATGATTCCAAGTGCATATTTTTTTTTAAAATTCACATTAATTTCAGTGAAAAACAATTCACCTACTCAAAACTAATAAAATGCATTCGGATTGTTTTGTTACTTTAGGAAAACTATCCATACATCACATTGGATGTGTAGGTATCAGACACACTTCAATATGACACACAGTGTGATCAGTATGACTCATACTGTGTATTTTTATTCGAAACTAGCATTAATTTTAATTAAAAAACAACTAGCATACTTGGATCTTATAAACACTTCCAATTATTTTTCTACTTAACCAAAATGATACATAAGTCATTTGTAACATGTAATAATGACTAACAGCTTAGCTCCACTCATGGTGTGAACGATATGACTCTATGTGCACATTTTTATTAAAAATTGAAATTAATTTTAATAAAAAACAACTTACATACTCTATAATATTGTTTTATTTTCATTTTATTTGTTTTAGATATTATATTACATTTAAATTTAGTATTTTTACCTTATTTGGGTAATTTTTGTTATTGTTTCTACTGATTCAGTGTGTTGTCATAGCACAGCACACCTTTCTTTAGTTATACGGTGTGATGCAGCATCACAATGCATTTTTCACCATTATCAGTGCTAATAAATACGCTGATAAAATTATGATTTATCGGTGCTTTTAGAGGAACTTATAAATATTCCCTTTATCAGTGATTTAGAAAGCACTAATATATAGTACTTTTATCATTTAAAAATAAAAGTACTGATAAATCGACCTTTTATCATTGCTAAATAAAAGCACTAATAAATGGGATCTATTATCAATGCTTTTAAAAGCGTTGATAAAAGTATGATTTATCCGTGATTTTATTATTGCTGGAAAACCTAACTTTTATCAATTACATTTTAGTGTTGATAAAATCCATGTACCTATAGCCATGCTATGGTAATCAGTGCTTTTCTAGCATTGATGAAGGTCGATTATAGCGTTGTTAAGGCACATTTTGTTGTAGTGCTTTTTATATATCCTTTTTGGTTATGGACTCCTTCATTTTTATGGATGGTTTGAGATTTAGGAGGATTCTCAGAATTAGCATCCTTACTTATTTCATTGTAATAGAGCTCCTTTCCACATTCTATTGTGATTTAATAGATATTATTCTTTGGATTTGGAACTATCTATACTGGTATTTTCCTTTATTATTAGTTATAATTTCCATAAGGCTATCAAAATTACGGCCCCTATGTTTCACTGTCTTCTTTATCTATTCAATATCTATTTTTTGTGGTTGTTCTGAAATCTTGTTGATGGTTGTTCCAATTATTTATTCTGGTATAGATATTTATACTGTTTCTGGAATGGTGGAGGGTTCTTGTATTGCTGTTGCTACTGGAATGAAGGTTGTTTTTGGTATTGATTATGAAATGGAGGTCTGTCCTTGTTTTGTTTGGAATCTATATCCTAGTTGGGATTGGGGCTAACTTAGCTGATTTGGTTGTAATTTCCATTGATAAAAGGCTATAACACAACTTACTATCCCCTACACTTCTGAACATTGATCAGTGTGATGATAAGTAGAAGATCATAAACCACTTCCAGAGTCAAGTAATGTTTTTCCTTTAATTGGTTCACAATATGTTGTCTCATCACTCTTGTAATTTCATTAAGTGTTTCTTCAATTAAGGGTGGGGAATAATTTGATGTCCTCACCTCATGTATGCATTTGGTGCTCATAACTATAGTACCAAATTGATATGATTTTTTTGAAATCCTTTTAATCAGACCTCTAGAATTAACTGGTGACTTATCAATCAGGGATCCTCTAGATGAGGTACCGAGAAAGTCGTTATCATTTTCGAGCAGTCCTTGGTGGAAGAAAACAAGGAAATGGTTTTATTCTATAGCATGGTGTGGGAAGCTGGCACATAACTTCTTGAATCGATCCTAGTACTCATAAAGTGTCTCGCTGGTAGATTATAAAATAACATAGTTTTCTTCTAAAATATTTTTTCTCTTGGATAAAGGAGAAAACCTTTGTATAAAGAATCTTTTATGATCTTCCCAAACTTGTACTTATCTTAGTTGTAGACTATGAAACCATTCCTTTTCTTCTACCTCAAGTGAGAAGGGGAATGCCCTCTACTTTACTTTTTCTTCCACAACTCCTTGAGATCTGCAATTGGAGCACACATTTGTGATTCCTAAATATTTTTGTTGGGGTCTTCTTATGCAAGATAATGGAATTTAATAACTGTTTGAATCATAATAATGTATAATTGAAAATAATTTTCTAAGGAGGTGATAGCTAGTTGAATTTTTTAGTCAGCGAATTTTGGTGCACAGAGATTGCGTAGAGTTTGGTTTAGATTTCCACCCATTATTGTAGGTTCAGAGTGATAAATGAATGTTTCACTTGAATAAGTGTGGTGAATTTATTCAAATTCTATTTTAAAATTTTTATTTCTCAATTTGTTGACTATTCGTTCAATTTTAGGATCAAATTGAAATAAATTTTTATTTTTAATATAGTTCATTGAGAGGATTGTTTTTCAATTTTTAGGGTTTTGAGGCACTACCTTCCCGACAACAGTACCATGTTTTATGCACTCTTATCATGGGGCATGGTAAGACAATATTTATATTACTTAAGTAGAGTATAGTAGTAAATTCAAGAAGTATTTTAAGGAAAAGTGCAAACAAAACAAGGTTCTCACCTTTTGTGGGTTTTATGAAAACAATTGTTTTTAAATAATTTTTTTAAAAAAATATAAAGAAGTACTTTGATTTGATTGGTTTTAAAAAATTGACAAATATGGTGATCTGAATGGGTTTTTCTATTCCTAGTGTTGTGCTATCATGGTATACATGTTTTTTCATTTTCTTCCACTGATTGGTTAGAGATAGATTCATCTACCAATTACTTTCACTCCCTTGGACAGGTGATTATGAAAAGAATATTCTTATTTGAAACCTCATATAGGTCTATTCTCCATTATATATGCATTGATACCATCAAGAACTCACCTACCTACATTAATATCTTCCACTGTATTGGGTGGAGGGAGATATAGATCATTGAACAAAATAATTAAAAACAATTTTATTAAAGGCTAATACACCAATAATCAGAATTTAATTCTGAATTTTGAACTGAAACCATATTTAGAAAGAATAAGGGATATTTCTAATATAAATAATAAGAACACAAGCAATGCACATAGGTACAACCTCTCTTTTTCTCAATCACTCAATGAAACTACCCATCCGTTTATGGGGAAGTTAAGATGATGTGAGATCAGGGATATATTATAATAAAATTATATGAAATAATATAAATAAATATATAGTATTCCACCATCCAATGCTTCCTTCTTTGGTGGATTGGATGGTGTGGGGATGCTTTAGGAGGGAGGAGCTCCCCTCCTTTTATAAGACAAAATTTTCCATCAAAATATGATGTGTTGGATCCCCAATAAATAACTGAATCACACAGTTAATCCTACCAAAAGGTTGTTCATAAATGACTTTGACGTCTTCCTTACACATTTATGTGTATTTTCCCATGTATGGAGATATTTATTTCAATTTTACTCCAAGAATTTATTCTTCATTGTCAAACTCTCGAAATAATAAATATAGAGATTATCATACATTAATAACCATGAGAATGATGAATTAATATGTGAGTGAATTCATTAATGTTGTCCCAAAACATCTTTTGGGTCCACCCACCAAATAGCAGACTATTTGGTCCCACCAATAATTAGAGATGGGCCCAACATAAAAATTATCCAGATATGTGAACAGTTTTCATTGTGCAAATTGTGATCTTCTTTTGAGCTTCTATACGGTGGATTCATATTTTGGTCTAGAGGGATTAAATGAATCACATTATTTATATATCCCTTAAAATAAATAATTCACTATTTGGATCAGTATAAAAAATGTTTTTTTCGAAATACATAAATAATTTAAAACTATAAAAAAATACAAAATGATACATTTTTACAAGTAAGCTAAAAATACCAAAAAAAATAAACTGTGACAATTTATTTTAAAATAACACTTTTTTTTATTTCAAAATTTTAATTTTAATGTATAATTATTGAAAATATTTTTCCAATCAGGGTTGTTACAACATTGGATTGTGGAATTGATGTGGATATGACATCAGGTTTGAGGCGATGAGGTCGACTATTTGGGAATGTCCCAGATTTCTTGAGTAGTTTTGACCACATGATTAGGCATTATGGACATTGGATTGAGGTGGTGAAACTATTAGGTTAGGTCATGGCCTGTGATATTGGATGGCTCAAACATCATATTTCAGTGACATGGTTGTAAGGGAATGAGGTTCCAATGTTGATGTGTCTTAGGGATTTTATATTGGTTATTTTAGCTCACCTGTGATGGCCAAATATCTAAATTGGGTCGTGTGCAACTAGTTGACTCAGTGATGTGGTGTTTTGACCACTCGTGTGGGTATAGGCCCTCATTAGTGCATATTAGGAATTTAGATTCGGGGGTGATCATCATAGGAATCCATTTGTAATGTGAGGGTCCTTGGGTTGATAGTGACAGGTCTATCAGTTGGGATCTGAGGATCACCATGCTTGAGGTTGTGGGGTCGGATTTTTTATTTGTGGGATGATATCATTATGACTCTAGATATTGGGCTATGTGTCAATGATGAATTTTATTTTAGTATAGATATAATTCTTCCTAGGATTTTTGGGCCTTCGTGTGATGTGTGCTTTCGAGCAGGGGTCTATGGGAGTAGGTTACTATTTTCTTAGGCATGCATACGAGATGTATGCACTTATTGAGACACAAGGTGTCAAAAGTCACATGGTGTCGAGAAAAATGATTTGATGTGGAACCTGAGGGTTTACCTAGTCTATTATACTTTAGGTATACCTTGGTCCATGGGCCAAGGATGCTCTCATTTTTAGATTATGGTGTTGGTCAAGGTAGGTGAAGGATTCAAGGTCGCTATTGAGTATTAATTATTTTTATTAATTATCGATTTGAGGTTCTTTATTTAATTTTTATGTACACCCTCTTAAAAAATCATATTTGGTATTGACACTTGGGTGGTATCCTACTGCAACACATTCTCACACCCTACATGGGCCCTTTGGGATGCATGTTGACTTTATGAACATACATTTACGTATGAGATTGGATTTTGGAGATAGATCTTAGTGTAGTTTAGTATGTGATATTGATATGTGACCATGAGGTCGGGCATAGATGGATTTTATGTTTTAGCTTAATTTTTTCATGTCCTCTACCATAACACGTATATGTATGTCGCTACGATGTTCGGTCATTGGTGACCCATTTTAGTATATTGTACTTTAAAAATTGTTTTGGGATGAATTTTTGTCTTTATTTCTTTTTGTTTCCTTGGGTGGTGTTGGCATATTGATATTCTTATTTATCTTCTGATGCTTCTACTTTTTTACTTCTTCTAGTATTTATTATTATTTATTGCCCTTTCACTTTTTAGGCCAGCTTCGAGTTTATTGAGTCTTTATTTCCACTAAATGTTATATACATACTCGAACTAGTATTCTTATTTTTCCCAGAGGGTATATACTCCCCACTATACCTATTTACACCCTTTCAGATAGTTGGAAACCTTTGTCGTTTGGGGAGGTGCACCTAATCCCAGTGGTACATGGTCTAATAACACTTTTTGGGTAGCTAATCTGGTAGGAAATGCTAGAAAGGACTTTTCCTAATGCACTTGTACACATGCACATATCTCCTAGACCATAAAAAATTGAAATGTAAAGAAAATAATAACCATGCATGCATACATTTAATATACCAGCCTTACAGTATGAAGAAAAGTACAAGAAAGAAAAAAAGGACCAATTAAAATCCCAACACAATGAAACTTAAAACAAACCAACATATAAAAAATGTGAGGAATACAGTAATTGTAGCTATAGGAACACACCTCAGTTTTTCAATCTCACTAAGATCCACCTAGTCCAAGTCCCTCAAGGACTCCATCGAAAGGTTGATCGTCTTCATAATACACAAAACATGCGAGAAAAGGCCAGTTAATGGAGAGTATAACAAGACCAATTAGGACACATCAAAATCACTAAGAATATATAATCATGAATAATAATCATCTCATCATAGGTATATGTCCAAGATTGAAAATGAGATTAGAAAGATAAAATCAAAGTATACACATAGTCTCAAGGTATGGTCAAGACTATAAATCTAGGATTTGATTCCTACTAAAAGGTTCCATATAGAAACCATTTGGAGAACACACAAAAAATTCAAGTAGAACTAATGGAATCCATATTAGATATCATGATCATAAAGTATTTCTGTTATAAGTACATGATATAAGTATAAAGATAATGATACATAGATGGGGATCACCCCCAAGGCCATGGGGTACACCAAAAATTAAATCTAGATTAAACAGATTAGTAGGGGAACATTTCTTTCATTGTGTTGGTAATGATAATACCAAAAATCCCAATTCAAGAAAAGGTGATGATAGAGGATGTCACTCAGGACCTCATGGAAGGATTCTAACAACTCTATCGATGACTAAAGTTCCTCAGAGGAGATCACTATCTTATTCAAATGACATGACTCTATACTAATTTCTCAGTGAATGGATCAACGGAAAATACCCTAACGAAACTTTTTCAATATAAAGATGAAATGTTATCTAAGAAATAATTTAATTATTTCATGGCATGTACTGGTAGTACACGGTGTGACCCTTAAGTATCAGGTCCTACCTACGTATCATAGCCCGCACCCATGTCCATGTTTGAGTACGTGGCATGTCTTTACCTATATACTCCTTATTTTGTCTGTGTGCCCACTGATTTACATGTTGAGACCCTAGTTAAGGGTCACATGTTGTGGGATAATATTTTTTATATGGAACCCTAGAATCACATCAAGGGTCCCATACATGGTTTACATTCTTCTATTACACATTGTGCAGTGTAGAAGTTTACATCTCCCATGGGTCTTCACACGAATTCCTACTTCACCACTCCAAAATCGATTTACTCGATGATTCACATAGTAAATATTGTTTCTAAGTAAACCAAACAAGATCTCTATATGAATCTTGATCTCCTAATATCCAAATCGACTGAGAAAACTCTAACGTTGAACTGCTCCACTGACGCATGATGAAACCGCAACTTGGTGACCCAAAAGCTGAACCAATCACTTTTCATTTCCATCGTCACTTGACCCCCGCATCATACTGATCATATATATGTAATATAAATTTGTTTCACCAATATAAATGTTCACAATGATTGATTTCATGGTAGTTTTTTCGAACCCCTGGTCAAATGAAAACACCAATGATTAAAGGTGTTAGGAAACTAAGAAACATGAAAGAGTGAAATGAACTTGGACTGTGTTTGGGTTTTAGTTCATCATTTTTTGTTAGTATAACAAACAAATATCCATAATAAAATAAAAAATTTCATGCAAAAAATCCCAGAAAATATAACCCTTCATCCACAATATGATCAAGCCAAAAATAAATATGTTGGTTTCTTGATTTGATTTTATCACAGAATAAAAAAATGTGGATTAATACATATAATAAAAATAATCCATCCACTGGTTAGATAAATTTCTATTGAATAATGATTCTTGATTGTTGTCATAGCCAAGATCCTTTAACTTCATTGGCATAGTTGATCCTTGATCCGTCCTTCATTGAAATGGTCTCTACCTAATTCCCTATATCCATTCATAAGGTTATGTGGCCAACCATAAGGAATAATATTAATTGTGTTGAAATAGAGAAGTATTATCTTGATGTGTCACATTAAATAAAATAAATAATTTCATTTATTTATTTAGTTTATTCACCCATGAGTGAACTTTATGGAATCTCTTGACATCGACAAAGGTTAGGTCATTCCTAGGGTAAAACACACACTCTAAACTCAATGGAAGATTAGTTATCTAATTTGAGTCGATATTTAGTAGTTATTACTTTTTTCCAAGAAAACTATGAAAACATGATATTTAATATATTTAATACATTTCAAAAATTAATTCCTGTCACAAAAGTCCTTAGAATCACACTCCATCTCAGTGCCTGACATCCAAAAATATTTTACATAAGATTCCAAAGAAATACATGAAAAAATCATAGTCATTATATTATCTATACCTTGGAGATTTATATCTTCAAAATAAAAAAATAAAATGCTACACAAAGAGATGTGGGTATTGATCACACATTTTAGTCCCCCACTCATAGTTACTCCCCTAATTATTCTATTTCTTCCAAAATACAGACACTATGAAAATTTCTCACCCAGATAGAATCATCTATTTATGATCCTAAATCAGTAACGAGCACTTAGAAAAGGTATATCTATCATTGATGTCCAAATCAACCCAATCAATAACATGTGACAAGTTGTGCATATAGCTTAGTAGATGTGAAATGTGGAATAGGTTTGTGTACCCAGTCTAATAGTGGTGGTAGAGATAAGAAATATAAACTCCCATGAACTCTACGCAGTATACAGAAAGATCCAATGAATCTTAGAGATAAATTTCCACCCCATCTAAACCTCAGAAACCCATGCTGATGTGTGACCCTCAAGAACACAAGTCCTCCCTACTCTTAACTCCAAAGGCCTTAATCATCCATCTATATAGGAATTATGATGGATCTTTGTAGTTCTAATCCACTCCTATAATATTTGAAACATATCTACAGTGGCTTTTAAAAACTCTAGTATTATAATTGAAGATTACCTATAGTCGGTCTAACATAGTGGAGACCTAAATGGTTACCCGTACAAGGCCTTGAACATTTTCATACGGATAGTAGAATGATAGATGTTTCTATACTCAAACTTCAACATTGGTATATGATCTTCCGAACTACAACCAAATTTTAACGTGTATACCTACAACATATCCTCAATGACTGGAATAGTCATTTTAGCTAGGCTATGAGTCTTAGGGTGAAACACCATTCTCAAATGAAAATGAGTCCCAATATCCTCCTAAAATCCCTTCAATAATCAAGATGTCAAGGGTACATCTTGTCCATAAATGATAATCAAGGAAAATTCATGGAATCATATTATATTAGTCACATAGAGACATCCCAAACTCTCTATAAAACTCTACTCATGAATAGATAGTATTTGGGATGACTTGGTGAGTCAGTCTATGATCACCCATATCGCATCATGTCATTTGACATACATGGTAGCATAATCATAAAGTCCATCAATATTGCAACACACATACAATCTAGAACCTCATGGTATTGAGCTAAATACTCTCCAACCTAGTGCTCAACCTTCACTTACAGACTTGTAATGATTCGAGTGGAAACAAATGTAACGACCTTCTTTATCATTGGCTGCCAAAAATTGACATCCTAGGTCCTGCTACATATATGACACACCATGATGTACCACCAACGGAGATTTATGAAACTCACTTAGAGCCTCCTCTCGAAATTTCATAAGTACCATCATGAATCCTCTGAAAAGAAGGACATTCTCCCCACCCTTACAAAATTGATCTAGATCATGTATAGTGGATATATAAGTATGTAGGGTCTCAAAGTTGATATCTCAAAGCCATGCCTCCTCAAATCATAGTAAAAGAATAGGATTAAAAACCAATGACTAAAGTTTAAATTCTTAATCCCCATCAATAAAGAATAACTACAGAGAGTCTAACAACTCTGATACATCACTCATCAACTGTGAATATGATGACTTACTTGAAGCACATGTTACCAATTTCCACTTTCCAACAATATAGACATTCTCAAAGTCATTATCCTAAAATAAAAATACCCATAAATTATGTCTCAAGTTAATATCCTTTTAATATGAGATATATTTGATACAATTTTGTTTAGAATAAATGATAAATTACTCACCAATATGGTATTTATTCCACATATATAGTTTGAATACTATTGATGATAGCTCAAGATCATAGTAATATTGTTCTTTTCATGTTGTCTCAAAAGATATCAACCATAGGAAATCACTTCATACCTCCACATTGAAAAAAATATTAGTTTGTCATGCATCATAGAACATTATATACATGACATGGTCCTCCAAAAATTTGAATATGGGAGTGCATGTCAATATATATATATGAACTCCTTCTAGAACCTCTCTATCCACATGAAAGGTTTCCCCTTTCAGGTAAAAGTTTTAAATGTTGTTGATATCGTAGAGAAATTAGACATGAATCAATGATAGTATCCTACATACCATGCAATCTTTTCACCTCCATCATGCTCTTGGGTGGCTTCCATGCTAATATTTCTTTAACCTTTTCTAGGTCTATTGCAACATTTTTTTATGAGATAACAAGTCCCTGAATGGGGACCTCCATTATCCCAAACTGGAACCTCAAAAGATTCTTGAAAACCTAGTTCAATCAGATCATATCTAGAACCATCCACAAGAGTATCATGTTCTCCTCCTTTGATGCTAAGTACACTAGAATATCGTCAATTAATATTACAAAAAAAGTTGTCTTAAGAAGGAAAAATTATCATGTTGTTGATTCCTAAGAACACAACTGGGGTATTCATCAGTATAATGGGAAAAAAGTACTCATAGTTACTATAAAAAATCATAAATACATTTTAATTATATCATCATCCCGTACTCCTAACTGAAGATTGCCATATCAAAGGAAAATCTTTGAGAACAATCATTCCCCTCACAACTAATAGAAAAAAATATTGATACATGGTAGTGGGTAATTGTTCTATAATATCACCGAGTTTAGGTGACGGTAATACAAGAAAATGCCTCAAGATCCCATCCTCCTACTTCACAAAAAACACTGGGGTTTCCCAGTGTGAAACCCTTGGCATAAAAAATTCATTCCTCTATAAGTTTTCAAAACGCACCCTCAGCTTGAAAATATGTGTGAGAGCCATATGATATGATGTAAAAGATATACCGACCATCCTTGGGTATATATCAATGTATAATTCCATTTCTTAGGTGGGATTTAATCCTAAAACATCATTTGGAAATACATCTTCATACTCTGTAACAACTGTAAAAAACTGAAAACTCTAATCATCAACTACACTAAGGTTAATGTTATCCAAAAGATGAGTAATCAGTTTCACCTAACAATGAAATATTACATCGTTCTATGCATAGGATTCCTTTTTAACCATAAATGACAACTCATTCTATCAATATGAACACTCCACTTCCTCCTCCTAAATCAATATATCATGGAATGAATGTAGATAACTAGCCTATACCTAAGAGGACATCGTAAGGCCTCATCGCTACTACAAAGTGATCCTAAATGGAACTCTCAAATCTGAGAGTCCGGTCACACTGTCAGTAGTAGTGTGTGGTCACTAAGTCACCTATTTTAATATTCTACAAGAACATGGTTCATTCCTAAGGCTCAATAAAAGTCACTACGTCTCAAACCAGATATTACTCAATAAAAGAATGACTCACACCTTTTTTTATCAATACTTTATCTAAGGTATAAAAGACACATATCATACCTTGTATCATCCCTTGAGCCTCTAGGGAATATTCCTAAACTACATGAAGCATAACTTCCTCTCTACCCAGATCTTTAAATAAGGAATAGGCCACCTAGTGGTGGAGGTGGTAACAATTCATAATGTATTTTACCTCCAAATACTCTCCCATATCATCTTCCACATCCACCGTCCTTCAGATCAACCTTCTCCTACCACAACCTCTACATAGGAATCCCATCCATTGTATCCCTATAATCCATATGGTGGTTCAGACAATCCCGTGTAAAATGACCCCTATCATAACAAGAGTAACACCGCCTCTTCCTATGATTACAAGATCCATCCTATAACCCTAAAAACTTATACCCACTATACAAGGATCACCACCTAAAACTTCTTGCATGGTCAGGTCCCTGTGTCTATCATCAGGTCCCTACCACCAAAGTCTTACCACCAGTGTTCCCATAGTCACCACCAATTATCTGTATCTATTTTGTCTAGAAATTCTGAACCACCAAAGCTTGATCAAGAACCCAACCATAGGTAATAATTCATTGAGGTATAAAAATGTATCGTATTCCCTTAAATATTAAACACTCAATGATCCGACCTAAAAATAAATAACTAGACATCATATCATTCAATTATTGAGAGAGGTTGGTGAAACATGAAGAATATGTATCCACAGTCATACTTCACTACAAAAGCTATAGATGGTCCTGGATATACACAACCATCACCATAGAGGAAGAGAACTAAATTATGAAAAGGAACTCGAAATATGACAATGGTAGAGTCACCTCACCCAATGAATGGTTTACTAAGACCCATAATAATTCTATAATTACACAGAGAATTCTCGTTTCCTAGACCACCATTTATTCTGCAAGGAAATGAAAGACTTTCTTCACTTCCTCAAGATATTCCTCTCCTGTATGTGGGTTGGGATTTACATAGAGCTTGAGGTGTTGTTTTCACTAAGACTCATGAGGTGTACTCAACAATTTCACCTCATCTACTAGTACTCCCAGTACAATCTAATTCTTGGTAGCTGGTGGTAATACTAGTGCACCACAAAGAGGAAACACCTCCTAAACAGGTCCAAATATTGAAAAATCATCACTGCGGGGATTATCCTATTGATCATAATTATGATTCCTAGCTTGAAAACATAATGGATGAATCCCATAATAGACAATATGTACCATGATCGATGAGTATATCTAGTCATATGACTAATGAAGTATATAAAAATAACAACTCACTCCTATATGGTGCGTGTACCATTTTTTTCCCAACAACCGTTTCCTACTTGTACCAAGTAAAAAAGACATGTGATCAATGTCTTGGTGTATGGATATATTTGTTTCCACACTAACATTGGACTCCCAAGCCTGAAAGTCGAACTCACAAATCTTAACACTATTTCCCCAAACCAATCTCATATACTTTGGCCTTAAGGTAAAACAAACTCTTTTGAAACCACTCTATCATAACTTGTCCCAATGGGGCCTATGTCGGAACTACCCCAACCCTACACCCAATTGGCCAAAAGCCAGAAACTAGAAATCGTTATGGATATCACACGCATGGGTGGCCATATCCCAATATAACTACAAACACATACACATCTCCAATACTATACAATTTGGAAATGTAAAACAACTAATTACCATGAAAGCATTCATCTGAAACACAATAATCAAAGTATGAAAGAATTCAATGGAAAGAAAAAGGGTGGAATATAATCCCACTAGAAAGAAACTGAAATCAATTCCATCCTATTATGTGTGTGAGTATATCTATCAATGAAACCACTGGAACACACCTCAGTTTTCCCATCTCACTAATCTCTTCCTTATACTAGTCCCTCTAGGACTACATTAAAAGGTTTATCATCTTCATAAGTCACAAAAGTGTTGTCAAAGACAATAAAGGGGTGAGTATAACAATACCTAGTACAACACCCTGAAATCACTATGAATACACCATCAAGAATAATAATCAACTCATCATAGGTACATATCAATCATACATAACAAGAAGAATCAAATATACTCAAACTAGGAACATAGTCTCAATTTAATGTCACAACTATAATGATACTATATGATTCCTACTCAATTATTTTATATACAAATCATATAGGATAAAAAACTCCATGTTTCAGATGGAACTTAAGGTTTCCATATGACATTCCATGCTCGTCAGGTCTCTCCATTAGAAATATGTGTCAGAAGTCGGAAGAAAAAGATACATATGTGGGGATCAATACGAAGGATATGGGTTATACCAATAACCCAATTTGGTTTAACCTGTTAATTTGGGGATCTATTCACATGTAGTGTTGTTCATAAGGAACCCTATAACCCCACCCGAGGAAAAAATAATGATAAAGGATCTCACTCCAGGCCTTATGGGTTTATTCCAAAAAATATATCCATGGTTAAATTTCATTAATGGGGATCACCATCCTATGAATAGGATGCAACTCCACACTAAACCCTTAGGTGATGGATTAATGGATAATACCCTAGTGAATAATTTTCAGAATAAAGAGGATAAGGGATCCAATCCATCTTTTGAAGCTAACATGGTGTGTATTAGTACTACATGGCATGTCCTTTCCATACCAGATCATACCCATGTATCATGGACCATTATAAAATCTCTATCTGAGTACATGGTGTGTCCATACTCATGTAACCATGACTATTTCTATGTATCCTATGAGGTACATGCCTATGAACCAGGTATGGTTCACAAGCCGTGTGAGAGCTATCACATGTTGTGTGATATGTTTCTTCACACAGAACCCTAGTACCACATCCAGGGTCCCCAACACTATGTGTGTGATTTTGTTACATTATGTCTAGTGGGGAATGACACAAAATATGTGAATCGTCACATGGATTCCTCCCACTATGACCCATGGTGATTTCTTCAACGATTCTCACCACAAATCTTGAATCTGAGTCAACCAAATTCAATATCTACCAGAAACTCAATGTTTGACATCCAAATTGGTCGAGAAATATCTGACATCAATCCAGTCCATTGATACACATTGAAACTAAAATTAGTGAACCCAAATTCAAAAAAAACTATAGTAATTTCCATCATTACATGATTCCCATGTCATACTGATCCTAGATCAGCAATATAAATTTGTTTTTCCTTGAAATGAGTGCATAATGACTAATTTCTATGTATTTTCATTGAACCATCGGTCAAACAAAGCACTGGTGAAGAGTGTATGAATAATGGTCATAGAAAACTAAGAAAAACTCAAAATATGACTTATAAATGGGTATATTCTTGTTGGAATCAATCTTTTACTATTATAACGGGGAACTAATATCCATCTTAAAATGAACAATTTATCCCTAAATTCCTCGAAAAAATTGGTCCACACTTGAAATATGATCAATCCACGAAACAATCCATTGATCGATTGATTTTCCTTCATTGTATGATAATAACATGGAGATAAATATTCATGATACACATTTACTACCTCAAGGTGGATTGATCATTTATGAAGAACGAATCTGCATTATTTTCATTGGAAATATCCATGTAATTCATTAGCATACACGATCCTTGATCCGTTATCATCACTCTCCAAGGCTCTCTATCCGATGCAATCTCTCACTTAATAGGGTTATATTGACAACCAAAATAATTATTAGTAATCTTGTTTACATAAAGATGTATTAGGTCATTGCGTCACATTAAAAAAATTTATTATTATAATTCTCAAGAATACAATTTATATAATCTCTTGACACTGATAATGGTTATGTATACCCTGGGGTAAAACCTATACTCTTAACTCAATTGTAGCATCATATTTATAATAAGAAACACTATTTAGGATTTATTAAAAAAATTATAAAATTCCTAGACAAGATATTTAATATATTTCAAAAATTAATTCCAGGTACATGAAGCCTCAGAATCTCATACCGTATCAATGCATGACCCCAAAAAAATTCATATAATAATCTAAAGTACTACAAGGAAGAAATAGAGTTATTACAATTTCAATGGCCATGTAAATTGAATATTAGAGATCCAATGAATGGAAAGGTCCCTATTGTGGATGGTTGAGAATAAGAGATTGGAGTTAGCAACATAATGTGACAAAATTCAAAGGACCTTGGTGATTTGTTATCTATTTATCTACTACTAATTAATTTTATTTAGATTACAACATTTGGAGAAACATTATATTACATTTCATTTGTTCCATTTATTAGTTTATTCATGTTTTCTATAGTTATTTAATTATATTGATATTATTTATTATTTATCCTCTAGCATGATACTAAGGGTATAGTCTCCACACTAATGGAATTAGAACCTCATTTATTTATCCTGCCTCTTATATATAGGGGGTTCCATGAAGTCTTGTGACACTATAGCTGGGAACTAGTGGTATGAGTGAGGGTGTTACTAAAAGGAATTAGAGAAAAAGTTTTATTCATTAATTTTGAAAAAAACAATTATATTGAAGAAATGAGATAGGTGTGTGGGACTACGGTAGGGGAGTTTCCATGTTCGAAGTGAACACATGTGTAAATACCACCCTCGAGTTACCATGGATGGGATTCATATTACAGTTCTAGGAGATTTATGGTGTGTTCATGCTTCATGACTGGGAATGAAGGTTCACATTCTTTATAAATAGCTATAGTTATTTAGTATAGTATCTGTATAGTTAAATTCCTTGAATTGTTCTATCTTATCTCAATTTATTCTCTAATGTGTTATATATATTTATTTATATACAATTGAAATATGTCGTTATTGGAATTAATTTATTGAGATTAATAGGTGGTTATGTTAGTATATATAAGAATTCTTTGACTAATATGTATAGAAAAAGATTAGAGTTAGTGATAAGAGGGGTATAACCTGGGTTTTTGGTAATATACTAAGAGAAAATTGTGTTATCCCATAGATTGATTAGGTTTTGTTTTAAAATATCTATTTTCATACAGGTTTTTTCTTCATGAAATAGAAGATGCTTCCTCAACATAATCTTATGGAATATGTGGGATTCCGGGATGGAATACATCCATGAGGGAGAAATATTCCCAATATTCCACTAGTTGTAATGGAGTACGAAAATGTGAATGCTAACACACCTTTATATTGGTTTATGCCACATGGCTATTTGGAAAGGGTACATTCACTTAATAACTATTCTAGGAATTTGAGTCAAAAACTATGGTATAATATTTAATGATTAAAATCTAATATTCTCAATTATTCTAGAGAACCAGAATCTATTAGGATGTGGAGGACGGGGTTGGAATCACTATGGAAATATTTGACATATTTGGGTTTCTAAAGGATTATAGGGTTAATCTAACAGATCTCATTCTATTGATGACTCTCATTAATTAAAATCTATAAATGTGGATTATAGGACATAACTTACTAGTCAAGTAAACCTCCCCTGATAAATCATTGTGACTGATAGTAGAAAATATTTCAAAATACCAATAATATCCTTTAGTTATTTTTTTATTAAAATCTATGTTAATTTATGTCACTAGAGATGATGAGCTTCTATAAGACTCAAGGTATGTACTAGCTGACCATCCATTGATATCACATTTATTTCTACTGGAGATGGGTATTTTCTATAAATATCCAAATGGTGAAAAGTTCTTGATGATTATATAATGGGATTTAGGAGCAATTAGAGTTTGATCTGACTTGAGTAAGATTGAAACCCTCATGGCATAGATGAAAGACTTGGATCAATTGGTAGGATCAATGTTACCCCCTTCAAATATGACATCATACATGGACCTATACCTTTATGTTCTTCTAGATGAATTTATAAGAACTAATCTTGATAGAGGATTTGAAATTAAAATTTAGATAAAAGTGGGAGATAATAACATTTTCATATCACCATATTATATGGAACCATCAGAGATGGAGCACAAGGGGTATCTAGATGAATTTGAGAAGAAGGGATTTATCAGGATGAGTAATCCACCATGGTGTTAACATTATTTTTTTACAAGAAGGAGGATAATAGTGTTGGACTATGTGTTTATTATTAGATGATAAACTAGGTTATAATGAAGATTAGATATCTTTTTCCTATGATTCAATACATATTTAATTAGTTTTCAAGGAGACTAGAAGTTCCCAATATTTGTTCTTTAGCTGAGCTGTCACAAGCTACAAGCTAGTGGGGAGGGTATTCTGAATATTTTCTTTCAGAATATTTATGGGATATATGAGTAATTAGTGATTATTTTCAGACTAATGAACATACCCTCAGTGTTCACAGATCTTATAAACAATATCTTCCTCCCATATGTGGAATCATTCATCACAGTGTTCAGTGATGAAATATTTCTCTACGCATTAATATAGAAAAAACATATTACCCAACTCAAGATATTCTTGATTTCTCTTCAACATTATAGTCATTATTCCAAGTAGTCACTTTGTGAATTATGGATTAGGGAGGTGAATTTCTTGTGGTATGTGGTGTCTAAAACATGTATCTTTATGGACCAAGAAAAAGTTGAGGTAGTCATGGACTATACATGTCATTGGATAATGTTCGAGAATAAGACATTTCAATGTTTAGAAGGATATTACTGATGGTTTATCTAGAAATTCTCATGATCATCTGAACCCATGATTATACTATAGGAAAAAACAAGTGATTTTCCCATGGGTGGATTAGTGTGAAGGGGCATTCCTTAGCTCGATGATGTGGTTGATGATAGATCTAGCACTAACATTCCCAAATACATGGATGGATTTTTTCAATAGTGTGGTTCATATTAAATTTTTTTTGTATTAGTATTAATGAATAAACATAAAGTAGTATAATATGGGTAACATAACCTATGACCCATAAAGCAGAACTACGATACACTTGATATATATCTGGTAGTTGTGGTCCGTGATCAACAGTGTTAGTGAAAATATCTATCAAGTAATAGGTTCATTATATATATAGAACAAAACATCCTTCCATAAATATCCAGAAAATATTACATGAACCTATGATAGATGGACTCAGTATAGTATATTTTAGTGTTTGAATACAAGATGCATTATGAACTCGGAAAGGGAAATGTCATTACAGGTGTTCTTAGATACAAGATGTAGGTTGAGGAGGTGCTTTGTGAGTGACCTTTAGAGGAGAAGTAACAATTTATTATCCTATTTTGTGACTAGAGGATGAATTCTTAGAGTACTAGGAATCAATAAATTGTTATTCCTTGGTGGTTACACCATCTATGTTTGACTGGATGAAGGTTGGATATCATTTTGACCTAAAGTGTGATTTTATGAGGAAAAATATATACGAAGGGGAACTAATATCAGGGTGGTCATTTGGTGATAATTGTTTGATCCCCGTTTGTTAGGGAGTAGTAGTAATAGCATCCATTAGATAGGATGAAATTAGAAACATATGTACATTAAGATGTGTAGAATATTAGTGTGTTATGAAGATGTACCATGAGTTAAAGAAAAACATTTTGTGGGAAAGGATGAAAAGGTAAATCATAGGGTATGTTACATGAAAAATTACATTCTAGAGGGTAAAGCCTGAGCATCAGTGTCCTGGTTGTTTAATTTGACTCATTTAGTTCTTATGTGGAAATTTTTGGATGTCATGATGGGCGTTGTGATGGAGTTACCTAAGACACAAAGGAATCATGACACTTTCTAGGTGGGTTTTATAAAATTTAAGAAGATTTATAAATTTTTAATGATAAGAGAAACTAACTCATGGGAAGGTAATGAAGGATATATGTCCTTGAGATCACAAACGTACATGTATTTTACTTGAGAATCAAATATGGCAGAGTAACACATATTATTTTATAATTTTCGAAAAACATACAGAATGACTTAGGGACTCTATTTTAACAGAGCACAACATACCATATATAGACACACATAGTGCTTTATTAAAGAATTCATATATTAGAGGATATAATCAAAGAAAGTGTCCTTGTATTCAATGGAGCTTGGGATAAAAAACTATAATAGGTGGAGTTCCGAGAAAATAATAGTTTCTAGGATTCAATACAAATGGAAGCATTTTAATCTCTATAAATAAAACTATGTCACTCAATGTATTGATTGGAAGATAATGGTGAGGAATCACTTTTTGGGCCTATCCTCATACCTGATATCTCAATGAGGGTGAAAATTATTAGTAAGTTGTTTGTGGATGCTCAGAGTAGGGAGGGATCATATGCAGAAGGGAGGATAAGACCATTGGATTTTTCTACTGGATAAAATATTTTCTTAGGAGTGTCACCTTGTATGGGGTATCATAGATTTTGGAAGAAGGTGAATCTTAAACCATGGTTTGATGGAGCATTCATAATAAGAAAACTTTTTTTTGATAGTGGTGTACCGTCTAGAAATTCATCCAAATAATCAAGGTATGAAAGACATGTTTAAAGTTTCTTAGCTCTGGAGGCATGTAATCAATCCTACACATGTCATAAATAAAAAACATTTTGTGATGGATCCTCACACATCATATGAGGAGTATTTGGTGAAGAATATAGACTAGAGAAAGAAGGTCATATTTTGGAATGTGGTACCACTTTTCTAGATATGGTGTCATCATGGATAGATCCAGGAGATTTCGGAGAGGGATACTGATGGTTGATCATAGTGGGCTAATTGTTTTGAGAATGACTACAAGTGTAACTTCTCGGATTTAGAAGTATGGAGAGAGAGATGATTTTAATATTATTAATATTTAAATGATATTTGAACATAAATTTTATTATTTGGAAAGTTTTTTTATATAGAATTTGAATTCTTTAATATAAAAAAACTTATAAATGGGGTTTAAATTATATTATAAATCTAAATGGGTTTTAAATGAATTGTTTTAGGTTAAGGGGGTTTTCCATGGCTTAGTGTAAGGGTAAGATCTACCTTTCTCAACTTATTTAAGGGTAGACACCATTAATTATCTACTACGTAATGGTGGGATTGACATACATAAGGGTAACACTATTTTCATGTGATGCATAATGATAAGTTAAGCACTTTTTATGGATGAAAAGATTGATTTAAGGATAATATATGAAAAAAATAATTGTACCCTGCATAGTGTACTTCCAAGTGGCTACTCAATTAGGGAATCTCGTAGAGTAAGGGTGCCTACATATGGGTAATAAAAAGTTCCATAAGGGTAGATTGTTTCATAATGTATTTGGTTAAGGATATAGAATCAATGTGTAATGATATCTACCACAACACATAGGTAAATAATTTTACCCTTAATCATTTCATTCCACATATATAAGGGTAACCATTTTAGTCTGTTTTTAATGGATTTTGTTATTATTTTTTCCTAGGATTTGTATGTAACTCATTTCAATTACTTTAAAAAAAAGAATGAAAATAATTCTTTTTGGTATGTGTTTGCATATATCGATGTTTATAGTTGAAATTATAACCTATATAATAAAAAATCACTTAAAATGTAAATAACATAATGGTATTTAATTTTTGAATTCAATAACATGACCCTATATGCATTTTTTTCACAAAATTGATGAGTCTTATTTACCATTATTCATATTAGACTTATTGAGTCCATGAAGATCAGTGATTACCATGTTCTGGTTTGGTGAATCTTTCGATGAACAATGAATCCTCCCTTCCAAATTCATAGAACTAAAAATCCTCTTTCTCTTTCTATCCTTCTTCATGTGTGAGATATTCCACATAATAATTTAATTATTTTATTTTTTTCCTTCATCAAGTGAATCATGAAGGAGACCTACATTAAAAATAGATTAATGAATTATTAAATAGTAATATAATTGAAATTATTCATGGAATTATAAAAGAATATGAACTTAAAATTATATAAGATAATAAAATTGTTTTTATCTATAATTATTAATAATAATGATAAATTATTATCAAATTCTTACTATTCTAGAGAGATATAATACTATCATAAGTGGTTTTATTATTATCCTTAAAACTAAAACTGTTGAACCATATGTTAATTTTTTTTATTAATTCTAAATTATCCAAGAGTGAGAATCTATTATCCCAAGAAATATCTTATTTATTTAGTAAATAAAATAGTGGGAATGGTACTAAGTGTTTTAAAATCCCTTGGAAAGTAATGTGTTATCATCTATGATAATAAGACCCATAAGGATGTGTTCTTTGATTTTGGGGGTTTCAACTACATCATTCAAACCAAACCTGATGGTTAATCATTGATAATGATATTAAAATATTTAATGCAAAAACATACTTACATATTTGGGATTTTGTGACATATGTTTCCGTTATATAATTTAAGTGTTGGATTAATTTATAATTGTTATTGATTGTGATCAAATGTAGTTGTTTGTGTAGCCTATTAGGACCACTATGATCTCTGATTTATTGAGTATTTCTATGGTATATTTTTACCTTGTTATATTATGTTCACTAGCTATTATGTGTCACCAATTTGTTATCATAATGATATGATTGTCGGGTATTCTCTACATTGTTTGTATATTACCATGCCTTGGAGGCACCATTCAGGGAGCTTAGAATAGGTGGACTATCGTGAGATGTTTTTTCCATATAGGGGGAGTGCCTTTGACTTTGGATGATTGGGAAAATGATCCTAATAACATGGCTATGATATGATGGTAACATGGAACACCATGTGGGGGATGTACTTGATACCTATTTATTTGGTCAATAGACACCAATTTCACCTACGTGTTGTATGTTGTATATTGGGACCTTGATACAAATTTTATTTGAGATAATTTTCCATAATTTGTCCAAGAGTAAGTCACATGTACACAAAAATCCAAGAGGTTATTGAGTGATTGTTTCACAAGATAGGTGGCCAGTTTAGCTACTTCTAACATCATCTTGTTCTCTTTCTGACCTAGAGTCAAAACAATTATAGCCAAGTGATTGTGGAGGCTTGGACAACGCCAAATTTATCTATCATGGATTAAATATTGTTATGATTCTTAGTCATTTATTATTATTATGTATTACGCTTGTATACATAAGAAAATTTGGTTAAAGATTCATTAGGGGTGTCTTACCAAGTCTTTTACTCACACCATATTAGTGAATCTTGGTTTTCCTATAGATTTCATGACAAGATATCCAGTGAATGGTAATGGCCCCCTGGTGGAATGTTGAGTAGAAGTGATTAATGATAGAAGAGGATCATTATTGTCTCTGGAGGACCCCACTGAATTTCAATCTATTTATATACCTCTTATTAATCTTATTGTGCATTCAACATTGGGACCCTATTTTAATTTTATGGCCTCCGTGAAATTTATATGTTTCTTCATGTTTTCTCTAGTATTTAATTATACTATTATTATTTATTATTTATAATATGACATGATACTGAGTGATGGACTAATAACCCCACTACTATTTGAAAACCCCTTGAATACATGGAGGTTCGTATGAGGCCCATCTTGGACACAATGTTTTGGTTCGGGGTATTACTCTTTTGGAATAGTATGGGTTCATAGTGGGGGTGGGTTTTCAAAATTTGGAATTATTACTTATATTTTGAGAGGAAGAGTAGAGTTTGGATATAGGCATGGGTGAGGGTTTAATAGTATTTGAAAGGAAGTTGTAAAACTAAAGCCTAACATGCGACTGTAACCAAAAGTACCAAAAGTAATCAAATATTTGGGGCCTCATTTGATTCTATTAAAGGATATTGACAATGTACTAAAATGTTTAGTTTAAAATATGGACATTTCACGGCAAGAATATATAAAAACCGAATATTTTAATGGGGTATGGATTCTTTAATTTTCAGTTTAATCTGTGGTTTGAGCCTAATATAGATGACTGATTAGGATATTGAAGAAATAAGGTTTTCTGGGGATTGTTTTCATCTCGGAAACCAAGATGGTGAAGGAAACGACAAGGATTCACAGTTTGTATAAATCATTAACAATTTCTTCATGGTTTTTCTAAACTAGGAAATTAATTTTAGTGAGTAGAAGTGGACTGCATGGGTTTACCTAATCATGAATTTTAGGATGCATGCATATACAATAAATCTAATATTTTTAATAGAGGTAATGTACACGGTTGGAAGACATTTTTTTAACCATGTGCTATGTCAATGATAGTGGGGTATTGAGGTAGTATATTTCCCACAATTGTCTTATGGTGTGGCCAACCATGTGACCAAACCATGAGACCATATATGTTGGGTAAAATTACCTTTTAGCGCTATTTGATTACATCTTAAACCCTCTATCTTATTGTATTTATTACAATGGGATGCCCTCTATTTTTTACCCATGAAGAGATCATCCTCCTCTACACCCAGGTTTGTTGATTTATTCTCTATATGATATCAGAGTCAAGATCTGATCATGTATTTGGATTTCTCTTGATATGTAATTCACTCATTAGAATCATTTTTTGTTCTTTTTCCTGTCTATGATGTAATTTTTATGATGGGTTTTATTCCCTATTTTAGGGAATTCATATGTTCTTCCATTTTTTCTAGATCTATGAAAAATAATTCTTGATACTGGATGAATAATATACTAAATTAATAATGAAGGTGTTATATTAATCATACCATAAGGTATCTTCATATATAAAATGTTTCTTTTGTGAAAAAGCAAGTTTGACCAAGCAGTAGTCATAAAATTAATCTTCTATGATTTAAATTATCTAGATTTAATTTAATGGAATTAATACCAGCACTTTACATTATTGTAGGTTGATACCTCATTTCTAAACACCCCATTAAAGGTGTATTATTCATTATTCCCTTGGCTACCCATGTTGGGTCGATCTGTATCACCATTAAGGTGTGTCAAAATTAACCTTTAATAAGTAAGGTGTTCCTTCATAGTTAATAAATATTTAAAATATTGTTATATAAGGAATATATTTATTGATATCACATGACCTAGTTTAATAAATATAAATATAATTGAAATTGGATTCATATACTTGAATCACCTTTTATACTTAATGAATGGTTCTAGAACAGACCTAATTAATGATTGTGTAATTGAATTGGTATTAATTGTATGTATTTATAGCACCTTTTCATGTTAATTAAAGTTAATATAATGAACTAATTTAATGATTATTTTTCATGAGTATTACATGGAATATGATTAAATATGACAAAAATTAAATGATTATAAGGTTCCTAATAATTTTGGAGAAGTTTCATCTTTATATAAATGGTGGGTCTTGATCTATCCTTGGATTCCTAAGGTAATTCCATGACTAATTAGTGGAGTGAATTTTGATTCATTGAGCTGATTTATGTGTTATATACCCACAATAAAATCTATTCCTATCTATTTATGTTTATTCCATAGACATGTACAGAAAATTCACCTAACTATTTTCTAGATATTTGAATTCCTTGGATACACTCCATGGAATCATCTAGATGTCTTCAGACACAATGTTCCATAGATTCACCCCATTGGACCCAGTCTTGTATAGCCCGAGTTTATTGGGGATGAGATAAAAATAAAATTTTAAAATAATTTTTAAGGTAATGCCTTGGGAATTTATATTTTTATTATATTCAAATTCCACTATAGCCACAATGTTTGTGATTCTCTTATGAGTTGGATCGATTCATGAGGTCAAGTATTACTTGGTTACAACTTGGATTATCTATTATTACTTAATCATGATATAGTTAAACCGATACCTGTAAAATATGATCACCTTATAATAAATTAAATCTTAATTATTTAAATTATTACATGTTTAGAAAAATGATTAGGCTAAAACATGTAAGGATTTTCTATTTTCAATACTTTATTTTATATATTGATTCATAGTGTACAGTTAATATTCACAGACATTATTTACATAGATGATGTTAGTGTTTCCAAATTAGATTTATCTCACACCATATATAGGATGTCATTGGTACCCGGTCAGAATATATGATCATAGGTGTGGAAAAGGGTAAGCATACCTATTTGCACACCGTAATTTCTTAATTTAGAATGGAATTTGTTAGAAAAAGATCAATATAGATCTTGGGATTCTTGGTATGTTTTTTATTCTTTTTAATTAATTTATATATTGTTTAGTGAGCTATCTTCCTTCTTCTCTGTATTCCTTATTTGATTTTTATAGACATGCCAACATCATTTTGTATATGATGCAGTATACATCCCTTGATTTGATTATTTATCACATGGATTAGTATGATTACTTAATATAACTTCTTTTCTAGTATTTTTTTGATTATTCATTGTTATTATATCCTCTATGCTACACTAGGATCAGATGGAATATCTCCCCATTGTCACACCCTTTGCCCTGAGTTCTTGTTAGAAGCCTCTGGCATACGAGAAGGCACACTTGAGTCCATGTGACTAATAGGGTTCATTTACTCAAGAGTGAACTGGGTTTAGGATATCATAAAGTGGTATTATAGATTTTGTTTCTTATCTTAATATTTGGGAAATATAGATAAGAGATCAGAACCATGTTGGAACTTTTTTGCAGGCCTTACATAGGAGTAGCTAATAATTGTTTTGGGTAAATACCATGTTGCCTTGAAAATGAGAAATTCTTATTGTGTATTTTTGTTATTATAGTAGATATAGCTTCAACATTGGGTGACAAACACGAATTGTGTTAAATTTTATGTTTTATGGATATTCTCGCTTAGATCGGTATGGAGAACGTCACTGTTACATGCATTAATATAGGAACCTTGGATTCAAATTCCTGGAATATGCCATGCCATATAGGCATATTTTGATTCTTGCATTGCAAATTTTTCCTATGATTGTTGAGTTATCCATAGTTATTATATAAGACTATGATACTATCATCTTATGTAGGGAAATAAAATTGATTGTTTTAAATTTCCTCAGCAATCTAAATAGTTTTTCCATTATTGATTGATAGTGGAATATTAAATAGCCAATACCAATCCATATAAGTTATATAACACGTGTTATATGATATTGTATTTGGATATGATTACATGACTCAAAATTTCAATTAAAAGGTGTATGAGACATTTTAAATTGGAAAGGATAATTGATCAAAATAGATCCATTATATCCTACATTTTACATTCCAAGATTAAATGTAAGGGGAATTGGTGGTAATTGATTTTAGTTATAAAGTGTATGGACATCAATTAACTTGGAATAAGAATCTATTTAATTGAAACATATAATATGTTTAAAATGACTCATAACTTAAGATAAAATTTTGGGTAATAAATGAACTAGTTTCAAGTATATGAAGACGCAAAGTGTGATCTAAAGACTGTTTACTACTTGAATTTCAATTGAACCTCTGTATACTGGAACCCCTATAAATTAAAACATGAAAACATACTAATTAACTAGAATTATATGTTATTATTTTTGTTAGTATTCATTGTGTAGTGAAATTCTTACTTATGTTCTTATTTCATTAGGGATCCTCTTTTATTTAATATTATTTTGAGACATGTGCTTGGAATTTGTAGAGATATACCACCATGATGTACTCAAGTCCTTTAATGGGAGGGTGGATATGAGCATGATCCAGAGATGGTGTGCCATGAGCCACCATTTTTAACTCCAATGGCGAAACATTAGGTACCACATGTTATTATAGAACTAGTAACTAACACTATGTTTTGAGAGATTTTTTTAAGATTTATGTAGTCTACGCATAGTACTCCATGACATGAACCTATGATGTTGTATCTGAATTGTGAGTTCTAGAAGTAGCATCCTAAAATATTCTTGGTGGATGGTTGTCCATAGGCTACTGAGTCATGTCTAGATGAAATTCCTTCTATATTTATGAATTTTCGACTCATCTGAAGAGGATGGTCAAGATTTCCACGGACATGCTACAAGATTCTGCCAAGTGAAAGTGGGATGTGATTACCATGGAAATTCTTCATCAAGGAATGGTATGGAATGAATTTTAGAAAACATTTCATAATTCTTTTATCCTTATATTCTATGAGCTGAAAATGCCATAGTTTTAATGAACCTATAGTATGAAACTATATCTGTCATGGACTATTCGACATGTTTCATTGAGTTTTAAAGTTTTTCACTATTTTTGATGGTGACGAGCTATCAGTAGGGAGAAATTCAAAGGATGGGATAAATTATATAATATTCTCATAGGTGAATTTATTTCATGTATATATTTTCTGATATTTTAAATTAGGGTTTTATTATGGAGCACAATATGATAGAAGTTGATAGTACTGGGCACCGACGTTCTATTCCGAGAAAGGGCAATAGTTCCACTATTGGCATGAAGAATTACCTGGAGGAATCTCATTAATGTTGTGGTAGATAGAGTATTTAAATTGGAAACTATATAATATTTTATTAGTGTGGGCTGTATGGGAATTTAAAGCCTTAGTGTACTAGAGACCAACTTGAGTACCATGTTTATGGATATATGGGTCAACATGAGAGGTTATACCAAATCATTACTTTTATTTCTAGAGTAATAGGTCTTTCACCAACTCCCCTTTTGTAGCAGAATCATTTACGTCAGGTAAGATAGAAATATGGAGTGTTATTAGAAAAATAGTATGAGGAGGAGGTTGTTTCTAGGGAAGCTTAACATCTCATTATCAGCATCGAAAGAATATTCCAGATCATGGTTTTTTAGATATAGTTTTGAGACATTGATCAGGCCAGTTCCATGAATCTCAACCAAAACCCAGAGATCATAAGGAAGGAATTTCTAATGTATGAGGTGATATTCTAGCATCCTCTACTATAATATTTTATTTATTCAATACAACTTCATCTCAATACATTATCTCTTTATTGATCATGGAATTTCATGGGAAAAATCATTACTTTTGTTAGGTGATGATATTGGACACACCATTGGGTGTGTGGAAATAGGGTATATAACCATCAAAAGATTGTCACCTTGAGGTCGACAATTATATTTTCTTTAGGGACATATTCATCATCGAGATGATGGACTTAGATTTCATTATTAGGATGAACTAGTTGGTCCCCTATCACACCTATGTAGACTTCTATAAATTTAGGTTATAATTTACATCAACATAGAGTGATCATTATCTTCACCAATGCAGGAAAGATGTCTTGCATTATAGAGAGGGACTAGGTAATTGGGGGATAAGTGGAGTGAAAACCCAAATTTATAACCTTTTCATGGATTTTTAGATGATGAACGTGGTATTTTCTTCATCTGTTTGATCATTTCATGAATGAATTTCCAAATTATTTTCTTGTATTAGTTCTTGATATAGAGGTATATTTTATTATTGAGCTTATTCTAGGTGAAACTTTACTATCTGTTCCTCCATATTGGATAAAACCTACCCATCTCTAGGATCTCAAGAAAAATTTAGAGGATACAGAATCTAAGGATTTTATCCAACCAAACAATTTATCATGGAGTTGCCCCATTATTTTTTCCAATAATTTGGATGGGACCCTAGTCTATGGTTGGATTACTGAACATTGAATTAGATTACTGTGAATAATCACTACCCATTTCCTCAAATAGTTGAACTATTATACTAGCTCTGAGGGTCTAGATTTTTTTTTTCTGATTGACCTGAGATTAGGGTATCATCAACTGAGACTCAAGACATTAGATATACCATGTATGTTTTTCTGAAGTTGTTATGGTTGATATGAGTATCTTTTCATACCGTTCAGTCTTACAAATACACCCGCCATTTCATGGACATGATTAATATGGTTTTCCACACCTATCTGGATTCCATTATCATGGTTTTCCTGGAAGACAACATTGTGTATTCTCATACGTGGAGAGACCATTCCAAACATATTAAGGTCATTTTAAATAAATAGATGGAGAATCTATTATATGTTAAGATCACCATGTTCTACTTTTGGATTGAAAAAGTCCCCTTCTTGGGTCATATTATCTCTAGATCAAGAGTATCTATTGACCCATTGAAGGTGAATGATGTAGTTTCCTTGGAGAATCCTAATACCGTGTTTGATATTAATATTTTCAAAGAGATAACTATATATTACATACATTTAATACATGACATATCATTACTTTATAAACCTTTTACTATTCTGACTAAGAATGATGAAATGTATTTTTTTTTGAAGTGTGCACAATGTAATTGAAATATTTGAAAATAAGGTTTACTTCGACATTGATTTTGATTCAGACAGAGCCTGGAAGTGGTTATGTAGTGTTCTGTGATGCATTAAGCATCGGTTTTGGTGTAGTATTTATGTTGGAGGATCGAGTAATTGCATTTGAGTCTCACTAGTTGATACATCACCAAAATAATTATCTGATGCACTACATCGAGCTTGAAGAAATAATTCATAACCTACGGTGTTTGAGGAAATATCTCACGGGTGGGCACTTTTTGGTGTATAAAGATCACAGGAGCCTCAAATGTATCTTGAACAACATGACATGAATCTCAAAAAAAAATTTGGGTCAAATACATTCGGTCTTTTGATCTTGATATTCTCAATATTTCTATAAATGGAAATTCAGTAGTTGATCCACTGAGCCAGAAAACCTAGGCACAAGCCATTCAGGAATCCAATGATGAATGAATATTCATGAGACTTAATTCTTATATACATATAGAGTTTATAGAGATTCACGAGACACATTTTATTTTATCCTTATCAGATAAATCATTAGTCCTTGATATATTGAATAGAATGATGTTCTCTGAACCTAATGGGATGGTCCAATAAGAGATTATATTAGGTGAGGACCCACATATGGATTGGTCTTTTAATGTAGTGGAAAACGTTTCTATACATGGTTCTTTTAGGATTTCCCCAGACATGAGAGAGGGGATGATTCATGAATAACATTATTCTCAATGGGAATTTAATCTATGTATCAATAAGATGTATCACGATATACATTTCTAGTATTGGTGTCTGAGGATTAACTGTTAGATAAAAGGATTAATCACTAGGTGTTAAAAATTTTAGCAGATGAAGGTAGATCACCAATGACCTAATAGCTTATTACAGTCATTGTAGATCTCAAAATGGGATTTGGATGACATCTTGATGGATTTTGTGGTTGGATTACCAATGCTTCCTCGAGGTAGTGACATGATTTGGGTAGTCATGGGTGGAAATTCAATGTTATCCCACTTCCATCATATTCAGGATAGTTTCTCAGTTGATGAGTTAGGATGACTGTATTTTCTCAAGATTATATACCAACTCGAGGTCCCATGTACTATAATTTTATATTGTAAATCAAATTTTACCTCATTTTTTGTAAGGGGTTATATAAATATTTTGGTACACATGTGATTTTATGCATATCTTTTCTCCATTTGATCGATTGCTAGTCAGAACAAACATTACTGGTTTTGGAAGACATGATCTGAGAAATCTTCCTTCATTCGAAGGTTTCTTAGGGGAAGAATATCCATCTCATGGGGTTTCCTATAATAATATCTTTTATAAAATTATTTAAATGGCCCAGTATGAGGCCTTGTATGATAGTTTGTGTCATTCCCCCCAATACTACGTAGAGTATGGTGAGGTAGTGATAATAGGTCCTTAACTCATTTAGAAGAATATTAATTAGGGACTATTGATCAGAAATTATATTTCTATTTCTCATTATAGTATGAAATTGTAGGATAATAGCAATCAAATAACCTTTTTGTTTGAGGTTGGGGGTTATGTTTTTTTATAGGTATTTCCTAGACTAGGGAATAATCTGGTATGGAGGTAAGGGAAGTTATCTCCTCAATTTTTCAGGGTTTTTGAGATATTTAATATAGTTGGGCCAATATCTAATCAGTTTCTAATATCTAAAAGGTATCATTCCATGCATGGAGTCTTCAATATTTCATAGCTTCGTTGTTACCATGTTGACCCGTCTTAAAATTTTCATCATGAGGATCTAAAATTGCACGTCGATGCTTATTTTGGCGATTATTCCATATACATCATTGATTGGAGCATGACAGATATCTAAGATCGATTTTCCATTTATTATGGGATCTATGGAACCAAGAATGTGTATAGGATGATACTAAAGAGTAATAATCCAATGTACATGTTTAGTGAAATGATTTTTTCTTAGATAGTATCATAAAACCCTCAGAATGGAATCCTAGGGATGAGTTCCTTTAGGGGGGATAATATAATAACCTTGTTTTTTTTAGGTTCAAATCCTTTAATCTGTTTTTAGTACATTTGTTTGACAATTATATGAATCCCTAGTGTGGATATAGTGAAAATGAGGGCATCCAGGGCTTTCTCAGAGCATATAAACCCATCCCATTGAAGAAATAATTGGACCCTATGGTTAGCAGAAACATTCAAGATCAGTCCACATAGTTTCTCATAGTTGTGAAGGGTGTTTCATTAAGAATAATTAGGCTAAATAGTTTTCCCTAACCATATTATCTTGGCCACACAACCATGTTATCTTGCTATAGGTTTTAATAGAATGAAAACCCATGGTCAACACACATTTTGTCTAACCATTCCCCAAGATAGTGAGAGGGTAGTATTGAAAAACTTCTTATCACACTATTTGGAAAACAATGTTCCCAGACCTTTTAAACCATATACATTAGGTAAAATTACCACTTCCCCTTATTTTCTTATAACTTAAACCCTCTTTGGTATTTTCATATTTTCAGTGGAAACCCCTTTCCTTTTCACCTATGAATATCTCCTCATACTCTATACCTTGGTTCTATTATTTTATCTTTATAAAAACTTCGAATTAGAAGATTATAATCTCATTTCATTGCTCTTGGTATGTTCTTCACTCATTAGGTTCAGTTTCCCATTCTTCTTCCTATCAATGTTTCTATTTTGATGTAGGCTATTATGCCATATTTTTGGTTGTTTTTTAATAATTGCATTTTCTTCTGATTCAATCCCAAATATGGGATGATACTGGATGATTCATCTACTACTAGGATAAGGTAGGTGATCCTTGAATCATCCCTTAAGGTATCACCATTTATAAATTGTTATCATTGTGCACATGCAAGTTTCAATACACATTTCTCCTAACATTTTCCAGTATTGATTCAAATTTTATAGATTGTATTATATGGACCTAATAATATTAAATGACATTGTTAGAGTTTGATACCTCAATGTTAACTACCCCATATAGGGTTTGTTATTTATTATTCCATTGCTGTCCCATTTTTGGTCTATCTGAGGCATAGTTTGAGTGTATATATATAGAAAGTAAAGAAGGTAATTGTTCCTTCATATAGAATAATTCTATAAAATATTGTTATGGAAATAGAATATTTATATATATCACATAAAATTGTTAAATTAATATGAAGTGAATTTATATTCATTTGATGTTCTTAACTAACCATGTCATTCATTATGAAAGGTAATGGAATGAACCAATTAAATGATTATTTGACATCAGTATTACAGGAACAATAATTATAACTAAAATTAAAGGAATGTGCATTGTTGCCTATTACTTTTAGAAATTTTTCATCTTTATAAGAATAGCCAGAATTTAGCTAGCCTTGGATTCATGAGGGAATACCATGTGAACCTAGAGGAGTCCATTTTTATTAATTCATTTGATTACCATGGGATATATCCAACCCAAAATCTCACCCATGCCTTTTTTAATTCCAAAGAATTGTAATGATGAGTTACTAAACACTTTTCTATACATTATAATGAATTAGATACACTTATTTGATTCATCTTTATGTAGTTGGACATGTGCCACCATAGATTCTCTCTATTGGGACCATTCATGCTTAGCCTGGGATTACTATGTATGAGATCCATAGACTCAGATAGAATCATTTATTGTGGAATTACTTGGGCATTTCCCCTTCGATTAATACTCAAACCCCATTATATCTAAACTTCACGTGATACTATTATGAGTTAGATCGACCCCTAAGGTCACATATTCCTTGGTTTTACCTTGGATACTCACTTATTATTACACCATGTTAATTTACTACTAATAACATTAATATATGATCAACTTATCAAAAATTGAATCAAAATTAATTAAATGACTACACATTCAGTAACCAGCTGAGGCTAAAGGAGGAATGAGTTATTTATTTGTACTGATATACTTTTTTTATGATTCTGGAATGTATAGTTTATATTCATAGATTGGATTTGTAGAGACTTAAATAGTGATGGAATACCAAGATTTATCTCACATCCTATCTAAACTATTGTTGGTACCCAGGAGAATTACATGATCACTTGTTCAGATAAGAGTATCCATCTTAATTTGGACACCTTGCATGATTATTTTATAATGGGATATTGGTAGCAAATGACAAAACCAAATATTGGGATACTTTGATATATTTTATTCTTTTGGATTCCATTTTATATCATGTATTTCACTATCTTACTAATTCAATGTATTCCTAAATTCATTTTTTAGAGAAATGTTATCATCATTTAGTATATGACATAGTTTTGTAGAAATTGAGTGAATATTTATTACATTGATGTTAACGCTAACTTCCTCTTCCATTTTAATTCTTCCTCTTCCTAAAAGAATATTATTACATCCATTATTATGCACTATGACTAGATGAAATAATCTCCCCACTATCACACCCTAGACTCACTTTTCTTTTTGGCATCCTCTAGTATATGTGAAGGCATTTTTAAGGCCATGTGGTTGAAAGGGTTGACTAATTAGGAGTGAAATGGGTTCAGGATGTCATAAAATCATCTTGAGGGTATATTCATCATGTCATTAGCTATATAAGATTTACATCTAAGATCATATATAGTTTATATTACTACAAATTGTTTCTATAGATTTTAATTATTTTTTATTAATTAAAAAAATAATTACATAACTAATATGGAAATAGTAAAATAAGTAATTATTTAGAATATAATTCCTATCATACACCTTGGGGGATATTTGGATGTATTGTTCCCATGTTTTTTATAACCATTATCCAATGTAATTATTTTTTTGATGATCTTCATTCTATGAATTTTTATTTTAGTGATGTTTAGTTTTTATAGTAACACATTCTTAAGTAGTTCCCATGGTAAGAAAATGTTCATTTTTTTATTCACATTTTCATGAATGAAACATTTAAATTCATTAATGTTTGTATAAAATACCCTATCATAGAACTATGTTTATGTGTTCTCTTGACTTATTAAAATGTATTTTCTCCATGAATTCATTTTTCCCCATGGTATGATATAATAATACTTTAATAATACACTATATAAATTTCCATTTCCCCTCAATTATTTAAATTTATAGAAGAAGAGTGGAATTAAGAGTGATAACCTACTAAAAAGTAGAAATATTTTCCAATAATAATGTGATATATTCTATTTCAAACGTGGATTGTGTTTCATAATATTAAAATATTTAGTTTAATATTTCAATCAATATGTTCAATTACATGTGTAGTCACTGGGATGTGTCTGTGTGTAAATATTTACGAACATATATATATATATATAACCATGTTTAAATATAATATGTGGACTGTTTATTGATTAAATATCATCTAATGTTAACGAATGATTGTGTAATTTCTCATTGAACCACTAGTATGTAATTTTCCAAGGAATATCTAATTAGATATAAAAGTAAAATTATTTTAACTTTTTGGTAATATGAATAATGTTTCACATTATCCAAGTGTTTAATTTTTATTATTTTTAGTATGTAAATCATTATTCAATAAAATAGAGCATGTGTATATTTTATTTTAAATTTTTTATTGAATATCTATGTAATTTTATTATTATGAAAATATTATGATTTCCTTGAGATATTGGTTAAGTTATCTTCTACTATATTTTATGATCTATCATGTATAGGTATTTATGAATGTTTATGGATTACATACTTCTATAACAATAAATTGTAATGCCAATGTCATGTTAACTTGAATTGAACCCATAATAGAATCTGTGTGGGATTATTTGTGATTTATGTTTAAATATTATTAGGAATTGATTGTTTTAAGTTATGTTTCACTAATTTTTTCTTTATGTTCTATTTCTATAATTTAATTGATAAAATCAAAAATCAAAAAATGTTACTTATTAAAAGATTTTAATTGAAGTGTTTGGTTGGGAAATATTAAAATTTTTTGTGACGCTATTTAAATTCATGATTAAATTATCACAGAATGTGTTATGATAAGGTATATTGATTTTTGGGTATTTTATTTGGGTTTTATGTGATTATATTTTTTTTACCTTCATTTTATTTATGATTCTTTAGTTGAGGAGTGTGGAGGATGGTTTTGAGGTGTGGGGTGAGATGGGATACTAGGTGTTAAGAGGTCACATATGTAGGTAAGAGAACTTGTGACTTTTATTTGACACAAATATTTTGGCTGGTCATGATAGATTAGGTAGTGTCATGTCTATATTTTGGTTGTATTGACATGGGTTATATAGAGTTTGAAATATGTATATGGATTGTTATGTGGAAGCGGTGTGGAATTATGTCAATTATGAGGGGGATTTTTCTGTTGATAGGTGTTAGTAATTATGAATTATCCCTTTATATTGCGTAGGGTGATGTGATAGTGGTGGTATGATATTGTGTTTGATGGGTTTGGAGATGTGGATTTGTGGGGTATTTTTAAAGAAAGATGGTTAGTAAGAGTAGTAAATGGAACAACATGTCTTTATATAGTTATTTTTTATGTTTATGGGAAATTATTTAATTTTTTCATTCCAGATTTAGCATGATGAATTCTAATTGTTCTAAAATGATTTAAATTTGTTACCTGATCCATTATTATATTACATGATTATGTATAAATAAATAAAGTGAATTATGCTATAATTTAATAAGAAATTTAAATTTTTATAAGATATTAATAATAAAATTATTTTGATATAAATAATATAGTGGGATTATTATAATAATTTGGAAATTATGATACAATTGGTCATAAATAACCCATTGATTTTTCATTATAGGGAATCATTTTATTGAATAAATTTCCCTTTATTCATCATGAATATCATTAGTTTTATATGTTGTGATATTATATGGAAAATACAGTTGATGGAAAAAATTTAGTAATTAATTTAAAATTATTCTACAAACAATTTTCTACTTAGCTACGTGTGACTTATTTTAAACTGAATTTCATTTATTTTTTTATTTTCAATTTGTTGTTTGATAAATTTTTTTACATGAAAAAACATTTCATTATAATTGTTTATTTTTTCTATTATTGTTATATCCACTATAGAAATTATTTTTTGACATAAAATAAGTTAAAAAGATTAAATAATTTAAATTGGAAATGAAATAATGATGTATCTATATATGATAAGTATAGGTTAATAATTCATGGTTCTTTTTTAAAATATTTCTCCTATTTTTATTAATGATTAAATAACTAGAAGTGATTCCGATCTATCACTCATATTATACCTATAAAATGTAATTAGTGTATTTTTATTGTTTTATAGGTATTTATTGGTTGATTTATGGTTTAGGTATTATGTTATTTCTCTTTTAGGATATTGTTTAATTTTTTATGAAAAGTATTTTTTGACAGTTATCTAATGTAATCTCCTAAAATATTTTCCAACCCTTCTCAATTATTATTCTTAGTTATTGGTGTGTGTATGGATATTTCCCAAATGATTTTATGTTTTGATCGTTCTAATTATTATTTTACTGACTATTAATAATTAGAGAAAATATTTTATTTATTTTGGAAATAATATATAAATTTGAGAACAAAATACTAAATTTTAGGTTTAGTTGATTTTTTTCACATTATAGAGTAACACATATATTATTTCATTTAAATTTCAACAATTTTAATGCAATTTTTGAAAGGTTAATTTTATTTGAATGACTTTACCTTTATGTGTAATAACCCTCATATTTAGAAAAATGATTTCCTAAATTATTTTGTGTCCCTTCTAGTCATTTAGTTGTTAATCTTTATTTGGCACGAGTGATGTAAGAGTATTTTCATATCATTTAAGTGTAACCTATATCGAATAAGAATAATATTTGTCACATAAGTGTATCCTATTTTGCCTAGGGGGAAAATTCTATCTTAAGGTTATGTAATTTAACATAAGGGTAACTCTTCTTGATTTAGGGTACTTCTGATATCACGTATGATTAATATTGATATATATATATATAAGGGTCACCCGAATGAGATGAAGTACATTTCTTGACATACATATATATATATATTAATGTAATGGTAAATTATAGTTGAGTAAACGTAATACATCCCCTATTTGAGAGTCATTTATTTAATTTAATAGTAATCATTTTTGCTTATATTTTCATTCTCTCTGAATGCAAAGCCTGGTTTTATGAATTTAATTATAATATTTTGTAAAATTTGACAGATTTGGTACAATTTATAATGATGATAAATGTAATATTTAATTTAATAAATCTATACCTAAATATATGAGCTTTAAATTTCTCTACTAAGGGATTATATTCTATTTTTTAATTTTAATTTAAATTGGTTGGTTATACCTATTACTTTGGAATCCCTAGAAGATTGTTATTTGTTACTATAAAATCAATCAAATCATTCCCTACAAAATATACTAATTTTCCTTTTAACATGGATGATCAAGTATTTCCATTTGATTTATTTAAAAAAATTATGGACAAAATTAGCGATCTTTGTGATTTATTTACCCTTGAAAATTATTTCACTACAACTACTAATAGATAATAAATTTTTAAGCTTCTCACAAGTAAGTGGGTTTAATTACTCCACAAATATATTATCTAATAATAATATTGGTATGATCAATATGTATTATACTAATTTATAAAGGGAAAATAGATATAATATACTATATTTAAGGAAAAACTGAAAATAATTTTGATTAACATGTAATATTGTTTAACCCTTAGTTATTATTGATGTGATGGTGTCCTGTGACACTACTACTAATCAGTGTTCTGATAACTTTTTTTAATATTATAATTTTTGGATTTTACATAACAAAATTATCCATCATAAATAAGGTTAGACCCTATTTTTTAGCTAATTGAGTATGTGAAATATGTATAATATATATTTTCATTTTGTGTATAAATTATTATATCAATATGAAGTCATAATTAAAAAGGGTGAAATATTTCAAACTTCGACTGCTAAAATTGGGAGATGTTTTATTCTATTGAATTTTTTGTATTAAGTTTCATTGACTGTGACATATTACTATGATTAATTTATTGGTAAAAATATTCACTATATACATTGTAAAGAATATGTAGTGTTTCCTATTTTCATCCAATAAAATCCCTTGAAAATTGTTTTGTGTTGGTGTCATGCTGTTGTAATTTACGAAAGGGCATTTTTGTTCACTTTTCTAATGGTTATTATAGTTATATAAATTATATGTCACCATTCATGATAAATAATTACCTAAATATGACTTTTTAAAAGGTTTATAATAATAAAAAATCGAAAAAACAATATTTTTCTTGTTATATTATACATATTATAAGAGTTTATTGATTAAAAGTGAATTTCTATATATTAAAATGGTAATGATTATATGGATGGTTTAACAATTTATTGATTAATATGACTCAAGATGATTTTTTTGGATTTAGATAATGAAATGTCAATTATAATAGGGAAAAATGTGAAATGAATCCCTATAATGATGATATGAACATGATAAGACAAATATATCTTAAATTTTATCTACAAATGGGTATGGTAAAATATTGTTGAATATTTTTTTCAATTACATGGTGTATAGATACCCATGATTATCATATAGGTATATTACATTTTTTTAGATGAATATTCATTACATTACACAGAAATATGCCCCATGAATATAATAGTTTTGTGCCTTTGGAAACTAGGAATACAAACTTCTCAATTCATGAAAGATTATAAATGTATCCTATAACTATATTTACCTATAGTAGTCCTACATAAAATCTATCTTTGTAAACATGGGAAGGGAAACATAATAAAGGGTTAACTAAGATGCTTATTAGGGTTAAAAAGGGGATATGTATAATCATAAAACGAGCATAAGTGTATGAGGACATGATCATAACATTTGAAAACCATAAATTTCATATCAAAGATAATAGTATTGAGTCATGGAAAAAATATTGGTAGTATATAAGAAATTATTCACTAGGTAATCAAAGAACATGATCCATGACCCCATAAAATTTTCATAAGGCATATACATGTTTCATACACATAAGAATAGAAACTATTATGTCAATTAACACCAAAATATTGATAACATGTTAGGATTGAGTAAACCACATTTTTACCTATTTCGGGATTGGGTCTACTTCTTGTGTACCCTATTTCACGCTTAGGATAAACACCCATGTACCCTCTTTCATTCTTAGTATATCCTACTGTGTACCTTTTGAGCTCATATAACATTAATCATTATCCAAGGTAATAAAAGGAGATATTGGTAACACCAATATCATTAATAATATCATACATATATGTTACACAATATAATAAAAAATCATCAGATCACAACCCATAAAATGAAATTGGTTTTATAAAAATTTCAACACATTATACCTTTTCAAAATGAGATAGGTTTCATAATAATTTGATCATTTCATCATATTATAACTCATGAATAATAATTCTGTTTTAATTTGAATTTTATCATGGTATAACCCATGGAAGAGAAATGGGTTTCATAAAAATATTTTCATCATAAAACAACCATTAAAATATTTAGAATTATATCCTTGGTTCATACCCCCAAAAAAAATATGTTTCATCAAAGGATATCATTTATGAGGGAGAAAGATTTTGATGGATCACATGGACCCTTTATTTTGAAAAATAATTTTTCTAAATAAAAACATTTTAAAATTACTATCATTTGAATATAACTTTGAAAATTGGTAAGGGAAGCTAGAAATATTTTTGTTATAATGACAACAATAGTTACATTTTATTCCATGTATTCTAAAACAATTATTCTTTTAACATTTGTAGTCAAGGAAAAATGAGAATTATTGGGAATATGACATGAAGATTCCATTTAAAAAAATTTCTAAAAATTAAAAAATGGGTAAAAATTTATTTTATTACCCAATTTATGAATGTTAAAAATATACAAGAAAACAATTTTTAAAAACCTGGTTTTGGGAGAAAAAGGATTTTCAGATGAATATATGATTTTTATTAAAAACGTTATTTGGGTCTCTTGAGTACATAAAAAGAGGAAAATTAAGGGGAACTATTTATTCCCATGAAATAGAAATAGGATAATAAAATTCATGTCTTTTTTTAGATGTGTATAATAATATTTCCCCATCATAATGATAAACACAATCCATCCTAATATATAATGACATTATAACAAAGAACCACCTCGACTTTGGTAACATCGAATCATAAGACCCATGAAATAATAAAATTAAATTAATTTAAACATATCATGGGAATAAATAAATTCATGATATTAAATTTCATAGGGGCTGTATATACACCTCATAAAATATTATAAGTGCACAACATAACATATGTTTAAAAGAAGGAAAATTGAGACAAAACCCCTTACCACATTGATATCTTTTAATAATAAATCCCATGAATGTTATATAATAAAATAGAAATATAAATCCTAATAATTTTATTTATAGTAAAAATAAAATATAGTCATGAAAATTATGTGCACCACATTAGAGAAACACATGAATTATTTGGATTATATCTCCAAGAAAATAAAATTGAGATGAAATTCCTTATTATAAATCTATTATAGAAACCTAATATTTTGATAATGATGTTATTTATACATTAATTATTCTTTTAATACCAATCATTAAGTATTATTTTGATAAATTATGTATTTTACAATGAAGGAGATGGTAGGTCGTATGTATGAATGAGTAAAATTTCCATGTTTAAACGACCATTATGGAAAGGTGGTAACTAATATATAAACATTACCGAATGATAAAAACATACTAAATAAAATATCATTACTTTAAATAAAAAAATACATATAATCTATGTGTTCTAGTGGTGAAAATAGAGAGTCTCATTGCTTCTTGAATTCTGTAGTCCACACGTACATGAATGACATTATCATCTTTTGATGAGTGAAAATTTAAGAAAGAAAATGATATAATATGTTTCAGTAAGGAAATTGTTTTAATTATTATCATAATTATATCATTTATATTATATATATTTATTAAAATTTTCATTAATATCATTGATGTAATGCATTAGTCAAAACGAATCATTTCACTTCGCTACACGGTAGTTTTTTGTACACACGAGGGACGTTATCGTATCCCATATAGGTTGGAAAGTAGATTTTTATGTGTGTTAAAATTACTAAATAGGTATAATTATGTTACATATATCATATATATACTTTATATTCATCATCATACCATACCCTGGTTGACAGTAGTGATAAAATAAATGACATCGGTTCATGAAGCGGAATTCCACCTTACACACAAATGATGATTTTGTAAACCATTTGATAGAAGTGGGGATGGTCCTAGATCAATAACTTAAAATAAAAAAAATAGTATATGTAATATATTTATGTTATTTGATCATTATTGTTTAATAAAAATTTAAGGAGGTGGAGGAAGAATTAAAATAAAAAATCTTGTTGAAGAATGTTAAGTCTTCTTTGGGTAACCTCCTTAGGTTTGGAAAAAAATCATTCCTTGGTTCAGTTTTTACCCAAAATAATCAAATAGTATTATATGATATATATTTTTATGTTATTTAGGTAATTTAAGGCCTATAAGTTTTTTTATCGTGTGAATAAGAGAGGAGTAGGGGTGGCCATTTATAAGTGAGGTGAGTGGCACATATGTAATTTTCGAAAAGAAATGGTGTACCCACATTTTTTTCATTAATATTTTGGCCAAAATATATTAATCTTGATTATAATACATTATAGGGTCTATATATTCCAATAAAACACATTTTCAAATTTTTTATGTCATTTTAACCCATATCTTTTTGGTTTAATCCCCTATAATCCTATTAACCTTACCTAAAATAATTAATTTTTTCTCTTTTCACAATTCATTTTTCTAAAAAATGAAGTTAAAGATACTTTATAATATAAATTATTCTGATTCCAATTATTGAATCAATTTTTATAAAGTAAATTCATATTGCTGGAAAATATTAATTTAATGATATTCCGGCAAAAGTGACGAGGAAGCGGGTTTTCAACGAGAAAACATTCAAAAGATTACATTTTTTCATATCCAATTTCACAATTAAATTGATTCCAATGACCTAAATTGGATATATATATATATATATATATATTTTTTAATAAATTTAAATTGAAAAGTAATTTAAAATATAATTTAACTTTATAAAAAATTTATAATAAATTGATGTTTTAAATTAATATTCAGTAATTTCCTTTATTCAATAGAAATTATTATTTTCGATGAATTTTAAAAAATAACCCTTATCTAAAATTGATATTATAATTCTAGAATTTTCTCTTATTATTATTATAATTTTATAATACTCTCAAAAACCAATTTCATTATTTTTCACAAAAATAAAAAAAATTATTTGTGAGAAAATAGTATTTTCAGAGCATATAGAAACATTATAAAAAAATTATATACCTTTTTATCAATATTTTTTTATATAAATACATTACACATAATATTTTAAAATTATGTATTACTATTAAAATTCCTGGGTTTAGTTTCTATGTGATAATGGTTTCATTTAACTAATATTAATATTATATCATAGTTTTTCTAAAACTCAGTGTCATGTGTAACACAATATAACCCAGTGTTGTGTGTAATGAAATCTTAACACAGTTTTATATGGAGAAAAATATATCCACAAAATTTAATTTATTTGAAAAAAATAATACATAAAAACTCACGGTGTTACATTCTACCCCCTTAAGATGATTTTACCTATTAAGATTTTTCACTTTGATACAAATAGATGATTATACTTCTACTTCATTATTCCCATATGTTCTCATATAGATTCCTCAAACTGGATGATTCTTCAAAAAATTGATCATATGTGTGGTCATGTTTCATATAACTTTCACTGTATAATCTAAAATATCCAATGGTAGTTCCTCAAAAGAAAAATATTTCTCTAGCGGTATGACCTCTGAGTTATGTACATGTGATTGTTCATGTATGTACTTCCTTAGGAGAGATACAAGGAATGCATCATGAATATAAGATTGTTTTGGTAGAAGTTAAAAACAATAAGATACTATCTTGATACAATCAAGTATTTCAGTTTAATTGATATACCAAGGGTATTTTCCCCTTCTTTATTCCAAGGAGAAATTCATAGTAATATCTTCTCAAAAATAAAAAATTCTATATCACATCGTTGATTATCTACATAAAATTTCTATCAATTTTTTTCATTATGTGTCAATGAATGGGTCTTACATTATTTTCCATATCATCAACATTCCTGTGTCCCAATAGGATTATTTCTAAAAATTCATTCATATACTTCGGTGTTCTACAAGTCTATAAAAAAGGGCTTCATAGGGAGCCTTCTGAATTCTCTAGTGAAAGATATTATTAAAAAGCTCAACTTGATATATGTGTTGATCTGAACCACCTTTGAAATCTATAAAACATGATCTTATTGTAACGTCACGTACCTGGATTCCATTGAAGGTTACCCTGATCCTGGTTTACAAATGGCCTCAAGCACATCTCCCCAAACACTGAACATTGCCGAATAGAAATGAGGGCCTAGGGCATGTCTATAGTGATACTATTCCATCATCGCAGGCATGTAGCACAATGAATATAAAATAATAGATAAATAGAGATAATATAAAATCAATAAGAAAATAGATAAACTTCAAGATAGATATAATTAATCAATACTATATGTAATCTTATATACAAAATATTCATCATACATGTCATGTCATATTACTACAATGCATCGAAAAAATGTATATATGGAATTTTCAAAATTCATATTAAAAGCAATAAAAATCCTAAAAGTAATCTATACAAATAGTATCACAAGCCTCAGATCAATCCCATTCTCCTGTGACCCTATGAAACCATATGAAACATGTAGCATGATAGTTTCCCATTTCCAAACCTGCATCTATAATGTATGTCCGAGTACACAATGAGAGCCCAAACAGGGCATGAGCTACATTCCCAATAGGTAATCACACAAAGGTCTAACGTAATCCAATCAATGATTATATAATAATAACAATGTAAAAGTAGTAATATAATATTTAAAATATGTAATTAATGTAAGCAACCTATATTGGTTTGGGTTCCAATCGGCACCCGTCCTCTGCTACTTGCTTCAGCCCTAGCTAGAAGCATATGAAAAATAGTTATTCCTTTGTTAATTTAATATAAAATTATTTTAATTAATCAGTTTCATTTATTAAATTATTATTGGGACCTTTCATGTATTTCATTGGACCCCACAAAAAATAATGATCAATTGGTTCCAAAAAGGCCATAAAGTTGGTACAAGACAATAACCAAATCTATGATTTTTCTATGGATTGGCATACATGTCTTATAAATCATTTCATTCATTATTAATTTAAGAACTTTAGCTATTCCATGGAATTCATTATTTGGAATCCTAGTATCATTCTACAAGATGGTCCCAAGAATTCCTCATTGGAATCCCAGTATCACTTTAGGTGTGGTGTAACATCACTACCCATTGATTTCATCCATGATGGTCTACTAAGGGAGCCCAAGGTTCACCCATGGTATATTTGATATGCATCCCTTTGATTGCGTCCAGGGAAATACATAAGAAGTCCAAGTATCACTTGGGTATATAATAGTAAAACCCCACTATTCTAACCTTATCAATATATATATTGAGTCAAATTTTCACTTGGGAATATAAATGGAATAAGAAAAATGAGACTATCCATGGTGTTAATTTATGAATGCATGTTTCACCCAATGAATATAAAATTCATTCATTTAATATAATTTAATTATATTAAGGTCATCACCATGATAATTTTAGTTTATTATCACATAAAACATTTTCTCAAGTCATGGTATAAGCTTAGAGGGATTATCTTGTAATGGTTCTTGCCTTCCCAGTATGTTACTTTGTTAGTTCTGAGTATTGGAGTGGTTGGATAGAAGATTTGGGAGTTTATGATGGAATGTAGAGGTGAAATAGAACTATTGTATGAAATAAATGTTGTATAAGTGGATTACATGTTGTGAAAGTTGGTTTTAAAACATATCTATGGATGGCTCACAATGTGTGAATTTTCAAGGATAAATAATTAAAGGGACAAGTTGTTTTTTGATGGAACTTGGAATCTCAGAATTACACGATGTGAAAGGGGATTACTCGTCACGTAACTCTATGGTTTTGTACAATTTTTATGTTTTTAAATACTTGAGTTTTCTCAAATCATTTTCTCTCTCTCATTCCAGGCTACTAGAGGTTCCCCTTTCATGCATTTTGATTTTCATTTTTATGGGTATTTGATGCCTGACTATTCATCTTCAATCATGGGTGACTTCTCCTCTCGTTCGCAACAGTTTTATTCTGTTCTTCTACTGGGGTTTCACTACGGTGGTGTTAATTTGGGTTGGGGTGTGTTTGGGTTGTATTTTTTACCACAATTGGGTGTAGTGTAGGTTGATCTTCATGTTTCATGTTCAACGATGGTTTTCAGGTAGTTTCATCTTCTCCCTACAGTGCACAATGAGTTAAAAATATTATTGATGTAGGTATTCCCTATTTTTATTCTTTATCATTCAGGAACATTTTTCTTTTGTTTTACTATGGATTATGGTGGTACTAGTTTAATTAAAGATAATGAATTGGTTAAATAAAAATTTATTACTATATGGGGTATGTTTGCATGCTTTTACAGCTTTGATATTATTTGAGATATTGTGATTGTTTAGGCTTGATTCCCTATAAAAAATTGTTTCTGTTGGGGGATTTGTTTCAACATGATATATCTGATATGTTTTCTACTTTATTGTGATTAATGTGATATCAACCGAAATAGAAATTTTTTAATTACTTATATTAGGATAATAAATTGGTTTCTCTAGGATTATGATTTGTTTGATGACATCACTTAAATACAATGGAATGTGCTAAAATCCCATTTAAAAATCTATAAATGAATTTAAATGTGTTGTGATGTGTACCAATGCTTTTGGGATAGCAGTGTGTGATTTTAATGGTGTGTGGCATGATATTTGGTTGTGTGGTCGTACATGCGTGATGATGATAGGTGGATGGGGAATGTGTGGTTGATAGGTTGTTTGGTCGTTCTTTTGGAGTGGCGTGGTGAGGGTATGTTGAGCTATTTTTGGGAAGTGGTTGTTTTCTGGAAGATTTCTGAGTAGTTAGGAAATAAATAAATTAATAATTTTTTAATAATGTATTAAGCGACTTGGGTTGGTTTGGTTAATAGGATGAGAATTGTTAATAAGTAATTTAATGATGGACTTGTGTGTGTTTCTTGATATATATATATATATATAATAATTTTATATTCTTACTATTTATATACACACCCAACCATGTTGAGAACTATGTACCAAACACCCATATCATCACATGGGAGGTGTCTTTCCCAATATCTCGGTGAGAGGATGGATGGTTCTCCACCCACTCTTCCCAAATCCCTCATCTAGGTTATAAAGACCCAAAATTTTTTGGGTTGGATGGGATGATTTTTAGTGTTCCATGTGCCTTTAGGATAGGTTGTGATGTGGTATCACATTTGTCTTCAGGTTGAGTTCTGATGTGGTATTCTGGGTTTCTTTGGGATGAGTTGTGATATGATTTACCAGGTGTCTTTGGGATGATTTGTGATGTGGTATCCAAGGTATCTTTGAGATGAGATGTGATGTGTACTGAGGCCCAGGTGTGTGCGAGAAGGCTATGTTCTGAGGATCAGGTTTCTTTGGGATAAGATGTTTTGTGTTGTGAGGCCCAAGTGTGAGCAGGGGGTATGTTTCGTAAGGCCTAGGTGTGTGAGAGTAGGATGTGATGTGGTATATTTAAAATATGTGAGATCACCAAGACATCTTTCGTTAGGGTTTGAGAGTAGCTGATTAGTGAGAAAGTTGTGAGGGGTACAGTATCATCGATTTCCTTAATATTTTTTATATAACATGGCTTTCATTATGATTTGAGAATGCCTTGGTGAGGTTGAGGTTATGGTTAGTCTACATGTTAGGTTCTATTTGGTTCTTCAATTTTCTAACATGTGCATTAGTATGCTCCTTCCACTTGTGCACAATAGAATTTAGTTTTCCTACAGAGTATACTTACATGCTCACCATACATATAAAAAATATTTTTAGCATTCTTGGAGGATTACATGGACCATGAATAATGTTACTAGCTCAGTCTGTGGTACAGTTTCTATGTTACTACTCAAGTTGTGTTTTTGGGTACTTTGGATAAATTTATATGTACTAGTTTTATTTAGAAATGCATGTGGGATGGTTTGAGTTTCTCTTTTATACTATATATTAGAGTTATTTGTGGATGATTTATTATATCTCCTGAACTTTTTTCTTAATAGAGGGTGATGCCTCCCATATTGTGATATTTGTACACACTTGGTACTAGTTTTCAACCTGTGGCCTACTAGAGGTGGGAGTCAGGGGTCATTATCTCCCTTTCTCTATTACCATCCCATGAGTGGTACCTTTGGAGGGAGGGGTCATGAAAGAGTTATATCAGAGGTGACGGTTGGGAGATAGGTTGGATTCTAGAGTTATGAACATTGAGGATTGTATGGGTTGGTATGGAATCTGTGTTAGTTGACCTTGGTTCAAGACATAGGCCAGGGAGACTAGCTATGCCATGGGATTTTAGGGCCCCCATGTTCAAGTGCAGACTCTGAGCTTATTGAATGACTAAGTGAGATGGGACAACTTATAGGGTATATAACTAGCAGAGTTACATGATTCATAATGACTTGTGTAATTTTTTGAATCTTGATTATTGTGTAAATTTAAAATGGATAAAATTAATGAAATGATCTAAAATAAATCTTAATAAAAATTCCACACTATCAAGATTAGGAAATCCTTTTTTTCCTTCTCTCGTATGGATTTTATTCTATATGTGCGAGTTGGTTAGGAAGTTCAGGTTCAGTAGACTGCCCTAGTTGAGTGATGTATGGTTGATCCAGATGAGTAGGATGATTAGTAAATAAAGATTTTTCACACATTCTAGCAGAAGGCTTTGGCGAAGTATGCAACAATTGTTTTAGAGGTGGAGATAGAGAGATGGTTGGAGGAGCTAGAGATTTATATTGGTTTGATCTCAGACCCGATATAGTACATGGCCATATTCGTGGTTTGTTAGATTCGATGAGATGAACGTCTGTGATGGATGTTATATCTTGTTGAGCCGAAGGAGATAAATTTTCAAGGGTTGATTTCCATAAAGTGTTTTAAGAAGTATCTCATTCATCAATATTTATGGTTGAGAAGCATTAGGGGATACTCTCCCTTCAATAGGGGATTTTGTCTATACATGAGCTTGGGATCGAGTTCATAGACCTTCTATACATTTCCCCTGATCAATTTTTTGTTGAAGAGTCCCAAGTGGGTAATCTTGAGGAGACACTACAACATTTGACCTTGTATGTGGTTACAAATTTTACGTTTCCCATATACCTGGAGGTTTAGAAAAAGGTAGAGGTTATTGAGTTGACTCACTCAAGGGTAGTTTTTTTTGTGATAGGGGGAATAAAAGGGTTCCATAAAGAATATATTTTTAGTGAAAAACCATGGGTGTCAGGGTCTTTGAGGTTTTGACTAGCCAAGAGTTGACCTCAAGAGCTTCCCTTTCTACATTCTGGTCTCCATTCCCTTCCTGTGGGCTTAAGGCTGAATTATTTCTTCTATGGGGTCATATCCATCTTCAAAACTAGTTCCAAATGGATGCTCGAGCTTAGTTTGGCTGAGGAAAATTTTATATGATCCAACCGTACTAACAGTTTCCAGTGATTCTAGTTTTTCATTAGCAGCATTAGGTTTTTTCTCCACTGAGAGGAGATGTAGTAAACATAGGCCAAACTCAAGATATTACTCAAGATCAGGGAATTCGACCCGATCATGGTCATGGAGGCATCCTTCAGTAGAGAAGTACATGAGCTGGGAACGGTTATTCTCACGTAGTGGAGGGAGCAGTTCTAGAAGGTCTGGAGATCATCATAGGTACGATAGTTTTTTTAATACCCTTGTTTTTTCCTTTTTTTTGATTCAGGAGATTCACCCTCCTCTATTGTATATTATCTAGTTTTTTATTTTGGACTATTCATAGAGATTCTTCACATACCCTTGGTGTTGAATCTTCCAATTAGAGTCTATAATTACTTGTTTGATGTTTGATGAGGGTGTGGAGAAATGATGGGGCCACATCAGTCTTATTGGGATATTTTCTTTTTTCAGATGCAGCCATATGGTGTCATACATGGAATTTACTTGTTGTATTTTGTGAGTTATGTTATCGAATACATTCAGAGGAAAATACTTTTTTTAGATGTGGATTGAAAGCTCATGGTTTTCATTGGTTATTGGATTTATCATGTGGGATGTCAGAGTGTGGAGCCACTTATTTTTTATATGGATAAGTTTTCGATGGAATCATCTGAAACTGGGATGGTATAGGATCCCAAGGACATCAGTGATTTCTTGGAGGTTTCCACCAATGATATTTTGACACTACCGCATCAACGTGACATTAATTTTTTGATAGACATGAATCCTGATGATTCTCTAATTTTGATAGATCCTTATCTGATGGCACCCAATGAGTAATAGGAGTTTAGTATTCAGATAAATTATCTGATGTTGAAGGGTTTCATCTAGGAACGTGTGTCACCATGGGGAACTCCGGTGTTTTTCTTTAAGAAGGAATACAATGGGCTAAGGGTGTGTATATATTGTCAGAGTTTGAATCAGGTGATGGTAAAAAACTATTACCCTCTTCTGAGGATAGACAATATTTTTACTAGATGAGAGGGGTGAGTTGGTTTTCTATGATCGATCTGTAGTCTTGATAACATCAGTTGGGGTTGAATGAGGGAGATATCCTAAATAATTCCTTCATATGAAGGTATGGGATTATCATGTTTCTAGTAATGATTTTTGGTGTTATGAATGCACCATCCATGTTCATGGGGCTTATCAACATTGTTTTCATGTGCTATTGGATCAATTAATCATTTTATTCAGTGATGACATCTTAATATACTTTATGTAAAAGGAGGATCATGCTCATCATACTAGAAATTTTTGGAATGTTCTTAGAATCTACCATATCAATAGAATGTTGTCTAAGTGTTATTTCTGAATAAGACAGTTGAATTAGATTTTACATGTGGTTTATCATCAGGGTGTGGTAGTAGAGCCATCAAAGGTTGAAGAAATTGTTTCTTATGCAACACCAAAGAACATCGTAGTGATTCACAATTTCCTTGGTATCATAAGCTATCATTGGAGGTTTGTACCCAATTTTTCTTGAGTATTATCTTTGTTGATAGGATTTATCGGGAAAGGCGAAGATTTTTTTTGGAGTTATTGGTGAAAAGTGGAATTTAGTTACCTAGAGGGAATGTTGGTTAGTACTCATGTTCTCTAGTTTCCTATGGAAGGGGTGAGGTTTAAGATGTTTTCTGACACTTCACATTTGGAATTGGGATATGTTTTGATGAAATAGTGTACATATATCTCTTATAGGTCTTGGTAGTTATGTTTATATGAGAAAAACTATGCCACCCATGATATAGAGCTCACGTTGGTTGTGTTTGCACAGAATTTATTGTGGGATTACCTCATTAGGGATCAATTTATAGTCTTCATTGACCAGAAGAGTTTGAGGTATGTATTTTCTCAATATTATCTGTACATTTAGAAGTGTAGGTGGATAAGGTTACTTTAGGACTATAATTTTGATATCTTCAACACCTCATGAAAACGGAATATTATGTCCAACACATTGAGAAGTGTGTAAATGAAGTGTGTTGTATAAGAATCTAGTGTTTTTAAAATTGAAATTGAGGATTTTGAATCCCTGAACATAGATGTATGGGAAGATAGTGGCACAGGATGTTTCTTATATATATTTGTTTAGTCTTATCTGGTGCGGTAGGTTGAGGAGTGTATGTGGGGAGACTTAGAGGTAGTGATGATGTATGATCATGTTGGCTATGGTGATACTCCATAAAGATGGTCAGAGGATATTCATAACCATTACTTGTTTCAATTAATATTGTTTTTTCCAGTGACAATACATATGGGAGTTATTATTGAGTTTCATAACCCACCTTTGGAAGTAAACCGAGGAGTTTCAAAAATGTATTGTGCCTTGAGGGAACAGTTTTGGTGGACTAGAATGAAATAGGTAGTGCTAGAGTTTGGGGATAAGTTTCTAGTTTTCTATTAGGTAAAGGATGAGAATAGTGTTCTTGGTGGTTTGTTTTATCCCATTGATGTTCATGAGTGAAAATGAAATGAAATTAAGATGGATTTCATTATATAGTTACCCAATACATAGGGATGTTGTGATATGATATGGGTGATCATAGATCGGTTGATGAAGTTGGGACACTTCTTAGTAGTTAAAAAGTCAGGTGGAGTGGATGTTTTTTCTAATAGGTATATGGATTAATTGGATATGTTTATTGGGGTCATAATGTCCATTCACTCAGATAGGGATAAAACATTTACCTCATAAGTCTGAAAGTGATTACAGAATTTTTTTGCCGCACTTTTTCATCTCAAAAATACTTTAAACATTTAGAAGCATGGAAAGACATAGAAAACCACCCAAATGATAGAGTATATGATGCGGGTATGTTTCTTGGACTTCATAGAATCATGGACATAAATTCCCACGGTTGAGTTTTCTTAAAACAATAGATATCACTCTTCTTATAGCATGGTACCATTTCAATATTTGAGCATACAACTATGTCATTATCAATTATGATGAACTAAGGTTGGGTAGATATCCATTCTTGGTCCCAAGGTGGTGTAGAGCATGAAAGAGAATGTTCAGGTTGTTCATGATATAATGAAAGAAGCGAAGGATAGGAATAAGTCATATACCGATCGCAGAAGGAGGCCCCTGTAGTTCCAAGTTGGGGACCATGTTTTCATGATGGATTCCCCTTGTTGTTGGTAGATGAGGTTTAGAAGATGGAGTAATCATTCTCCTAGGTTTATTTGGCCATCCAAGGTGTTTGAAAAAGTATGCAAGTTAGATTATAGATTGGAACATTTCCCTAATATCTACTGAGTCCATGATGTCTTCCACATATCTCATCTTCTTTGGTATCATCCTGATGAATCTCATGTAATTTATGGGGAGAGTTGGATATTGAGGATGACATGATATTTGTTGAGTGTCTGGAATAGATCTAAGACCATCTAGAGAAGATTATGTGAGGGTGAACCACTCCCCTTTTTTGGGTGTTATGGAGGCATGGGGTCCTAGAAGAGAGTACTTGAGAGAAAGGGATGAAAATGTGTTCCCAGTCCCTAGAGTTGTTTTATGTTTTTATTTTCTATGTTTTTCATTATAATGTGATGTTTTTAACCCATTTTATGAAATGTTATTTTTTCCTTGGTTTTTTATGTGGGTGGGTGATGTGTGATAATGTACTAATAAATTAAATGGGGAGGAAATGATTCCTAATTAGGACATATTAATTGTGATGTGATTAAACATGTATGGGAAAGTTAGTTCCTCCCATATTAGATAGTATCTTGGAATTTAGAATGAAATTCATTGATTTCGGAGTTTGGGAGGGTGTGGTTTATTGGTTTTTCATTGTTTTAGTGGTGTTGAGGTTATGTGAGAGGATATAGTTTGTAGTCTTGGTTTCATAGGGATGAGGTTGTGTGAGATGTTTCCGGTATTTTGGTTCGACATGTTTTTTTGGTGGTAACATTTGAGGTATTAGGATATCTTTGAGAGACATCTCACAGTGTGTTTGTTCGTATCCCTTTCCTTTTTGTCTTGGTTTGGGATTTATGAGGGAGAGAATCATTTGAGTGATATATGATTTAATGTTCTATGCACTCCCAGTCAATTACTTCATCGGGTTTCAACATTTGAGGTGTTTGTGGAATGTTTTAGGAGTTTTTGATGGAAGATGGAGGGGCAGTATAACTGCTACATGAATCATATGTCATGTATGTGTATTACTCAATGTTAATGTTGGTTTTATATATCTTACAATAATGGTTCAAAACGTGTTATTTTTTGGGGTAAGATAGTAGAAATTTTGATGCCTTTTTTGACGGGACTTGGAATCCCTAGATTACAAAACTTGAAATGGGATTACACAACATGTTATTTCCCAATGATGAATAGTTTTAATTTTTTTAGACAATTTGGTTTTATCAAACCCTATACTCTATCTCATTTTATGGGGCCAAAATATCCCCTTTATTTAATTTTACATTCCATTATATTGTGATGGATTATAGTCTTTCCATCTTCAATTAGTGGTATTTCCTCCTCTCCTTATCATCTATTTGAATCCATTATTATCCTGGGATTTCGATAAGGTAGAGTTTCTTTGGATTTGGGTTCATTTGGGTTGTGTTTTTGATCACCCCTGGGTTATGTGTTGGATGGTCCATAGTTTTCTTTTTCAATAGAGTTTTTCGAGTGATTTCTTATTCTCCATGTAGTGTATTGTGAGTTGAAAATATTATTTGAAGTAAGGATTCCCTCTAATATCTTTATTTTGAATCATATGGGAGGGGTTTTATTTTTATACCTTTGGATTATGGTTATTCTTGATTAACTAAATATAAATAATTTGTTAAATTTAAATTGAAGGGTCAATGGGGTTTATTCACATGATTTGACAACTTCTATATTAATTTTGATATTCTGATTGTTCAGGCTTGATTTACTGTTGAAAATTATGGTCATTGGGTGATTTAATTTAACTAGACATATATATTGTGTTTAATACTTTGGTTATGACTGTTTTGATATCAACATAAATGGAAATTAATTAATTACTTATATTAGGATTATAAATTGGCTTCCCCTAGGATTATTATTTTTGTGATAAATAGGAAAAATACAATGGAATGTGATAAAAGTCCCATTGAAAATCAGTAAAAGAATTTTTATGTTTTGTGATGTGTGGTTGTGCTTATGGGATGGAAATGTTTAATTTTAATGGGGTGTGGGGAGATATGTTGTTGTGTGGTCATGATTGTGGGATGGTGATGTGTGGTTAGGAAATGTGAGGATGATAGTTTGTTTTGTCATGATTTTGGCATAGAGAGTTGACGGTATATTGAGCTATTTATGGAATTTTGTTGAGTTGTTCTAGATGACTTATTATTTATGGAATAAATAAATTAATAACTGTTTAATAATTTTTCAAATCACATGGGTTGGTTTTGTTAATCGGATGAGAATTGTTAAAAAATAATGATGGGTTGCAGGATTAAAGGTGATTGATACTAAATAATAAAATGAATGGGTATTAAACATGGAGGAAATGTGAAGAAAAATTATATTATCAGGTCTCTTATTTTTATGAAATGGTTGTTGTAGATACTAATAGATGTATTAAGTGGTTGAAGAAAATATGATGGCATTGTGAGTAGATTCTTTTGTTGAGAACCTATAGTTTGGGCTTGTGTTATTTTCTCTCTCTCTATATATGTATAAACTATATTTTCTTAACATTTCTTTATGAACCCCACCCATGTTGAGAACTATGTTCTTAATGTCCGCATCATCATGTGGTGGTGATTTCCCCAGTATCCCGGTGGGAGGAATGATGGTTTTCCAATATCTCTTCCCTACTCCCTCTTTTGGGTGGTGGCAGACCAAGATGCTTCGTGAAGGATGTGATGAATTGTGGTATCCCATGAATCTTCAGGATGCATTGTGATGTGGTCTCCCCTATGTCTATGGGATGAGTTCTAATGTGGTGTCCCAGTTGACTTTGTGTCGAGGTGTGATGTGATGTCCTAGTTGACTTTGGGAAGAGTTGTGATGTTTTATCCCAGGTGTATTCAGTTTGAGATGTGATGTTTTGTGAGGACCAGGTGTGTGTGGGATGGATGTGTTGTTAGGACCAGGTTTATACAAGTGGGATGTGATGCGGTATATTCATAATAGATGGGATCTCTAGGAAATCTACAAGTAGGGTGTGAGCAGCCAATCATTGGGAAAGTCTTGTTTACTACCCTATCATCGATGTTATTTGTGTTATTTTATATTACATGGCTTGATTTATTTGGTGACTCTTAATTGGTGAGTTTGGGGATATGTTTTGTCTACTTATTAGGTGATTTTTTGTTTTGCAATTTTCTCATGGGTGCATTAGTATGATTCTTCGACTTGTGCATGAGTGACTTAATTTTCAAACTAAGTATACTTGTATTATCACCTTATATATATATATATATATATATATATATAACTGTTATTACGGTTCTAGTATGATTATGTGGGACCCTGAAGAACATTACAATATCGGAACTTGGTAAAGTTGTTGTCTTGCTTCTCTAGTCATTTGGGGTACTTACCTTGGAGACTATTATCTGTATTAATTGTATTTATATATGCATATGGGATGGTTTTATTTTATATTTTATATTTTTTCATGTATTGGTTTTTGGATGATTCTATATATCTAAAAATATTATTTCTTATAAAGGGTAATGCATCCCATATTTTGAGTTTTTACACCCTTGGTTCAATTCACCACCCTGGGACCTACAGGAGGTGGGAATTAGGGGTCAGTATCTCCTTTTATTCATTAACAGCCCATGAGTGGTATCTTTTAAGGGTGGGGGTTGTTACATAGCCTCTCAATTATCTCATGTGGTGATTTTAGTATAAGGGGAAACTAAATATTAAAAAACTAATTACATGGCCATGCCTAGGGACATAGTCATCCATTCCCATTCATTAATCAATTCAATTACAATCCCATTCACAATTTAAATTTAGCATTTAACATCCCATGTATTGGGGTAAAAGACACACCTAGAAGGTATCCAAATTCAATCACCATCCAAGGTGGATTAATTAATTAAAGAACAGACACAATGTTATGTTTTATGTCAAGGTCCCTAACATCTATTCATTTATCAATGAGTCTCATTAATTACATACGTTATACCTATAAAATTAAATTAAGAAATAAACAGGATTTCAAGGGGTTCACTTTGATATTTGGGAGATCAAGATAACAAAAGATATATAAAAACCTATATATTAAAGTAAAATAACAATACCAACTATTATAGGTCCTTAGTATAGTTCTATCTAGTATCATCTCCGGATTCATCTCAGATCGAAAGAAAAAAGATGGAAAAATGAAGAACATGAAATTAGGGAATATTAGCTTGTACCTAAATAGTTTAGTCGATAACACTGAGAATGTGGAAATAAACAAAATGAATTGAGTAATAATTGATGTGAATACAATTATATAGACGACACTTGATTTTGAGTTCATATAGAGGAACATGATTAAAGGATAATTTTTTTTCTCAAAAAGGATCTTCCAATGTGATGTTGTCCAACATGGTAGTAGAGTGAAAAATAGATTAGTTTATAAGATTAAGTGAGTAAAAAATGGTAAATTAAAAAAATCTATCATCTACATGGTTTGAAAAACCACGTGCCAATGATGCACCCACTACTATAAGGATGTAACTCTACACAGTTTTCATTCATGGTTTAAATAATCATTCACAAACCATGTATCATCCCACTGTCAAAAACTACATACGTACTAGTACATCCATAAACCGCAAATCACACAGGTTTTTGAACATTTAATGATCCTCCTAGCCTCTATACATATCTTGTAATGTTAGTAGTAACCATGTGACCTATCCTTCACATTTTCTACTAACCATTCAATGAGAATTTTCGAAATAAAAGTTAGGTTCTAGGATCCATCCAAGCCCTATGAACCCCCAATACCTCCAAAATATCAATATGAATTCCTATTAAGCTATAATTTATAATTTAAATAAAAAATGATGGAATGTTAAATATTTTGTACCTCCAGAAAAGTACAGGTTAATACACTCTCCCCCTGAATTAAATTCATCCCTGAATTTCCTTCTTAAGGGTGGTTAAGAATCACCTAAAACAACTCCAACTACAGTTCTCAGACCTCAGACTCACCCTCCAAGGTCTCATCCTATAAGAATCCATGCTTACAAAACACCCATACTAGATGAACTGACTATCCTCATAGAAAATTCTTGCTACAACCCCCAATACAAATATGATGCTCCTCAATGTATAAATCTATATGTAACTCAACCTCCATAGGCTGAAAGAGATGAGACAAGTCTGAATGATAACAACGTAGCTGAGATACATGGAAGATTTCATGCATGGATTAATACCTATAAGGTTACTGTAATCGATATGCTATAAGCCTATCTCTCTCTAGAATCTCAAATGGCATAACATATCACGAATACTATTTACCATTTCTCTTGATCCATATATCTACTAGCCTCAGTGAAACACAGAAAAGACATGATCACTAACCATGAACACTAGAGGTAATCAATGGAAACCATAGTAAATAATTTTTCAAAAATATGCAATAGTCATTTGTTTCTAAATCAACTAAAACTTCTCTATAGTACCATGAACAAGAATAGGTTCTAGAATAGCTAAATCTCACGCCTCTATCAATCACATGGTTGATCGGTATGGAATACCATGAAAATTATCATAAGGCACAATCTTAATAGTATCTTCAAATTTATTGTTGTAAGAAAATTCATTTAGGGTATGAGCCTCTCCCGAGAGTCCCCAAAATCATAGATGCATAGACACAATAAATCCTGAAGTGCCCGTATCATTCACTCTGACTAGCCATCTATATGATAGTTGTATTTTGTGCTCATAAGTACCATGTACCCAATTCCATCTATAACCCTTCTCAGAAATGTGATGAAAAGTATACATCACTCTCTGAAACAATTGTGTGAAGTACCCCAAGAATTCGTATTATCTCACAGATATACAACCTCCCAATACCATCAACTAAAATGGTTTCCCTAATAGGTAGGAAATGAGAAACCTTTGTGAGCCTATAAAAACCCCAAATTGTATAACAGCATTGTGGTGACCTCGATAACCCAGTCATGAAATCCATCACATTATTTTTCCCTTTCCACTTGAGAATGGGTAGATACTACAAAATTCTGGCTGGTCACTATTGTTATTCCTTAACCAGTTGAAAAGTGGAAGAATTCATGATGAAACTAGCAACATCTATTTTCATACCTCGCCACTAATATTTGTGATTTAAATTCCGATACATCTTAGTGACCCCAGGATACACTAAAAAATATGGAACATAAATGTCTTGCATCATCTCATCATGCATGTCTTCTTTAACCTATATATGTCCATGGATTTTTAGAATCTCATCCTTCCCTGCAGTCCAACTTGGAGGTGGTCCTTTCCTTCCACACTCTTAAGTAGTAGTAGGCCCTCATAATCTAATAGTTGTCTCATTATCACTCTCTCTAGAAGTGTAGAGGCTAAAACTAAGGATGATATAAATGTCAGGCCCTGACTGTCCTACACCTCCAAGTGAATATAAGAGAACCAATCCATAATCTACCAATCTATATTGTCCTGGTAAAATACCTATATTTTCTTTCTCATGTTCAGTGCATCAGCAAATACATTTCCATTTATAGAAGTATATCCAAGCTCGATGTCAAAAGCCTATAGGTATTCAACCCACATTCACTACCTCATATTCAGACCATAATGTATAAATATGTACATGATGTTTTTTTGGTTTATGTACACCAGAAAATGATCTCTATGTAAGTAATGTCTCTAATATCATAATTCATGAACAACTATATCTAACTCAAGACTATGTATCAATGTTTCGCACGGAATCCGGGAATGACCTCCTCGACGGGAGATTCAAACGTTCCGATCGGTTTCTAACGGTTTTGTTCGTAGAACCGGAAACATCCAATGATTCCACATCTGTTTGGACCTACTTTCCAAAGGCAGGCTCTCATTAGCTTGTGGACTAATGAGGCTTGGGAATTTTCATTGGTCGAGAGGATGGGAGGTCGGACTCATCACACCTTTTTGAGGGGAATTATTGTCTACTCCGGGACTCTCTTTATAGATTTAAGTTATGTTCGTGAATCCTTATTACATTACCAAGTAAAAAATGTGCTTTCCTTTAGTTTTAACAATCAATGATTAAATATGCAAGAAATTTAGAGAATATTTTATATGTATTCGAGGTTCTTCATCAATAGAGAATCATCTATATCTGTTTAGAGATTCTTGGTCAATGGTATCCTTCAAAACATTTATATAAAAGTCTCTTGGTCATTATGATGACCAGGCTGGTTTTAAAGCCACTCAGTGGGGCACTTGAAGTTTATCTTCATTCAGAAGGACAGAGATTATTTCAAAGTTGGGATCAAACCCATAAATGGGCTACCTACGTATCCTTTGTTTTGGAAAAGGAATCAGAACCCACGTAGTTCGAGAAATGAAGTATGATGTTTATGATTGATGGCTCAAAGAAGAATGTCATAATTACTTTTACACTCTAAGCTCTTGTGAGTCATGCTCGGTGTGAGAAACAAGAGGTATTGGTAAAATTTAGACAATTGTGCCATGAAAGATGCAATCATAAGAATTTGTTTGGGGCTTATGTATGGATGACTGCCCAGATAGATGAAGGTTTAGGATTTACTTTTAGGGAGAAAATCCATGAACAGGGTCCATAAAGTTATATGTGCTTCATGGAGATTTTAATACTCTAATCTTGGGGATTACTCCTAAGGAGGATGCCCAAGTTAGGAGCGGACTTATGATTGGGTTTTAATCCTGAAAAGGAAACCCAAATCAAAGGTAAATTATGACTGGTTAAGAGAAATTTAAGGGGACTTGGGGATTATTCCTGAAAATGAGACCCAAGGTTATGACTGAGTCTTATTCCTGAAAAGGAGACCCAGGTTAGAGGACTTGGGGCTTACTCCTGAAAAGGAAGCCCAAGATTATGACTGAGTCTTATTCCTGAAAAGGAGACCCAGGTTAGGGATTAAGGTTCGGGGCTTACTCCTGAGGAGGATGCCCATATTTGAGGTTGGGGCTTATTCTTAAGAAAGATGCCCAAGATTAAAGGACTTGATTGGGGCTTACTCCTGAGGAGGATGCCCAAGATTGGGAACTTTAAGAATTTGGGGCTTACTCCTGAGGAAGATGCCCAGATTAAAGGTTTTATAACTGGGGATTATTCCTGAAAAGGAGACCCAGGTTAAGATTCTCTCATCATAAAGGATGAGGTTGAATGAATGAACTCTCCATATTTTAGTGATATAAGGATATTTAAATCACTAGACTTTGAGAGAGATTCCACAGAATTCCTTTCAGATAAGAAAGTCAAATCAAGAAATCATGCCATAAATGGCTTTGAAGAGTGTCTTGAAGACTGAATCTTGAAAAGGAAAGGTGAAATGGCTTAAGAGGGGTAAAAATGGTCAAGATGGGCACCCAAAAAGATAGGGGCATGCAAGTCTTGCAAGGCACGCAAGTCTTCCGTGGGCGCGCAAGTGTTGGTCGCGCAGGTATACCTGCGCGACACATAGTGTACTTGCGCGATTTTCAACCAGCATTGAAATACTTGAGCGACTCTTTTTTAAACCCTTTAGAATGTTCTTGAGGTTCTTCCAGAAAAGGGACGCGCAAGTTATATTGAAGGAAATAAGTCGGCGTGCAAGTGTTTGATAAGTTTCAACACTTAAGCCTTCCTTCTTCTCTTTAGATCTTCCGTTCTAGGTAAGAAATTACCTTAGAAGTGTTCCGGAAGCTTTGAGAAGAGACTTGGGCGTCGGGAGCTTCAATCCAAGTTTCTGAAGAAAAAAAATCATGTTGAATGGGGGGCCCACAGGGTCTATTTATAGGCAAAAGAAGACCCTGGGCGGTTACCGGGCGGTTACCGGGTGGTTATCACTTAGGTCGCGCAAGTCACTTGCACGACCATAAGGCGTCGCGCAAGTACTTGCACGACCACTGGCAGCGCGCAAGTGTACTTGCGCGACCATGAGGGAACTTGCGCGACCATGAGGGAACTTGCGCGGCCTATGGGCAATGTTCTCCTTGTTCATCCTTTTGTTGATTTTTGATGTTTCTTCAAAGGATGAATCACATTGGACTCAGATATTCCCCTTTTCCAATTTTTAGATTCTGTGACGAAAGGAGCGTCAACAAAAGTCCCCCCTCAGAGTGGGATCCGGAGAGAAATGAGGATTTGACTCTGAGGAAATTGAATCCATCCAAAGGAAAAGGGGGCGCGCAAGACTTTAGGGCACAGAGGGAAGTGCGCAAGTGTGCTGGAACTTTACTTTTATTCAGAGTTCCTCTGTCTTTTGTGGGCAGTTTAAAGTCATGCATGCCGGACATAAAGGGGCTAATGTTTAAGGTCGAAATAGCTTTGAATGAAATGGATTAAAAATGGATTCAATTCCTTGACAATTTATCTGAAAACATATTACCATACTCAAGTATGAGGGAAAAAATGTAAACTATGGCTTAAGAATATTTGAATCTGAGGAATGATATGAAAAAGAGCTAAAAGGAATTAGAAGAAGTAGTTTCCAAGAATGAAGTTACTATTATTTAACAAAACCTCTTAGGGGGTTGAAATATGTAGGGCCACCTATGGGCATTGGCTGCATGGTCAAATAAAATAGCATCTTTTGGCTGACAAGTCTGTTATGTGGACTGTTTATGCAAGGCCACCTATGGGCACGTGCTGCATAGTCAGGCAAAAGAACTCCCAGAAATTTACTTTCCTAGTGCTACAAGCCAGTGAAAGTTTATGGAGATTCAAATTTTCTAAAGCATAGAGTTTGTTGTATGGAAAGAGATACTTGAATATGGAGAAGATATTTCCAAACAAGAATATCGAAGAACTGGATGAATATCACTCCTATGAAGGTCTGACCCAAACATAGGGAAGAAGAATAAATCATAGACTTGAATACTTTCATATCATGAAAAAGGATATGGGACAAATATGTTAAGGATGGATATTTTTTTGCGGATCCCTACATACTATCGTTTAGGACAAATAAGGATAAAAGAGGCATTCTTCCCAAGAATGAAGTTACTATTATTTAACAAAACCCGTTAGGGGGTCGAAATATGCAGGGCCACCTATGGGCATTGGCTGTATGGTCAAATGAATAGCATCTTTTGGCTGACAAGTCTGTTATGTGGACTTTTTATGCAAGGCCACCTATGGGCACGTGCTGCATAGTCAGGCAAAAGAATTCTCAGAAGTTTGACATTTTTGTGACTAGAAGTCATGAAAAGGGTTATGAAGATCTGAAAATATATAAGGTTAGGATTATAACACATAAATATGGGTATTGTCCAATGTATATAGAGATACATAGGTCAATGAAAACCATAATCATGTTGTGGCTGGGTCCTGAATTGAAACTTGGACTTCACTACGTATCTCATTAGAATGCGAATCAAGCCATACGTAGTTCTTGAAATGCAGTTTAACCTCGTGAAGGACGAAAGTATGAGTGATCTTAGTTTAGGGCCATAGAATTCGGACCATAACAATGAATACACAATGTTTGTTTTCATGAGGACTTTTCAGCCAAGGGACTGAAAGTGAAATTTGGGGTTAGGCCCAAAAGACTTGGGACTGGATTCGAGGGACACTCGAATGTTCCTACGTATCCCATAAGGATGGGAATCAAGTCCACGTAGTTCTAGAACTACCCTTTGTACAAATTTGGTTCATACATGTGAAGGGTGAAAGGGGACTTTAGTGCAATGATGGTTTAACCTGAGATAAAAAAGTTTAGGCATTACCATGTATGCACGTAGTCTTTTGAAAATGAAACATGATTTACAAAATCAATGTCAATAATGGTTCCTTCTCAAATGAGGAAATCAAAGAATATTGTAGTTTATTGTCGTACCGGACAAAAGTGTTGTATAGTTTAACGTCATATAACAAGGACGAAAGTGAATCAATGTAAACATATTGATTCCAGGGGCAGTTTCAAAAATCAACATCATAATAGGTTATGGTGAACCGATGTGAAGAGATTGTTTTTGGGCTTGAACCCTGGGAGGTTGCCTACATACCCAGCCTGGAGGGCGAGGATCAAAGTCCGTGTAGTTCAATTAAAGAATGAATTAATGATCAAGTTGTTCTTGTGGACAATGATCTAATAAAAAAAATAATGTTGGGACTTGCACATGGTTAGTGGCCCAAAGGGAGTGTTATGGTTGATGTTCGCTCTAAGCTCACGTGAGTCATACTCGGTGTGAGAAACAAGAGGTAATAACAACCTTAACGATGTACAGATTAATGTCATGTAGGACATAAAAAAGGGACTATGCAGTTTAAAGTCTTGCAGTTAGGACTATTGGTGCTGCACAGTTTAGTGTCATGTAGCAGGGACAAAATACAGTTTAATGTCATGTAGGACCTATCAAGGATTTTCTGTATAGTTTAGCGTCATGTAGTTAGGACGATGGGGATAAAATAGTTTAACGTCATATTGGACGAAAGGGGGACTGTGCAGTTTAATGTCATGCCGTAAGAACAAAAGAGTGTACCATTTTAACGTCATGTCGGACGAAAGTGCGAATAGTTTAAGGTCATATGCATGGACCGTGAATGGTGCAGTTTAATGTCATACTGGAATTTTGAGATTATATAGTTTAACGTCTTTCCGGACTTGAGGGACTTTTATACAGTTTAGCGTCATGTAGTTAGGACGTCACAGTTTAACATCTTGCTGGACATAAAGGATTTGAAAATAGTTTATGGTCATATACATGGACCAGGGATGATGCAGTTTAAGGTCATGCTGGACGGTTTAGGGAACTTTTTCACAGTTTAATGTCGTGTGGGACGAAGTTGCAGTTTAAAGTCATACTGGACCATTGCTGTATAGTTTAACGTCATATAGCAAGGACGAACTGGTGCTGTACAGTTTAAAGTCATGCAGCTAGGACTAAGGTGAACCAATATGAGGATATCAGTTCTGGGGACTTTTTACAGTTTATCGTCATGCTGGACGTTAGAAGTGCCACACAGTTTAATGTCATGTCGCTAGAACACAATATAGTTTAATGTCTTCTCGGACAAAATATGGAACTTCTGTACAGTTTAATGTCATGTAGATAGGACATCACATTTTAACGTCTTGCTGGACATTATAACAGTTTAATGTCATGTTGGACAATATGTAGTTTAATGTCATCTTAGACATAATACAGTTTAGTGTCATGTAGGACATTGAAGGTGACACAGTTTAACGTCATGTTGGATGAAGTTGCAGTTTAAGGTCATACTGGACCATTGTTGTATAGTTTAACGTCATATAGCAAGGACGAACTGGTGCTGTACAGTTTAAAGTCATGTAGCTAGGACTAAGGTGAACCAATATGAGGATATCAGTTCTGGGGACTTTTTACAGTTTATCGTCATGCTGGACGATGACAGTGCCACACAGTTTAATGTCATGTTGCCAGGACAAAATATAGTTTAATGTCATCTCGGACATAATAGTAACCAATGTGACAGTTTAACGTCATGTTGGATGATAAGGTAACTAACACAGTTTAACGTCATGCTGGACGATGAAAGTGCCACACAGTTTAATGTCATGTTGCCAGGACAAAATATAGTTTAATGTCATCTCGGACAAAATATAGGATCTTCTGTACAGTTTAATGTCATGTAGATAGGACATAATACAGTTTAGTGTCATGTTGGACAATATATAGTTTAATGTCATCTCGGACATTGAAGGTGACACAGTTTAACGTCATGTTGGACGAAGTTGCAGTTTAAGGTCATACTGGACCATTACTGTATGAACCAATTGTATGAGTCTTGGTTCTGGGAACAATATTTTGTGTTTATACAAAATACTTCTTCAGAAATCTGGCATTAGTTGGAGTCGTGATGTGTTCCCCATCCATTGAGATCAGAGAATACGCTCCATTGGAGTAGACCTTATGTATTGAATAAGGTCCTTCCCATTTTGGTTCAAGCTTGGGAGGCTTATTTCCTGGTATCATTGGTGCTCTGAGAACCAATACCAAATCTCCCTGAATGAATGAACGAAGATGAACTTTTTTGTTAAAAGCTCGTGCTATCCGATTCTGATAGATTTCCAAGTGGTGCAAAGTGCACAATCTTTTCTCATCTAACTGTTCCAATTCATTCAACCGCTTTTGGGATTGCTCATCTGTTGATAACTGATCACAAATGGCTATTCTGAGTGAGGGCAATTGAGCTTCAATTGGCAAGACTGCTTATGTTCCATATACCAATGAATATGGAGTGGACCGCGTTGCATTGCGAGTGGTAGTCCGATAAGCCCATAAAGCATGAAAGAGTTTATCAGGCCATGACCTCTTATCTTTATCCACCATCTTTTGTAGTATATTTGAAAGAGTCTTGTTGAAGGCCTCTATCTGGCCATTAGCCGCTGCATGATATCGAGATGAATGGTTGGACTTAATGTTGTATTCTTGATAAAATTTCTTTACCTCAGAAGAACAGAAATTGGTGCCGTTGTCCGTCAATATGGTATGAGGGACACCAAATCTAGTAATGATGTTAGACTTGATGAAGCTAACAATGCATTTAGAACTGACTTCTTTGAGAGGTACTGCCTCTGCCCATTTGGAAAAGAAATCAGTAGCAGTAAGAATGTACTTAAACTGCTTGGTCGTAGCTGAAGGGTAAGGTCCCACCACATCCATTCCCCATGTGGAAAATGGCCATGAGTATTTAGCTGTATGAAGCAACTCTGGAGGTTGATGAATGAAGTTGGCATATACTTGGCATGAATGACACTTCTTTGTGAAATTAACACAATCTTGTATCATTGAAGGCCAGAAGTATCCAAGCCTTCGAATTTGATCAGACAATCTATGTCCAGACTGGTGGGCACCACAGACTCCTGCATGCACTTCTTTTATGACATCCATTGTCTCTTCACCATCAATACATCTGAAGAGAACTCCATCAAAACCACGTTTGTAAAGAATTTTCTCGAGGTGTTTTGGACCATCATAAAGAGTAAAATTTACCACACGTCGCCGAATTTGTTCTTTCTCGGCTCTATCAGGTGGAAGTGTTCCATTTTGAAGGTATTCCTTGATAGGTGACATCCATCCTGTAGTATGACCATACGGTTCAGGAATGGGACTAATTTCATTAATTTCCTCTGTTCTGATTTGAACACAAGGTGAAATTGCACGACGGTGGGCAATACAGATGGTTGTCTCATCCCGATTTGGATCTGCTAAAGCTGTGGCTATATTAGCCAGTGCATCAGCTTGAGCATTTTGTGATCTTGGGACATAAGAAAATGTCGGTTATGAAGGAAATTCTGACATTAAATCTCTGACGTAATCATACAAAGGGATTAATTCTTCTTTTCTGATGGCATAATCCCCATTGATTTGTTTGATTACCAGGTCTGAATCACCTTTCACCTTTAAGTGATTAACTTGTGCTTGAAGCGGTAACTCCAAGCCTATAATGAGAGCTTGGTATTCAGCTTCATTATTGGTACCACCTTCCCACAACAAAAAGGAATAAGGTAACACTGCCTTATCTGGAGAAATAAGCACAATTCCTAAACCAACTTTGTTGAATTTAGGATTTTCCATTTTCTTCCCTGTTGGACTTCTAGAAGCACCATCAAAATACATTTCCCATGTTTGAGGACTCTCTTGAATAGAGAAAACTTCCTCATCAGGGAGTTCGATATCTGAATACGTGTCTTCCACTGAAGGATGTTCAGCCAGGAAATCAGCCAGAGCTTGGCCCTTAATTGCCTTTTGAGACACATACTGGATGTCGAACTGCTGTAGAATAACCGCCCACCTTGCCAGACGTCCTGTAAGCATTGGACGACTAAGGATGAATTTGAGTGGATTATTACGAGATACCAATTGGACCTCGTGATGTTGCAGGTAGTGTCTCAGTTTCTGAACTGCAAAGATTAATGCTAGGCAGCACTTTTCAATACTCGAATACCGGGTTTCTGCTTCAAGCATAGTTCTACTGAGATAGTAGAGACTATTTTCATTCCCATCATCATTCTTTTGAGCGAGAAAGGCACCCAATGATCGCTCTAAAGCTGTCACATAGAGGATAAGAGGCCTACCCTCAACAGGTGGCATGGGTACTGGTGGAATCAAGAGGTATTTCTTGAGAACATCAAATGCTTCTTGACATTCTTCAGTCCACTGGTAAGTGACTCATTTCTTCAATAATTTGGTAAAGGGTAAGCTTTTGCCTGCCAAATTGGCGATGAAACACCGAATATAGGCTAAGTGTCCTTGAAGTCCTCTTAATTCTTTCAAATTCTGAGGAGGTGACATACCAAGGATTGATTTGGTCTTCTCAGGATCGACTTCAATACCGCGATGGCGTACAACAAAGCCGATGAATTTTCTTGAGGTTACCCCAAAAGCACATTTTAAGGGATTCGTCTTCAAATTATGTTGTCGAAGCTTGTGGAATACGACTTCCAAATCAGCGAAGTGATCAAAACGTTGTTTGGATTTAACCACCAAATCATCTACATAGCATTCAACAAATTTCCCTAGAAAAGTTTTGAAGATACGATGCATGGCGCGTTGATATGTTGCACATGCATTCTTTAAACCAAAGGGAATCACCCGGTAACAAAACACACCTTGAGGAGCTCTGAAGGCTGTATATTCCTCATCTTCTGGGGCCATTTGGATCTGATTATATCTAGAATATCCATCCATGAAAGAAAGTACTTCATAGCCAGCCGTCGCATCAATTAAGAGTTCTGTAATCGGAACTGGGAAATCATCTTTAGGACAATACCGATTAAGATCTCTGAAATCGATGCAAACCCTAATTTGTCCGTTCTTCTTCTTTACAGGGACAATATTAGCCAACCACTTGGGATATTGAACTTCTCTGACGAAGTTAGCTTTGATAAGCTTATCCACTTCAGCCTCGATTTTGGCAGCATAGGTTGGGTGTGTTCTTCTCGCGGATTGCTTGAATCCTCGATGTTCTTTTGGCAAACCCAAATGATGGGTGGCAACATCAGGATCAAGGCCAGGCATCTCTGTATAATTCCAAGCAAAAATATCTTTATTTTGCTTTAGAAAAGAAATATACATCTCTTGTTCTTCAAGGGTCATGGCCGCACTAATTAAAGTGGGGCGTGGATCTTTCTCTGTACCCAGATTTACTTCTCTGAGTTCATCCACAGTGGTAGAGATAACCTCTTCAAATGCTGGAGGAGCATCTCTAAGATCTTCCTCTTCCTCTTCATCATGTGTTATTTCTTCCGTTTCTACTTGCAAAGTAGATGAAAAAAAGAAATTCTCATGATCATAAGAGATGTCAAAATTTTCACATTTTGAAGAAGAAGCTTCCATTTCCGACCCTATTGATGATAAAGGGTCTTCTTTGGGAAATAAAGAGGAGATGATGGATTGAGAATCGACATCAATATTCACCTCTGGTGTTGCTATAACTTTTCTGGCCTGATTAGCGAAGTATAGACTGTCTGGATTTCAGCAGAAGAAATGAAAACGTCACCACTTATGCTTTCATCACTGCTTGGTAAGTTACCAATTTCTCCCATGTTGTCTGGCTCGATTGCCGTAATTGACATTATGGATCTTTCCATAAGAGTATTTTGATTTGGGCCTATTTTATCAATTTGACTAATAGGTAACACATAATCTGTACTCACATGTGAAAATGGATTTATTGGAATTTTTTCCAAACCATATGGAGCATTAACTTTGGTAATTTCCTTCATTGTAGATTTTTCTCTTCCCTTCATGTGATAAAATTCCGCCTCAATGTATTGAGACTCACATGTCTTGAACGGGGCCTTATCACTATACAATGTTCCAACTTGACCATCGAAACAGTATTTGAGACATTGATGGTATGATGACGGAATAGTTGCATGCTGATGTAGCCAGGGTCTTCCAAGCAAGATATTGAAAGCTGAGTCTTGATCAACAATCATGAAATCCGAATTGGAAACAAGATCTCCAAACTGAGTTCTGAGCGTAACTTCTCCCAGTGGTTCTTGTTCATTTTTATCATATCCTTGCAACATCATGGTAGAAGTAGATAAATCAGATTCCGTGAGGCCCAATCGATGAAGTGTGCGAATGGGCATGAGGTTGACTCCTGAACCATTGTCAATGAAAACTCTTCGAGCATCTATACCATTGAATTTTCCAGATAAGTACAAAGGTTTTATGTGCCCATGCACAACATCATCTTCATCTTTATCAGTAAAAGATATCACTGCATGACATTCCGCAGGATTATTCTCTATGTGATAGATTTTAGCTGCAGCAATTTCAGCTTCAAACTCCTGAGGACTTGACAAAGCTTCGATGAGTGCTTCCCGAAGATCTCCTGACAGATTCAAAGCATCCAAAATTGATAACTTGGCTGGTACTTGAGCCAAGTGTTTCAATATATCATACTTTTGATCTAGAGGTCTGCGTTTCCCAATAGGAATATGCAGTTTAGCAGGTACCTTGGAAGCAGATGCTTTGGAAGCTGATGCATCTTGTATTGAAGTTGGAAACATCCTTGGTTTTGGAAAATTAGACTGATTAGATCCATTTACTTGCTGAGATAAAGAAGATGGAAATTTTAATCGGTCTTCCAAAATAACTGTGCTGAAACTGAGTTGGCCATTGGCAGAAGAACTTGCTTGTTGTTTTTGAGCTCGCTGAAGGGCTCTACCACGAGTTTCTGCTGCATATACAGTGCTAGCAGGGGTAGAATTAGAGTAGTGGCTTCGGAAAGATCCAAGTCTTCCCCTATATCCTGAACCTTTAGAACTCCCTCGGGTTCCCTTATTTGATATAGGGAATTCAGGCTCATCAAGACTGGAATATGAATCTGTTAATTGAATCATATTAACAGAACCAAAGATTAACTCTTCGTCTGATAAAGACTCTGCCTGGTTAGCCTGTTTAGGCTGTGCCGTTTGGTGGGACGGTGCCCGTGGCTTTGAAGTAGATGGCATGAAATCTGCCAGAGTCAAAGACAATTTAGGCTTTGATACATACTCATCTTCTCCTGATTCCTCTTTCTTCTTTGAATTGAGCAGCCCTTTTGAGGATTTGTCTTTTGATGGAGGCTTTACTGAAGCTTTTATAGGAGACACAATTGGCTTCTTCAATTGTGTTCGCAAAATGGAATGGGTCCGATTGATTGTCTTTCTGACCATCGAATCATCATATTTTTTCGCAGTTTTTCTTTTGACTTCCTGCCACTCGCCTCCTTCCTCTGGATCTGTAGCGGTAATACATGCTACATGAGCTGAAGAACCCTTCAATTTGACTTGTCCCAAGTCGACCATCTTTTGCAGGAGGTCTTTAAAGACAAAACACTCCTGGATGGGATGCCCCAACATTTGATGAAAGGGAAAATAATTGGGACGGTCTTCATCTCCTTCCTTGGTTGGCCTCTTCGGCACTGGTAATTGAACCAAATTATTTTCCAGAGCTGAAATGAAGTAACCAGGAACTTGCTCACTTCGGAAAGAGTATGTTTTACTCTACATATCCTAAAATTGTTTTCGTCATTGATCTTTTTGATCATTTGGACGAAACAGCCTTTGTTGTTGGCGTTCAGGAGGTGGAGCCCTTCGAGAAGATGAAGGTTTTGAAGTAGAAATAGGTACAGGTGCCTGTTTAAGCATAACTGTAGCAGTTTCTGCTTTACCCATTCTTCTTCCTGGAGCTGATGGAATTACACGAGATTTAACCTTAGCCTGTATAAGGGAATCTTCAATCTGTTGAGCGATTGAAGTAAGGTCTCGAAACCCTCCTGTGTATTTCACAGGGATCAATGGCGTGCGTAATTCGTCACGCAAATTTTCCACACAGATTGGCAATAATTCCTCCTGAGGGAGTGCTAAACTCAAGGAATACGTTAATCCCTTCCAACGAGCAATGAAATCAGAGACTCTTTCATTTTCCCTTTGCTTGCAGTTTGTAAGATCGAAAACTGTCGTTTTTGGAAAAGTTGAGCTAAACTGAAGAAGGAATTTTTGACGAAGATCCTCCCATCCGATGAATGACCGGGATTGCAAGCTTGTATACCAGACAAAAGCTGGTCCTTGCAAGGTTCGCACGAAGCATCTGAGTTTCACTGCTTCTTGCTGCTCTAGAGTTCCCATCATAGGATCACAACAAGACACGTAATGCGTCAAATGTTGTTCAGGGTCGCCTGATCCATTGAAAGTAGGGAAAATAGGGTTTCCAAAACTGGATGGAGGAGAAATTGAATCTACCCATTCAGGGTAAACTTTCTTTTCAGGTTGAACTTGCGCCTATTTCCCTTCCATAGTTTCTAACCGAGCTGTTAATGACTCAATAGTAGTTATTAACTTTTGAGAAACGTCAGGTTGAACTTGGTTTTGGGTAGGTGCAATGAATGGAGCTTGGACAGACGTGGTGGTTTGTGCTGCAACTGATGGTAGTGCTGCCAACCGTTGTTGCATTTGACCCGTAGGATTAGACCTCTGTGGGTGTACTGATAAAGGAGGATATTCTTGATCCATCTCAGTAGTTACAACAAATTCCTTCGGCTGTCGGACTTCAGCATTCTTAAGAAGAAGAATACTCTGAAGTAGTTCTGCATTCAACCTTCTTAATTCTTTCATTTCTTCCTCCTGTTGTGCAAACCTTTGCTCTAATGAGAGTGATTGACCTCCTTCAGAGGAAGGGTGAGAAGTAACCTGATTCTTTCCTTTCCCCTTATTGGATCCTTTTCGGAGAGGGGGAAGTGGGTTACTTGAAGGAATACCCATATTTTGGGTAAGCCTTTGATTAAGTGTGCGCACACCTTCTTCATTTAGGTCTGTGTGCGCAACTTCTTGAGCAGGAACCTCTTCGTCTGATCCCTCTGATTGAGCCTCATCTGGTGAATCAGCAGCAACAGCATTGATGACATTAATGGATGCATATTGCATGGAATCCTTTCTATCAGCATTTCTATGATATTGTCTCATTCTATGTCCATGATGAGACATGGAATTCCGTTGACTTGATCCCTCAGGAATTTCTTGGAGAACCGTCACTTGGAGAGAATCTCCTGACAGCTTGGCTCTTCATTCCTCTTGAGGCTTATTCCCTAATCGAGAGAATACTGATTTTCTCTGAGGGAGGGATTGAGGATTTGAAAAAGTCCCCAGTCCGGTGGACTGGGGATGTTCCTGCTGCTTCCGCTCAACTCCTCGAATCCCATTTGTTGACTCTGAGGGTTGGGTTAGAGAAGTCCCCAGTCTAGCAAGCTGGGGTGTCTCTTGACATGCTATGTCTGAGATCTTCTTAAAATCTCTCTTGATCTTGCGAATCTTAGTTCGGAAATTAGCTGGATGCATTAACCTGTATCCACTTTTATCACCTGGTTCAATAGACCGTTGGATGATTTCCGAAACTTCTATCATTTGATGACGTGTTTGCTCCAGACGAGAGGCTTGTGCAATATTCTCGCCTGCTTGATGTAGGAGCAATTCAACAACTTGTTCTCTATATACTTGATTTTGAGAGGAACTAGTTGAAGCTTGTTCTTGAGAAAGCTTTTGATTATGAACAAAGCCCATTGACTGTGGCCGGCCATGGGCAATAACATTGCATGAGACCATTTTCGGCGGGCTTTGCTGACCGGAAAGCACTGTGAAATGTAGTGCTCCATGAACACCCCATCCTCTGATATGAACATCAGATGGAGCATTGGAAATTAACTGACGCAATCTTCTTAGTGCGCCAAGGCATGAACGTTGAAGGGTTATCTATTGCTTTTCAGCCTTCGGATACCGAGAGACTGATAGAGATTCCAAATCAATCTGGCGTAGTAACCCTTCTATTATCTTATGATGATTTTCATATTCATTGTAAGATAATACCTTCTTCTTTAATTGACAAAGAGTTTTCCATATGTTGAGACGAATATCATGGATTCCATCATCCGTCAACATCTTTGGAATGTCATACTGGGAGTCAGCCAAAGGCCAAAACATGACTGGTACTTCACCTTTTGCCAGTTTTTTCCTCATGTTCAGCATTTCCTCTTTATCATTAAATAAAGATTCTTCTACCTGTTTGGACCAGAGTTGGTGTTTCCTTGTTGCTTCATCGGATTCAACAAGATTGGTAGAGAAATCACTATTCATGCTGGAAGATGAATGACCCAGGGATGGTTCGGAGAATAACCTGAACCCCAGGCTATCTTCTGATGGAGAAAGAGTTTCACCTGCCGATAGTAAAGTATCAGACATGACTGGTTTTATGTTTGCAAGTGCCTCGAGATAAGAGGGCTTTCTCGTCACTACATTGCCTTCTGAAGAATTTTCAAGACAACGTGAATCACTACTGCGGAGAGGACTTTCGCAGCGAAGTTCATCATCATGAGGAGGACCGTCATGATGGGTTACAGCAAAAGATGAAATCTCTTGCTCCTTGGTCTTCTGACCACACAGAGGGTTCCTATGGCTCTCATCTGAAGAAGAAACTTCAAGATTGACCGAATTTTCATGAAGCAAGTCTTCATAAGGAAGTGTCTGTTGAAGACCTTAAGAATTAATGTTCCTGTTATTGGGAACTGAGGGAGTAGAATCTTGAATTCTGACAGATAAATGTCTGAGGGCTTCAAGAACTCCAGCATCGAGCAAGGCCTTGTTGCAGATTGGCCTTTGATCTCCTGACTGTGCTGGGCAGATCTTTTTCTTAGATGCCTTCTTACTCGCTTTAGAAACCACTTGATGACGAAAGTGATTGCTCTGAGCAGGTGCATGTGCCTGATCAAGAAAGATGGTCAGGTTAGGCTGACGATCTCCACTCAAATCAGGTGTATGTGCCTGACTTGGTTGTTTGTATGATATGGGGGAGTATGCCCCATAACCCTCTTGGACTGGAACAGATGTGTGTGTCTGTTCCGAAGTGAATCGTTGATGTGTCACTCCATTGCTAGGGATAGATTTATGTGTCTATCCCTGAGATGATGTTGAAGTTGTTATGATATCCTGGCAAGCATCCAGAATATGAGCAGGAATTTTCTTCTGCTCTTTCACCATTCACAAAATATGTTTGGTGACTTCAGCCGCCGGAACGGGGATATACGTCCATTCCGGGCTTGGAGTAGGTCTATGTGCCTGCTCCTATCCTCCTTTTCCTGTCAGTGAATCCTGACAGTACTCAAGTGTGGAGGCAGAGAGTTGAGTCTGCCTCCTGTTTGTCGTCGGGACTTTCCGACTGACTTCTCCGGGCGCTACCAAGCGAGACTGTTGGTAGGCCTGATTAGTATTAGCAGGTGTATGTGCCTGCTGATTACACTTCGCCAAACGCGGTTGACGAGATCCATCATATGTAGTCAGACGAGCCTGCTGACTAACTGGTGATGTATAAGCAGGTGTATGTTCCTGCCTATGGTACTCTGCCGGAATTTCCTGGCGGGATAGGCTTGATGCTGTCGGACGAGTCTGCTGGACAGCGGAATTAAAACGAACAGGTGTGTATGCCTGCTCGTTGTTTGCCACCAAGTTAGGTTGGTGGACTTCTCCGGAGATGGCAGGGATGACAACCTGCCTATTATTAACCGGATTCCGTCTCTGGCAGTTCATCTTGCCTGCTCGGGTTCGAGGAACCTGAGCTGAATTCCTGGAGTCGGTACCCTCATCATGTTGAGGGCGCACTACCGCACGAGTCTGGCGGCGATTGTTGATGGGAGCCCTTGAGAAGGACTCCTGTCTTTTGGAATTTAGGTCCTGTGAGACCTACTCATTCACTTCCTCAGAGTAAGGGAGTGAATGGAAATTGCGTTCCGGGGATAACGACCCGAAACGGTTGGAGACGGTAGTCAGCACTGCCTGCTTCTTGATTGCTGGCCGCCGTTGTCCGGAAGACCAGGTAGAGTTGTTAACTTGGAGGGCTTGACGAGCGGCCTCCTGAGTTGGGATAGTACCGTTGCGATGGTACTCCTTAACCAGTGCATTAGAAACACAGCGTTGAAGACGCTGAGTTGGTGATGTCATCCTCAGAGCGGATGACGTTCCAGCAGGAGTAGCAGCATTGGTTTTCACAGCAGCAGACCTCACAGTAGAGGTGTTCACAGTAGCAGTATTCACAGGGGTGAATTTAAGGAAAGCCATTTTGCAGAAGATCTTTGAGAAAAGAGTGCCTTTTCCATGTAACAGACATAATCAAGATGAATCCGGCCACTGCATCTTTTGGATGAGCACATGTCAATGATTGCTTTGTTGGCCCAAGGGGCCTAACAAATAAGAAGAACATCACTTTAACTTGGTTAAGGATTCACGTCGGGTTCACCATTTTTGTTTCGCACGGAATCCGGGAATGACCTCCTCGACGGGAGATTCAAATGTTCCGATCGGTTTCTAACGGGTTTGTTCGTAGAACCGGAAACATCCAATGATTCCACATCCGTTTGGACCTACTTTCCAAAGGCAGGCGCTCATTAGCTTGTGGACTAATGGGGCTTGGGAATTTGCATTGGTCGAGAGGATGGGAGGTCGGACTCATCACACTTTTTGAGGGGAATTATTGTCTACTCCGGGACTCTCTTTATAGATTTAAGTTATGTTCGTGAATCCTTATTACATTACCAAGTAAAAAATGTGCTTTCCTTTAGTTTTAACAATCAATGATTAAATATGCAAGAAATTTAGAGAATATTTTATATGTATTCGAGGTTCTTCATCAATAGAGAATCATCTATATCCGTTTAGAGATTGTTGGTCAATGGTATCCTTCAAAACATTTATATAAAAGTCTCTTGGTCATTATGATGACCAGGCTGGGTTTAAAGCCACTCAGTGGGGCACTTGAAGTTTATCGTCATTCAGAAGGACAGAGATTATTTCAAAGTTGGGATCGAACCCATAAATGGGCTACCTACATATCCTTTGTTTTGGAAAAGGAATCAGAACCCACGTAGTTCGAGAAATGAAGTGTGATGTTTATGATTGATGGCTCAAAGAAGAATGTCATAATTACTTTTACACTCTAAGCTCACGTGAGTCATGCTCGGTGTGAGAAACAAGAGGTATTGGTAAAATTTAGACAATTGTGCCCTGAAAGATGCAATCATAAGAATTTGTTTGGGGATTATGTATGGATGACTGCCCAGATAGATGAAGGTTTAGGATTTACTTTTAGGGAGAAAATCCATGAACAGGGTCCATAAAGTTATATGTGCTTCATGGAGATTTGAATACTCTAATCTTGGGGCTTACTCCTAAGGAGGATGCCCAAGTTAGGAGGGGACTTATGATTGGGTTTTACTCCTGAAAAGGAAACCCAAATCAAAGGTAAATTATGACTGGTTAAGAGAAATTTAAGGGGATTTGGGCCTTATTCCTGAAAAGGATACCCAAGGTTATGACTGAGTCTTATTCCTGAAAAGGAGACCCAGGTTAGAGGACTTGGGGCTTACTCCTGAAAAGGAAGCCCAAGATTATGACTGAGTCTTATTCCTGAAAAGGAGACCCAGGTTAGGGATTAAGGTTTGGGGCTTACTCCTGAGGAGGATGCCCATATTTGAGGTTGGGGCTTATTCTTAAGAAAGATGCCCAAGAATAAAGGACTTGATTGGGGCTTAATCCTGAGGAGGATGCCCAAGATTGGGAACTTTAAGAATTTGGGGCTTACTCCTGAGGAAGATGCCCAGATTAAAGGTTTTATAACTGGGGATTATTCCTGAAAAGGAGACCCAGGTTAAGATTCTCTCATCTTAAAGGATGAGGTTGAATGAATGAACTCTCCGTATTTTAGTGATATAAGGATATTTAAATCACTAGACTTTGAGAGAGATTCCAAAGAATTCCTTTCAGATAAGAAAGTCAAATCAAGAAATCATGCCATAAATGGCTTTGAAGAGTGTCTTGAAGACTGAATCTTGAAAAGGAATGGTGAAATGGCTTAAGAGGGGTAAAAATGGGCAAGATGGGCACCCAAAAAGATAGGGGCGTGCAAGTCTTGCAAGGAGCGCAAGTCTTCCGTGGGCGCACAAGTGTTGGTCGCGCAGGTATACCTGCGCGACACATAGTGTACTTGCGCGATTTTCAACCAGCATTGAAATACTTGAGCGACTCTTTTTTAAACCCTTTAGAATGTTCTTGAGGTTCTTCCAGAAAAGGGACGTGCAATTTATATTGAAGGAAATAAGTCGGCGCGCAAGTGTTTGATAAGTTTCAACACTTAGGCCTTCCTTCTTCTCTTTAGATCTTCCGTTCTAGGTAAGAAATTACCTTAGAAGTGTTCCGGAAGCTTTGAGAAGAGACTTGGGCGTCGGGAGCTTCAATCCGAGTTTCTGAAAAAAAAAAATCCTGTTGAATGGGGGGCCCACAGGGTCTATTTATAGGCAAAAGAAGACCCTGGGCGGTTACCGGGCGGTTACCGGGTAGTTATCACTTAGGTCGTGCAAGTCACTTGCACGACCATAAGGCGTCGCGCAAGTACTTGCACGACCACTGGCGGCGCGCAAGTGTACTTCCGCGACCATGAGGGAACTTGCGCAACCATGAGGGAACTTGCGCGGCCTATGGGAAATGTTCTCCTTGTTCATCCCTTTGTCGATTTTTGATGTTTCTTCAAAGGATGAATCACATTGGACTCAGATATTCCCCTTTTCCGATTTTTAGATTCTGTGACGAAAGGAGCGTCAACAATCAAGTAATTCCTTTTATGTGAACTAAAATTCCAAGACCCATATTCTGTGATTCTATCTCAATACATAAGTATTTATCCTAGCCAAATACTTGATACATCACTGTAAAAAGTGTTACTTGCACTTGGATCATAAAATATTAGTATCAGTGAAGAAGTAAATCTCCCTTACAACTAATGAATGGTTTTCTCATATGTATATAACCATACAAACTTCACAACCTTGTTTTAGACTCCCATTAGAGCATGGCTTATATGTGTGATAATTCTTTTATGAAGCACCTGTAATATCATGATGACCTAAATAAACTCTGATCCTCAATAACTTTCTTAATATTCACCTAGGAAACTATATCTCCACCTTCTCTAGGTGAAATGATACTCATGTATCTGAGATAACATGACCCAGGAAGTGAATATAATCCATCTAGAAGTGGAACTTTGTTAACATAAAATATAATTGAGTCTCTCCCAGTGAATTGAAAATGATCTCAAGAGTTTTTTCATAGTAATGTTGATTTTCAAAATACATTAGAATATCATCGACAAATACCATGACAAAAAAACCTAGATAAGGATGGAAAAATCGGTTTTTCAACACAATGAAAATTTCTAGTGCATTTGTGAGATTGAATGGCATGAACAAATAATTGTATAGGTCATGCCTTCTATAGAAGGCTATGTGAGGTTTGTATGATGGTCTAAAACAAACTATATGATATTAGGATCTCAATTGTTTTTTTTTGAGAATAGAATATATCCTAGGAGATAGTTGAAGAGATCATCTATCTGCGTCACAAGACACCAGTTCATATCTAGTAGTTGTTTTCATTTTTGATAATTCAAACATATCCTAATCATTACATACACCATTTTTATAAAAGTAAAATTGAACCACACAGGGAAGTACAAGGTTAGATAAACCCCTTTTCCACTAAATACTATAATTTCCTGTTGGGCTCAAATATCTTAGTAGTTTCCATCCAATAAAGAGGAATGCGTACTAGTGCACCCCTATAACTAGATTGATAAAGAACACTACCTCTCTCACTTGAGGCAATCCTAAAAACTCTTCTAAGAAAACAACCCAAAATTCATCAACCACTACATAAAAATAAACCTAATGTGTTCCCTAACCATCCAGATATAAAACCACAATCTAGTCTATCATCCAACCCATCCTAGGATGCTTGGGTCTATATTATCTCACCTGTACATCACATTCATACTTGTGAATAAACTCTCTGGCCTATGGTGATGTTAATATAACCCTATAAATGTAGAAATAAACAAAATAATAAAAGGGAACCAACCATTCCATATTGATAATGATGTCAAAACCTTTAATCTTAAGGAAAATAGGTCCCATATGAATTAAATCCTTCTAATCTCAAGTGTTTACTCCCCGAACTAACATACATACTCTTTTATAATCCCCAATGATGTATCAAAAATCATAACAACATTATAAGTCTAAACACTAACCCCAAGGATCTCTATAATGGGCCCAAATATAAAATAATGAGAATTCCATTTATCATAAATACTAGATAAAAAATTATAGGATAATAGAATAGTGCCTCCCATAGTAGATGGATAGGGATTATACTCCTCAGTTGTTGGTTTCACTACACATATCTGGATATATCCATGGCCCTATGATACAACATGGATACCTTGAGTAGATTTGCTATGCTGCTGCTGAAAATATGGGGTATGGCTACCATGAACACAACCACCACCTCGGCCTAATTTTTAATCTTTACTCCATATCCCAACTTTATTTGAAGCTATTGATCCAAATACTGCACATGGAGTAATTTTGGACCCTCTCTCACTGCATTATAGGGGAACAGTTCTGCAGAAGTGCTCTAGATGACCCATCTTTCTGCATTATCAAGAATCAACTTAGTATCTCGTTCATGAGGCATTATATTTAACTATTTTTTGTACTGGTGGCCCCTCACCTAGCTACATGATTATGTGATCAGCCTACTAATCTAACAATGTGGATGCTCTCGATGATTCTTCCTATTACTGGTCAGTGTAGCACCAGATCTAGGTGCTGAAATTCCATGGACATTACCCTCATCCTCTATCATGTTACACTGTGATAAGAGATTGTTTCACTGTTACAAGAAATAGTAGTTTCATAAAATAAATTAATTTAAAATCATATATCGCACATGATACCATCTTTGAATCACATGGCTTTAGAAAACTCCCCTGCCATCAAAATAGTTCTGAAGAATTAGAGCACTATAAAATGGGCCGAATAATCCATAACTAATAACACACCTTTCTCCAATTGATTAAAATATCAAGCTATATTAGAACTCAAAATCACAGGATAAAATTATTCATAGAAGGCAATATGTAAATTGCTCAAGGACATCTTTTGATAAAGATCCGTCTGAGTAATGGGATCCCACCATCTCTTGTCCGAATCACACGACATATAAGTAGTGATAATTACCCTCATATAAGGAGGTGTATCAAGATGATCAAAGATAGATAGTATGTAATCTATCCATATAACCACAACCTATGGTTAACCATATCCTAAAAAAATTTTCAGATGCTACTGTTGGAACTCACAAATAATCTCTTCCATTGTCAGGGTAGGTCGTGGTGCTCCCTAAAGGATATGAATGGAATGAATAAATCCCTCATAGAAATGTACCTCAAAAACTATTTTTTTAACAAATATTTTTGCCTCAGTTGGAACTACTAGATGATCTAATGGTTTCCCATGTACCACCACCTCCAGCGCATGATCTTCAACACCCTCCTGGCTTGTGACTGGAGGATGTTTCCCTAGAATAACTCTACAAAGCCATGATCATGCCTCAGATCAAGATTAAATAACCTCTTAAAGAATATATATTTAAATTGTATATGGACAAGCCTTCCCATATCAGAACACACCCATTTTCATACCTATTAATTAAAGTCTAGGTGTCACACAAATCACATAAAAGTAAGAGATACTGCTCACTACCCACTGCAAAGGTCAATTTAGGGTTAGGTTCTCAACTGGAATAACTCAAATGTCCATTTCATCAACATATTAACTACTATTATGTCATAATTAATTTTAGAATATTGAACCAAATGGTTCACCGAATTATGATCCATAAGGTCCCATACTCCTCATGAACCTAAATACAACTTCCACCTAATCCACACTATAACAAGTTCTAGACCATGTGATTCCTGGCCCATGACTCAGTGTTCCACAATTGGATTCTTAGGGTGTCTACTATAGACTAATCAGAAAAACCCAACTTAGGTTATGGTTGGGACTTTAATTACCAACCATGTTCTACAATTCCCTTCATAGTATTATATCTCAATAGTAGGTACACCTATGACATCACTAATCCCATGATCATGCAGATAAGAAACACAACCTATATGGAATGGCATGTGATTGCTAACAAGCTTATTAAAGGATGCATGAGATTGAATAACCTTATCTCATTGGGTTACAATAAAATTGATTCCCCAATAATATCATTTATAACATCAAAATTCAATTCCATCCCCCAAGTGGTGGAATAAAATCAACTATAATAATAATAATATACAAACAAAAAACTTCTATTTAAGGCAATTTGGATCCTTCTTGTGCATGGGTTAACTATTCTTAGAGAAATATCATTACCAAATTCATATTCCATCATATATTTTTATATTTATTCTAAATAATAAACCAGAAAAATAAATATTTGATACCACTTTGTAATGTCGGGGACCCAAATTCAACTGAAAGGTTCCCCATGCCTAGATGATCACATGACATCAAGGGCATCTCCCCAAACTCCAGAGGCTTCTGACTAGAAATGATGGCCTATGGTTTGACTGTGGGGAGACTATGCCCTCATCACTAGAGAGTATCATTGTAGACACACAAAAATGATTAATATTATAAATAGTAAATTAATAAAAAATAGAAAACATCCAAGATAGATGTAAATAAACAATACTAGAGGGAATATTATTTATAAAATAATGATAACACATGTAATGTCATGTGACTACAATGTAGCCAAAACAGGACCACAGGACCTGTGTACAATTCATATAAAAATGTACCAAATTTAAAAAAGTTATATCACTAAATAGAATCACGAGCCCCAACTTGGTCCTCTGGCCCCATAATTTTATGAATTAATTAGAAACCTATACTATAACAATGTACCTTGTCCATACCTTCATCCATAATGTCTGTCTGGGTACCTAATGGCATCCTGAACTGGGTGTGAGATACAATCCCATTATCCAGCCACCCAAATGTCTAGTTCTATCCAGTCAATGAATAAATAATAATAACTCTGTATTAGAAGAAACATAATTTGTAAATGAATTACTAAAATTAAACAACCTATAATGGTCTGGGATCCCATGGACACCCTCTATCTGCTTCCTACATTGGCCTTTAATAAAAGTTTCTTAATAAATATTCATAACTATTTCAATATATAATCAAATTCATTTAGTTAATCAATTTATTTAAAAAATGATTCTTAGGACCTGTAATATAGCCCAACATCCCACGTAAATATATGATAACATGATTACTAACAAGGCCATAAATATGGAATAAGACACTTTCGTAATCAAATATTGTGCCCTATCATGGTTGGCATTTTATAAAAATCATTTCATTAATTATTCAATTGAAAATATCATCCTTATTTTTAATATAGTAATTGTTACTTTTATAACATAAACCCTCAACCTACAAACTCAACTAAGGAATTTTTCACTAAAATCTTGGTATCTCTCTACGTGTGGTATAATATCATGGATCTCTAATACCATCTTTGGCGGTAAGGGCTGATGTAGGAAGAAGATGGAGTCCAAGTGTCACTCGAGCATAAGAAAGGCAGTAGCCAAATGGGTTCCTCCATGGAATTCAAATATGAACCCATGTTCCACCTAAATAATATACCAAACATTTATTCAATATCATTTAATTATTTCAAGGTCATCACCATGATCATTTCAATTTAACCTCACCTAAAAAAGGTGGCTCAAGGAATGGGATATGCATTGAAGGGTTAGCCTCTCAACTACCTCACAAGGGAATTTCATTATAAGGGCAAAATTAATCTTAAACATTAAATTACATGGAAAATCATAGATACATGGTCATACATTACCTTTCTTTAATCAATTCAATTACAATCCAATTCACATATACAGTTTAGAATTTAACATCCCCTGGAAAGGGTTAAACAATAAACATAGAAGGTATCAAAATTTAATCACCACCCATGGTAGACCAATTAATTAAAATATACACCCAAGGGGTGGTTTTAATTCATGGTCCTAAACAACTATTAATTTATCAATGGGTCTTGTTAATTACATATATCATACCTATCAATTTTAGTCATTGATTAAACGCCATTTCAAGGGAGTCACTCTGATAATTGGGAATTTCTGTTAATATCATATATATAAACACCTCAACTTAGATGTAAAATTAGTAGACCAAATACCATGGGATTTTATTAGAGATTTCGTCCAGTATCATCTTCATATTTCATTAATATCTGGTGAAAAAAGAAGAATGGATGAAGAACCTAAAATTAGGTAATATTAGCATCCTCCTAAATAGTGTATCCAATTATAATAATAATGAGTAATGAAATAAAAGCAGTTGATTACTCAATAAATATGCAATGATGACGCTCAATTCTGAGATCTAATAGAGGAGCAGGATCAATGGCTACGTTTTTTTTTCAAAAAGTAGATCCCATGGAGATACATTATAATGGGGGGGTAGAGTAAAAAAGGAATTATATTACAAGAATACGTGAGTAAAAAATGACATATTTTCCAAAAATACCTGGTACTCACTGTTTGACTACATGGATGGCCAAGTTGTGCACCAACCATGAGACCATTACTATAAAAAGGGGCACCCTAAATGGGTTTCTCACATAGTTTGTCTAACCATATGTAAAGTGTGTCTCAACAGGCTTTCAAAAACTAAAGAATTACCCTCATGGGAATGCACCAAATGTATCATGGTCTATCAAACCATGTGTGTTCTTATTTATCTCTATCCAAGTATCACATTTTTAGTAGTAACCATCTGACCTGTCCCACACAGTTTCAACTATCTATAAGGCAATCCAATTCCCCCAAATAGATGGGTTCTGGAATCTATAAAATTCTCGGACACCCCTGATACTTCCATGACCTTAAAAAGCATTATAATTACACCATAATTAATTATTCAATCCAAAAAATAATGAATGTAAAAAATGTCTTGCCTCCATAATGAACCGGGTTCTTACACTTAGCACATCATCTATGGTTTCAATTTTTCTCTTATACTAACCATATATCAACACAATATTTATACAACTAAAAAATTTGAATCAGGATATTATTGAAAACATCAATAAAACACCGTGGTAAACATTGGATCCCAATCATATATAATTGAATATAGTACCTCATTAAACGTTACCAATTATTTAATGTATATTCTAAAAGTGGATCCACATTGAAATATTCTCTAATAAAAGAATTTTCATGCTTTGTAAGGTGATCGATTAGAACCCATAATTATCTCAACAGTAGTGAAATTATCATATATACACAATGTGTAATGGAATTAATCTAAAAATAAATTTTCACTATATACAAATATAGAGGGATACATTTCCATAAATGACTCTTAAAATATCATTAATCTTGATAAACTCCAATCATATAAAACCTCAAAAGGGGTGGTAATGTCTTTGAAATTAAGATAAATATTAAACTAATAATCCTAGGATGGTGTCCATAACTCTTTAGTGAATTATTAATGGATACATATACACTTCCAAAACATAATTCACACTTTACTCTTTATGAAAGCTGTAATATTAAAAAACATTAATCGGAATATTTGGTTTATCTTTATTCCAATAGAATATCAAATTTGATTACATTATTTAATAATTCATGTACAGGGATATAATCCCATGAAGTTGCACTGAACAATGAAAAATAATCCTTTCATATGACTCATTCAATCAAAATAAGTCATTACAATCACAACTATGGAGGGAAGGATAAGTGTTCTCCAATTATCAGGATTCACTTCATCCATTATGATTGTATAATATTTCCTTTTTTCATTTTCCTTTATAGTTTATTATGTATTATTATTTATTTTATCCCTTCCATTGAGGGTATTGATTTTCATAATGCCGAAACTCCATATACATGACACACTAGAGTGTGTATGGTGTATTCTATGTATAATTATCTATATTTATATCTATAAATTATTTATTCATAACAAATAAACCTTTTATTTCTAAATGACCTTCCCTTCCATACATAAAACATATAATTATTCCCTTAAAATATTTTACTCCAGGTTTCTTCCCAGACTTGAGAATAATAGAAATCTCTTCTTCTTCTCTCCACGGTTTTTATATTTTATTTTAAATTCCATTTTTTCTCTTCTTAACAAATCCATGAGATTGATTCATAACTCATACCTCCAATTCTATATTTATATAACATTGAACAATCCATTCATAACTAATTAATTTTATTATTGAAAACTCCCTTCATAGACATGGTTTTAAGCCACAAATGAACTGACAACCCTTATTTACGGTTGAATGATAATACCACAAGAATACCTCACAAGTCTAGTAAAATATTCTTCATTGATACGAACAGATTCATCATCCTTTTGATTTAGGTCAAATAATTCATTCTCTATATTCGTATGAAGAATATAAGGTATGTAATTATTAAAAAACGTGTTCTTGAACTCATCCAAATCTATGGAATCATTTTCATACTATTTACTTGTATTCTTGATAAAAGTACATCATTGATCTACTTCACTATTTAAATGGTAGATTTCCAAAATGAATTTCTCATGCCCTAAACACTGGTGGATGGAAAATAACATTTCAGTGGCATTGATCTATGTCTCAAAAACTAATGTATTATAATACCCATTAAATGAAGGTGGAAATTATTTCATGATGGACCCATGTAAAGTTTGGTACCTCCTTTGATCGTTAGGATGTCTAATATGATTCATATCTTGAGAAAATTGTGTGGTCATAGAAATGATATTTTTATTCCATCTCCCTTATCATTTAGTTTACCATGACTGAAATAATTTCATTTCCCATCACATTCACTATTAATAAGATTTATTTGGGATCCTTCCATGAAATAATTCGAAAATCATAGTGTGAGTAACAATAATCATATTGGGGAACCACATAATCATGAAAAAGAACTTATAGGATATACAAACCATGAAACTAAATTTTTAATATATGACACATTAGGTTTATCATATTTCATTCAATGTCATCATAAGTTTTAATCCTTCATTATAGTTCAAAAATATTTTGTCAATTTAGAAATCATATCCACTAGGGGTGTCAAACCAGGTGTCCATCTTGGACCACTTTTATGAACCAGGTGACGATCAAGTCCATCTCAATGAACCCTGTTCAGATTTATTATGTATTGGTACCTCTATTCTAGATCCAAATCCACATATAATACCCTGAACATGATTTATTTACTTGGAAACCACCTTCTCTATACTCTAATAAAAAAAATTTCGTACACATTGGACCACTGTTATAATTATCACTAGCAACATCCCTATAAATATCCTTAGAAAAATTTATTTAGATATCAATAATGTTTTGTCATCCTAGATTCGAATGGTTGACTAAAACTCTACTCTGATAAAAACTATAGAAACCAAAGATTCTCATAAATAGATATTACTTTTTTTAGATGAATATTTATTATATTACAAAAACACATGCCTAATGACCATAATATTTTTGTCCCTTTGGAATCTTAGAAGAAAATATTATTAATTCATGAAAGATCATCAATGTCACTGGTAATGATCTACTCTTTTATTTCTCATACTTAAAATATTTATTAAAAAACTAGTGAAAAGAAACATAAGAAAGGGTGAGCTCAGATTATCGGTAATGGTAAACAAGGGGGATACATAATCATAACATGATAATAAGGTATGACAACATGATTATAAATTTTTAAAACCATAACATACATATCAAATATCATAGTCTCAAGTCATGGAATAAATATTTGTAGTTTATAAAAAATGAATAATAAGGGAATAAAGGAACATGATCCATGAGGGCATAACATTTGAGTATGTTATAAACATGCGACATACACATAATCATAGAAAATCTTATGTCAATGATACCCACCAAGACATTCATAATAACCACACATGTTCCTACTTAATACATGATATGTCCTACCATTTACCCTATTTAGGGCTTGGGATTACCTCCCATGTACACCCTTTTGTGCTTGAGATAACCTTCCTTGTACCCTTTGATCTAACATAATATTAATCACTTCCCAATGTATTGTAGGGTTATATAGTTCCCACCAATATCATGATGAAATTGATGAATATGTGTGCTAAAAGATCATAAAACATTTATCATATCATAACACATAAAATGTAATGGGTTTTATAAACATTTCATTATATCATAACATGTTGAAAATAGATAGGTTTTATTATAATTTCATCATTTCATCATAACATAACCTGTAAATAAAGAAGTATATTTCATAATAATTTTATCATTGCATAACCCGTAAAAGATATATGGTTTTCAAAAACATATTTTCATCATAAACCATCAATATAAATAATAATAACAATGATATCCTTGATTCATACACCTAACAAAGCATAAGTCACAAAAAATGGTGTTATCATAGATGGAGAATGATTTTGAAAGATCACTTGGAATGATTCATATGAAAAAACAATTCTTAATCAACTAAAAAAAATTAAAAATTATTTCCTTCGAAAATAACCATGATAAAATGTATGTTAATACTAAAATATTTGAATAGTTATAATAGAGAGAAATATTTTTCATATCGTGCATGTTAGAAGAAATGATTATTTAAACATTTTAGTCAAATCCAAACATATTTTTTTTAGAAAAAGACTTGAATATTAATTTTGAATCATTTTATAAAAATTAAAATATGTGTAAAAATATTTTTAATAATTCATTTAAATAATGTTAAAAACATTTTTGAAAACAACAGAAAGGAAATCAGTTTTGACCCAAAAGTTAGTTTTTCTTAAAAACATTATTTTTAACAATTGAGTATATAAAGAAAGTAAAATAAAGGTAAAAAATTTATTATAATTTAAAAACCATAAGAGAAACAAATTAATTAGTTTCATGGGATAAGGATCATATGTTTTCATTATCGGAATCATAAACATAATAAATTGTGATAATTGATGATATTGTACAATAAAAACATTACCACTTCAATAATATTGAATCATAAGACCCTTGAAATAATAAAATTAAGTAAATATAAAATATCATGATAATAAATGAATTCATGATATTTAATTACAACGGGTATTTATATACACCTCATAATGGAAGGCAGATTCATAACATTACACATGTATCATAGAAGCACAATTGAGACAAAAATACTTTACCACTTGAATATTTTGAATCCTAAAACACATGATGGAGACATAGTCAAGTAGATATTTGTGATTACATAATATATTGTATAATAATAAGAAAATAAATTAATGGTATGTATATACACCACATAAATGAAACATGTGGATAATGTGGCTTGTATCTCAAAAAATAAAAGTGAGATGGAGATCCCTTAAAACATTATAAATCTTTTGAATCATAAGCCAAAAAAATTATAAAATAAATTGATACATTAAATGTCATTAAAATGAGTATATTAATGGTATAAAATTTTAAAATATAAGTATTTAAACTATATAGAATAAATAAGTTATGAATTTTCAGATGTCTCCCATAAATAAATGATTGACTATAAACCCTTTACCTTCTGTCTTTACTTACTTCATAAAAATTAGAACATCATATTTAATAAATATAGTTTTATTATAAATATATATAATTAAAATATTCATATATAATAACTTATATTATTTACTTATTATCAATGATTAACCATTTTTTAACAGTTCCCCATTAAAATAATGTTTCCTATAATAACTCCTATAGTTTTCATATATGTTATGATTTTTTATTTTGGTACTATTACTTTGATCATGGTTCCATCATATAAATAATAATAATCATGAAATAATTATATTATTTCTACATAAATTTTAATTTTTTGACCAATTAGGAAATATATTTTGGAGGACGGAAGTACGTTACAACCATGGAGATAGTAACCCCTATATACGCATGAGAAACGTTTCCATTTTTCAATTATCATTATAGAAAGTAGGTAAGTGTTATTTTATATTTCCAAATTAAAAATATTTTTAAAAATAAAATATTATTCATTTAATATTACTTATTCATATAATTCATGTGGTTTTCTGAGGACAATAGGGATTCAAATCTCTTTGTGAAGGCACTAGTCAACATGTATAAAAACGATGTTTTAATCTTTCATTGAGTGAAAATATAGGAAATAAAATGATATATTATGTTATATGAATGATGATTATATCACCTAAATAATAAATATTTTATTTATATAATATATATACCTTAAATTTCTCCTTATTTTATTTCATTTAATGTGTTTTTGAAAAAAAATCACATCGCTTTTCGAGCCAGTAGTCGATCATACAAACAAGAGGTGATATCATATCCCCTATGGAATGGAAAGTAAAAAGGTAAATATGATATAATGACAAAAAAATTATAATTATATTATAAATATCATATATATATATATATATATAATTTATATGCATCATCATTCCCAATAATGAGAGGTTGTAAGGGAAAGATGAATGACATCGGTTCATGAGGCGATAATCCACCATACATAGGAATGATGATTTCGTTACACATTTGATGGAAGTAGGGATGGTTGTGGGAAATGTACATACCATAAAAACATCCCAGGATATATATTATAAATATTTTGTTATATCATAATGTTTTAATAAAAAAATTAAGGATTTTGAGAATGAAATAAAATATAAAATCATGTTGAAAAATGTTACCTCTTCTTTAGGGAACCTGGTTAGGTTTACACTGAAAGCCTTCATAGGTTGGATTTATGACCAAAATAATTCTTATATTATAAAAGGATAGAACCTATTACGTTATTGTTTTAGTTATTTTTTATCCAAAATGGATTCAATGTGTGAAGTGGAGAGGAGATGGGAAGGCCTTCTATAAATGAGTTGAGTGACACACTCAAAATTTGTGAAAAGGAAAAGGTGTACATAAGTATTACACATTAAAAAGGGGAACAAAATGTATCATTATAGATAATTAGATATTATAGGGTATAAATATTTATATAAATTACATTTTATAATTTTTTTAGGTCATTTAAACCCTTATATGTTTATTTTAACCCCCAATAAACCCATTTTTAGCATATCCTGGTAGTTACTTTTTACTATATTCACTATTTATTATTTCAACAATTAAGTTAATATTGTTAGATGAAAAAAATTATGATTATTAAAAATATATAGTCCACTTTTAAAAATTAATTTCTCATAAGTATAAAAATTTAATTTGAAATTATTCTTATAGACACAATGATAAAGAGGGGTTTTAGAGAGAAATTTTTTCATATATTATAATGTTTTCATATTCAATTTCAACATTGAATTGATTTTATTGACCTAAACTGGATTAATATATATATATATATATATAATTTAACTAATTTTTTTATAATATATAGAAAATATAATTCACATTTATAAATAATTCACACAAAAGAGATGTTATCAATTAAAATTCGGTATTTTTCGCAATTCATCAAAAAATATCTATTTTCAGAACATTCTAAAAAATAACCCTATTAAAATTTTGACATGATTTTATCAAAAATAAATTTAATTTTATCAAATCTAGCTTTCAAATGTTTCAAAAATAAATTTTATAATTGTTCATAAAAATAAAAAAAATCATTTTTTAGAAAATAGTATTTACAAATCATATAAGGGTATTATTGAAAAATTATATAATTTTTTTCAATATGTTTACTTTATATAAATCCATTATACTAATTATTTAAAACGTAGTTATTAAAATTCATATATCAATGTTTAATTTCTAGTTCATAATATAAATATTTGAATAATATTAATATCTACTTTAAAAAATTAAACGAGGAAATATTTTACTAGAGATGGACATTGGGAAAGCTTTAGATAACTTTGATTGTGGTTTTATTTACAATGTTATTCAATGATTTGGCTACAATGATACTTTTATTAAATGGGAGAATGCACTTTTTGAGTCTGATTAAAATTTGATTTTCATTAAATGATATCCAAATGGGTATTTTACATGTTCAAAGGGATGGAGATAAGGTGATCCTCTATATTAAATTATCATCACCATTTTACAAGAATATCTAAGTAGAATCCTCACTCACGTGATAGAGAAAGGAAAAGATAATCTCAATCATGCATCAAGAAATCTTTTTTCTCCCACTCACATTATTTATGTTGATGACACGATGATCTTTTTTTCAAGGACAAAAAATAAAAATTCAAAATCATAAAAGGTCCCTCTACCTCAATGAGAATATTTTTGGACAGGCTGTTAATTAAAGAAAGATTTTTATATATTTTGATAGAGGAACTTTAACTACTATAAAATCTCAAATCTTATCCAATCTTGGTACAAAGTGGGATCCTTCCTAACAAAATACCTTGGAGTACCTTTATTGTTTTGGAGACCAAGATCTAGTTATTTTATCTTGATCATGGATCAAGTTAATAATCAACTCTCATATTGGGAAGGGAAGTCTCAATAAATATATGGTAGAATATGTCACATATAAGAAACCATTTTCAACATGTTTGTATATTATTTTATGATTTATAAATATCCTAGATCCTACTAAAGCATCTAAATGCCGGAATCAATAACATTTTTTGGAGTGGAAGCATTTTTTATAGGAAATTTTTTATCATTCATTAGATAACATGTTGTAAACCTCTTGATAAAGGTGGTATGGGAATTAAGAATCTCAAGTTGTTTAATTATGCTATCCAATCCAGATTTACATGGAATATTTTAAATAGTGATTCAATGGCTCCCAACATATTCATAATCATATTTATATAAAATTTTAAAAGTGGAATCATGTATTACATGGATTCCTATATTTACAAAGCCAAGAAAAATTCCTTCTACAAAATTATGTGCCATTCCAGATGGATTATTTGTCTGGAGTTTTCTTTTAATTTTGTATGATAATTAGATGAGAACTCCCATTGTCTTTATGGTTAATGTTCAAAAATTTCCTTTGGACACTAATATATCCTTTCATTATTTTTTGGACATCCCTAATATAGAGAATTCTAATATTTCTCATACCATACTGAATAACTATTTTTTCCACACATTGACAATTTTATCAGGGAATATGATTGGAATAACACAATTGATAGAAAAAATTATTATAATGATAAATTTCACTCAGATAATAATTTCTCTTGGATAAGTTATTTTAATAAACATTGGATCAGACCATTAATATTCACCATGATATGATGGTTTTTTCATCAAATAATACCCACTAACTTTTGTAGGAAATATTTTGGAATTATTCTTTGGATCAGGTTATGGTATTGTAATCAACATAGGGAGAAAAAATATCAATTATTTATCTCATGTGCCACTATCACTTCTCTTTGAAAGGCCCTACATGACATATTTGATCTCATGCTACCTAATTCTAATAGAATTGATGATATCTCCACAACTTTACTATAGTCTATCTCACCCACAGATCAAAAACCTATTTTTCACAGCTATTGTAGATCTGTTGCATCTAAAATGAAATTTTGTAATGAAATCATTCACAAGATGTAACCATTATCCATGATGTATACTTTTTTTAGATCATTTTTACAACCAAAGAAGATAACACTATTCAATCAGATCACTATCATAATATTGTACAAGAATTACTCGTCCTTAGAAATCACGTTATTTTTGTAATTACATAAAACAAGAAGGTTTCTTCAAGGTCTTCTGAAACGTTGTTCTATGTGTTCGGATACAAATAAATGTTTATAAGACTTAAAATAGTAACCTCAGTCTTACAAGATGTGGTTCTATTTTTTGGGTATGTAATGGGAAATCACTTGGATGATTTTTTAGAACATGTCGCATTTTATCCTCATTTGAAGCTGAAATGGAAAGTGTTATTCACACGATGCAATTTTCTAAAAAAGGGTGTCATACAACAATTGGCTTGAATGTGACTCTACCAATATTGTTCATGCTATTAGGAATTGTGTAATTCATTTATCATTAAAACTCACTACGAGAAGGATGGAATGTCTTTCTAACCTCAGGGATCTCAACTTCATCCTCACTCATGGTTAAGGAGAATCTAACATGGTTAAAGACGAAATTTCAAACAAAAGAATCAAAAAATATCTCACTTATTTGTATGAGTTAATATTTTATATACATCCCTTCCATGATAATTATTGTATTTAAATTCCTTCATTTATACTATTTTAATATCGTTTTCTTTGAGTAATTTTTCCTTGGACTTTTGGTCAAGTCACCCCTAAAAATGAATTCTGAAGGGGAGTTATTTGATATGGGGGTGAAAAATAATTGTTAACATGAGAAAAAATATGGTTTTGAATAGTTTGTGTGGACAAAATGAAGAAATAGAATATAATTTAATAAAATAATGAATTTTAATCAATTTTGAGTGGGTTAGACTGAATAAATGGGATAATAAATCTAATAAGGATACTAAATTGTAATTTATAGAATGAAAATAATATGTATATGTGAAATTATTTCTTATGTGGTTTATTTTTTTATAATGCACTATTTATACTTCTTATAGTTTCATGGATGTGAAAGAGTTTCTTGATATGAAGTTAATATGATTTCATTAAAATAATTGAAGTGGTTTTTAGGAATGATATGGGAAGTGGGTTAATGTGGTTGTATATTAACAATTGTTGATGTATTAAAGTCTCCATATGTATATATGTTGTTATGTATTGAGGTTATTACTATAAAAATCCCTACTAACTACGATATGTGGGGATAATGGAAATATATGGTAAGGAGGGGGAAATGTTTTGATGAAATCTATGTTCATGATACAATAATTTGATGGTTATTATGTGATTATGGATGATTTTTTTGGTTCTAGATATATATTGAAAAGTAGTTGTGAATATGTAGTGGTGGGGTAAGTGGTGGTGGAATGGTGGTTGTGGTTAAAATGTTATGGTATGTTGATGTGTGATGTGGTTGATGGATTTAGAATTAAAAAATTATTTATGTTTTTTGGTTTTAGTGGTTTTATTCATCTTATTGATAAGGTTTGTGTAGGTTCATCCTGTAAGCTTGTTAGTTAATAAGGTTAAAATACACAGCTCATATGATAGTGCAATTTAAATATAATAGACCATGATATGTGGTGGTTTAACGATGGTTATGGGATTAAAATGTTTATTATTTTTATGATTACACCTAAATAATGAATAAATTTAAAATAAATGATTGTATCAAGAAAATTTTTAGAGGAATTGTAACTTATAATTTAATTGGTATGATTGTTCTATTTTCCTTCAATATTATGATGTTTTTTCTCTTTCATGTTAAACTATAACTCAATTCTTCTTTGTAATATTTATTTCAAATATAAATTCATTTGTATTGTGAGGATTATCATATAGAGTACAACCTCATTCTCAATTCAAAATAATGTTGTAGGATTTTTCATGATTTACTAGTTGAGATTAGAGCTAATATACGAGTAATCTAGAAGGAGGTGGGTAATGATTCGGAGTTTTAGAGCCATAGTAGCATGGTTTTTAATGATTATACTTATTTGAAATATAATTAATATTTTGGTTATGAGACTATATAAACTAAAATATATATTTATTATAGTTTATTAGTTATTTTTATCGAATTCATTGTATTTTAAGATGTTAATTCATCCAATTTTATTATTTCAAACCATAAGATCTACTCCCCAACACAAGGTTCATTAGTTTTTTTCTTATGATATCACCCTCATATATATTAATGACCAATGTGGGTTTCCCAGTGGGGGTGGGTCTAGACATAATATCTTCATAGCATACTCATCATATAAGAGATCATCATCCAACTATACCACCTCTAACTATATTACATGTGAGTGATTAGGTATGTATGTTCTCAAAGTGGATAAGGTACATAAGGATAAAAAATCATTTCATTTAAAACCCCATTACTCTATTAAGGAGTAATATTTGAGTGAACACTTTCTCTTTTACAATAAACTCTAATTCCATTTAACTCTTTCATCAGCTTTATGATACATTAATATCTTATTTCATGGATTAATTCTTATATGTCATATCTTGTACAATATTGGGTTAATGTAGCCTTAATTCACCAACCTCATAAAACCATTTTGGTGTTTTACATATCTTATCATATAGATCATCACATAGGGACTTCATAACACCTGATTGAAAATTATTTTTTGTTGGTATCAATATAAATTGAATATGTTAATCCAATACTTATTTTAATCCCATTGAAAAATCTCTCAACATTTCTTCAAGAGTTTTAATATTCCTTTTTTATTATAAATTAGATTGTGGGTTACCAGTTTTACATAAGCTAAACTGAGTATGCTGGGAATATTGAAATCTTCCCTAGAATATAGACGCCAACCCTAGATCTTGAATATATAAAATCAAAATAGGTTCTCCATATAGTGTCACCACAACCTTGAAATATATACTAGAGTATTGGTTAAGTAACAAGCCATCCCAAATAGAAATAAATGGGGTATTCTTTGTGAATTGATCCAATACTACCCATTTCCTTTTATTTTCCTTAGATTCCTTTGGACGACCCGTTGAAACATAATTGGTTATGTTCTAAACTTTTCATACTAGTATTAGCATTTCGTTCATTTTCAATTTGGAATTTTGATTCTCTAAATTAATAAGATTAAATAATAAGAATAGTGATCTCTACAAAACAATTTCTTTATTCTTTTTTCCCACCCTAAGTAATTTTAAATATCTCGATACATCCTAAAACATCTTAAATGGATAGAGAATGATTATATTTGAGCATCATCCAATAGTCAATTTTATATGTGGTGATAATGAAACATATATTTTAATTAAAAACATAATGAATTCATCATTATCAAGGTTGCAATCATTATTCTTTACATCCTTTATTTCCCACACCTTTGTTTTGCTCACAGTTCTCAATTTCTTATTTTAGATCATATATTAGATTTGTGATTTTGAAATAATTTGTTCTAAGAAAGATATGTACCCTACCTTTTGTATTTATAGACTTATCCTTTTTATTATTATGAATATAAGGTCATTCTAAATCTATATCATGGATATATTGTAGGGTTATATTATTCTAAAATCATAAAATAACTTATTCACTATTGTAGATGTTTATTGAATTGTGTATTAAATTTCACTGATAAAATGTAACTATATTTTTTGGGAAACGTTTAAATCCTTTTTTTGAATTTATTATTTTAAATTTTTTGATAAATATATTTGTCAAATTTCTCCACATAGAGGTAGTGTATATAATTTACCAATGAAATGATTACTATAGACTAATCCATATCATCAGTCGAATAGTTATTCTCATAGATCATCATTTATCATGATATGTGGGCTATAACATTGTTATTTATTATAAGTACAGAAATGAATCCTTTTTTAAGGAATAATAGTATACTACAAAAGATTCAACAATTGTGTGGAGTGTGAGTCAAGGAGAAGTGTCTAGACACTTCTTGGGCCCCATAAATCTGTCCTCAAAATATTATTTCCAGTCAAAACAAATCTATTTACAGAAAAAAAAAATTTCTAGGCTATAAAATTGTGAGATTTTTCTAAAGAGGAATCGAGAGTACCCAATTATTTCAGTACAAATATGGTTATCAAAGAGACTTGTGGGTCTGGTCTATTATATAACCACTTTTTTAATGAGGGGTACTCTGTGATTCTTTAACTTGTTATCACATTCCCTATAAAAGTTAATTTCTCTAACTAAAACTAACATTTACTAAATTTATAAAATTTATTTTACTTATTAATGTTACAATATTTATCATTACATGATCCAAATGTTATTCCTTGCAGTTAGAGTATGAGAGAATATCATGACTATAGGAAAACAAAAATTTATCATGGTACATTATAAGGAAACAATTAACATTTCCATGAATATTATAGGGAAATTTTTGAGTACAAATAGAATCAATATAAAATAATAGATTCCATATCTAGTACAAAATTATATCTTCTATATTTTACTTTCATCACATATTATAGATTAAATATAGGATAAAGTACTATCACTGAAAATTACATAGAACCATGATGTTGATAAAACATTCATGAATCCATGGTAGAAGATTTATGTTCTTTAATAAGATAATTTTTCTATCAATTTAGTCAATTAAAATCTTTATTGATCCATAATTCTTGTAAATATAGAGAACTAGTGTAACCCATGATTAGTAACTAGGGAATAATAACCTTTCGCCCAAATTCTCTTGTTGTAACATTGTTAACTCATTTGTATCTTTTAAGTATAACATTTTAGGTATCTTTTATATAATCTTAGATTCAATTATATTATATATCAATATATCTACCTCATTCACAAGGGTAATTCTCAGAAAATACATAACAAATAAATCAATATACTCTACTAAAATGGCCATGTATGTTGGGTTGATTCATTAATTTTACTCAACCATTTGATGATGATATTATTATTCATTGATTATCAACACCAAAACCATTAATGGATTTTCCAAAGGTGAATCATAATATTCCTTACACATGTACCAGATAAAATTATTATTTTCAATATAGAGTGATATTTTATTTTCTAAATAGTTTACATGTTCTTTATAGAGTTAGAGACAATTGATTCCCTATATAGCATTAACTTTTATGAAATGAAGGGTTAGGAGATTTTCTAAATTAATCCTTCAAAAAAATCTACCATGGAATATTTATACACTTGGGACACAATGATAGTGCCAGAATGAACATTCATATACTTCACTTTATCATCGTACTAGGCAGGATATAACAATCAATAATTTTCTTACATAAATATTACATCCCTTCATATGAATATTTAATATATTTCAAAAATAAAATTCAAGGATAATAATTTTTTAGTGTCTTTGAATACTAGATACAAAATCATCCTTTTTAAAGAATGATATTTAGAATCTCCCATATGGATCATCACATATAGTACTCTTAATAGGGATAACCAACAAAAATCATTCTTTATAACTAGGGGAAGTAAAATACAAAATGGTGATCCATGATTCTTAGTAAGGGTAATCATGGAAGATACCAATAAATGATCATATGAATGACTAATCCAAATAGTATGAGATCATGAAAATAACCTACAAATTTTATACTCAATTTATCATTAATCGTAAACGTGATCATAGAATAAAAGAATATCATTTAATAAGGTATATATTATAGGATTAATAAATCACCATCGATCCATCATAAACCATAAGTTAATGTAGTATATGTGTGACACCATCATCTGTAGAGAAACCATTTCATATGTGAAGGTGAAATATTGAGACCATCAAATTATAGTGGTTGAAGAATACTTTTTTCCCTATATTATAAAAGACTCAACATAATTACCTTTTTCTAACAATCGATCAAATAAATTAAGTTCTTTTCCACATATAATCAAGAACATAAACTTTTTTTCCCACAGTCTCATAAGCACATTGAATTCATTCCTATAGTGTTATATGTACATAGGATTATTTCCCATATTTATCTCATGAGATATAAAAAATTACTTTATCCAATGGTGGGATATATAATTTTATTCCACCCATCACATCATTTAAACCATAAATGTTTTCCACAAGATCATAAAACATTAAACATAGCGACATTTAAAATCCCATGTAAAGAAAATGTGTTTCATAATCAATTCATAATTTCATAATACAATAACCTGTGAAAAATAAATGGGTTTCCTAAAAATATAATCAACCTAAAAATAGGCCATCCAAATAATGAATAGGGATGGTAACATTGTATCATATACCTAGTTAATTATAATTGACATCATAGGATGGTATCATAGAGGACATATACTTTAAAAAATATATACTTTTCATTTTGAAATATAATTTTCCTTTTGAAATCCATTATTTAAAATATAATTTTTTTTAAATATTGAAGAAAACATTTTCATTGAAATGAGACATGGAAACATGTAAACTAAAGTTGAAATCATTAATCATTCATGATTATGTTTAATTTGGTTTGAGATGAGTATGTTAAAACAAATATTCCTTTAAAATTTTTATTTAATGTAAAAAGAACATCCATTAGAAAATGACAAGAAAATTTCATTTATTTTTTAATAAAAAATAAAAAATGAGTAAAACTAACTTTGAATAATAATAATATAGTATTTTAACATTTAAAATCAATTTTTGTAAATAACATGGACATTAAAGAAAATTTATTTTTAGTCAGATACTAACACATAGTAAGTTTGGATAAAAAATAAATCTATCAATCACTCTAGTAATTAAATTGAGGAAAATTAAATGAAATTATATAATCTCCAAAAAGAAACATATGGTAAAAAAATTAAATGGATATATCATATATGGTCCAAATAATTTCCTGAATGGAAATGTAAGTAAAAAAACCTAATTATAATAAGATTAGAACATACATATCTTATCTCAAGTATCACCTTTATTATTTTGTATTATAAGCTCATATGATAAATATTTTTTTTAAATAAAATTATTCAATAATAATACTCATATACAATTAACCATTTATTATTTAATTATGATATCTTAGGAGCCGTTTATTAACAATTGTTTATTAGAATAATTATTCATTGAGATAAAAACTTCATTTTTCATAGATTTTTCAGTTATGAGATCCTTATCCTTTTACATTGATCAGGGTTACTTCATCTATAAAATATTATTCATGATGAAAATATAATATTAATTAATTAAGAAATTTAGATCCATAATAAGGTATAGAGTTCAAAAATAACTACATTTTTTATAGAGACGATAGGTTGTACGTATCCATAAACATTTTTTCAATTTTTTTTATAGATGGATTTAAAGAAAGGTAAGTGATAGTTTAAATTTCATTAATATTTTTTAAAAATATATGACATATATATCCATAAAATCTATCCTTATTACCATTCATGAAAAATGAATAACATCGCTTCGTGATGGTGGTAGTCCACATGTATGCATAAGCGACATTATTATTTTCCAATGGTTGGAAAGGTCAAATGGTTGATAAGATAATATAATTAAAAAATAAAAATTATGTAATAAATATAATATATTAATCATTAATAAATAATTATAACTATCCACGAATGATGGTGATTATAAATGAATTACACCACTACTGGTGACATTAAGCTATCTGTAAGAACAAGCAATGTTTTCATTTTTCATTGTGTAAAAACATGGGAAAAAAGTTGTCCCATAATCTTAATAACATCATAGTATATTTATTACACAATATTAATTATTTTAAAATAGATACCATATATCTAAAGTTGTTATATGAAGAAATAAAATTCAAAATGCTCAGTTAAGAGTTATAAATCTTCATTAAGAAACTTATTTTTACTTACAACTTAAGAATTAAAGGGATAATATTTTAGAAGTACTAGAATCTCTAGAATGTGTGGAAGGAAGATATTATGGCATTCTTCCCTAGATTGGTTGAGATATGGGGCTCAATTATATATGATGATGATAGTATAAGATGTTCCTTTTTATAAGTGAGGGGAGGGAAACTCATGGAATTATTACAAAGATTAAAGTTTAATTGAGTCATTCTCATGAAAAATTCTTCCAAATGGAAAGAAATTCAATGAAAATTAGTCTAATTTTAAAATATCATAATCTAATGAAATTTTGATAGTCTTTTTGGGTCATTATAAACATTAAAATTTTATTAAAACCTTGGTAAACCAATTTAAACATTAAGCACCATATTAAAATTTTCATTATTAATGAGTTATAATTTTACTTATAATGTAAAAATTTGAAAATAAATGTATATGTTATTAAATTTTAACCATATATCATCTACCTTGTCAGATTTATATATATTTATGTATTTTAATTAATTTTAATAATTTATATTTTAATGAAATATAATTAATTCCATTTTTGATACTGTTCAATTAATGTTATTTTAATGAAAACAGGACTTCAATGTAATTATAACATAAACCTTTCAAAAAAATAGAATATGAACTATAAATCTAGTAAATTCATGTAACATAATCAATCACCCACATTTATTACCTTTAATATTTTTTAAAAAATTTATTTTTATTTTATTTTGATTGAATAAATACTGTGTGGGAATTAGATCAGTATTTAAGGTAATTATTTAATCACTAAAAATTATAAATAATGTACTATAATAAAAAATTTATTTATCTTTTAAAAAAATATATATAACTTAACACATGATCTTTTTATTATTTTGTATAAATTTTAAGTTACTAATGTCAAGAGGGTGACATTAAATACTTATTCACTTCATAAATTAATATAATGGTAATATTAAAAGAAATAGGGCACTAAGTAGAAATTTATTAGAGACCTAGATGGAACTTGATAAACTCCCCTCATATAAGAGAATAAGTTTTTGTAAAATTTAATTTTCATATCCTAATTGTTAACTGTATCTACTCATTTTACCATTATCAAGGTGACAACAATTTACTAAAGTAACTATTCATATTGACTAAAAATAAACCGTGCATATTAACAAAATTTGATAATCATGATTCTAAATATAGATTTAATTCTTAATTTTTAGTTTATATATGTTTCATGAATTATTTTCAAAATATGTGTGTGAAACATGGAGAAAACTATTTTTAGAAAAGTACATTTTAAGCATATAATTGGATATATATTCTTATCACATGGATTTAAAAATTATTAGATAAATATTAAATAATTTAATTTAATATGTAATATATATATCATTATAAATGTGAAAAATATAAATCACTTAGTTCTATTCATACCTACCAATCTAACGACTAAGGGGTAATTTAATACATCATTACTATTTATTTAAACTTGGGGATGCAACTGTCAAACATATTAATTTTATTTTAAGAGAAATATATTATTAAATCCAAGGGTCTTAAATTCTACCCTACAAAAAAATAAATTTTTAATTAAAATAATTTCACTCAGATTAAAAAAATAGAAGATATATTAGTTTTATAAATCATCATATTCCCATGTATCTTACTATAATTTATGGTATCACCATGAAACATTGACCAGGTGAGTGGTATTTTTTCAAACAACATTCTCTAAATGATACGAAATTTCTAGTGAACACCCCTTATAATAGAGGGATTACTCTAGTACTATGTACTATGATTTCAGTACATGTGAAGGAATGTGTATGTACTTCCACAATAGAGATACATTGAACACATCATAAACTTGAGAGAGATTCATTGAAAGTTTGAAACGATAATCTACCATGAAAAAATGATCAATAATTTCAAATGGAATAATATATCTAGGTAATATTATTCAATTCATTTAAAATCTTATAACCTTATTCCATGGATATATTCCTAGGAATTACTTTTAACTAAAATCAAACTCCAAATCTCTCTGCCAGTTGTCAGTATAACATTTCTATCAAATCTAATTTACTCTTTTTTTTGTCGAATGAATCTATAAATCCTTATTGTTTTCTATACTATAATAACCCCCAATAAATTTATTTCATTAATTTCATCCCATCTTGTTATAGTTTGACAATTCATTCCATAAAAGTATTTATATGGAACTATTTTAATTATTGAATGAAAACTATTATTGTAAGAAAAGTTAACTAGGAAAAGGAAATGACCCAACCACCTATGAAATGTGGAAAATAATATCCCATCATTTATTCTAGGGTTTAAATGGTTCTCCCTATTTAAATATATATATGAGAATGACAAAAATTACAAAAACATAACCCTACATCATGATCCTACTGAAGAAATCACCAAAATCTCATGGTGAACCTATTATCTGGATCAGATAAAATATAATGTGGTACACAATGTAATCTCATGAATTTCTTAATATATAACATTGAAATATGATTAATAGGAAAATATTATCTGAGGTAAGTGAAGTATGTTGTCTTTTAATGATATTAACTAAAATCCAAATAACATTACACCCTTTAGATGTTTGGGGAGTCCAACAATGAAATCCATGGAAATTTTTTCCCATTCCTATTCATGTATTGGTAGTTATTATAACATCCATTAATACATTTATATCCTAACCTTAAATTTCTGATATACTAGACATTTAGATAAATACTCCACGATATCATTTATTATGTTGTCCACTAGAAATATTTTATTAGATATCTATAAATTGTTGTATTACTAGGATGTATTAAGAATGAAAAATAATGAGCTACATATAATTTTTCCTTCTTCAATTATGTTATTGAGGGGTCATATTCATTATTCCTAAACCTTATCATTAAATTAGATTCTTGGTTTAACTTATGAAAATTTGTCACTATCTTATGATGTTATATGCCATCCCTCTGATCTTGTCTAATCCTCCCATGGATAGATGGCTTAATATTCATCCAAGAAAGACATGTTATATCTCCTTTAATCAAAATTTCAATTTTCATGTTCCAAAAATCCATATGTAATTTATATCTTTCTATCCTCATCATAGCTAAAAAATCATGGTCTTTTGGAATAAAATAATCAACCTAATTTTTCCCCTTTACATGATGTAAATGTATTGATAATTAATATTCCTTAATCAATTATAACCATATAATGTGGAATATATTTAACTTGTTTAATGTGAACATATTATTCAATCATTTATGATCCATTTATATGTTACACATTTCAATATAATGATAATTAATCATTATCTTCAATGTAAAAATTAACTCTTACAATTTTAAATAAAGAGGTGTGTAATTTTTCTCATGTATTTTCAATTGGGATGAGGAACATGCTATAACTATGTCATTATAATTGTGAAAACATCCCAGTACCTTCATTGATGAATCACTGTTGATCATAACCTATAACTAACTATTGGTAGTGTTAAAATTTATTCACTAACCAAACATATATTGGGTTCTTTTAATTTATCTTTAAAACATTTTTCTATATGAACATACCCCCCTTTTGAGTTAACATGGTTACTGGATTAGTGAGTCAAGAGAAAGTGCTCACAAAGTGTCAGAAATATCTATCCAAAACAAATAAAAATAAATATTTCGATCATTTTTTATGTTTATTCCATTTTTCAATTAATTGTTTCTTTAAAGGATTTGTTGATATACCCTCACTTGAGATTATGATACCTAAAAATGATATATTTGGAATCCAAGATTAACACTCGGTATATTTTTCATATAAATTATCCTTAGGGTATTCTTCAAAATTATAAAATAATATTGATACCCTTACTAGCTCTTTGACTATATAAGAATATAATTCATAAATACTACCATTCATTTTCCTTGATGACATTGTTATGTACTTTAGTGGTACAAAATTATAGACTTATATGTTCCCAAACTGAACTAACTATAATGGAATTGTAAAGTTGATGTATGAGGTTAATCCCACTAGAAGAATTGAGAACAATTATTAATAATCCCAAAGGGTAGGTCATAACAATTTTTGATTTATTCTATTAAAATATTGGTGAAAATTAAAAAATTGAAATGTCGGTAGAATGATATAAAAGAAATAAGAGTGAGGAAAAAGTGTTAGATTCATGGTTTAGGTAAATGTGTAATCTTAAATCTTATTTGCGATAGATATACGACATATTATGCAAATAAGTACAAAAAATGCAAACTAACATTGATCCAAATAATGGGAAAAAACTAAGATGGACGTTACTCCTTGATCCAGAGTAATTGACAACCTAAGATAAAGAATATTATCTTCTATATTTAAATAATAAAAATCTTGTAGTCCTATAAAAATCAACTCCACCAAGGTCATGGTCATTTGATTACACCTCTGATGGTCAGGGTAGGTGAAATCAAACGATATTGACAATTTTTTTAAACCTTTTTTCTGTCTATATGGTTACCATGCTCATTTTTAAATATTCATTAAATTCAACCCATACCAACTATTGAATAATATGGATTTGTTTGATCATAATTGGATGAACCCCAATGATAAAACAATAAAACAATGTAGGGGTTTATATGAGAGAAAATTAAAAATAAATAAAAGAAAATATAAAATAATTATACTAATTATATAACTATTTTTTTATAAAATCCAGAAAAATATATATATGAAATATAGAAACCTATCTCTAAAGAACTCTATGTTAGAACCCTGGAATTGTCTACAGGTTTCGAGCGTCTCCACAACTAGAATGGAATAAAATTATGTTTGATGTAACCTATATATATAATCATGTATGTCATCCCTAGGCTTCCTTAGGTCAAATTAATAAATAAATAATGGTCCATGAGTCAAAGAAAATCTTCATTTTGAATGAAATGACGAAAATATCTGTTTCCAAGTCTTATTCCCACATTCACATGATGTAATGTTTAGAAAAATGAGATGTGTGATCCTAAAAAGATTCATGAAATTATAGTTTATTATACTTCATGGCCTTTAAATGGTTTATTACATTCCAATTTATATCGTGTAATGATTTTACATGAAGTGTAAAAAAAAATTTCAACACCAGAATCTATGATTTTCTCCAGTACTTTAGTTTTGAGCCTTGAAAAAAACCCCACGACCATCCAATAACATGGGGAACCTTAATTAATAGGATGCATTGGACTATTTTAATTCAATCACCAATCTATATTCAATAATAAATTATTGTTTTTATAATGACATATAACGTAATAAAACCACCTTTTTCCTTTATATGCATTCAAATATTAGTCTTAATATAAAAAAATAAAAAATTAATATATGGTGTGAATATCGTATTTAATAAATTAAAATTCAACGAAAATACATATAAACACACTAAAATTTAGATACAAAATATAGTTATCCACAATAAATAGATCAATGTTTTTTATAAAAACCCATTTATTAAATCACAGAATATAACATGGTAATTATTAATACCAAATGGAATAAAAATAAATTAAATATATCCAGACAACATATTTAAGGTTATCATGGGTATATCCTCCTTAGTAACCCTCAATTTATGAAATCCATAATAAAATTAAATCATAGAAAATTTTTGATCTCATTAAAATTGATCAAAAAATTCACCAATACATAGTACATAATACTTGTTATTGAATTTAAAGATGTTATGTTCTGGATAATCAATGTAAATAATCATTTTCCAATTATTATTATAATTATTACTATTAACATGAATGATCACACCCCATAGAGATAATCTTCGGATAATGAATCCATTATATATAATTTGATGGGGTTTAATTGTTAATTCCTACAACTGAATTTGGTAAATTCTATAAAGTGACCTTGAAATAGGTATCGAACTAGGTACGAGTCCAATACAATAGTTAATTTTAGAATTAGAAGTAATACTTGTAATCACTTCTAGAGGAAAATTAATAAAATCCTATATAATAGGCATATATTCAATTTTTGGTTTCTCCCCAACTAGATGAGTTAAATATGAATCATTTATTATGAATTAAAACCAACAAGATAGAATTAATTCCAATTATAAGTCTCTACTCATCTTTAAACAAATAAAATTTCACACTTTCATCTTTTATATGAAATATTATCTATCTTCCTCATCATTTTATATAGGATCAATATAAATAAATAAAATCCTTGACTAGATTCACATTAATTCTTACTAAAAGGAGAGTAACATGGTTTACCAGAAGTATTTTTCCATAAAAATCAATTAGAAAGGAATTACAAAATTGAGATGTGACCATCACTCCGTTAAGAATTTACACTGCTAACATAACATCAAATAATTTTTTGGTAATTTGATTTCATTTTTAAATTACATACATATAATTGTGTGGGGTGATATGAAATCAAATAAGATATTTTTTATTATACATTAGATAGTAATTAAACCTTTCCCCACATCATTATAATAACCCACATTGGAAGTTGCAATGAGATGATATTTTCACTTTAAATATAGATTAGAATTTTTTGACACTGATCATAATCCTAAAATTTCATATTCATAAACTAGGTGTCAAAATTACCATAATTGTTTCATTTAAATTGTTGGGGAATGGGTGTTTCAATATTTGGAATCTTCATTCCTTATTTGAATTAACCGGCCTCTTCATCACATAATGAAATTCACATTATTTTTGAACAAAATTTTCACATTTAATAAACAACCCTGTTCTACTCACGTTATTCCCTCAATGTTTCTTCACGTATTTATATCATGTAGATAGCTGGAATTTTATTTGAACATTTGATTTATTTGATATTTCATGAGACACATTATTATTATTTAATATCAAAACCATGGGAGTGGTCGGAATATCCAATTTCTATTTCTACCTTGAGTGCTGATTGAATGATTTTTTCTTAACATATAAATTTTTTTAAATAATATTACTTTTGGAGACCAGGTTGAATGAAAATAATGAATCAATTTATTTTCTTTTCTGTATTTCTAAACCAGATAAATAAATAAAATGTCTTATAATATTGTCCTCACAAATATCAATGGATTCATCATCCTTTTTTTAAAGATAAATGAATTAATTCTACATATTTGTTCATAGAATACGAGGATATTACATACTGGAAAAATATATTTAAACTCATCCCATTCAATGGTTTCAATTTATACTACTTATATTGTATTATTAATAATTTTCCACTATTCATCTTATTCACATTCCAAATGATAATATCTAGGATAACATTCCAATGTATAGATAATAGGAAAACAAAAAAGATTTTATCAATGATTCTAATCCATCACTCATTTACTAGTTGATCAGAATATTTACTAAAAGAATATGGGTTTTTACTCATGAAATATTAAACAATACATTAATCCAACCATTTTTAATTTGGTTTATTAGTATGATTTATGATGTTATTTGACCATAGTATTATTATTATTTTTTCTATATCCCATAACATATGTGTTATCAGGTCTATAATCATTGCATTTTCCATCACATTAGTTTTTAGTATGATGTCTTATGGTTCCATCAATTGACTAAAACTAAAACATAAATTTTAAGAATTTGAAACCAATCATTATCGTGACCTATAAAAATATCATGAAATATAATTATTATGATTTCTAAGGAATTAAACCTTCTTCTAAATCTATATAAACTTATATTTAACATAGGTTACCTATGTTCATTATGAAATCATTAGGAAAGTATCCTATACATAGACTTATCCCCAAGGTTTTCATTTTTTTTTTAAATCCTATTCCCCATCTTCTAAATAAATATATGCTCTGATAGGAAATATTTTTATCGATACATTTCATACATAAATATTACATCTTTTAGGTGAATATTCAATACATTTTAAAAATAAATTCTTAAAGACCAGAACATTCTAGTTTCAAGAGAGGATAGATTAAAAATATTAATGTTTCATGATGCATCTTCAGCATAACTCATTAATATCTTCCCACATAGAACTAATCATATATATAACATTATAAATAATTTATTCATAATTTGGGAAAATGAAAAACAACAGAGGGTGATATAATATTCTCAGTAAGGGTAAACATGGGACATAACAAACAATAATCCCATGAAAGAATAATCATAATTTTATGAGATCATGAACACAACTGAAAAGGTTTATATGTAATGTATCATGGATCGTAAACATGATTCATGGAGTAAATAATTATCCTTTAAAAATAAATGTATATTAATAGTGAGAAATCATTATATGTAGGTCTTGAAACATATTTTAATTTTAGAAAAGTGTGGCTCCACCATAAATATAAAAAAGAATTTCATATGTCTTGTTTAATTACTAAGAATATAAAATCATAGTGGATCAAAATCAACACATGTTTTTTATATAAAAAAATATTAAAATTCATTACTTATTTCTCATTGTGGATTAACCACATCATATTAGTTCCCATTTTGGATCAAGTATATTGACGTGTTCCCTATAGTGGATTGGGTATATCAACTTGTTTCCAATAGTGGATCATGCACATTAATTTGTTTGTTATAGTTATATGATGAGATATTAAACATTAACAAACTCATTAGAGAAATATATAATTATGGAACCACACAACACATAATGAACACCATTCATATGTGTTCCATAAGATTATAGAACATTAATCGTATCAGTATATCATAACCCATTCAATGAAAATGGGTTTCTTATATATTTTATAATTTCATCATAGCACAACCATTAGAAAATAAATGGGACTCAAAAAAATATCATCAAAACAATATTAAACTATCCAATGAAAGAAAAGTTATGTTATCAATGTATCATATCCCCATTAATACAAATACAACATAAATATATGTTATCATAGAAGAAAATTACTTCAAAAGAATCATTTGAATATTCAATGAAGACATTACCATTTTCATTTTGAAATAACTTATTAAAAAAATAAAATTTTCTAAATTAATAAAGAAAAAATTATCATTGAAAAGATATATGGGAATAATTAAATTAGGCTTCAAAGCTTTAATAATACATGACTAATGAAAATTTAGTTTATATAGGGTGTGTTTTAAAAAATAATCCTTTTACATTTTTAGTAAAAAATCAAAGGTACCTCATTCTGGAAACAAAAATATTATTCTTCTAATATATTTTTATTAAAATTAAATGATAGGAAAAAATTATATTAAATAATTTAAGAAAAATATTAAATATACTTTTCAAAATATTTTCAAGAAAACATGTACTATGAAGGAAATGCATTATGTCCACATAGTAAAATATAGTAAATCTTTATTAAAAAACTATATTTTGATCTCATGAGTACTTAAGGTGAATAAAATAAATGGAAAAACTATATTACCCATCAATTAACATATGAGAATGAAATTAATGTTATATTTTATATATGGATCATATATTTTTTCAATAAAAAATCATCAATAAAAAATCATGATTAGATTAGTATTTAAACCTGAATTCATTACCTCAATTCACATCTTTAATCATACACATTTGAACCTACTTAATTATAATTACAGAATTTTTATACATATATTACAAAACTATACACATTTCTATCATTCCTTTTCGGGTTTACCTATGACATATTATAACCATTTTATTAACAATATTTTATTAAAATCAATGTTTTGAGTGATAAGAGTTTCATTTTTCATTCATGTTTTGAAAAAGAAGTCATGGTATGTATACATTGATCATGATTCAATTATCACCAGAATATTAATCAGTATATAAATATCATATTTATTCAATATATATATATTCATATATTCCCTGATAATAAATTTGTGATAAAAAAAATGAAATACACCATTCATGGAGATGGAAGGTCATACGTACACATTACATTGTATTGATTTTTTTACAGAGGGAAAAAAATTAATTTTAATAATAATTCAAATATCTAAAATAATTAATTTAAAATGGATATCATTTATATTCATTAAATATATCATTATTACCATCCATGAATTATTAATTGCATCTCTTAATGGAGGTGGAAACCCACACCTACACACATGAAACATTATCATTTTCCAATAGATGGAAAGGTAAATAAGTTTATAAGATATTGTAATTGTAAAGTTATAATTATTTCAAAAATATCATATATTTATGGGTTTGTGTGTATATTTGTATTTTTAAGACATAATTATAAATATCCATGAATGATAGTGACGAAAAACGAATTACACCGCTATATGGAGATTGTATGTCATATGTACGCATAGGTGATGTTTTTAATTTCTATAGGATGGAAAAGATATAGAAAATGGCTATCATATAATATGAATAATAACAAATTATATTGATGATACATGAATCATTATATTTTAATGGATATAATCGATCGAGTGTAGTGAAAGATGATACAATATTAAAAAGGATCCATTTATTATTATAACTCTACATTGAAAAAACTATTTTCACATACAACTTATATATTGAAGTTATAATATTTTAGAAACAATTGAAGATATATAATGTGATGAAGTATCTTGGAAGTCATTTCAGAAGGTATTGGATGAGATAAATGATGAAAATGGATTAGGGGAATAGCATCTATATTATTATCCATGAAATCCCTTGATAAAGTCAATATCATAAATAAAATTAGAAACAAAAATAATAATAATTAGATTACAATACTCACATGAATTCCTTGAGACCAAAACGATGAAAATATTACAATATATCTCACACATAAAAAGATGTTATAAAATCATCAATGTAACTTTAGTTGTTCTGTGATACAAAACTCCACCTCCTCCACAAATGATACTTATATTTACAAGAACTTCTTCAATAACTATATTACTTATTTATCATAGGTTTTTGAAACTATATTAGTTTAACTTATTATTAATTGATGTTGTTTATTAAATCCTCTTCATTAAATTATTGATTCTGATGAATAACTATTATAATTTATAATATATTTCATCTGGTAAAATGATCTTAGATCATCTAGAAAAATATTTAATGTTCATCTGGTAGGTCATTATAAAGGATCATTTGTATTGAATGTTTTTCTATAACTGAAAATTTAGTATGATTGACATTATATAAACTCATCTGGTAGGAATTTGTAATATTTAGTCTTTTAGACTATATAAACCTTGATCTGATATACCTGGAATTCATTTTTCTGATGTAAAAATTACAATCCCGTCTGATTTAGGAGATTATTCTTATTTTGGTTTATTAAGAAAAAATAAACTAAGTTATGCCTAATTTGATTTTTTAGAATTCATAATCTCACTACAATCACATTTACCATTAAATCTACATTAGGTAAAATATGTGTTTTCAATAAAAACATTTCATGCACTTAGGATGTATAAATTTAGAAAAATGAATTATTTCAGTAGTTATGTGGTTTTTAAAAACTAATTTTAAAATGTATTTAATGTAACTTATCAACTAATAAATATCTCCATTTTTTATAGAACAAAAAAAAATGTCCAAAGTTAAAAACTAATGTTTTAATAACTTTGAAAATAATTTCTCTTCATGTCTTACATATTTAATAACTGAAAACTTTTTTCCTTCATTCTCTATTCCTTAGCATTAATTTACTTCTCCCTATTTCTTGAAAAAAATTGTTTTAATTTGTTTTGATTTTAGGTATTTCTATTATTTATCACCATATTTTGTTCAAATTACTGAGGTAAAAAAGTGTACCTGAACTGTTATAGAAAATCATTTCACTAAAATTTTGTATAAAATATGAATAACATACATAAAAAATTATTTAAAAAATATATTTATCCAAATAAATTAGAAGATATACTTTCAAAAATATAGAAGAACATTTATTTAAACAATTAATCAAGAAAATATGTTTTCTTTATTAAAAAAATTAAAGCGTTCAGGATAATAAAATCAATCTTTCTTTGAAGGACTCTACAGAGGAAAAATGAACTTCTTCACATCATACTGATAATTTTTTGATTGAGAAACTAATTATTTTTGTGTTTCTATAAATGTTTCAAAATCATGAAACTTTTCATTCCCTTAGATTATATTTATAACTTATTATTCTAAATTCCAAATATTTTTTACTTATTCTGAAGTCTCATATTCCTTATACATTTCAAAATATTTGATACTGTCAATTGACTTTGTGATTTCATTTATTTATAATCACATACCCCTATTCATATTTGAAACAATTTTGGAATATGTTATTATTCCCCTAATCTTCACAACACAAATATTTATACTACACTCGGTATGCTTTATCCATATTTTTTTAACATTATGAACATTGATTTTATATTTCCTCTAAAATATTTGAATTTAGAACCATTTTTTTGTTATTTTATTTACATGTTTTTACAATGAATTCAAATATTAAAAAAATATGATATTCTTGTGGATGTATTTTCACCATGATTTAATATCAATCAAATAATGAAATACATTTTCAATAATCTTAATAAATTAATTTAAATAAGACATACTCATTCCAATTAATTGATTTCATATGTGTGGGGAAGAATGAGATGAATTATATGACACTTCTAAAATAGTTGGATCTAGAGGTTATGATGTTATAGATTTTGTTTCTTCCTATAAAAGTTTTCATTATAAAAATATACTACTTTAACATCTTTATTGGGCTCATGTTTCTACAAAACATTAGTTTGTGAATAGTGAATTTATTATTATGATTTTTCATTTATGATTGATACATATAGAGATAAAAACGTCTATTATTGAGTTAAATGAGTTGAAAAAGAAATTTATGCACTCCTTTCAACATAAAAATATTTATCTAATTATTTTTTAAGGCTTTAATTTCTAAATTTACCATTTAAATATTTTTTACAGACTTTCAAAACATTATATTCAACAAATTATTCATACTAAGTATTTTTTTTTTTAAATTACCATTTCAAAAACATTTTTATTGTATATAGGAGGTTATGAAGGTCTATATGTTTTCCATTATGATGGATCATATTGATTGATTTCTTGTTGTACACCTAAAATTGTTGAAATAAATAATGGTTAGCCTTTTATTTTCACTTCAACATTAACATGGAATTGATCAAATTTTTTATAACATTATGAGCATATAATATTCCTCTCCATGTCACATCTTATTATTTTTTATTTCCTCTTCATCAATATTTTATATTTTTCCCTTTAGGATCTATGCCCTTAACCTTATTCATCTCAAAAGAAAGATCATCATATTTCTTCTTCATTAAACCATTAAATGCATCACTAGAAATTTTATTTTATTTATTCGTTTAAAATGGAGAAAAAAATCTACATCCTTTCTATTTTATAACAATTTATCTTTAAACATCCATGTTTCTATTTCAAACACATATTTTTCCAATTTATCAATAAATTTTTTTAATTTTAGATAACAAACATGTCTTATCTAGCAAATTGTATCTTCACCAATGAAAGAAAAACTCTCTCTTAAAAGAGTTTCTCTGTTCTTGATCTTTTAAAATTACATGATGTTTACTAAAAACTATTTTTAAAACTTGGAAGTAAGTGGATATTTTACGAAATTTATCCATGCATGAAAATATCCATATAGACAAACACAAACATCACAAGATTAAAATTTCTCATATTTCATGTGAAATAAAAAACATATATATTTTGGAATTTTAGGTTATCCCAATCACCTTTTCATAGTATATAGAAATTATTCATCTAAACAGCTTTAATAAATGAATCCAAAGAAAAATATTCAAATATTCTCACATTATCATAAGAATATAACATGAATATTTTTTTCATCTGATTTTTCAAAACATTCAAACATATCAGGTAACTTGTGAGTAAAACTATTTTCCAATACATTATAATGAATTCCTACCAAATTAGATATTTATTGAAAATTTAGATATATACATATCCAAAAGAGGAAAAGGTAACATAATTAAAAATTATTTCTTCACTGGAAAATTATGAAAAAAACTATATGTTATTATATCAAGATAATGAAGATAAAAATAATATTTCTCAACATGTATACTTTCCTAACCATAGAAAGTAATCGAATACTTTAGAATAGAATCGTACTTGTTGAACTGTTTTTATTATATTAATTTACCCTTTACCCAAAGACTAGTTTTTAAATCACTTGAGGTGTCTATTTAGATTACCTATTGAATCTTTATAAAAAGGATTAGCTTAAAAATAAAAAAATATTGGAAACATATTTGGTATTTTTTTCACAAAATCAGTCGGTAAAGAAAAGTGTGGTGACCCACACCCCTTTATATATGCTTCACAAGAGAAATGATTCATTTTCTCTTATATCAAATGGATCCTCATAAAACCCTTTCCTAGATAAATGGTTGATAATTTTGTCAAATGATTAAATATATTAATTGATCATTTGAATTTTTTAAAAATATTTTGGAATAATTTTATGAAATTATGATTTCTCTTAACCAAAAATTTTAAACATTTTAAAAAATTATAGAATGTTATGAAGTTTAAAAGTTATAAAACATCATTTTAAATTGTTTTACAATTATAATAAATTCTTATTTTTAAAAAAACTATTCTTGGATGTCTTTTAAGATAATTATTATATTGAATTGTTTTGAAAAGTTTTTATAAAAAATATTTTAGAAGATTTTTTGTACAAAAAAATTTTGGAAATTGTCTTCCAAAAAATAAAACAGTATTTTTCTTTGAAAATACTAATATTGACATTAATAACAAATATATAGGGAGTGCTAAAACTTTTAAAGTATAGTACACATTTAATGACCCTTTTTAATGACTTTTTTACTATAAATAAATATTTTAACCCTGAAATATAAATGAATGATTATTTTATGATCACAATTCCTATATTCTATTTAAACTATTAAAATCTATTGGAATCGAATGGTTTTGTAAAAATATTAGGAATTTGTTCCCATTTTCCGAGGAATTATAAAATAATATCTCAATTTTTGGTGTGATCCAAATGGATATAGTGTATTATATCATTTTAATTAATCATAATTAATGTGCTATGTTTTTATATAAATCAGTAGAACATGTGTGATTTCAAAAAATAAACGTTTTATAAAAACACATGACAAAATCAGTGTGTGTGTGTGTGTGTGTGTTGCATCCAGAATACCTGAGCACATCTACTTTAATCTATCAAATATTTAAATTTAGTAGAGTTATGTTATATATAATTTAAATTTTTATAATAATATAAAACTAAATCCCCTCCTAAAAATTGAGAGCTCAAGACATAACTTTTCTATTATTTTTATAATAGTCGAAATCGTTATCTAATTTTTTTAAATCTATATAATTTATATTATTATAGAATAAACTATAGTCCTAGTTATTTTAATATAATAAAAAATAAATTTTATAGATTTATGATAGGTTAAAATTTGGTTTTTGTTGATATATTTATAATAATAATATAAAAGACCATTAAATCAGGTCAAATAGTTGGGGGATATTATAAAATACCAATAATTCCACTAATACTATTTTGATCAACTAGTTTCCTAGATTCATGAAGATAATTAGATTTTATCCACTTTATTGGAGTTATAATACTTTTCATATTTCCTTACCAATCATTTTATGTAAATATCACATGTGATTTTTTAGATATAATATTTTATTATGTTTTTCAAGATATTTATAAAACATGGAAAATTGTTAGTTCATAAATAATGATCATATTAATATCATATTTCATAAGATCTACTATGGAATCAGTAAGTTATTTTTTATTTTATTAAAATTTAATACCATTAAATAAAATTTAAACACTACTGGTATCTTTGAAAACTTAATAATGAAATATATTTGATGCTCTTTTCCCTTAAAAAATATTTTGGTAATAAATATAAATTTAATTTATCATTCCAAGATCCTAATGATTGTTTATGTCCATAGAGTTAATTAATAACTCTAAAAACATGACCCAGATATTTTTGTTTTCTAAACTAGGTGGTTGTTTTATATTCATATATCTGTTAAGAAAATCATAGTTTGCATTCATTTGAAAAAGAGTGAAATTAAGTAATATTGTATATGTTAGAAGTATATGAATACATTCAAGTAATCATACTGGAGAATAATTTTGATCAGTTTATTTGTCTTCAGGTTGATTACAACCATTTTCAATAAGTATTTAATTATTTCAACCTATTACTACATACTACATAACATTTATTACAAAAATCCATTTTACTCCAATTATAATAAAATTTATAGGGAATTAAATAAAAGTAAAAAAATTATTTCATTCAAATTAATTATGTTCATACTAAATTATTTTTATCAAATCCTCCCCACCTAATAGTTTATTAAGAGACTTTGGATAAAATTGTGATTAAATTAAATAATGTTAATTTAAATTTCTTAGGGAACTTATTTTTTTAACAGGTTACCCTACAACACCAATGATATTAACAGTAGAAATATTATAAAGTATTCTCTAATTTTATAGGTTTTAAATTTTCATTCTTCAATAATCATTTGGACATATCTATGAGTTCTACCATCCGAAAAATATTCTTCATCAGTTCTCTCATCAGAATAATTTTATATCATGTGGGAAAAAATCATTTTGTTTTGTAAAAAAACATAATATTTGTTTTGACACTATTTGATAAAAGGATATTCTTCATCAAATGTTGTATCCTCTATTTCATAAAAAAAATTATCTTGGTTATAAATTTGTAAGCCTTAATTATTGTAGAATGACCCATAAAATGCATTTGTAAATATTTGGAGAAAATTTATGCAAATTATCTTATGTATTCAAAATGAAATCTCTTCATCCAAAAACATTAACTTGTGAGTTTTTTTGTGTCCTTACTATCCAAAAATTATAAGGGGTTTTATGTATAAAAGTTAAAAGTAAATCTTTCTTTATAGTATTACATTAAGTACTAACTAATTCTTCAAAAAATGTTTATAAATTTATTAATCACTCATCATAATTTTTGTAATCTCATGAAGATGTCTATTTATTCCATCAACTACACCATTATGTTGAGGTGTTATAATAACTGAAATGTTATGAATTATACACTTTTTAATAATAATAATTTCAAATATAGAATTTTGAAACTATCCACCATGATCATTATGAATAGTTACTAACTACAGGTTTTCTTCATTTTTAAATAGGCCACAAAATATTAAAATCATAAAAAGGATTCTTATTTTTTATTAAAAATAGGCACTAGTATATCAAATGTATTTATCAAGTAATGAATATACATTTTATTTTCCACTAATACATCTAAACTATGTTTGACTAAATAAAAATATTTTTACTAATTATAATGAATTAGATGTTGAAATATAAAAACTATATTTATAACTACACTTATGTTGCATTCGAAATTTAAAAGGATCATAAAATACTAAAGATTTATCCCTAAGTAATGGTAGATCTCAAACTAGTCCTTTCATAGATGTTTTGGATAATGTTATTACATTATAGTGTATTAACCTTCTACACCACAATAATTATTTTTCTTATATTTCACCGAGGCAACACAGAACTTGGATTCTATGGTCTTTGATGTATAGTGTGTACACATCCTTATTCCTATCGATAGAATGAATACATTTACTATTAGATCTTGATAAATACATTTATTACTCTTAAATTTCAAAATATATCCTTCATTAAATAATTGAACAATTTTTATTGTGTTGTTATTACATCCTAGAAAATTAAAATGTTTGAAATTAATGTCTTTCCAAGAAACAATATCCCCTTTAACATAAATTTATTTTTGAGAATTATCCCTAAAAGTGACATCCCACCCTTAATCTTTATAATCTTATGAATTAATTTCTTATTTCAAGTTAAATTCTGGGAACACCCACTAATAATGTACCAAGTATTGTTTTGGTTGATAAAATTATTATTTTCATGAAATAATGTTGATGAGACTTTGGTAACAAGACATTCTTGGGTCCAGAATTTTTCAAAAATAAAACATTAGGAATCCACATTTTTTAATTTTATTATTTACCACAAAAAAATATTTATAAACTGATTCTTTTTGAAAACAAAAATATTAAACTCTATCTAAAGAAAAATTATTTTTCTATTATCCACCACTATGAAATTTTGTACAAAAGGTTTATTATTAGAATTAAAATAGTGAATTTTAAAATTTAGTGTAGTGTTTTTGTATCCAATCCCACAGGAAATTATTCGGGGTTTAATTTTTCTATCCTTAATTTCAAAATTTTCCATCATAGAAATCAGATTGATAGTAATTTTTCCAGACAAAAAATTTCAAAATTTAGTTTTACAAATAAATATTTATTCTCAATAGTTCAAGTAGATCTATATTTCTTATATAAATATTTTAAATGATTATAATTTATATATAATGTTATGAAAATAGATAACTTTATTTAGAAATATCATCATTATGATTTTTAATATCTTTTTGAGACCTTGTTTTTTTCTTATCTAACAAAATTGAAAACCTAGAAACTTTTCAGAACAGGGTAATGAATTTTATTCTTCATGTGAACTTTATTTTTATTCTCTAAAATAATAAGGACCACATTTATCCATATAATCTAGAAAATATTTTCTAGACTGTTAAATTTTAAAGTTATTAAATATACACCTTTTAAAAAAGTAAAAAAAATTTATTTTCAATTCTATAATATAAACCCATAAATTTCTTGATAATCTCTACTTTCTTATGGATAATGATTTAGCAAACTATGTCCACCACTAATACTCTATGTAACGACCCACAGTTTCATTAATGGAAAATCCCTCTTGATCCAGTTAAATGTTTCTTTATGAAAAATGTCTTTATAATATGTCAACTTCTTTGGTTTTATGATAAGATTTGTGACCGTTACTTTTATAGTCGTTGAACAGTAATCACATGAGTAGTATAAATATAAGCCTTTAACGAACCCAATTTTACTCATGCAAAGGATGTGATGGCCTCATCCAGTAGAATTAACCCTTACGAAGCCCATTTGTCTGATCTCGGAGAAGAGGTGGCGTCTTTAGGCTTCGCCCTTGACCATGACCAAGCTGAGCATCATTATTTCAAGCTCGAATGTGATCGCCTACGGAAGAAGTGGATGTTGATAGAGATTACCACTCGAGCGATGTTATCCGAGCCGCCCCAGGAGTCTGTCACCATTGCACACCTTACCCTTAGGTCTTATGCGGCTATTTTAAGGGGTTATGTAACAAATAAGTAGTACTATGTTCATGTACATTATTTTTGTATGTAATAATGAATATAATTTCTAGTCATTTTTGATACATTGTAAATAGTTTTTAAAGTAAAAATGGTGTTTTTAGTTATTATTAATTAAGAATTATATTTTATTAAATTAAGGGATTTTTGAATTAAATAATATTTTAATAAAATATTATTATTAATATTAAATTAATGTTTTTTAAATATAAATGATCTTATAATTTTATGAATGCAATTAATTTTTTTTATTAAGGTTTAAAAGCCATTTCTATCAAAACCCGTGAATTTTTGATAAATGTCGGTTCTTATTTTAAAAGTGAAAATTCACATATTTAGAAAATTATTTAGATAAAATAAATATTATTTTTTGAATCAGGACATCGAAATTATCCAATGGTGAATTTTTCATAATTTTTTAAGACAGTCAAATTTTTGGGTAATAATTAAATACCATTTAAATATATAATGTATTTTATGACATCATAATGACCCAATGGTGATGTAATAAAATGCCATAATCCTTATTTTCGGCCAATATTTGTATTATAATTAAAATAATGAGTTTTTGGGTTTGTTTGACTTACTTTTCAAAGCATTAATGAACCCCTCAAGACTTATTCAACACTTTGCCTTTTTAAATTAAATTCCATGGGAGTGTGACTCACCTTCACATAAGCAACCCTAATATTTTAATAAGTTCGGACCTTGGAATTATAAAATATTGTTTTCCTCTTTCTTTTTCCAAAAACCATGTGCAAAAATCATGGGATGGTTTGTGGTTTGGATTAATTTAATGTAAGGGGACCCAAACCTAAATAATAAAGAATTCTCTCACCATTCCTATATAAACCCACCCAAGCTACCACTTCCTCCTCACTAAAATCCCTTGGAGTTCTTCCAACCTCTGCCCTACTCATTCTAGAGTCCTCCCAATGTGCCCCAATCTCCCAAGAAGCCTCTCACAAGCCTTTCTCTAGCCTTTGGAAGCACACTTCCAAGTAAGGGTTTTTTCTTCCTTTCTAATTTTTGTCAAATTTTTTAAGTTGTTTTTCCCTTTAAATTTCAATTATGAATGTTGGGGTATGGTTTTTCACCTCCCCCATACTTCCCTTTTATTTTTTGAATGATGGGTGAACCCTTTCTCTCTCATTAAAATCCTCCCATGTACACCCATTACTATGCCGAAATTCCGAAAGGAACTTCTCTCTCTTCTTTTACATTCAAGCAATACTTTTGTATCATGAATCTAAATTCCATTAAAATTGTTGGGACATGTATCTATATGACCTCCTTACTGTACATTACATGTAAATATTATGAGGAACCCCTTTCTCTCTCATAAACATTTTTTATGAATTCTTATGTCACGCCATTACGCTGCCGAAATCGCACCGATTTTTTAAGCCAATGTCATCGTGTAGTGAATATCATGCCCATTTCTCCATCAAGGGTATTCACATTTATGCACATTTACTTATTGTTTGTAAAGTTTCATGTATGAATTCCACATTCCTTTATCATGGAATAAATTATTATGTTTTATGAATTCATGTTTTATGATTCTTGTGGCACACTTATGCATGAAGTGAAATGTTCAAAAAGGTTGCGCCCTTATAGATCTCCAATGAATTTGGTAAAGTATAGTATCATGATACGTCATTTGCAATGAGTGTTGACTCATTCTAATTCAAGTTCAACAAGGGTTTACTCGTGATTCATGTGCAATGAGGGTTTACTCATACTCCATGTGCAATGAGCCTTGGCTCATGCTAATTCAATGTTAAGTGTTGTTGCCACATTTCATGTTATGTTTATCATGATTTATCATGCCTTTATGTTCATGTTTCACTTATTCTATATTGATATGCCTATTGCCTATCATGTATTGTACTCCTCATTTTATTCCATGTGTACTCCCTTACTGGGCTTTATAGCTCACCCTTTTCTTATGCATGTCCTCAGGTTATCCCATGCAATTCTAAGTACGAAGGAATGTAGTGGTCATGTAAAGGAAGTTTTCAATAAAGATGTTGTATTTCAAGTTTTAAGTTTTTATGTAATGATACTAAGCCCCAAATACACTAAACCTCTTGATCTTTTTTATTGTATCAAGTGAAGTTTTATGTAATAAAGCATGTTTATGTTGTAATAAAAAGGAGGGTTGTCATTGTTGGTATCAGAGGATAGGTTTACTTATTTTTGGGATTATGAAAACCATAGTAAAGCCTTAGATACAAGACTAAGTATAAAAAAAACATCCCTAAGTTTTGGTAAATATTGAGTAAGTGGTTTATCAAACAAATACATCCCTGTCTGGATACGAGCAGGTAGAGGCGGCTCTGGCACAGATGTATCCTAGGGGTAAAACCCGAAAACACTGCTTTGAGCTAGACTCGAACGGGAACTGGTGCACAAAAACGGGCCTTGATTCACTTTTAGTTACGACACTCTCGGGGGATATGCTTTGACAAATTCACAAGCTTAGTATGAACCCTTATTAAAGGAATTAAAAAAATGCACCTATGAATATACGATAGAATGTAGATCATGAAAATCCTAGATTGAATCCTATAGACTCATGAGCTAAAGAAATTAAAGTTTATTTATAAGTCATCAGCTTTTGTCTTTGGATTACCCTTTATGTGTTACCCCTAACTTTCCTTTTATTCCAGCCAATGTCCGGTAATAGGAGGACTCAGGCTAACAACCATTGTGAAGATCAGTGTGATGCTTGTACTAATGAGATACCCAATCCAATGGGAGTAGGAATCGCGAACTTTGTCACGCTTATCTCCCAGCTAACTCAAGTTTTGAATAGAAACACTGGTCAAGAGGAATGTTCAAACCCCCCTAAGAAATAACAAGTCGCTATTGAAATCTTCATGAGACAAAGGCCTCCTACTTTTAGTGGATCATATGATCCCACGATCCCTGAGCAATGGATCAATTCCATTGAAAAGATATTCTCCATCATCCAATGTTCTGAACAAGAGAAGGTTCTCCTGGTGGATTATCGTATGGAGGGTGAAGCTAATCAATGGTGGACGTTGATCAAAAATACGAAGCCTGGGGAGGAGATCGAGGCTTTGGAATGGATGGAATTCCGGAAGATGTTTTTCGATAAATATTTTCCCGCACCCTCCCTCTTAAGATGGAAAGGGACTTCCTTTCCCTCAAGAAGAATGATGAAGAAACTGTGGGAGAATATGAGGAAAACATCACAAGGCTTTCATGATATGCTTCTGGCTTTGTCATTACCCCCGAATGCAAGGTTGACCGCTTCTTTGTTGGGCTGAAGCCAAGTTTGCGGAAAGCATTAGAGATCCATGACTTCGACAGCTATGAGGAAATTGTTCGATGTGCCCTCAAGGTTGAAATGGAGATCAGATAATCATAGGGGTATCTTGGGGATAAGAAGCGTAAGGTGGACTTCAATGATGGTGGGCCGATGGATAAATCCAACGGTGCTAAGAAGTTCCAACACCCCACTTGCCAAAAGTGCGGAAAGAAGCACCCTGGAAATTGCCTTAAGGGGAAGAGAAAATCCTTCAGGTGTGGAAGAGAAGGGCACCTAGCTATTAACTGTCGGAAAGAAGGACCCACAGCTGTGACATAGGAGAGGAATGCTCTATTCTAACCTCAACGTGTTGTTCAATTCTACAAATGAAAAGAACCGGGTCATTTTGCAAATCAATGCCCTAATCCAAGGGTTTTTGGAGGCAACCAACAACCTCCAAGACAGCAAGGAAGAGATTTTTACCTCACTTCTACCAAAGTGAACCCTGACAACGAAGTTGTGATGGGTACGCTAGTTATTCATTCAAGAATAGAGAACATAATTTTTGATTTAGGTTCTAAGAATTCTTTTATATCTCTAAATTTTAGTAAAACAGTCCCAGCACCACCACAAATCACGGAGGTAAAGATGTCGGTGAGTACGGCAAATGGGGCAATCATTGCATCCCAGGAATATAAGTCCTCCCCTGTTATAATCTATGGATTGAATTTCCCAGCGATCCTCATCATACTCCCTCTGGTAGAATTTGATGCAATTCTTGGCATGGACTGGCTTTCCTTATATAGAGCCAACATAAATTGACGGGAGAGGTAAATCACACTATATATGGAGAATCGACCTCCGATTCTTTACAAGTGTCGGGAGGAAGATGAATCTCCTTTAGATCCATCATCTCAAGAATGGATATTACTGCTTTGTGAGAACGTATATCTGGCTCAGATGATTGAGTCCAAGGAAGAAACCACCCTTGAAGAAATGCCTATTGTGAGGGAATTCACCGAAGTGATTCCTGAGGAACTGTCTGGTCTTTCTCCAAGAAGAGATGTTGAGTTCTCAATTGAACTTATACCTGGGGTGCTACCAATATCCATGAATCCATATAGGATGGTTGTTGTTGAGCTTTATGAGATGAAGAAAAAACTACAAGAGAATCTGGATAAAGGGTTTATATGCCCTAGTGCTTCACCATGGGGTGCACCAGTCCTCTTCATCAAGAAGAAGGATGGGTCAATGCGGATTTGCATCGATTATCGTGAACTTAACAAAATCACAATAAGGAACAAGTATCCACTCCCACGAATTGATGACTTTTTTGATCAGTTGCGTGGAGCACAATACTTCTCCAAGGTGGACTTGCGGTCGGGATATTATCAAGTAAGGGTGAAGAAGGAAGATATCCCCAAGACTGCTTTTCGCACAAGGTACGGGAACTATGAATTCATAGTAATGCCTTTCGGACTCACCAATTCTCCAACAATATCCATGGACATGATGAATAGAGTCTTTAGAGATTACCTTGACAAATTTGTGGTAGTCTTTATAGATTATATTCTAATATACTCCAAAACCAAGGAGGACCATGGGGAGCATTTAAGAACTGTACTAGAGACTTTGCGCAAGGAAAAGCTCTATGAAAAGTACAGCAAGTGTGAGTTCTGGTTAAAGTAGGTCTCATTCTTGGGCCATATCATCACAAGCAATGGGATATCTGTGGACCCCTCCAAAAAAGATGCAATTGAGGGATGGACGGGGCCAACATCGGTAACGGATATCTGTAGCTTTCTGGGGTTAGCTGGATATTATCGACGATTTGTGAGAAATTTCTCACGATTGTCCAACCCTCTTACCAAGCTAATCCGAAAGGTAGTAGAGTTTTATTGGAGTTATGAATGTGAAGAAATAATCAAGGAGTTGAAAAGGAGGCTTATCACTGCACCTGTGCTCACTTTACCCACATGTGGGGAGCTTTTGTGGTATTCAGTGATGCTTCGAAGAAGGGCTTAGGATTTTTGCTGATACAGAATGATAAAGTGATATCCTATGCCTCAAGGCAGTTGAAAATCCATGAGAGGAACTATGCAACGCATGATCTAGAGTTGGAGGCTGTGATCATTGCCTTGACAATCAGGCGGCATTATCTCTATGGAGAGAAATGTGAGATATATACTAACCAAAAGAGTCTTAAATATATATTCACACAGAAATAGCTTAATATGCGCCATAGAAGAGGGATAGAGCTCATAAAGGATTATGACTGTTCAATACATTACCACCCTGGGAAAGCGAACAAGGTGGCAGATGCCCTAAGTAGAAAGGATCCAGCGATTCTATCAATGATGAGAATTGAGAAGCATCCAATCTTCTTAGACTTGATGAATATGGATATGGGAATCATAAAGAAGGGAACATCATCAATCCTTTCACAAATGATTGCTCAACCATCTATTTTTGGAAAGGTTAAAGGATGCTCAAAAGGATGATGTGGGAATTCAAGAAAAAGTGGAAGCTATAAAAAAGGGGAAATCCTCGGAGTTTAATCTTAATGAAGAAGGAATTGTGCGGTTTGGGAAAAGACTATGTTTTCCATCAAGTCCGGAGCTGAAGAAGGAACTTTTGGATGATGCACATAGTTCAAATTTCTCTATTCACACAGGGAGCACAAAGATATATCGAGATCTCCGAGAAAACTTCTAGTGGGATAATATGTAGAAGGAGATCGTTGAATATACATCAAAGTGCCTGGTGTGTCAGCAAGTGATTTCAGAGAGGCATAAGTCTAAGGGGATGATGCAACCATTTCCCATACCAGAATGGAAATGGTAGAACATCACCATGGAATTTGTCACCGGACTTCCAAGGACATCCAAAGGCAACAATGCAGTCTGGATTGTTGTGGATTGTCTTACAAAGACTGCACACTTCACTACTATTAGAGAGGATTTCTCTTTGGATCAACTGGCATGGATATATATCCGGGATGTGGTACGGTTGCATGGAGTACCACTATCTATTGTGTCTGACCAAGATCCATGATTCACCTCTAAGTTTTGGAAGAGTCTTCAACATGCTCTGAACTGAACTTCAGTACAGCCTATCATCCTTAAACTGATAGCCAATCCGAGTGGACTATCCAAACACTTGATGATATGTTGAGATCATGCTCAATGGACTTTAAAGGAGGATGGGATCAACATCTTCATCTGGTTGAGTTCTCTTATAATAACAGTTTCCACTCGAGCATCAAAATGGCACCATACGAAGCCCTGTATGGGAAAAGGTGCAGAACACCGGCATGTTGGGATGAGGTCGGTTAACGTAAGCTTCTTGGACTAGAAATGGTCGAGGAAATGGTGGAGAAGGTGAAAACCATTCAGCAGCATATCAAGGCAGCCCAAAGTCGGCAGAAGAGTTATGCAGATAATCGTCAATGAGACCTTGAGTTTAAAGTCGGATACATGCTGTTTTTACGCATATCTCCGTGGAAGAAGGTCATGAGGTTTGGAAAGAAAGGGAAGTTAAGTCCAAGGTACATCGGCCCTTTTGAGATTCTTGGTCATGTTGGGGTTGTGGCCTATCGACTAGCACTTCCACCTACTATGGTCAAGGTGCATGATGTCTTTCATGTATCCATCTTAAGGAAGTACATACCGGACCCTTCACATGTACTATCTTATGAGGTGGTACAATTGGAAGATGATATTTCTTATGAGGAGCAACAAGTGAAGATCCTAGATCATAGAGAAAAAGTTCTAAGAAATAAGACAATGTCCCTCGTCAAGGTGTTGTGGAGAAACCACAAGTTTGAAGAAGCAACTTGGGAGTCAGAGGATATGATGAAGCTGAGTTACCCACATTTGTTTTAGTGTGGGAAAAGGAAAATTTCGAGGGAGAAATTTCTTAAGGGGGGAATATTGTAACGACCCAAAGTTTCATTAATGGAAAATCCCTCTTGATCCAGTTAAATGTTTCTTTATGAAAAATGTCTTTATAATATGTCAACTTCTTTGGTTTTATGATAAGATTTGTGACCGTTAATTTTATATCCGTTGAACAGTGATCACATTTGTAGTATAAATATAAGGCTTTAACGAACCCAATTTTACTCAGACAAAGGAAGTGATGGCCTCATCCAGTAGAATTAACCCTTACGAAGCCCATTTGTCGAATCTCGTAAAAGAGGTGGCATCTTTAGGCTTCGCTCTTGACAATGCCCAAGCTGAGCTTCATTATTTCAATCTCGAACGTGATCGTCTACGGGAAAAGTGGAAGTTGATAGAGATTACCACTCGAGCGATGTTATCCGAGCCACCCCAGGAGTCTGTCATCATCACACACCTTAACCTTAGGTCTTATGTGGCTATTTTAAGGGGTTATGTAACAAATAAGTAGTACTATGTTCATGTACATTATTTTTGTATGTAATAATGAATATAATTTCTAGTCATTTTTGATACATTGTAAATAGTTTTTAAAGTACAAATGGTGTTTTTAGTTATTATTTAATTAAGAATTATATTTTATTAAATTAAGGGATTTTTGAATTAAAAAATATTTTAATAAAATATTATTATTAATATTAAATTAATTTTTATTAAATATAAATGATCTTATAATTTTATGAATGCAATTAAAATTTTTTATTAAGGTTTGAAATCCATATCTGTCAAAACCCGTGAATTTTTTATAAATGTCGGTTTTTATTTTAAAAGTGAAAATTTACATATTTAGAAAATTATTTAGATAAAATAAATATTTTTTTTGGAACCAGGATGTCGAAATTATCCAACAGTGAAGTTTTCATAATTTTCTGAGACAGTCAAATTTTTGGGTAAAAATTAAATACCATTTAAAAATTTAATGTGTTTTATGACATCATAATGACCCAATGGTGATGTAATAAAATGCATTAATCCTTATGTTCGGCCAATATATGTTTTATCATTAAAATAATGAGGTTTTGGGTTTTTTTTACTTACTTTTCAATGCTTTATTGAACCCCTCAAGACTTATTCAACACTTTGCCTTTTTAAATTAATTTCCATGGGAGTGTGACTCACCTCCACATAAGCAACCCTAATATTTTAATAAGTTCGAACCTTGTCCTTATAAAATATTTTTTTCCTATTTCGTTTGCCAAAAACCATGGGAAAAAACCATGGTATGGTTTGTGGTTTGGATTAATTTTATGTAAGGGGACCCAAACCTAAATAATAAATAATTCCCTCCCCTTTCCTATATAAACCCACCCAAGATCCCACTTCCTCCTCACTAAAATCCCTTGGAGTTCGTCCAACCTCTGCCCTACTATCTCTAGAATCCTCCCAAGGTGCCCCAAGCTCCCAATAATTCTCTCACAAGCCTCTCTCTAGCCATTGGAAGCACACTTCCAAGTAAGGGTTTTTTCTTCCTTTCTCATTTTTGTCAATTTTCTTTAAGTTGTTTTGCACTTTTAATTTCAATTATGAATTTTGGGGTATGGTTTCTCACCTCCCCCATACTGACCTTTTATTGTTTTAATGATGTTAGAACCCTTTCTCTCTCATTAAAAGCCTCCCATGTACACCTGTTACTATGCTGAAATTCTGAAAGGAACTTCTCTCTCTTCTTTTACATTCAAGCAATACTTTTGTATCATGAATATAAATTCCATTACAATTGTTGGGACATTTATATATATGACCTCATTACTGTCCATTACATGTAAATATGATGAGGAACCCCTTTCTCTCTCATAAACCTTTTTTATGAATTCTTATGTCACGTCGTTACGCTGCCGAAATCGCACCGATTTTCTAAGCCAATGTCATTGTGTAGTGAATACCATGTCCATTTCTCCATCAAGGGTATTCACCTTTATGCACATTTACTTATTGATTGTAAAGTTTCATGTATTAATTCCACATTCCTTTATCATTTATTTAATGATTATGTTTTATGAATCCATGTTTTATGATCCATGTGACACACTTATGCATGAAATGAAATGTTTAAGAAGGGTGTGCCCTTATAGCGCTCCAATGAATTGGGTAAAGTATAGTATCATGATACATCATGTGCAATGAGTGTTGAATCATGCTAATTCAAGTGAAATGAGGGTTTACTCGTGCTTTATGTGCAATGAGGGTTTACTCATGCTCCATGTGCAATGAGCCTTGGCTCATGCTAATTCAATGTTAAGTGTTGTTTCCACATTTCATGTTATGATTATCATGCTTTATCATGCCTTTATGTTCAAGTTTCTATTATGCTCTATTGATATGCCTATTGCCTAACATGTATTGTACTCCTCATGTTATTCCATGTATACTCCCTTACTGGGCTTTATAGCTCACCCTTTTCTTATGCATGTCCTCAGGTTATCCCATGCAATGCAAAGTACGAAGGAATGTAGTGGTCATGTAAAGGAAGTTTTCAATAAAGATGTTGTATTTCAAGTTTTAAGTTTTTATGTAATGATCCTAAGCCCCAAAGACACTAAACCTCTCGATCTTCTTTGTTGTATCAAGTGATTTTTTATGTAATAAAGCATGTTTAAGTTGTAATAAAAAGCAGTGTTGTCATACTCTAAGTGTCAGTAGTGTTTATATTTTTCATACCATTATACTTTTATAATTTTTTTAATTTATATCTTTCATGGCCTTTTTCTCTACTCCTAGACAATTTAGTGTTATATTTATGGGGTTTTATATTCAAATCATATCAAAATTGAAATTTATTTTTTATCATTTATATCTTTAAAAAAAATTTATTTGTAAAAAATATTAATTTCCAAGTATTTTTTTTTCTTCATAGAAATATTAACACGTTTTTTAATTTTGTAAAATAAATTACTCTATGCCTCAACCATTAATTAATTATTCTTTAAGGATTCAATTTTTTTAGAAGGCCTAACTTTATTATAAATGGTAGAAGTAGATGGAAAAGAAACATGTATATTTTCTTAGACTTTTACCATATATTTTCAATATTACCCCATATTTTAGGGGAGTTTTGATAAGATTATAAAGACTCGAAATTTTTAGATTTTTAGTATCATCAACACAAATCCTCTTTTATTCCTACTCATTTAGAATAATGTAAATAATTTTTTCAACAAAATATTCATCTATCAAATCACCATATCTAAGAAATTTAATACTATTAAAAATGTTCATAAATATTAAATTCATCATTTCAATAGTTTCACCAGGTAAGAAATAAAATTATCTATCATATTCTTGAAGAACAACTTTTCTAGTTTCATTAACATTTGATGTACCAAAATGAGTAATTTCCAAATAAATCCAAATAGTATTTTTTGTCTCAATTTTTTTGACTTTATATGCTCTTAGTCAATAAACATATTAAAGTATATGACTCTATAGTTATATTGATATTATAAATATTCTTCCCAAGTGAATTTTATAAAATAATTGTAAAGAATTTTATTGATAATATCCATCATTATTATGTTGTCAACTCTAGTCTTGATAACAAATATATTCATTTTTTAACTAAAATTCATCGTTTGAACCTTAAAATATTATTGGACTACTTTGATTCAAAATTTCAAGAGTCACAAAATTTAAACCACCTTTCTTTGATAAAATAATCTTTTAAAAACCTGCATTTTCATAAAGAGTGTTTATAAAATTATTTAAATTATTTTAGCCTACATATATAACAAATTTATGGTTAAAAGGGTAAGAATTTTATTAATTGATGGTGTGGTGTGAACTGTAGTTAATAAAATAAACACTGTGAAATAACAATTATCATAAGAAGTTGATTCGGATAAACCATTGCATGGAATATATATTTCAGTAATAAATCAAACCATTGTATCGATACTTTATAGCAACATAGTTTAAGAAAATTTTATAATAAAAAATATAAACTATATTTAAAACATGATAAACAAGAATATAAACATGTAAAAATGTATGTAAACATTATGAAACAAGTTTGAAAAATATACATATTTTTTATTAAAAAGATGTTATCATTTTAAAATTAAAAATTAATGATGTCAATAACCTTAAAATTGGGTATCCTTGGTTTTCAACAAATTATAAAGGCATATCTTCCTTAATAAATGAATCCATCAACATAAAGATCATAAAATATTATGTTTCCCTTACCTTGAGAACCCTTAATATAATAATACCAAAATATTCTTAATTCTAATCCCTAGAATAACTTGATCAATTAAATGATCTAACAAACAATTAAAATTAAAAAATAATATATGGGATTTTGAATTTTCACATGGATTCCTTAAGACATAAACACTCTAAATATTACAATGAAGAACTTGAGTAACCAGATTTAAAAAAAGAAATAAAGGAACTTCTGGTTATTGGGGATGAAAAATATCCCCCCTCCTCAAATTATGATTCTTTTTAGATGCATTTCTTCAATGGTTATTTTTTATATTTATAAAAATTTGTTGAAAAAATACGATTAAATAATCATTTCTCCATATAACGTAGGTTATCTTCCTTGTCTGATGGTAAATTTTGACGAATAACCATTAGAATTATTAAAATGTTTCATATATTCAGATGATTTTAGTTCATCTAGAAAAATATGTCATTTTCTCTAGTTGATATTTATAAAGGATCATCAAACGATCATTCCTACTTCTCTTTGATCAGTTTTTACACTATATTTTATATAACTTTTCTAGTGTGACTTTGTTATATTTAGTCTTTTGGGCAATATAGATCTACGTATGATTTACATAAATATATAACATATTATGTACAATGTAAACGTCTATAATATTTATGAGATTCCATCCAGTTTGGATCTTCTATAAGAAATAATATAGGTTCAATAAGATTTGGCTCACATGTAAGACATGGGGTATGTCTCATCCTATATAGAATTTATTCTACATTTTATAAAAACACTTATTTTCAACATAAACATTTTAAACACTAGGGAAGTATAATATAAGTAAAATAATGTATTTAAGGACGTGCAATACAATTTACAAAAAAAATGATAGAATGTTTTGAATGTATAATTTTTAATCAAAAATAGTAAGGTATAATGTTTTTTGGACATTGAATATTTGAATAACTAGATCAGTCACCACAGTAATAAAATGAAACATTTAAAGAGGAGTAATAGTTATAATTTAGAAAAAAATTCCATTAAAAATAATTATAGGTATCATATGAATCAAAAAAAATTATATGAATGAATGAATATTCAAAAAAAAGACAAGTTAAAAGATAATTTTTTATTTTTTGGGATTAATCAGTTAAAAAAAATGAAAAACAGTTTGTAAAACCAAATGGAAAGAGTTTCGTTAAACATTCCCCCAATAAAAAATAGAAATTTATTTTTTTCCATTATGATTCATTTATAATAAATAAATGTTAATTATATAATTTATTTAAAATTTAATTATATTACATTCATTCATTCATTATCATTAATATTCATTGGAAGTTATTTACAAATGTTTCATCTTAAATGTGAATGGCTTGAAGTCCTATTGTCTTTAAAATGTTTCCATTATATTAATTTTATTATTTTGATTATTTGAAATGTATTATTTCATAAATTTAGTTAAAATATTATATAATACATCAAAATATATAGTATTTAATATTATATACTATCCATTGATATGTTGGTGGTATGTAATTTATTTAAAACATATTAGTAGATAGATGAAAACTACTATAATTGGGATATTTTAACAGTGGAAAAGAGCTAGTATACATTAAAAATATATCAAAATAAAAATATTAATTTTATAATAACATTAATATGTTTTAAATTTATGTATTAAATAATTTATAAAGGTATAAAATGTAAAATTGTATAATCATTTAAAACAGAGAGATAAAGGAAACAACGAAAGAGGGTTGGGGTTACACATTTATGGAAGATTTATACCTTTTCTAAACCATTGAAGGATTCTATAATGAAACATAAATATTTATCACAGGCTTCTAATATACATAATATAGATTAAATAGGATGATTATTTTTCATTTAGAAGTTTTTGGGAATTTATTTTCCTTGGGAAAGTGGAGGGGAATCCATACAGAAGAAAATCGCTGTTTTTGGGATAAAATTTTGATCATTTTATAGTTTATGTCGATGAAATTTGAGTAGTGATTATTAAAAAAAATATTTTGAATTATTATGAAAAAAAGGTTAATTTTCTGTTTCAATTAGATCAACTCAAAATCAAATTCATCCTCCCAAACAACTAAATAAAAATGATAAGAATCAATAAGTAGTTTTATATTTTGTATAAACATAATTTGGGATTGAAAATTCCAAATATAAGTTTATATATAAAAATTAATAATTTATATTTATATTGTTTTCTCCTCGACTATGTTTTTGGCCAATAAATGTATTTTACCAAATTTTTATGTCATGATTACTATGAGGCTATAACATTAAAGTTGCGATATTCTAAAAAAAACCATATATTTTTTCTATTCCGAAAAATGTACCTTTTTGGAAAAAATTATAAAAAATCACACTAGGCCAAATAATACTTGATGATTTAAAATATAAAATTCATTATATGAAAATAACTTTAAAACTATTTTTAATTTATTTATTTTTTAAAAATATTTCTATATTTTAATAATACTAATACTTTGATGATGATCAAATTTTGAAGCCAAAGAGAAATGCATTTTTAATACATATAACATACTATATTTCATAAAAATATATATTAAAGACTATTTTATTAGAATAATATATTATGTAATTATTTTAAATTTTTATAAAATGTATTTTAATAAAGATAAAGCATTTATGGATTTCAAAAAAATATTGTTCTGCTTTATTTATTTCAGAAATTTATTTTAAAATTTTAAATACTTTTATTATAATTTTATTATTAACTAAATTAGTATAATGATTTGAATTTATTTTATTTGATACTACCAAATAATAATTGCATGTTAATTTTTCTGGGAAAATTAAATTATATAATTCTAGTTCATCACAACATGGTAATTTCCCAATCCCTAATCTTTTATTCTTTACTGTTTCTGTCCACCTCTTCTCAAATAATTCTTAACAATTTAATATTTTTTTTAAAAATAATAAATCCTATTTAAAAAAAATATATTATTATCAAATATCATTTTCTTACTCATTTATCCATGCTGAGCTGTTTTTATTTATGGTTACTTTACAAACTATTTGGGTGAAATTACAACATTTTAAAAATTTATTTTTATGAAAACATAAATACTATCAACACAATGAAATAATGAACAATGTATGATTTTTTTATTATTTATTAAAAGGGAAATTTAAAACCATATTCATTATTGAAATAAATTATTTTTATTGAATCAAAATTCATATAAAAGTATATTTTATGAATTACTTTAGAAGCATTTCCATATTATCGAGTAAATGAACATAAGAATTGTGAAAAATATAAATCAAATATACATAATCATCACCAATTCACTTGAGTTGATGAATCTAGTGCCAATGGTAATGAATTTAAGTCACAAAAAATGATCACATCCTAGAATAATAGAGACAACAAACACACTAATATTAATTTTAAAAAATAATGATTAATTAATTCATTATATACAATTATCATTAAATGGTATCAATTAAAATAAAGAAAAAAATGTTAATATTATTGGTGAATAAAATTTTTAAATTGATCGTATATTAGAATAGAGTGTTTCCAAACAAAAAATAATCCAAGATAATGGTTTTTCTTAGTACAATTTTCTATTCCTTGTGTTGTAATAATTTTATAAATTTCTTCTTATATATAGAGTACTTTAAAGAATATAAATTTATTAAATTTTACTTTCTATTTATTTTATATACTTTCCTAATTATTATTAATTTCCCCCTATTTTTATTATTTTATGATGATAAAATATGAATTGTTACATGATTTATTTCCAATCACAATATTTAATATTGATTATGTATTAAACAAATTATATTTTTGGAAATTACATGGTCATTACCTTTAAATAACTATATACTATATCTACATCACACACACACACAACCACACACACAAACACACACACACACACACTCACACACACATATTAATTTTCATTTATAATTTTATATCTATAAGACAACCTTTTCATAACGGCATAGTCGATTAGCATTGACATTATTTATAAATTTTTTAAATGAATAAGTTTTTTAATATTTGTGGATGATTTCATTTTGGAAAAACATATAAAATGTATCTTCATGAATCATACCCAATAAATATTAATGGTTTCCTAATATTGTTTTTATTTTTACATTATAATAAATAATTGCTTTTTTTAAAAATTTATTAAAATTATTGGTTTTTATTGACTTAATTTCCATTTCATTTTGTAATATTGTTCTTCCATGAGATTATTATTTAAAGAGAGTTTTTTTCTTTTTAACTATTCTATATTTTAGTTTCTATGTATACATGAAAAATGTGTTTTTATAAAAATATTATTCATTAATGGATTTATTTCTTCTAACAAAATATGAAATTTTTATGAAATCTTTCCACTTTAGATGTTAGATATTTTTTCTATCTGTATATATTCTTTCATACCACAAATTTTGTTTTAATTATTTTTAAATCCAACTATATATTATAACATATATAGTTCATAATTTTCTCTATATATTTTCAAGATGATAATTCTTAACTCATTTATAAATGTGGGTTTTATATATAAATTCCCCAATTTCATAAAATGGAACTACTTTTCTAATTTTATATATTTTATATCTTTTATCAAATTTTTTAATACTGGACGTTTTATATAATTTTCATTGAAAATTATTGGGGATTAATTTTTTTTAAAGTGTAATAAAAATAAATTATAAGAAATTATTTAAATATATATATATATATATAAATTAATTTTTATAAAAATGAATAAAATATTTTTGAAATATATTTTTAATATTTTTATTCTAAATTTATCTCGATCATCAAAATATTTACCTCTTATACATTACTGTTAATGATCACCCAATAAATAATATAAGAATATTCTTATTTTGTGAAATTGAATTTTTAGTATCCACATATATCATTTTTTTGTCAATTTATGCGATACCAATTAAAAATGTTTTCTAAACCATATTTATTCAAATATTTCTCGTTATGATATTTGGGTTTGTCTTACTATGTAAAACATAAGTATGACTTATGGTTTTTTGGTAGGATTGTTTCACATATCCATCTATTGCATTGGATAAAATTTTATATGTGGTGAGATAACAATTTTATTCTTTGAAGTGATTTGGGTTCTCTCACAACATTATATAGAGGAGTGATTGGGGTTTTTTCAAAACATTATTCCTGAGAATGATTTTATTGTACTCACTATATTATGAATAAACATAAATGTCGTCAAAATTATTCAAAATGTTATAATATCACATGATTATTCTTGTGAAACATTTCTACATAATGGTAAATTCCTTTGTTATTCGTCAGTGGAATTATTAATCACCTCATGATTCGATATTTATTTTTCATTATTTGTAAATGATTTCAGGATGACCCATTTGAGTTAATATACCCTTATAACAAAATTCGAGAAAAATTGTATAATTATAGGATATTTTTAATTAAATATAACTGACATTTTCTCATTTACTCCTTTGATTTTGATCAAATCCATTATAAATCATTGACATATTTCTCGCTTACTGGGTGTTTAACACCACTTCATTATATGTTTTGAATTTACCTATAGAATAAAAAGATAGAATATGTTTAAAGGAATTAATTTCATTATAATTTATTTTATATTTTAATTTATTAAATGTGTAATAATACTATTATATTGGTAATATCTAAAGAAAATAATCAATCAGGTTCAGGATTGTTCATTTATCAATGAGATATAATAATTTTATTTTAATAATGATATAAAATAAATGTATATTATTCGAGGTTCATTTTATTTGGTATCAAAGAGGGGTTTATGTATTTTCATAAATTAGTTTATTTATTTTAATAGGATAGACCATCTTGAATTATAGGTTATAGAGAAAAGTTAGTTGGTTTATCCAATTATTTTATATATAAACTAAATGGGTTTAAGGGTAACAAGAGCTTTCCATAGGATAAAATATCTTATGACTAAAAATTTCAAATAATCTGGTGGTTTATTTTTTTAATATATTGGAATTATTCAATATAACCATTTTTACTCATTAGTCAGAATAAGGATCCTTAATGTTATGTTCTTAAAGGTATTTCAATTGTAATTTGTATGTTTTCTGAAATACTAAGGATGAATATTGAGGAAAAATGTGAAAGTATAATAAATATCTTAATATATGAATATTATATAGAAAAATATTATAAATAATTAGTATTAACATACAAACACATTACAACATTTTTTTGGAATACTTATTAGATTATAAAAAAACATTCCCTAGGACTGTAATATTTTAGTGTCTTTAGAAACATGGAAACCTAAACACTGGTTCATGGGTGGGCTATGTCATCTCCCACTATGTTCTACATAACTATAAAATTTATTATAAATATCATATAATATACGTATAATCATAACCTGGGGAAAGTAAATGTAATTAATGGTGAGATCATATGATCAAAAGGGTGAAAATGGGAGATAAGTTAGAAAAAGATGACCATTAGTGTCTGAGTACATGGTAATAACCACTAAAAATCATACCCATCATAAGAAAGATAGTTATATTGAATCATAGAATTATTATTAGAAGTTATTATGTCGTGAATAATAAGGAAATCCAAGATCATGTTCCATTAGAGTGTAACATTTTCATAATTGTTGACACCATGAAATTTATTCCATGAACTTTTTTTCTAAATTCCCTTAACCGAGCTCGAAAAGTTCACGCTGTGACTATGAATTTTTCATGGGGGTCAGTGACGGTAGCGAAGGCACCCGGATGAAAGGATGAGATTGTAGAACAACACTGAACCCAAGAAGGGGTGCGGGTGTGCATCCCACGTGGTATTGAGAAATAAATTAAAATAAGTCCCCAAAGCGGCACCCAAGGTATATGCACGCAAACACCTATGCGCCACCATTCTGAAGTTGATTGAAATAATATTTTTGCTATGTCCCCATACTGGTGCTCTAGTTTGGCCAATACTCTGTTGGCGTGAAAGGTACTTGAGCACCACAATTTTGGCATTCAATCCACTTGTGCGCCCAATCTCCTTTCACCCAAGGTCACTTATTTTCTTATAAATAGACCCTTGTGGTCTTCATTTGTATAGAAAAATTTCCATGATGCCTAATTGTGGCTCTGGTCAACCTAGTCCTTCGCCCAAGTCTTCCAAAACATTCAACAAAGTTCTTAAACACCTAAAGTAGAATAATTGAAGGAGGATCATAAGAATAATTCCTTTTAGCATTTGAAATCCACAAAACTTGTGTGACTAAAGCACCCAACCTCCCTAAATCAGAAACACCTGTGCACCACCTACTCCTCTTATAGGAACTTAAGAGACCCACATCTAGGAATACATGTGAATACTCATGAAGGAATGGGTTAGGTCTCTCTCAAAAATTAATGTATAGTTTTATCATAACTTTTATTGAACATCATGTCAATAAGCCTTCTTGCATGCCCATACTTGCACTCTAGTATCTACATGGGCCACCCTCTTTGATTCACCTACTCTCTTTAGTCTACAATCCATCAATCCCTCCTCAGAGCCATTAATGGAAAGGCTTCTTCTACATTGTCTCCCTTTCCTTATAGGTATTATCTTGAGACCTCCACTAAAACCTTGTGACGTATCAAACATTTGGGAAATGAACTTAAGGGTGTCTCTTATTTGGTTTTTTATATCTACAGTCAGAGGTTTCCCACATTAGTTTCACAATGAGGTTAGGATTCATGGAGTGTCTATGGATTTCTATATCTGTAGTCACATGGACCTTTCTCCAATGAACAGTGTTTGGATATGCTTGGTTTCAAAGATTGGGGTTTGGGTTTGAATCTCCACTTCACATATCTAAAACCTAGAACCTCAGGTCTCTAGTAGGGATGGTATAATTCACACTTTCTTTTCAATTAAAGAAAAAGAAAAATCTCCTCCCCCCTACCCGGATCAATTTTAGGGCAGCCATCCAGGTGTAATCCCCTAACCTTTCAAGTAAGAGGTTGAATTATTTCTTCTCTCTATTTCATTTACCTTCACTCATTCCTTACATTATACCCTTGTCCAATGTAAAGTGAATAGAGGGAATGCTTGTCGCATCTCCCTCTTCCCCGGTTGCCTTTCCCTCGTCCACCTTTACCGCAATTGGCTCCACTTTTCCACCTTTAGAGGAGGAAATTTTTGGGTGCCTTTGTGGAATTTATGACATCCTCTTGTTTCTCACACCAAGAATGAATCATGTGGGTTTAGAGATTTGAAATGATCAAAACATTTTCAAAGGACCTCGTGAACTATAAGAACACTGATTCCTATTCAAATTAGGATATGTATAATGCCTACATGAAGTCTCGAGCTCAAAATGGTTCCCTTTGAAAAGGGTTCACAAAATCATGTACCCTAAAATGGGAATCTCTCATTGATAAACCCCAAAATAATGAATGAACTATGAGAAGTTTGATTCACACCATAATTGGGATACGTTGGAATTCTTCATCAGGGCTCGAGATCATTGGATATCTTCTTCATGTATCCAACGCTAATTCCCATAATCTGGACATCATCCTTATGAATAAGACCCAAATTATACCCCAAATAAACAAGGTACCCTTTTTACGATGTAAGCCCAAAATAATTTCTCTTAAAGGACTATACACTCTTATGAGGTATATCGAACTACGTTGGATTTGATTCCCATCCACATGGGATACGTAGGAAGCATCCTTGAGGATCAAACCCAACACTTCAAATGAACCAGACACTTCAAATCAAACTTGTTCTTCATGGACCATATTCCCATCAGGATCTAATCTTACTTGGAACCCATATTATTTCCATGTTCCTTGGGTTGATTCAGCATATCTCCCATACCAAAAAATGACTAATCACCTTTTTCATATATGTCCTTACCACATAAAATTAATCCGTATGGTTTGGTACTTATCAAAAGACCATAAAAGGTATGATGTGCCCCACTGAGTGGATTAAAAACTACTACATTCGTAATGATGACTAAAAGAATCTATAAATATTATATGAGAGGATACAATTGATGGATAACCTCAAATATGTACAGATATCCCCATTAATGAAGAACCTCGAATACAAACGAATGATTCTAAATTTCAAAAATGTTAATAAGTGATTGAAAATTCTGAAGGAAACCTATGTTATACATTGTGAATTAATAAGGATTCAAGAAACTATCTTAAATTTATAAATAGATTATTGGAGTAGACAATAATTCCCCACAAAAGGGTGTGATGAGTCTAAACTACCATCCTCTCAACCAATGCATGTTCTTAAGTATCATAAAGTACAAACTTAGTGAACATATGCCTTTGGAAAATAAGTCCCTTTTGGATAAAGAACTATTGGATGATTCTAGTTTGATTAATAAATCCAATGGAAAACTCCTAGGAGCAGTTATTCTTAAACTAGAACACACATTTCATGGTACTACGAAATAAAAAATGGCGAACCCGACGTGAATCCTTAACCAAGTTAATATTGTTACCCACATGTTAGGACCCTATCAATTGGAAAAATAAGGATATGAAATGGAATTAATCTTGCATGTGTCTATCTAAAAATTAGTTTCTTTTAGGGAGTTTATTATTGTTCTCACATTTTTTTCTCATAACACCCTTCACTCCAAATGGATTCCTTCATTTTTTCACCCGTGATTGTCCCGAACACTGCTCAAGCTGGATTGTCATCTACCGGAAGGACGTCATAACCAATGCAACCTCTTCAACTTTGGGAATCTAATGTACTGGTAAGGGAATATCATCATCATGGTACTATCTCATCCTTGGAGGCTGACCGATAGGCTCTTTAGGTTAATAACAACCCCCCATCATCTAGTCAATGATGACTGATGATCAAGAAGTAGATGGTTCCAACCACCATCTTCAATCGTTTCATGTATTTATACCCAGAAAGAAAAAACCAGTCCCTCTCATACTATAGGGAGGTGGATCAATAGGCCACTTCTAGCCTCAAATTAGTGATGTAGGATTCCTTCCCAAGGACCCACCAAACAATCAATTCCATCAGAGTCAAACAGTAGTGAACCCTGAATATGATAGGGGTGTTGCCTTTGGATGTTCGGCCTAGGTCCCTCAGACCTAGGCATGTAATATGAACTACAATGTACAACTCTTGATCAACATTGAACAAGTTCCTACCTTTCCCCCTTGGAGAATTTCATCAACCTAAATCGATGGAAAACAATGAGAGGTCACAAACACCTGTCATCACTAATTATGCTGCCTAGAAGACTCATCTGTCAATGATCCACCAATCCCACAAGGAAAATCCAGTGGAGTAATGTGAAAAGAAATAAATAGCTTTTAAAAAAAATATCATCTAGCCAACATGCTCGTTTGACTACATTTATGAAATCCCTCCAATCAAATGTGGTGGAAACTGGTAAACAATAACAAACACTTTCTTACACTCACCAATTCTTCATGGAGTCTCGTTCGACAATATTAAAGATGTATTTCAACCATGATTGAAAAAAAACATCCAAAAGATATATAAAACTACCATCATTCATCAATCCTACCATCAGTCCCATTTGGAAGCACCTAGAGAAGTCATTTGGAAAGATCTGATGACTAATCTGCGGCAGACACAACTCTCTGCCCCCATACATGAGTAATACCAGTTAATAGTTATAGGAAAATGATGAAAGATGTAGGAACATACACCTAATATAGATAAATAATGGACGTATATTCCCTTTTCTACTGCTGAAGTCACCAAACACACCTTAACAATGGTTAAAGGGCAGACACAAATTCCTACCCATATTCTCGAAGCATGCCAGAATATCATAACAACAACTTCAGAAACACCAGGAGAACAAACATATAAATCTATCCCCACACATGGGATGACACATTGGTATTCCATCCCGGATAAGATACATACTGATGTTCCAGTCCGAGAGGGTTATGGGGGAATGCTACCCCATATCTTATGGGAAATAGGATCACTAACATACACCCTTTCCAATTGGAGGTAATCAAACCATTCTGATAGTCAATCCAAGGCAAGCACATACACCTGCCCATGATAACCACTTCTCCCATCAAGTGGTCCTAACTATGTGAATGAGAGTATCCAAGAATAAGTCTCTCAAAACACAGTTGTAAAATCAATAGTTAACCAACAATCTGGCTCTTCTTAATGTTGTAGTTATTGAATCCCTCAGACATTTATATATTGTATCTCAAGACCCTACCCTCTTATTACCGAATTATGGGAGTAGTAGAAGTAATTATGACATCCCCATCAAACACTTCACCATGAAGGCTTGCTTCATTAAAATTAATTCAATCCAGAGAGCCTATCTCCGGATGAGAGCCACAACAACCCTCTTTGTGTCCAAAAGGCTAAGGATCAAGGGGATTTATCACTTATAGTAATCCAACATGGTGGCCCTCCCCATGATGGAATTTGATGAGAATTTTCTCTCCACATTAGTGTTTTTCATTGTCAATATAATTCTATAATTGAAAATGTAGTATTGAGAAAGACCGCTTATCTCGAGGAACTTTCCAACAAAAGGTCAGTCATTTCTGATTCCTTGTCATTAACAGGTGACATAATTTTCCAACCAGAACATATCTTAATTGAAAGATCATTCTCAGAACCTCACCTGGGTCATTTTTCCTATAATACACTAGAGGAAAAATGAATGATTCCATTATTTTTAATAAAATAGTCGATAAGTATCCACTCCGGTCAGACCAAGTGGAGAAACTGATAGTTAAAGATTATGATGATATGTTAAACATGAGAAAACAATTTGCTAAAGGAGATGTACCAGCCAGATTCTGGACTTTGGAAAACACTAAATATAACATTCCTGAATGGATAGAAGAATATTTCATTCATGATGTCCACCTCAACTTATGGAAGACTCTCCATCTTTTGAAAATCAATGTATTTCCATACAATGAATATAAAAATCAAGTAAAGGTAATAGAAGGGTTTCAATGCCAAATTTACCTGGAATATCTCTCTGTTTCCCAACATTCATTGGTTTAAAATCAACAGATAACCCTTTAGAGTGCATGCCTTAATGATCTAAATAGTCTATTCCATTTAATTTCTGATACACCATCCGGTGTTCGTATCAGAGGATGGGGTGTACCTAGAGAATTACATTTTACTACACTCCAAAATTAGCCACGTCTGCGAAATGTTGTCTCATGCAATGTTATTTCCCACAATTAGCTACAATCAACATATTTTGTATGTAATCAACTTAATTCTCAAGACATGCCTCAACTAGATCTCATCAGAGCCAGTCCCAATGAAATCAAGCCATTGAGATACTTTTGCACCAAGAATATGATAATATTTAGAAGACCTCCCGCTTAGTGGATACCAGCCATCATATGGTGCAAATAACTGAAATAACATAGGGATCTTATGAAATAGGTGATTTGAGTGATTGTAGAATAATGCACCCAGCTAATGTCCGAACCAAAATTCACAAAATCTGAAGTGCAACAACACAAATCCTAGCTATAGGAGTTCAAGAGCCACCCCAACCTATAGGGTTAGGGTCTTGTTTAATTCTAAACTTGAATTCAATAAAAAAAATGATGGTTTGAAGAAGAAGGACCAAAACAGCCCCAACCTGCTGGGCTGGGGGAATTTTCGCATATATAATACCCTCATCAATAAAAGTCTATTTTCTCCCGATTAGGGAATAATCCACAAAGGGAGCACTCAACTGAACTATCCAAGGATTACCTTCAGGTAACTGTCCATAAAATAGTTCTAAGGAATTCGTCATATAGGAAAGCAGAGTCTCATGAAAGATATAGTAGGAGACGATCTTACCAAGATATTGATTGAATACCATAAATTCATTATGCGTCAGAAAATATCATTAACACCATTGTAGAAGATCCTCTAGAAAATGTTTCTAGTTCAGGGGAATTAGAGGATGAATTTCTTATTCATAATATTGTACACACTAAATAAAATAAAGGAAGTGTGTATACATGAAAGCAGAGGAATACCTAGAATCTAGGTATCCCCTCAAGTAACCAACTCTCACCCCTTTGAAAAGTATATAACAAGGGTAAAGGTAAAATTGAGATTACCTCTCACTTTTCCACATTAATCTCTTTCACTTGAAGAAATATTTTCACAACAAGAAGAGGATATGAATGAATTAAAAAGGCTAAATATTGTGTTACTTTGAAGAATCATTTCTACTAGACATACTCCCCATGAAGATCCTCAACATGAAAATCCTTTAGGTTCTCCTTAGAAAAGAGGATTTGTGGTAACTACATACGTGGATAATGAATTCCCTCCATTGGGTACATAGCCAGGGTAGAATCATACACATCTTTATAAGCATGTCCCTATGGGTTATCCAATAAAAATACCAGTACCACCACCGGTGGTTTTGCCAATCGTTGCACGAGTTCATGCTTAATCTAATGTACATGTATAGGTCCCAAATAATCTGAATATTCCCCAAATTCATATGAAATCAATTAATGCATTAACAACTCTTTTGGAAGCTATGGTAGAATGGAATGTGAAATTTCATCCAGAAAAGATAGCTTACACTAAATAGGTGGATCTGATCCCCCCACCATATTTTGTGAATACTACATTCCAAATCATTAATGGTTCATGATATCCAGAGCAACACATAACACATTTTGTTTCTCGTTGTGATCCCATGAATGAGACTCCTCAAAAACAAGAAGTAGTAAATCATAGGTTCTTTGTGCAGTCATTATAGAGACCAGCTTTTGTCTTTTGTCTAATATATGGGAAGATCTTCGTCAGAAATGTCTTCTTCAATTCAGCTCAATATTGGAAAAGACAATAAGTTTTATAATACAACTTGAAAAAAAAGGAAAAATGAAAGTTTTTTAGATTTCATTGATTGATGGAAATGGTTAAAATATTCCTTAAATATGGCACACCCTTAAGAAGAGTTTCTTCCATTTTGTGTGGAAAATATGCGTGATGAGTTACACACACCAATTATTCTGATGAAATTTACAGTATGGTTTGGAGGCATTGCTTTAATTGACCAACAGGTGGAGGATTCATTTGTGGAAACTAAAACTAAATCTCATGTAATTACGTTAGATCTGGGAAAGATAACAGGGAAATAAGAGGCTCACACTCAAGAAAGAACCTGTATGTGATTCTACGTCAGAACCTTTATCATGTCGACGGGCTCCACCTCCCGATCATCAGCAACAATGACCACCTTGTCAAGATGATCAAAGATACCAAAGGTCAAAACTATTTTTGGAGTTAAATGAAAATTTTTATTCCTTCCAGAATGAAAAGGTTCCATGTTACTTCATATCATCTTTGGAAAACAACTTTCTTTAGTAACAAAGTTTGAAGAAACCAAATAATGAAGAATATGGAGATTTTTCAAATTTTTCTCTCTTTTACAAGATGTTGGGGACTCCCATTCATGGGTTTTTTTCAATAGCCTCCTGAAAAAGTGGTAGACTCTAGAAAAGTGATACTAAAAAGTTCATCATCCTATGTAGCATGTGTTACTTCTACTAATATAGAGCATGAATTAAAATTCTAGGAAGTCAAAGGTCAAAATATGAAGAAATATGATTATTGGATGATCAGAAAAATGATCAGCTGAACTCATGCTATTATGAAAACATTTTTGAATCAACAAATTGTTTCTTCTTCCCCTACCACCAAAAATAAAATGCATTCATCAAAATATAATCCCTTCAAAGGTCAATTCTCAATTAAGTAACCTGATCAGAATGAAAAAGGCCAGTCAGAAGAAGATGAGATCATATCTAGGCCAAAATTTTCCTTGAATCTGGTAGATTTCATGCCATATATTTCCAATGGATGGGAACCCACCCACCAAAAGGAACTACCAGAACTAACCTATCATGAAGAATATTCATTAGATGAAGAATTGATCTTTGGTTCTTTCAATGTAATCAACTTAATAGATCACTATGTCGATTTTTCCTCGGGTTATAATTAGCATTGGTTCCTTGAACCTAACTGGGGAACTAGAGAATAATTCTAAGGTTGAGGATACATGGGGATACATGTTTATTCTAGAAGACACTATTTTAAATCAACCCATACTCAAACTGTATATACAATGGAAACTTGTATGATATCCCTTCAACGGGCTCAAAAAGATCAAGGAGATTCTTCCACGCATGTCAGGTTTAGTCCGGACATGATTATTTTGGAGGACCAATTAATGGTTACCCCATATTTCTGTTCAGTAATGATATAGACCCATCCAATTTAATCTACCAAATCTAGGAGTATTTCCAGCTTCTAATCAGACACAAGGTACATCTATATCAGGTACGTCAACTTCCAAGTCACCAATAAAACCGCATCTCCATTCTGGGAAATGAAAAACACTGGACTAAAATATGATGTTTTGAAACAACAAGCCCATGTACTAGCCTTGTTTTCAATTTTTGATTCCTAGAATCTATCAAAAAATCTTTGAGAAGCACTTATTGAGGCTTGGTCACATCCCTAAGAGTTTGAAACCGAAGTGGTTGCTACTGAGGTTTACCATATAGAGAATGATCATACAGAATGTCATGCAGTTATATATTTTATAGATGAAAATGAAGATATAATTATATATGGGCATATCAGGCCCTTGTATCTATCTGGAAGGGTCAATGACATAGACATCTGACTAGAAATTATTAATAATGTCTTAAGAGTCAACCTCATACCTATTCATACACTTCTTCGATTGGGCCGCACTAAATCTAACTTATCTCCTTCCACATTAATTTTTCAATGTTATGAAATGAATGATCAAGAACCTCTGGTCAATATTACACTCAGAACATAGTTCAGATATCTTTTTTCTAATTCATATTTTGTGGTTTTCCATCAGGACACAACCTTTAACATTATTCTTGGTAGGCCTTACATACATCAACATGCATCCATACCTTCGTCATACCACCAACGTCTCAAGTACTATTTCATTGGTCAATTTTGAACACTGTATTATGACATGGATCCATTAAAAATGTGTGTATCTTAATACATTGAGGAATAATTTTATCACATGAAGGGATTGAGGTTCATGATAAAGGAGGTAAGTTGAATCATAGCTCCAAATGGTCTGGAAAGGATCCAATAAAACCCATTCAAACATTGGAGTATAGATTATGTGTTGCCTATCAGTCAAATTGATTGTATAAACCAAAATCTGAACACTCATCTGGTGACTCCCATAATGTCAATTGCGGCAATAAATCCTGACAACATGGTTAATATTGTTGATTTACCAATCAGTAATGGAAGGTTAAATGGAGATGTCTTCATTTCATCCACTGAACATCAGAAAGCTTATACATTACCAATAAGACTATAATATTTTGTATCAATACTATATGAATACAATGATTTTGATTACCAACCCATCATCTCATCTTTATTACTCCAGGAAGACCCTTCATCATCTGTATGGTTATAAATGGTGGACTCTTATTTAGGATGTCCAAATACTAACTCCTCTCCATGAATTGATTGTTTCTCTTTACCATACACTATGAAAGTATAAATAGAAGAAGATAAATGTACGTAAGAAGAAGAGAAAGATCATTGGGATGATCTTCCTAAATTTGATGAAGGTGTCTCTACCATTGTGGATATGGTCATAGAAATAAATCTGGGAACAAGATAAGATCCACACCCACTCTAAATTGTGGGGCAATGACTTCAGAAGAGAAAAAGGTGTATAACTCACTTATAAAAATAATTGAGATATATTTTCTAGAAATTATACAGAAATTACAAGTCATTATCCAGATGTAGCCACTCATCATTTGGGTTTTCCAGAAGAACATCGTGGATTCAAGCAGGCAGCAAGAAGAACACAGCCGACTCATGCATCTAATATTAAATATAAAATTGATAATCTTATCAAGGATAACGTTTTTAGGGAGGCTCAATATCAAATATGGATAACAAAAATTGTCCCATTTAAAAATAAGAATGGTAAAATCCAAGATTCCATTGATTTCATAGATCTTAACCTACATTATCCTAAAGATGAATTTCAAGTTCCAATCATGGAGCCTTTAATTGATGCAAGAATTGGCTATAAATATATTTACATCATGGATGGATACTATAGGTATAATCAAATATGCATGGCTCTAGAGGATACAGATTCTATAGCCTTTATATCCCCTCATGGTTTGTTTTTCTATCATGTAATTTCCATTGTCTTAATGAATGTAGTGAAATGTATGAACGTGTCATGCACCATGTCTTTGAAACATTTTTAGGAAAATTTATTGAATATTATAAGGATTATATGGCTGTTAAATCCATATAGTGTTACAATCACTTGGATGATCTGGAAACCATATTCAATAAAATTCGACAATAAAATTTGAATATGAACCCCTAGAAATGTGCTTTCAGGGTAATGTCAGGAAAATTCCTTAGCTTCGGAGTATTCCATCGTGGAATCAACATTGATCCTCACAAAACAAAATTACTCCTAGGAATGTGACATCCTAAAAATTTGATAGTATTAAGAGGACTTCAAGGACACATGTCCTATATTTAGCGCTCCATCGCATGTTTGGTAGGAAAGTGTATTCCCTTCACTAGTTTAATCAAGAAAGAGTCACCTATCAGTGGAATGAAGACTACCAAGAGCAATTTGATGCACTCAAGAAATATCTCTTGATCCCACCTTTATTAATGCCATCTATTGAATGAAGACCAGTTGTTCTCTATGTGACTACTTTTGAGTGATCACTAAATGCCTTCTATTACCAAAATAATGATTTTGGGAATGAGAATAGACTTTACTATCTCATTCACACTATTCCTGGAACAGAGACTCAATATTCAAGTATCGAGAAGTGATTCATGGCATTCATCTTTGTAGTTCATAAATTGAGGCACTACCTGCAACTTCATGAGGTCCAATTAGTGTCTCGTAATAACCCACTAAAATTTATCCTCAGTCATCCTACGATTACAGAATTTTTTCCATGGTGGGAAGTTATTTTGAAAAAATTTTATATCTAGTTTATGGCTCATAAGGTATTAAAAGACCAAGCATTGGCCGATTTCCTTGTCGAACATCCATCTGCAGAAGATACATCATTGAATACTGAACTTCCTGATGAAGAGGTATTCTCTATTCAAGATAATCACCAAAAATGGGAAATGTATATTGATGGTGCCTCTAGAAGTCTAATAGGGATGAGAATAGAAAACCCTAAACTCAACAATATTGGGTAGGTAATTGTACTTAACTCTCTAGAAAAGGTAGTGTTTCCTTATTCCTTCCTGTTATTAGAAGGAGTAAAAAAATGAGGAAAAATATCATGAACTCATCACATACTGGAATTGGAACTCCAAGTTCATGTGAATCACCAGTATGTGAAAGGTGATTCGGAGTTGGTAATAAAAAAAATAAATGGGGATTATGCTATTAAAAAAGAAGATTTATTCCCTTTTTGTGATTATGTTAGAGGGTTAATTGATGAATTTCATTTAGAGCACACATTGTACTATGTCTTGCGATCAAAAAATGCCCAAGCAGATGCACTGGCTAATGTAGGAACAACCCTGGAAGATCTAAATTGAGAAGAGACAATAATCATTATTTCCAATCGTCATGTGGTCTCACCTTTTGTTCAAACTAGAATATAGGAAATTTCATAAATTAGCCTTATTTCTATGCCATATGGTCATACCATGGGATGGATGACACCCATCATGGAATACCTTCAAAATAGAGTATATCCACCAAACAGAGCTGAAAAAGAACATATTCAATGATGAGAGTCCAATTTTACTCTGTACGATAGTCCAGATCACCAAAAATCCTCTTCAAACAAGTATTTGATGGAATCTTCTCCGAGTGTATTAAATGAGAAGAAAATGCAGCTGTTAAGTAAGAAGTACAGGCAGAAGCTTGTGGTGATCACCAGTCTTGGAATATGATTTAAGATCAAATCCAAGGGCTTGGAAACTTTTGGCCTTCAGAGATGCAAGATTTCACAGATTTCATTGTGAAATGGCATCCCTTCAATGTTCATGACAACTTCATTCATCAAAACCAATAGTTTCGACATATAGATAAATACTCCTCATCATTTTCCACATGGGGAATTGATGTCGTAGGACCTTATCCTCCAGCTACGGCTAAGCATATCAAGTATATTCATACTGCAACAGAATTCTTCTCCAAATGGGATAAGACAATACCTCTCAATGAAATCGAAGGAAAAAATCATTGTTATTTCTTTCAAAACTAAAATAATCACCAGATTTGGTGCCTCTTATACTATATTGATGAAAAATGGTAGCAATTTATGTTCATTTGAGGTAAAGAAGTTATATCAGGATCATAATATCAAATCTAACCATTCATATCACTATCATGTGATGGACAATGGATACATAGAAGATTTCAATAAAACCCTTCCAAACATACTATAGAATATGGTGGATAAATATAATAATGCATGGCCTAATAAACTATTAAATACTTTATAGGCTTACCGGACTACTACCCATACTATTTCTTATGAAAATCCATACACATTAGTGTATGGAACATAATTTGTGTTACTAATTCAAATTCAACTACCTTCACTCTGAGTTTCAATCTTTGATCAGTTTTCTACTGATGAAATCTATTAGAAATATTTTTATGATCTGGAATGAATAGTTGAAAAAAGAATGCATACATTGCCTTATTTTGAAGCCTATTAGAACAGATTATCATGATATTTTAACAAAAAAGTTCACCTCAATTAATTTCTTTAAGTATAATTGTTATTGGCCCTTTTTGGATACAATGATACTAGGAAAGAAACCAACAAATATTGAGCAGAAGCAGGAAGGACCTTTTCCATACATAAGCTCTACTCAAATAGAGCTCATTCCTTAATCTCAATGGATAGAGAGATTATTAAAACTCCAACCAATGCAAGATTCTTGAAGAAATAATTTTTGTAATAGCACATCATATCCTTGCATCGTGACTCTAAACTACACAACATAATGTCTTAGATGAAAGACATTAAATTGTGTAACAACCATAAACGTCCATGATCCATGACGATAAAATACATAGCATCTTTTTCGTTGTCACATGATGTTAAAATGTATGACATCATATTTCCTTGTTACATGACATTAAACTATATAGTTAACATCTTCTCTATTTGACATTAAGAGATTCAACATTCAAGCATCATTAACATCATTTCTACTCCTTAATGGAAGATGAGCTCCATTCCTTCCTATATTTGAGTCAGATCATCATAGGTGCCTCATTTCAAGAACTATGTGTGGCTTGATTCTCATCCACATAAGATACTTAGAGTTGTCTAGATCATCAATCTTGAGCCCATCCACAACCAAAAAATTTATTTACTTTTTCCTCCTCCTATATATGAACCTGATCTATACAGAGTGCTCTTTTAAGATACATGACTTGATTATTATACCATATTGTTTCATAAATTTAAATCATTCTTCTAGAATGTGTTCAATGATCCCATATCTCAGTGTAAACTCAATTGGTGTGGGAAATGATTGTTTAATAACTATGTTCTTCTTGATTCTCATTCGTATGAGATACATAGAGACACCTAGAACTACAATCATGGGCCTAACTCCAATGAAAACCCCCTTTATTCCCTATGATAGAGTCAAACTTGCATAGGTAATTTTGAAAGAAATACGTATGGCTTGATTACCTTCCATATGAGATACATAGAGACCCCTAGGATTAATTCCTTGGTCCAGTCACAATATTCCCTTGTTTATGTCCTAATCACTTCATGTCCTCACTCCATGACTCTAAACTTCACAATATATTATTGATTCAAAAGAAATAGGTAAAGTCGCCATTTTACATTTTAGTCAGATCAATGTAAAGGAATCCAATCTCAGGGAAATTATTAGTTCAAATATTTCTCATATTCATTGAGCATTACGCCTTCCATATTTTACACTCTTAATCTTGAATATTTTAAGATCTTCATAATGTTTCTTATGGTTTTTGGTGAAATAGTTTCTAATATATGTGTTTCTGACGCTTTCTCCGGGGTGCGCGCACATCCGTCCGTGGAGGAGGACGTGCTGCGCTTGTTGCCCCGCGTTCCCTCTTTCCAAAGGCGGGCGGCATTCGCTCCTTATTCAGGGACGTCTTCTCCTTGATCTAAACAGGATGATGGGATGTCGGTTCATCCTTCTGTGGATTCCTCCTCAGAACTCGTCACCTAGTCTGGGTCTCCCTCATAGATTTACTTTGTAGTTCGTGAAACTCTTCCCAGTGCCATGTCTCCATGGACGCCAGTTAATTACACTGCTTCTGTTGGGACATTCCAAAGGGTCCGGTCAGGGCAGCAACCTTCAGTCAGGGGAGTAGTCACGTTGAGGCATCAGTAGCGTGCCTGGATGCTGGGGAACCTGGCATGTCTATCTATTATCCCTAGTCATAGGGCTTCTCGAGGGTGTGGAAGCCCGAGGCATCCCCCATCGAGCGCGGGGAATTTTATGTCATAGACACATATCTGAGGTTTTCCTCAGCTTCCCATGTTTAACACAGGGTATGCCGCGATTTTAACATCCAGCGGAGACGGATCAACCAAACCGGAGTATTATCTAGGATAGATCGGATTGAGGTATTCCCCTTGAAGGGATGCCGATACCAGGGTCAGCCCATGGGCGGCTGTGAAGAGGAGCGTACCTACATGGTCTCACCAAGATATGACGGTCCGGACGAGAATCAGGATGGGTGATAGGTGGATGAATGGAGTGGAGGGGAGTGAAATGGGACCATTGCAGGGGCGATGGTGAAGTTGGGATTGAGCCTTGAAGAGGCTTCCTACGTATCCCCGTGGCTGGGAATCAAAGTCTGCGTAGTTCGGGATGGTGCAGGTAAATCGACATGAAGGTGGACCTTGTCCTGATGAATGTCGTCAGCGAACCAATGTGAAGGTGGACCTTGGTCTGATGAGAGATGGGCTTGAACCTCGGGGAGGCTTCCTACGTACCATGCCTTGACATGGATCAAAGACCCCATAGTTCATATGGGGCTTTGTCGGTGAACCGATGTGAAAGTGGACCCAGGGGTCCATTTGTGGTGGGCTTGAACCTCTGGAAGGCTTCATACGTACCATGCCTCGACATGGATCAAAGTCCTCGTAGTTCAAATGATTGATGGGATACAGTTTATCGTCATGCGGGACGGTAGTGAACCCTGACGTGAATGAACGACGGGTGGTGGGTGTCGGAGAACCGACGTCAATGATGGACCTTGGTCCGATGGGAGATGGGATTGAACCCTTGGGAGGCTTCCTACGTACCATGCCTTGACATAGATCAAAGTCCTCGTAGTTCGGGTTGGTCACAACGGCTTGCCGTCGGACTAGGATGCAGTTTAAAGTCATGCTGGACGAAGGTAGAATTCGATTTGAATGATGATGGGTGGTCTTGAACCTCAGGAAGGCTTCCTACGTACCATGCCTTGACATGGATCAAAGACCATGTAGTTCATATTGAAAATGGGAGGGGGCTTGGCACACCGACAAGGAGACGGTCTGGGCCAATGATTGTTGGGCTTGAATCTCAGGGAGGCTTCCTACGTACCATGCCTTGACACAGATCAAAATCCTCATAGTTCAAGTTGGGTGAGTCACAACTGATTTTCATTGGACTGGAATGTATTTTAACATCATGATGGATGCATGTTGAACTTGACGTGAATTGGATAATGTGTGGGCTTGAACCTCGTGGAGGCTTCCTACGTACCATGCCTTGACATGGATCAAAGACCTCGTAGTTCAGGTGGGAATGGGTGTGCAGTTTAATGTCATGCGGGACAAGGGGGGGAATACAGTTTAACGTCATGCTGGACGAGGGCGAAACTTGACGTGAATGAACGACCGAGCAATGTGTCTTGAACCTCATGGAGGCTATCTACGTACCATGCCTTGACATGGATCAATGTCCTCCTAGTTCGCTATGGGTGGGGCTCAGGGTCGGTGCTCACTCTAAGCCCACGTGAGTCATGCTCGGTGTGAGAAACAAGAAGTTGCAAGGACTTGACGATCACGTCGCGAAGGATGTGTCCGTGAGAAGCGAAGAGGGGCCTATGTGTTAGGCGGCCCATGGTACTGGGACTTACTCCAGGATAGAGGCCCATAGTGCGACAAAGCGCAGCGAAAGAGGGATTTGGGACCAATGATGGGAGGTGCCTCATTCCCTATCACGCCCTCCACTGACCATGGTAGTGGGGAAGTACGGAGATGCAGAGGTGCATCCATCCGTTGGGGAACTAGGGTCACCCTTCTCCTGAGAACATACGCCACTCCAATAAGGAGGATATCATCCCTTGTGGATGGGTGATTCCATTCCTGTGGAGACGAGTGGTTTAAAGAATGTTCGAGCTGGGGGACCCTTCATGAGAGGCACGAGGTTGGGTCATAGTTTAACGTCATGTGTTGAGGACGTGGTGCTTGGGAGTTTAACGTCCTACAGCTCAGACGAAGCGGGTTCACTCCGCACCCCTAGGACTTACATAACAGGTACCCTCTGTTCCTTGGGGAAGGGAAGGTACCAGTAAGGCCATGGTCAAGGGGGGTTGTGGAATGAACCATCAAGGGGTCCACGTTAGCGTGGCTATGCGAAGAAGAAATAGATGTTACCGTGCCTATGCGAAGAAGCATTAGGCGAAGCAACGCTACGAGTGGTATTGTCCATGGGACTTTGAAGTCACATCGTGCAAACCTGGAGGGTCGCACGGGAGGAGGAATTGCTAAGAAAAGGAGTGTGCTTCGTGAAGTGGAGTGCCTTGGCCTTTGCATGGGGCATAGGTGTGAGTGGAAGGTGCTTCGGGAAGTGGAACAGTGTTCGCGGAGCACTGCCTCGTGAAGAAGAGGTGCCTCACGAAGCAGGGTTCTGCGAAGCAGTGTGCTTCGCAATGTGGAGCGATCCTGCCTTAGCATAGAGATCAGTAGTACAGGTTGGGTATTTCGTGAAGCATAAACGCTCCGCGGCTTCCCGGGTTCCCGTGGGAATCCCCTTCCTTCGCGAATGCCCTTGAGCTTCGCGAAGGGAATCCCTCTTGGAAGAGGGGCTCAAAACGAGACAAAGAAAAGGCATCTCGCGAAGTAGAAGTACCTCGCGGAGCTCATGATTCCCGGGGCAAAGAGTGCTTTGCGATTCGGGAGAGTAGAAGCCAAAAGGTCGGATTATCCATCCTCGGGACTCAGGGGGGAGTCCATTATTTATAGGGAAGGGGTGCCGCGAAGCAGAACTCGCGCGCCTCCTCAGGTGCTTCGCGGCGCACTCGCGAACGTCAACATCGTCCGTGGAGGGTAACCGGCTATGGAGCTTCGCGGCGGGCTCGCGAACATCAAATGCGTTCATGGAGATTTACTGCCTCTGGAGCTTCATGGCGGGCTCGCGAATGTCAAATGTGTTCGCGGAGGGTTACCGATTCTGGAGCTTCGCACGGCCGCGATGATCGGGGCGCTTCGTGTCGGTGCTTCGCGTCGGTGCTTCACGAGGCAGCGCGCCAATCGTCTTTTTCGTTCCTTCCTTTCGGGCCATATTTTGGTGCCAAAAAATGACCCCCCTCAGACTTGGAGCCGCGGAGGGTGAAGGGTAGTAGTCTGAGGGAAAATCGCCAAAATTTTCGGTGGTTCGCGATGCAGCGACGCGAAGGGGGCCAGCGGTGCTGACCGGGGCCACGGATCTGCACGCACCGCGATGCTCCGCGCGGGTGAGGCATGCCGCGATGCTTTGGGGCTGCCTCCTATAAATAGGGGGGTCGACCTCTTTTGAATTCATGTGACTTACTTGTATTTTTGTGCTCTCAACTTCGCGAAGCTCCGCGTACTCCATGATAGCCCTTCGCGAATCGAACTTTGCTGCGAACCGCGGGTCTCCGACTCCGCGTCCGCGCCAAACGAACTTCTGCTTGTCGGCCTCGGCCAGACTTTGCGGCTTGGTTTCACGACCGATCTTCGCGATTCAGCTTCACGATTCAGCTTCGCTGTCTAGCTTTGCGATCCAGCTGAAAAAAATTCTTTTCTGAAGGCCAGAATCGAAATGGCCCATCAAGAGGCTGTATTGGGGGTGCTTGTAGATGCTGCTCTTCGGGATGAGATGGCCAACTGTCCAGGCCTGGGGGAGATGGTTCGAAGCCACTCGGACCACACTTCTTTGATAGATCTACTATTGGAGGGTCAAGAGGATTATCCGCAGTGTAAGAAACTGCCATTGTATGGCTTCAGGCAGAGGGATGACGTCTTCATCCCTGAGGCGAGTAGGGACGAACCAGCTTGCTGGTTCAGGAGCACACCATGCCAGCACCAATGGTTCAGGGCGGCCGATGGTCATGCACGGGAGGACTTCAAACCCGTCACCGCTGACTGTCTCTACAACCATTTGAACGATATTGACGGGAATCCACTGCAACTGGAGACGTCCCCTCCCCTCTACTGCACCATGTTGAAGGCAGCTTTGCAGGATTCGAAGAAGGGATGGTCCGATGAGTGGGACCTGCGCCAGGGCGGCAACTTTACTGATGACTGGGCCTGTTCCTACTGGGTAGGCACCCCATGCGAGGAGTTCGAGGCCGAGCTGAGGAGAGTCGGGTTGTATGAGGCGGCATGGGCCTCCCAATTCCACATTTACCAACCAAAGCAACTAATGCCGGAACTGCTGAGCAGATGGTCGTCTAGGACCAATACCTTTCACCTGCATCACGGGGAGGTGGGCATCAGCCTGTGGGATGTCCACCAGATTTCTGGAGTTCCGATCTTGGGGGCCATGTATAACGAGTTCCTCCCCGTCATCAGCGCGTGGAAGGATACGGAGCAAATGCCGCGACTGGTGTCAGCGCTAATGGCACTCGTCCCATGAGAGGATAAGGAGGTAGTGAGGGATGTCCACTTTAGGTGATGGTTCAAATGCTTCCTGAATTTCCCAGAGAATCGAGAGTTCCCTCCGAGGCCTCAAACTTGTCCAAGGGTGGCCCAACGGGGAAAGGGTCACTCGTATTGGCGGGTCTTGGAGGACAACCAATGGAAGACTTGGGGTTTCAGTGTCAGCACTGAACAACATCTGATAGTCAGGCTGGTGGCGTTCATTGCGGCTCTCATCTATGGTTGGATCCTACCAGTGAGGGATACGAGCATGGGGGTGCGGCCCAGCTCGTTTATTATGGCGTTGATGTTGGCCATGGGGCAGCGGATCAATCTGGGGATTCCGATGCTCACCAAACTGTACAGAATGCTGTGGCACATTAGCGAGGGAAAGAAGCTGCCAAGGATATGCGGGCCCTTCCACCTCCTGTATAGGTGGATAGCAGCGCATATCATGGGGATTTACGAGTATCCAAACCCCATTTTGCCGTCGAGATAGAACTTCCGCCCCTCCATCCGGAACGCGGCCGGGAGCTTCCCGTTCAAACCAGCCATTCCGATGGTGATGAATCGGGTTTGGAGGGAGGATGAGTTTAATTTCCACCCCTTCCCATTGCCGACAGGGATACTTACTGATGACGGGCGGGGAATGGAAGAACATCGGGCTTACCTCCTGGCTTTTCGAGGTGGACTTTTGGTGGCACGGATAGATCGTGAGCCACTCTGCGAACCATACACCCCGCATCGGTTTGCGAGGCAGTTCTGGTGCCTCCAGCGATTGACCCCGCAGGTCTACTGGGAGGTGCGTCACGAGGAGCACCCGTGTGTGATGAGGCAGTTGTGGCTCATGTTCACACGGGAATATGGGAAGATGCGGATTGCATTTCCTCCATCCACCGCCGCTTTCGGATTGGTGAGTGAGTACGCCATCAGTTGGGAGGCTACTTACCCAGGGGAGATGCTGAAGCAACACACTATTCGGGTCGGTAACAGTGGCCCTCCTCGATCTCGAGGTCGGGGTCGGAGGGCAGCTAGGGCCGCTCGCGGTAGCGGGGCTTCCATGGCCACGAGACCCGCACCGGCCGAGGGTATGGCAGCAGCGGTGGATCCGGTGATTCCGGAAGATCACGACCATCCGGAGGGGCAGCCGCCGAGGGGATTTCGTAGGATATCTACTGAGGCTCCGGGGAAGCGCCTACGTCATATTGACATGGAAGAGGATGCCGTCTTCCTAGAAGCATGGGACATTTGGGATGTCAACCAGTAATTCCTCAGCCTACCCGAGATATGGGCCCACCTGAATCGTCTCGGGATGGAGTTACCGGGCATAAGCCCAGTTCGGGCTGGATTCATGGCGTCTCCTGCGGAGGCAGAACAATACCTGGACGAGCTGGAGGATTACGTCCACTCCAGTGGTGTCCCTCGCCCAATGACAGAACGGGTGAGGGTACTGTTGAATCAAACGGTCCCCCCACAGTTATCGGCTGCCGATCTGAGGGAGCGCTTCCCCCTGCCGGAAGAATCAGAGGACTCCTCTCGGGAGGATGAGGCTGGAGGAGGGAGCCTGTTGGAGGAGGGAGAGGTCGGAGACTGAGGCTCAAATTCCGACGAATTCGCAGAGGCTCTCGAGGTAGCATTCCAAACTTCTTTCCCTATGATCTGTCCTTGGGTCACTATGAACTTCTCACTGATGTTTGAGCCATGCAGGAAGAACTTGTTCGCAGTCCTCGTTCTTGCCCCTCGGCGGGTGATGATGCGGGACCTTCAGAACCCACGCCTATGGCTGCGTCTAGTTCCGCGTCTGGTGGGACCAGAGCACCCGAGGTGGCTCCTCCGGAATCTCCAGACCTTCCAACAGTATATGGAGGGCCTCACCTCGGGGTCCCGTCAGTACCGGCTCAAGAGCAGCGCCAGGAGGTCGATCTTCGTAAGTCTCCTTTACCGCTTCCCATGTCGTCATATGTAGACTATGCCTGCCAACTAACGTTTATGTCCCTCTCTGTCGTATAGTTCTCCGACTGGTGTGGGCTGCTGCGGCAAGACTGGTCGGGATGTCTGGTGGCGTCCCTCCAAGGGGCATGCCGGTGATGGTGGTGATAGTCCCCCCATCTCCTCAAGCTGCGACGCACATTATCACTGGCGGGACCACCAGCAGGGTCGCACCCGAAGTCATTGAGGTGGACTCCGAGGAAGAGGATCAACCGGTCGGTCCCAGTCTTGTCGTGCCTGCTTCGACGCCAGGTGTCGTACTGGATTCAACACCAGATGTAGATCCTGCCGAGGATTTCTTGCGAGCGTATCCCACGTACGAGCCTGCCAATCGTGCGGACTGGGACGAAATGGCCTCCGACGAGGAAGACAGCAGCATAGTCTGTCGTCGGTCGTGGAAGCTAATCACGCCCTTTATCAAGGACACTCCCTAAGCGCAATGGCTGGCCGAAATGGATAGACTCCGCTCGTGGTTGTGCGAACTATGTGCTGGGGGAGTGGATGCCCAACGTCCTCACGCACTCAACCGAGATCTTATGGATGAGAAGATCCGTGAGCATGATCGTGGGCTCAGCGTGGGCTGGAAGCGGAGGAAGGAAACCAGCATCAAGAAGCTCCAGGAGGATGAAGGCGAGGTCCAACAGATGCAGACCCGGGCAGACGAGCTTTCAGCCTCTCTTGATGCACAATCTGAGTTGGTCTCACCGTTGAAGGCCCAGCCGGCAGAGGCAGAAGAGCATATGGGGAAGATCTCTAGAAAGATGGCTGCCGTTCAGGCTGAGGTAGAGAGGGCCAGGGCCAAGGCTGACGAATTATGCCCCACCGCTGCTGAGGAGGTGCGGGAGCTGAGTCAGCGGCAGCAAGCTTTGGACGCCACAAGCGAACGGGTGGCGGAGCTGCAACGCTCTTTTGACGGGGTCAACCCGTCCATGGGGGGAGTCAACCCCCGGGTATTGTAACAAACCAAAGACCTTTTATTAGTACTTTCATGCTTCAAAAAAAATTCCTTTCTTTTTTTTGAATTCCGTAGCGTGCACGATTTCCTCTGTTTGAATCGCCTTGTTACATCCCTACAATGTTTTTGGGACGTTCGGCGACAATTCCCCAAGCCCACGTGGGTCGAGCCCGATGTGAGAAATAGGAGATAGTTTCCCTCTCATACCACCTAACATAGGAGTGGGGACCATGCTCCTGGCATCCAGGATTCGGATTACCAGTCCAGATTTCTGAAAGACGGAAGAGGCTTGATCGGAGAAGGAACTTCCAGGATAGCCGAATTACCGTTTTTTAGCGTGCTCTTATGCACGAATGGGGCAACACCAGGGGTTCTTAAATCGGTCCAAACAGATGAAAATGGGATGTGTGAATCACGATAACCAAGATTCGGAACACTGTGGGGATGGAGTGACAATAAGGGACAACTGTTAACCTTGGAGGAGAAGCGGTATCCTTACTGTGTTAGCCTGTAATGGGGACAACAAATGAGGGTCGACCGTTGACCATGTTCAAAACACGGGACCATGTCACAAGTGTTTTCGATCAATCCTTCGGGACTTTGGCCCAAGATAGTGGGCAGACCATAGGTCGACATCCATACTGTTAGGGGGTCCTTCAAGACATGACCCGTCTTCCGGAACATTGGCCCAGGACGGTAGGTGAGCCGATGCGGCATGAGACCAGGCCTTTAGGGGGTTCCTTTAGACATGAAAGAGGAAGAGGGTCCAAATAAGGGGCACGCAAAGCGTGGAATATGGAGTGATGGTTTGTCTAAACAGAATCCAACACTAATGTAATTACACCACCATGGTGGGAGTACGCCATATGGGCACATTGGTCTGATCATGGATCATTCCTTCTTTGGGTCAGGGCCTCTCTAGAGAGGGGGCCTGCCGCTTCCCAGTGGGATCTTGGGGCATCCTGAACTTTTTCAGGGCAAAATTGCAGCCACATAGTTTTCCCCGAGTATTCAAGCCAGAGGGCCGGAAATGGGGAGGAATAGGATTTTGCGATTCCTGGGGCTGGACCTGAGGCGAAATGCCCTGGTGTCTCTACGTATCCCATAAGTATGGGAATCATGCGTTGAGGACACATGGACTCTTGTAGTTTAACGTCATACGATAGGACGTGGAATAAAAGTGAAGATCCCAGGGAGCGTGTGGTGCAGTAGATATGAAACTGATGTGAATGAGGACTTGGAATCCAAATCACACCACATACCCTCGGAGGAAACTCTTCAGGTCGAGGGACCAAGAGTGAGGATTAGGCTGGGCCTGAATCAGAGTGGTCGGGCATTCCTATGTACCCCATAAGGATGGGAATCAAGCCATACGTAGTTCTGAAAGCGCAGTTTAATGTCATGCGGGATGAGGAGTAGCCCGACTGTGTTGGTGCACATCCCGCCAAAACTATTAAGCCCACGTGAGTTGTGATTGGTGTGGGAAACAAGCAGTAGTGGTGGGAATTTCCCAACATAAAAAGGGGCAGGTTAGGTCAAAGGGACGCTCGGTGAATACCGGAAAAATAACACTATAACGATCATTTAGCGCACCTAGATGCGCGAAGAGAAAGAGCCGAGTATGATGGAATTCCACTTGAACATGAGGAAGTGGAAATGTGTGAATCATGGCACTCGAGATTCAGATCACGATGATGGCGGCGTGACGATGGAGGATAACTGTTGACCGTGGCAGAAAACCAGTATCCATATCGCGTTAGCCTAGAATGGGGACAAACAAATGAGGGTCGTCCGTTGACCATGTTCGAATCACGGGACCATGTCACAAATGTTTCCAGATATCTGTAGGGACGTTGGCCCGAAACAATAGGAGGGCCCTTAGGTCCAGCATTCATGGAGAGCCCTTAAGCCTAGTAGCCATGTTGTCCGAGGGTCCTTTTGGACATGGAAGAGGATGAGGATCCAAATAGCGAGTTCACGAAGCATGGTCGTGGGATGAGGGGGATGCCCCTGTAGAAATCCCACACTTTGGACTCTTTATCTAAACACATCTAAATACAACAACGAGACGTATTAGATAGAGGGATAAAATTCCTTTCCCATAGGGAGATCATAGTTTAGGGTCGTAGAATTCGGACCAAGGATGGGAGGAGACATAAGGGGTACATGGTGCGATGAACAACCTGACGTTAATGAGGACGTAATCCCATATCACATTGCACGACCTCCTTGGGAGAGGATTTAGGTCAAGGGACCAAAAGAGAAAGTTAGGTTGGGCCCGGGGGGGAAGTGTTCGGGCACTCCTACGTATCTCATAAGGATGAGAATCAAGCCTCACGTAGTTCTTGATGGACCTTAGACCATAAACGGGTAAAAGGAGCAGGGTACGCATGGCATCAAGACCCGTCGTGAAGGAGTACATAATCCCTACTTACCATGCGTTCTCTGAGGAAATACTCGAGTCGAGGGACCGAACACAAAGGTTAGGCTGGGCCCACGGGGAAGTGCCCGAGCGCTCCTACGTATCTCATAAGGATGAGAATCAAGCCATACGTAGTTCTGGAAGGTGGCATGGTAAGATACCAGTGTCGGGGGAGAAGGGGAGTGTGGTGTGGCCCTTACACTAAAAGAAGCAGAATTTGATGAATCTTGTTTGTTTATTATGGTGAATGGTTTTTTTTTGTGAAGCGACGGGCCTATAATAGTAGGTCGTGATGTCGCCACAATGATCAAGCCATGATGGGTGTTGACAAATGGCATGGCACGTGACCAATACCCAACGTGATGTCCTCTACAACGAGGTCACCACAATGCAGTGCCGTTTTTCGTCGTGAGGCCAGGACGATAATGTCACAGTTTAGGGTCATATGATAGGACCAAGCATGCATTTTATCGTCATGCAACACAGACGTAGCAGAAACGATTCTAGGCGGGAAATGTGCGCAGTGTTATAAAACGCAATTGACGGAGACATGATCCGACATCAAATTGTACGCCAATCGGAGAGGGAGACCTTAGGCCAAGGGGCCTATATAGAGGTAAGAGGTGAAACAGGGATAGAGACTGGTTCCCTAAATGGGTTGTACCTGAAGACAAGGCGTCCGGGCGGTCCAACTTATCCCATGAAGATGGGAATCAAGCCACACGTAGTTCTGAAGGGTGCCTTTTAATGTCATGCTGGACAAGGAATAGGAGGGATAAATCTCAGAACGGGGGTGTACGTGGTGAAGCTATTTCAAACCCGATGTGAATGAGGACGTGATCTCGCACTACGCCACGCGGTCCCGTAGTCGGGGTCCTGAAGGCAGGACCAGAGAGGTGAATTTGCTGAACTCAAGATGGACCCAAAGACAAGGGGTCTGGGCATTCCTACGTATCCCATTAATATGGGAATCAATTTGAACATAGTTCCAGATGAGAATCTTAGTTTATGGTCTTAGAGCTTGGACTGTGGATGGTGACAACTTCCCGAGTAAGCACAGATGTCAACCCGATTCCTAAGTCCATGTGAGTTAAACACGGTGTGGGAAACAAGGGGGGTATCTTCGTCCTAATACTTGGGGCGAGTCAAACGGGAGTTGGTAGAGCCCCGAAGGACACATTTTACACTGCTTGTTCCCCCAACACGCGGATGTGCACGGAGGAAAAGTACCAAAAGTCTCGAGACTCCACTTGGACACGGTGAAGTGATGAAGTGTGTGAATTGTGCACCCGACATTTTGGGCCTAATGGGTTGGCGTGGCGATAGAGGAAAACTGTTAACCATGGTGGAGACGTAGCGTCCATATCGCGTTAGCCTGAGGTGGGAACAACAAACGAGCATCGCCGCTGACCATATTCGCAACGCGGAATTTTATCGATTTGTTGTTCAAAACCCTCGGGGGCGTTGGCTCGTAACAGTAGGAGAGCCCTTGGGCGTAGTATCCAGGCCGTTCATGGGGGTCCCTCTGGGTGTGAAAGATGATGAAAGCCCTGATGCAGGGATACAAAAAGCCTGGAAAGCGGGTGCGGACGTGTCCGAGTAAAGCTTGGCATTCCAGGTAATAAACCAGAGTACTCTTAGGCACATCAGTGAACTGCCGAAAAGGGATCGACGAAACAGCTCAGGAGGGAGAGGTACATGCGTGGTCATCATGAGATCAACGTGAATGAGAAAATAACCTCACGTCACACCATACACTCTTATAAGGGAGGACCTAGGCCGTGGCCCGGAAAGGCCAAGGGGACTGATGGTTAGGCATTAGTCAGGAAGGCCTGACCTGCTTGCAGTATAACGTCTTGCAATGAGGACGGGGATCGGGGACCCGAGAAGGCCAAGGGGCCTGAGGCTAGGCCTCATAAGGAGAGGCGTACGGCATGGTACACGATCCCAACATGAATGAGAACGTAGTCCCGCACCACACAATACACCCTGGGTAAGAGGGGACCTAGGCCGGGGGGCCCGAGAAGGCCAAGGGGCCTAAGGTCGGGCATCAGTCAAGAAGGCCTGACAGGCCTGCAGTTTAACGTCTTACATGAGGATGGGGGTCGGGGACCCAAGAAGTCCAAGGGGCCTGAGGCTGGGCCTCGTAAGAGGAGGCGTACGGCATGGTAAATGATCCCAACGTGAATGAGGACGTAGTCCCACACCACACCGTACACCCCTAAAGGGGAATCAGGATCGTGGGCCCGACCGCTAGCACCACTCGGGGGGAATTTTGTCACTTCAGGATGGGGAAGAACGAATCACTGCACTCAATGTTTGGGACATCTCGGGGTGGATCCGAAGATCCAGGACACTGTTGACCATGTTCAAAATACAGCGTTCCTATGGTGACCCGATATGGGAGCAACAAATGAGCGTCGACCGCTGACCAAATTTGCAACGCGGGACTTGTATCGGCTTATTGCTTGAAAACCCTCGGGGGTGTTGGCCCGTATCGGTAGGAGAGCCCTCGGGCGTAGTATCCAGACCGTTCTTGGGGGTCCCTCTGGGTGTGAAAAAATGATGGAATCCCAGTCTAGGAGTGGGTGAAGTATCGCTGTATCCATCCACGAAAGAGGAAAACATCTCTAGGGGGGATGTGCAGCTGGGTCGAGGCTTGATCAATGTGAGTTGGGGAAAAAGAATGCACCCTGCCATATCTTGACCCGAGGGGAAGATTTTGGCTTTTGGGCTGGGCCAACGGACGAAATGCCCGGGCGTTCCTACGTATCCCATTAGGACGGGAATCAAGCCATACGTATTTCTTGAAGGCCATGCAGTTTAGCATCATGCGGTAAGGACTTGGGGGGATAGAAGAATGGGAGTGGGCACATGGTGCGACCCTTACAATCCTTGTGCAAGCGGGGTTGTATGGTCGGGGATAAGAAAGCCTTCCCCTCGCTACACAAGGAGCCTCCGAGGAAACTATTCCCAGGGGGATAGTGGAAGAGAAAAGCTTGGGGCTAGGCTCAAGACGAGGTGTCCGAGCATTCCTACGTATCCCATGAAGATGGGGATCAAGCCATACGTAGTTCATGAAATGAAGTTTAACGTCATGCGAGATGAGGAGCATCTCATTTGGGGATATGTATGGTACGACGAGTAATCTGACGTGAATGAGTACATAATCCCATACCATACTGTACAATCCCGTGAGAGGGTAAGTCGAGGAAAACCAGCTCGCGGTTTAACGTCTCGCGGTGAAGACGGGGGGGCCAGGGGCCTGAGGAGGCCAAGGGGCCTGAGGAGGCCAAGGGGCCTGAGGCTGAGCCTCGGTCAAGAAGGTCTGACCGGCCTGCAGTTTAATGTCTTGCAGTAAGGACGGGGGGAGATCATAGTTTAAAGTCATAGAGCTCGGACTATATTGTAGTTTATTGTCTTTCAGGACGAAGATGCAGTTTAAGGTCGTGCAAGACTTTATAGTTTAAAGTCGTATAGGACCATAATGTGCAGTTTAGGGTTATGCGGGACCGTTTCACAGTTTATCGTCTTGCATGACGAAGATGCAGTTTATGGTCGTGCGAGACCATAATGTGCAGTTTAGGGTCGTGCAGGACCGTTTTTCCTTAGGCAAAGTATCGCTTAAGGAACATGGCATTGGTAGGAGGGGTTATACGCTCTCCATCCGTGGTCACCAAGGAGTATGCTCCATTGGGGTAAACCTTATGGATGATATAAGGCCCTTCCCATTGGGTTCTAATTTGGGCGGTTTCCTACCAGGAATCATTGGCGCTTGAAGGGCCAGTACCAGGTCGCCCTGTAGAAAAAAGAGGAGACAAACCATCTTATTGAAGGCCCTCGTTATCTTATCCTGATGCCTTTCCAGATTGTGCAGGGCACGAAACCGGTTCTCATCCAGTGCTTCTAATTCGGCTAGACGGATCTCAGCTACCTCATCTGATGTCTGGTGATCATAAACTGCAGTGTGTAATGATGGCAACTGAATCTCAATTGCTAGGACGACCTCAGCTCCATACACCAGGGAATATGGGGTCACCTGGGTAGAGTTGCGAGTCATCGTCCGGTAAGCCCAGAGGGCATTGGGGAGCTTGTCCGGAAAACTTTTCTTATTCTGACCAACCATCTTCTGCAGAATGTTAGAGAGGGTTTTATTGAACGCCTCGATCTGTCCATTTGCCTGCGCATAGTAGCGGGAGGTATGGTTCGACCGGATGTCGTACTTGGCGTACAATTTCTTCAGTTCAGCCACTCGGAAGTTGGTGCCGTTATCAGTGAGGACGGCGTGAGGGACCCCAAACCGGTGGATAATGTTAGAACTCACAAAGTCAACGATGGAACGGGCCTTGACCACTTTGAGCGGAACTGCCTCTGCCCACTTGGAGAAGAAATCTGTAGCAGTCAGGATGAACCTACACCGGCGGGTTGTTGCCAGTGGATACGGTCCCACTACATAAATTCCCCATATCGCAAATGGCCAAGAGTACTTGGTGGGGTGGAGGGGCTCCGGCGGCCGAAGCAGGAAGTTGGTGTGAACTTGGAATGCGTGGCATCTCTTGGCATATCTAATACAATCGTGGATCATAGAGGGCCAGAAGTACCCCAACCTCTAGATTTGATGGGACAGCTTTGGCCCAGCTTGATGGGCGCCACAGGAACCGGCGTGAACCTCTTGCATAACTTGAGGTATCTCTACTCCTTGGATGCAACGGAGGAGGACACCATCGAAACTCCGCTTATAAAGGATCTGTTGAAGACTGGCGCCGCTCTAGAGGGTAAATTTCAGCGCGCAGCGTCGGATTAGCTCGCGCTCGGCCCGGTCGTCCGGGAGGCGACCATTTTGGAGATACTCAACAAAAGGTTCCCTCCAGTCGGGAGTGGCTTCAACCACTATGTCTAAGGAACCTGGGTCCCCTGACGTAGAGGGTCCGGCGGTGAGATGACCTACCCGTAGGCCATCATTTCCCTCTTGGGTGACGGGGGAAATGACTCTCCGGTGTGCCACATGTATGATTAAATAATCTTGCTCAGGTTCTGCGAGCGATGTGGCCAAGCCAGCCAAGGCGTCAGCTTGACCGTTCTGTGACCGTGGGACATGGGTAACCTCTGGTCGAGAAGAGAACTGGGCCATTAGGCGGAGGGTGTACTCCAGCAACGGTGCAAGCTCTGGCTTCCTGACGACGTAGTCGCCATTAACCTGTTTGATTACCAGCTCGGAATCTCCCTTCACATGTAGATGGGGCACATGGATCTCAAAGGCCAACTCGAGGTCGGTGATGAGAGCCTGGTACTCTGCCTCGTTGTTCGTACAACCTTCTGACAACAGGAACGAGTATGGTAGGATGGCATGTGCCGGGGTAATGAAGACAATACCCAGGCCAACTCTATTGAGCTTGGGATCGTTGAGCCTCCTACCGGTGGGGCTCCGGGAGGTGTCGTCGAAATGCATTTGCCAACATGGGACACCATGATCGACTGAGAGGATCATCTCATCAGGGAAATCCAGGTCCAGGGATTGATCCGCGGAGGTTGGATGGGCAGCTAAAAAGTATGCCAACGCCTGTCCCTTAATGTCCTTCTGAGGTACGAACCTGATATCAAACTGCTGGAGAATCACTGCCCACCGTGCTAGTCGGCTAGTCAGCATGGGGAAATTCAGGATGTACTTCAGTGGTTATACCCGGGAGACCAATTGCACCTCATGGTGTTGCAGGTAATGTCGCAACTTCTACACGGCGAAGACGAGCGCAAGGAATCTCTTTTTGATAGGGAAGTATTTGACCTCTGTATCGAGAAGCATGCAGCTGAGATTGTAGAGACTGTTCTCAGTACCCTCGTTATTCTTCTAGGCGAGCAGCGCACCGAGGTATCTCTCCAGGGCGGTCACATAAAGGACCAGCGGCTTTCCAGAGACGGGTGGCATCAAGATCGGAGGTTGGAGCAGATACTGCTTGATTTCCTCGAAGCCGGCCAGAGTCGCGATGAATCGGTGTATATAGGCTAAGTGGCCTTGAAGGCCTCGAAGCTCCCGAATGTTGCTCAGGGGAGGCATTTGGCTGATGGCCTTGATCTTCTCCAAGTCAATATCGATACCTCAGTATCTGACAAAAAAGCCCAGAAACTTCCCAGAGGTGACCCCGAAGTCACACTTCAACGGGTTCATCTTTATGTGACGACAACGTAGGAAACCGAACACTTTCTCGAGGTCTTTGAGATGGTCCTGGCGCTGACATGATTTGACTACGAGGTCGTCCACGTAGCATTCCACCAATGTCCCGAGGATCAGTTTTAATATGCGATGCATGGCCCTCTGATAAGTGGCACCTGCATTCTTCAAACCAAATGGCATAACCTGGTAGCAAAAGGTACCTTGGGGATCCCTGAAGGCAGTGGACTCCATGTCTTCAGGGGCCATCTGGATCTGGTTGTATCCGGAGTATCCATCCATGAACAAGAGGGCTTGGAACCCAGCTGTGGCATCAAGCAATAACTCTGTCACCGAGAGTGGATAGTCATCCTTTGGGCAGTGGCGATTAAGATCGCGGAAGTCGATGCAGACTCTGATCTGTCCATTCTTCTTCCTGACTGGCACAATGTTGGAAAGACACTTGGGGTACTGGAATTCCTTAATGAAGTTGGCTTTGATAAGCTTGTCAACTTCGGTCTCAACCATAGCACCATGAGAAGGGTGCATTTTCCTGGGGGGCTGCTTAAACCCACGATGTTTTGTCGGGAGGCCCAGACGGTGAACGGCTACCTGGGGATCTAGTCCTGGCATCTCGTTGTAACTCCAGGAAAACACGTCACGGTGTTGTTTGAGGAAGTCTACGTACTGCTACCGCTTCTCGGGGGACATGGCTACACTGATCAATGTGGGTTTCAGATCCTCCTCGCTACCAAGGTTCACCTGTACCAGTTCATCAACCGTGGTAGAGACGCCTTCCTCAAAGGTGGGGGGAGCATCCTCTAGGTCTTCCTCCCCACCCGTGGGGGACTTACCATGACGGTAGATACTTTTGGGCTATCAAAATCTGAGGGGCAGCTGGTGCCGGCTCGGGCAGCAGTGGTCGTCACATCGGGAGACTCACTTGCCATTGAGACCATAGAAATGAAGGCAGTCGATCCTATTCCATCTGGCCTTCAGCCTAAGGGGCCACGTTTGATGATATAAAAGAAGTGGTGACGTGTCAGCCTGAGTTGGTGGATTCCATCCTGGTGGAAGAGACACGTATGGCGTACCGTCGTTGTTATAAGCATGACTTTCCGGTACCGTACAGGGGTAGGAGGTTCTAGGATGACCTGAGCCTGGTTGATGTAGGAGTACGAGGTGATTTTCCGTCGTCGCTTGAACACGAGAACATGCCTTCCTTGCGTACCCGAAACAACAAAACATTGCCCCATGTCAGGGGTCGTGGCCTCCAACCGGTGGATCGGGAGGATGTAGGCGTCATCCATGCTTGCCCAGGAATCACTTGTGACCGGGGCGGGTTCATCCTCACTTAATAGGATTTGTTTACCCTTACTTTTGTAATAACCCGCATCCAGATAGCAGGCCTCACAAGAAGCGAATGGGGACGAAACTTCTTGGAGCACGCCTACTCGACCATTGAGTGAGTATTTGAGGCACTGGTGATACGATGAAGGGACCGCTGCATGCAGATGGAGCCATGGCCTACCCATCAATGCGTTGTAGGCGGTGTCCTGAGAGACGACCATGAACTCGGTGCTAGAAATTAAGCCACCGAACTGAGTCTTTAGGCCGATCTTGCCGACTGGGGTTTGCTCAGTCCTGTCGTACCCCTGGATTCTGAGGTCAGAGGGAGTTAAATCACCTTCAGATAGACCCAACATTCACAACGTCCGAGTCGGAATTTGATTGATTCTGGAACCCATGTCAACGAGGCAGCGACAGACTTCCACACCATTGAAGTGGCCAGTGATGTACAGCGGGCGAATGTTGCCCTGTATAGGAGGGTCCTCATCTTCACCGTAGAACGAGATAACCACCTGTCATTCGGAGTTTTCAATCATCTCGGTATGGAAGGATTCTGCAGCTGCTACCTCCGTCTCAAACTGGAGGGGGCTCCTTAGGGCCTCGGCAAGTGCCTCGCGCATTTCGGATGATAGGAGCAGGGCCTCAAGGATAGAAAGCCTCGCCGGAATTCCGGCCAGGTGTTTCAAGACATCATACTTTCGTACCAAACGCGAACCTCTTCTTACAAGAGGTCGTTCGGCATTTGGAGGCATAGCGGGCCTTGCCGGTTGAACCAGCGATCGGCTAGTACTGGGTACATCCTGTTGCCTACTAGTTGAAGCCTGAAGAGTAGTCGATGTACTAGGATTGGACAGCGGAGGCTGGCCTGTAGCCGGGAAATACTGACTGTGATACAAACGAGGCATCTCTCCCTGATCTAGTAGCAAGAACGGCGGTGGAGGTAGAGCCGAGAGCGTTAGATGGGGTTGCGCGTGCTGAGCTCTACACTGAGCCTGCTGTCTGGTCTCAGTAGCGTGCACGACTTGGCCAAAAGTGCCCGCTGACGTACCTCGATGACCGGAGCGGTTGCGATTCCGCTGACGTTGACATCGGCTAGGAACATTGGGGAGGTTCTCCTGGCGTTCCCCCTCGTCGGGGGTCATATAGGGCTTTACCAGCTCCACGGTGTTAACCGAAGCGTACCCCTGGCTGTCGCTCGAGGAGTCATCAACCGCTGGGCAGATTCTGGGAGGAATCCCCATTTTAGGGGGCATAAAGTCACCGAGAGTGCGGGATGACGCCAGCACCGGCGGTGCGCATTGCTTCTTCTTGAGTCTCCATTGCTTGCCCTTTTGGGAAGAGGTTGACTGTGAGGACGATACGGAGGCACCGACTACTTCTTCTAAAGGTTCCGACTTCTTCAGGCGCGCCTAGATGATACCATGGGCACAGACTATGGTTTTTCGAGCCATCCAGTCGTCGTATTTCCAGGATCCGCGGCTGGGGGACCTGCTGCCACTCGCCTTCGCTATCGCTGCCGATCTCTGGTCCTGCAGAGACACCCGCCACTTGTGCTGGTGTCGGGCCCAACTTGACTATGTTGTTGTTGACCTGATCCTGAATCCAGTCTTTAAACACATATCATTTCTTGAGGGTGTGCCCCATAATCCAATGATAAGGGCAGTAGTTGGGGTGATCGGTGAGATTCACCTCTTCCGGCCTTCTACACTCGGGCAGGCGCACAATCCCTTGCTCTAGAGCGCTTCGGAAGTAGCAAGGAACCTGATTTTCGTTGAACGAATAAGTCAGGTGCCTTCTTTCTGGATAGGGGGCCCTGGGGGCCTGGCCCTGACGAGGGGCCGGAGGGGCCTACTGAGGAGGCGGCGCCTGATTGTCTCACCTAGGTGGCGGTGGCGCATTGTGCGGGGGAACCTGTCGGTTCTGAGGCGGTAGCTGCTGGGCAAGAGCCTTTTCTTGAGGTGGAGGACCTCTACGGGGTTGCTGGGATGGTGTCGCCGGCAGTAACTCCAGCTGCCTCGGGGCTTCTATTTGGGCCACCACGGCGGGTTCAGCCCTGGCGGTCTTCCTGACTGGGATCATAGGGGGCAACAAACGTGCCTGACTAGCCTGTTGCAGGGCTTCCTCAAGGCGTTGAGCCTTATCTGAGAAATCCTTGAACCCTCCAGGGTAGTTCTGGGTAATCAGGGAGGGTACTAGCTCCGTTTTGATGTTCCCCACACACATCGTCAGTAATTTCTCCTGAGTCAGTGGCATATCAAGGGAATACGTAAGTCCCTTCCACCGGGCGATGAAATCTGCAACCCGCTCATCAGGCCTTTGCTTGCACTTGAAGAGGTCTGCAATGTTGGTTTTCCGCGTGGTGGAGCTGAATTGGTACAGGATCTTCCGGCGGAGGTCCTCCCAACCGGTCACCGATCCGATAGGGAGCTGGCTATACCAGATGATTGTTGGACCTTCAAATGTATGTATGAAACACCGGAGTTTGGAGGCTTCTTGCAGAGCCGGGGTCCCCATCATGGGGCCACACCTGGAAGAAAAATGTGCCAAGTGCTGTGGCGGGTCCCCTGTCCCATTGAAGGGTGAGAAAGTGTGGTTCCCAAATCCCAGAGGTGCGGGCATATCATCCACCCACGCGGGATACGGCTTGCCATCCGGTGTGACCGCTACTTGCCGTGTTTCCAACGCTTCAAGGCGAGCTGTGAGTGCCGCAATAAGATCATCCGGGTGGGGGTCTCTATCTTGACGGGGATCCCTAACCACAAGTGCATTACCAGGTTATTCAAAACGGTAGATGGCTTCGGCTGTTCGTGGATCAACTGGCAAAACGACCTGCGGGGCGACTGGGGGAACCCGGGATGGGTTCTTCATATTACCCCGTCGCTCGGGGGGGTTGGCGAAACATATTGCGCCCTCTTTCCATACGTTCCGGCTTCCACCCTGTCTGTGGCAGTAGCATGATCATGGTTCTTGGAGGCATCTCACCGAGGGGAAATTGTTCCTTCCCCTGCTGCCCCGGCCTGGGATTACCATAGTCGGTTCGCCGCTCTACGGCACGCTCAGCCAAGAGTTCGTCAACCAGCCTCTTCTGCTCAGCAAGCTGCTGGCATAACGTGGCCTTCTCGGGATCTTCGTCTATTTTCTGCACAAAGGCGGACAGGTCGGAGTGCTTGACAGTTCTGACGTGCTCCTTACCCTTGCCGGTGTTTCGACCGAGTACCAGCGACTCGGTGGGTATGGGGAGGCCTAGCAGGTTCCTCTGCTGACCGGTAACTCTCCCTGATGGGTCCAGCAGAGGCGGTACGCCCTCAGTGGGTAAGTCTCCATCAAGGAGTTCAAGCTCGTCTTCCTTGTCCACAACGTCGGCCATGTGGACCGCAACCCCTCTCGAGGGCGTGTCCTCGATGTCGCATAGCGAATTGGGCTGCCATCGGATAGGGTCGAAGAGGAGAGAAGCATAGTGTCCCCAACTACAGACTTGCACATGGGGGGTAGCTTCCTTGACGATTCTTCGGAGTGCTTTAAAACTCTGAATACATTTCCTTTGAAGGGTGCTCTGACGGCCTGGAGACTCGGGGTGCTGGGCCACAAGGAGTGCGGCCGAATCGATCAGGCGGCACTGTTCGCCGATTTCCTCAAAGTGATCTCGACTTCTGGGGTACACCACCCGTTCGTAACGAAGGCGGAAGTGTGTCACCCATAGGGTTCGACAAAAGCACCCCACTTCTTCAGGGGTAAGGAACTCTGGTGCACGAAAGTTAAGCGCTGTCGTCGACCAGAACTTCTCCGGGAAGTAATCTGCTGCAAGAATACTCCAGAAGCTCCTGGGTTCAAGCTCGGGGTTTGGCCCCGTATTTCCCCACTCATCAACCGAGGGAGGCTGAGGGACTGGTAGTGGTACCGAGGCAGACCTCTGGGATAACAAACTCGGAGGCGGAGAATACGGCGAACGAGCTGACTGGCCGCCGAATTCCGGGCCATCCTCCGAAGAGCAAGGTGACCTAGCCACGATGTCACGATACGATGGGCTGATAGCCACAGCTTCCGGCAAAGGAATCACAGCTACCGGCGACCGGTCATGTCTTCACTCTACCGACGTTGGCCCCCAAAATAGCTCTCTGTGATCTCTGGTAGATGTAGAGGGCGCTTCTGGTGACAATGGTGGTGACTGCGCGGTCGAGACCTGCGGAATTCCCAAGATTTCTTCCTCCTAGATGTACCTGCAGAGAGATATGGGAATCTGGTGGACCTCATATTCTGGGAGAATGAGGCTAACGCGTCTGGTTCCTGCCCCAGTCCTTGACACGGAGGAGTGGGGAGAAGGTTCCATCGCTGAGTCGCATTCCTCTTCAGAGTCGGAGAAGCGGGCAGGTTTGATCTCCACCCGGGCCTTCCCAGGATTCTTCTTGTGGCGGCGACGACCCACTCTCTTGCCCCGGGGTGGCTCTTCGGGACCGGGTTGATCCCCATCAGGCAGTCTCGGGGCGGCGCTGGCACTGTGGTGGAGAGGGCCCCCACTCGAGATAGCCGAGGTGCGAGAGGCACCAGGGAAAATGTCAAAGGGTACATGGGGAGGACCTCCATGAATAGCACCCATGTAGGCGGAGCCTCTGTTGGAATCGGTAGGAGCATGGGGAGGACCTCCATTGTCGATGCAGGCGGAGCGAGGCTGACCTTTACTCCTCGAGTTTCTAGGGCGAGGAGGACCTTCACCGGTTGCAGAGAGGACGTAGGGAGGGCCCCCACGTTGGAGAAGGATTGGATGGACGGTGCCTTTAGATCGGCGGTCGGGGGCAGGAGGATGGACTCCATACCCTGTATAGTGGGCGCAGGAAAGGTTTCCACGCCGGGCGTCACTGCCGCGAGGCAGGTCTTCCCTCAGGATGGGGGTAGCATGAGGCATACCTCCATGACAAACTTCAGAGTGGGTAAGGCCCACGCTCGATGGATTAGTGGTACGTGGAGGACCTCTGTACGGGGTGACATCACCGAGGGTTAGTTTTCGGCGATCACCACTTGGGTCTGCAACCCGGAGAGTCAACCCAGCCTACCGGTGGGGCGGTTGGGGTCTCGATCCTGGTTGGGTGAAGGAGTGCCCCTGCTCAGTGTATGCAGGGGATTCATGATGCATGTCGGGTGTGGATCGGGCCACTGTAGCTGTCGACGTTGATGCGCCTGGGCGAGCGTCCACAGCCCGTGCCCGGAGCTGACGTCGGGTCAGGCGAGCTGGTGAAGGTGGTGCAGGGGCATGGCCTGCCTGCTCTTCCTGCGGAGTCGGACGGCGGCGTTGACACAGCAGGACGGGAGCTCTCGCCTGGAGCCCTTGGGTCGGGACCCTGAGCGGGCTGAGCCGGACGGCGCCCGGCTCTTCGGCGTAAGGCGAGGAGTCGTCAAGGCATTCCAGGGACAGGCTCCCGAAATGGTTGAACGTTGGGGTGGGGAGCAGGGGCTCCCTGCACGGCTTGTTAGAGCGGCGTTGACGGCGGGGCCTGGATGCCTCCAGGTCCAGGTGGGCCATATCCCGAGTTGGGATAACCCCTTCCTCCTCGTACCTGCGCTTGAGGTTGTTGATCACCCTTCGCTGGACGACCTCTGATGGGGAAAGGGGATGTGGGCGCCCCGTATTCCGCGATATGGCAGCCGTCGTGGTGGTAGCAGCTCCATGTGGGGTGGCTGTGGCGATGTTTCCCCTGCCCCTGTGTAGGCTAGCGGGTGGTGATCGCGTCTCTATAACAGCAACCTGGTTCCTGAGAAACGAAGGGATCAACTCATCAGCACTGAGAGGGAAAAGGATTGACAACCAGTGCCCCAGCGTCCTTCCATTATCCACGTCTGTAGGAAGGATCCACGCCAACACGCTGCAGAACGGAGTGGCCCACGTTCTACTGCCCCGACTTTCGGTGAGTTTCACAACAGGCCCGCTATTTTCTTGGCGGGACCAGGCGCCGGATATCTGGATCCGGTGACACGTCAATCTACTGGTGTCTCGAACGCTACTAAGATCCATATTGAGGAGAATAAATTCACGTCGGTTTCACCATTTCTGTTTCCGACGTTTTCTCCGGGGCGCGCGCACATCCGTCCATGGAGGAGGACGCACTGCGCTTGTTGCCCCGCATTCCCGCTTTCCAAAGGCGGGCGGCACTCGCTCCTTATTCAGGGTCGTCTGTTCCTTGATCGAAACGGGATGATGGGATGTCGGTTCTTCCTTCTGTGGATTCCTCCTCAGAACTCGTCACCTAGTCCGGGTCTCCCTCATAGATTTAATACGTAGTTCTTGAAACTCTTCTCAGTGCCATGTTTCCATGGACGTCGGTTAATTACACTACTTCTGTCGGGACATTCCAAAGGGTCCGGTCAGGGCAGCAACCTTCAGTCGGGGGAGTAGTCACGTTGAGGCATCAGTAGCGTGTCTGGATGCTGGGGAACCTGGCATGTCTGTCTATTATCCCTGGTCATAGGGCTTCTCAAGGGCGTGGAAGCCCGAGGCATCCTACATCGAGCACGGGGAATTATATGTCATAGACACATATCTGAAGTTTTCCTCAGCTTCCCGTGTTTAACACAGTGTATGCCGCGAGTTTAACGTCCAGTGGAGATGGATCAACCCAACAAGAGCATTAGCTAGGATAGATCGGATTGACGGATTCCCCCTGAAGGGATGCCGATACTAGGGCCAGCCCATGGGAGGCTGTGAAGAGGAGTGTACCGACATGGTCTCACTGAGATATGACAGTCCGGGAGAGAATCGGGATGGGTGATAGGTGGATGAATGGAGTGGAGGAGACTGAAATGGGACCATCGCATGGGCGATGGTGAAGTTGGGCATGAGCCTTGAAGAGGCTTCCTACGTATCCCCGTGGCAGGGAATCAAAGTCCGTGTAGTTCGGGATGGTTTCGGTAAACTGACGTGAAGGTGGACCTTGGCCTAATGAATGTCGTCAGTGAACCAATGTGAAGGTGGACCTTGGTCTGATGAGAGATGGGCTTGAACCTCGGGGAGGCTTCCTACATACCATGCCTTGACATGGATCAAAGACCCCGTAGTTCATATGGGGCTTTGTCGGCAAACCGACGTGAATGTGGACCCAGGGGTCCATTTTTGGTGGTCTTGAACCTCTGGAAGGCTTCCTACATACCATGCCTCGACATGGATCAAAGTCCTCGTAGTTCAAAGGATTGATGGGATACGGTTTATCGTCATGCGGGCGGTAGTGAACCCTGATGTGAATGAACGACGGGCGGTGGGTGTCGGAGAACTGACGTAAATGATGGACCTTGGTCTGATGCGATATGGGCTTGAACCTCTGGGAGGCTTCCTACGTACCATGCCTTGACATAGATCAAAGTTCCCGTAGTTCGGGTTGGTCACAACGGCTTGCCGTCGGACTAGGATGCAGTTTAAAGTCATGTTGGACGAAGGTAGAATTCGACGTGAATGATGATGGGTGGGCTTGAACCTTAGGAAGGATTCCTACGTACCATTCCTTGACATGGATCAAAGACCTCGTAGTTCAAATTGAAAATGGGAGGGGGCTTGGCACATCGACAAGGAGACGGTATGGGCCAATGATTGTTGGTCTTGAACCTCAGGGAGGCTTCCTACGTACCATGCCTTGACACGGATCAAAATCCTCATAGTTCAGGTTGGGTGAGTCACAACGGATTGTCGTCGGACTGGAATGCAGTTTAACGTCATGCTGGATGCAGGTTGAACTTGACGTGAATTGGATAATGTGTGGGCTTGAACCTCGTGGAGGCTTCCTACGTACCATGCCTTGACATGGATCAAAGACCTCGTAGTTTAGGTGGGAATGGGTGTGCAGTTTAATGTCATGCGGGCCAAGGGGGGCATATAGTTTAACATCATGCTGGACGAGGGCGAAACTCGATGTGAATGAACGACCGAGCAATGTGGCTTGAACCTCATGGAGGCTACCTACGTACCATGCCTTGACATTGATCAAAGTCCTCGTAGTTCGCTATGGGTGGGGGTCATGGTCGGTGCTCACTCTATGCCCATGTGAGTCATGCTTGGTGTGAGAAACAAGAGGTTGCAAGGACCTGACGATCAGGTCGCGAAGGATGCGTCCGTGAGAAGCGAAGAGGGGCTTACGCGTTAGGCGGACCATGGTGCTGGGACTTACTCCAGGATGGAGGCCCATAGTGCGACAAAGCGCAACGAAAGATGGATTTGGGACCAATGATGGGAGGTGCCTTGTTCCCTATCACGCCCTCCACTGACCTTGGTAGTGGGGAAGTACGGAGATGCAGAGGTGCAGCCATCCGTTGGGGAACTAGGGTCACCCCTCTCCTGAGAAAATACGCCACTCCAATAAGGAGGATATCATCCCTTGTGGATGGGTGATTCCATTCCTGTGGAGACGAGTGGTGTAAAGAATGTTTGAGCTGGGGGGACCCTTCGTGAGAGGCACGAGGTCGGGTCACAGTTTAACGTCATGTGTTGAGGACATGATGCTTGGCAGTTTAACGTCCTGTAGCTCGGACGAAGCGGGTTCACTCCGCACCCCTAGGACTTACATAACCGGTACCCTCTGGTCCTTGGGGAAGGGAAGGTACCAGTAAGGCCATGGTCAAAGGGGTTGTGGAATAAACCATAAAGTGGTCCATGTTAGCATGGCTATGCGAAGAAGCAATAGCTGTTAGTGTGCCTATGCGAAGAAGCATTAGGCGAAGCAATGCTATGAGTGGTATTGTCCATGTGACTTTTAAATCACATCGTGCAAACCTGGAGGGTCGCACGGGAGGAGGAATTGCTAAGCAAAGGAGTGTGCTTCGTGAAGTGGATTGCCTTGGCCTTAGCATGGGGCATAGGTGTGAGTGGAAGGTGCTTCGCGAAGTGGAATAGTGTTCAGGGAGCACTGCCTCGTGATGAAGGGGTGCCTCACGAAGCAGGGTGCTGCGAAGCAGTGTGCTTTGTGATGTGGAGCAATCCTGCCTTAGTATAGAGATCACTAGTACAGGTTGGGTATTTCGCGAAGCATAAACGCTCTGTGGCTGCCTGGGTTCCCGTGGGAATCCTCTTCCTTCACGAATTCCCTTGAGCTTTGTGAAGGGCATCCCTCTCGGAAGAGGGGCTCAAAACGAGACAAAGCAAAGGCGTCTCGTGAAGTAGAAGTACCTCGCGGAGCTCATGATTCCCGGGGCAAAGAGTGCTTCGCGATTCGGGAGAGGAGAAGACGAATGGTCGGATTGTCCATCCTTAGGACTCAGGGGGAGTCCAGTATTTATAGGGAAGGGGTGCCGCGAAGCAGAACTCGCGCGCCGCCTCAGGTGCTTCGCGGCGCGCTCGTGAACGTCAACGTCATCCGCGGAGGGTAACCGGCTCTGGAGCTTCGCGGCGGGCTCGCGAATTTCAAATGCATTCGCGGAGATTTACCAGCTCTGGAGCTTTGCGGCAGGCTCGCGAACGTCAAATGCGTTCACGGAGGGTTACCACCTCTGGAGCTTCGTGCGGCCGCGATGATCGGGGCACTTCGCGTCAGTGCTTCGCGTCGGTGCTTCGCGAGGCAGCGCGCCAACCGTCTTTTTCATTCCTTCCTTTCGGGCCATATTTTGGCGCCAAAAATATGCGAACTCTTTTTCCATACTATGATATACATTCCCTTAGGTGGAATTTCATATGTTTCATATATAATGGTCCTATCAGTCAAAGGATGTCACTATTTTACTATGAGAACATTCCCTAGTTTTCCCTACATAATACAACAACCATAATAGGTTTTGTCAAATAATGGTAATTTCATTCATTGTTAAAGTTCCTTTTCCCCCTACAAATATTGATAACAATATACAAGAATCATTATTTTTAAGCAGTCATTGATGTATATTTGTCCCATTACCTTTCTCTCAATCTAAATGTCTTTAAGAACATGGTTTACACATTGCCCTATCCATGTGTTTTATGTAATATGAAATAACCTTGGGTCACTTAACCACATATCATATACTATTTCCATTTCTGGTCCTAGTTTTATAACCTAAAACTAGAAACACTATTATCCCAACGTTTGGGTCATACCTTCATAAAAATATCATTCCTCTAATTATTTTGAAATCGGGATTGAAAATACCCTATCCCTATTCAAGTACCTTTCTTCATAAACCGAACTCTGTTCTTTGTAAAATATTAATCTCCATAAATTTTCTTTATATTTTAGAAATAGAATGTCAAACATCTAAGAGATATTTTTCTTGACAATACAGTACATGCCCCAAGGCATCCTTCGTTAAATTTTCCAACATAACAGTCCTATCAGTCAGAAGATGTAACTATTTTTATATGAATCATATTCCCTAGTTGGCCTTGTATAATATAGCCCCCATAACGAGTTTTTCAAATAATGGTAAATTTTTTCTTAGGAAATATTTCCTCAAACTCCTATTAGACCTTTTTCCTATATCATTCTTAAGATTCATAGATTCCCAAACCATAGTATACAATTCTTCTCTTCCATACGTGAATATGGTAGAATGTTTCCAAAAAATATATCAAGAAATTGAGAGATTCACAAACCATTTTTCAAAGAAAAAGACCTTAAATTAAATCCACATAATGTCCTAACTACATGACTTAAAACTACACAGTACAATGTCTTCACTGCATGAAATAAAACTGTATAGTACATTGCCCCCACTATATGACATAAAACTATATAGTACAATGTCCTCACTATATAAAATGATATCGTAAATTCTCCCTTATGATATATTTTAACCAATATTTATACACTAAATTTTAGTATAGGTGGTTTTCTTATTCATGATATAGGTCATCATTGGAAAATCATTATTATTAAATGAACCGTCCATGGAAAAACCACCCATTGTTGTCTTGATTCACACAAATCTTATTTTATTTTGTCTATTAACAATAAAATTTTAAATTCCCAAGAGAAATTTTTTCCTAACTATGTTGTACGTGCCCTTAGGTGGCCTTGCTTAAGTTGCCTACATAACAGGCATGTTAGTTAAAAGATGCCACTATTTGGCTATGTAGCATATGCCCTAGTCAGCCCTACATAACACAACACCCACAACAGGTTTGTGAAATAATGTTAAACTCATTCTCGGAAGAGACTTCTTTTATGTTTATACAAGTTTTATATCTGGTGACCATAAAAATCATGACCCATGATTCCCAATATAAATATTGAAATAATATTAGATCAATTCTTACCCACTTAGTCTTGTTTGGGATTTTATTTCAAAATTTATGGTAAAATTTGTTTGACCGAAAACACTATCCATTTCTTGTCTATCATGCATGACTCTAAACTGACAAAAACAAGTGACGTGGTACTCACCATATTGGAAACCCACAACAAGAAATCTGGAAAAAAGTCGAGTCCTAGCTCACTAAACATACATTTTTGTATGGTATAGGTAATATTGAGAAATAAAATGTCAAAAAATACAATGTTTGTGGAGTTTTGTATAAAAATTTATTAAATATCAAACTATGATCTCTAGGTCCCATGGATTAGAAAAAATTATATCATCCTTCCAAACTTGAAGTAACACCAAATCTATCAAAATGATTTTGGAATGTGTCAAAGTTATCTACTATTACTTTAGAACAAGATTCATTTCGGTCCGAATGAATAAAATTCTAGGGGGGGCTTTTTTAGACACCATGAAATGTATTCCATGGAATTGTTTGCAAAATTTCGTCTACCGATCTTGAAAAGGTCACAGTGTGACTCTGAATTTTTCATGGTGGTCAGTGATAGAAGTGAAGGCACAGAGACGAAGGGCCCGGACTGCAGTCCAGCAATGATCCCATTAAGGGGATTGGGTGAATATCCCCTCGTGGTATGGAGCAATAAATTTAGTTATTTCCCCAAAGCAGTGCCCAAGATACAAGCCTGCAAACCCCTATATGCCACCATAATGGATTTGATTGATGTAATTATTTTTTCTAACACCCAAAAGTGGCTCCCTAGTTTAGTAAAACTATGCCTACATGCAAGGTACATGCACGCCACAATTCTGGTGTGCAAGCCACGTGCGCACCCAATCTCCTTTCTCCCAATGTCAACTATTTCCCTGTAAATATTCCATTGGGGCCATCATTTGTACAGAAGAATTTCCTGGAAGCCTAATTGTATCTTTGGTCTCCCTAGTACTTCACCCCATACTTTCGAAACATTCAAGGTAGTTCATAAAACCCTATAGAAGAGTAATTGAAGGAGGATTATAGGACATAATTTTTTTTAGTGTTTAAAATCCATAACAATTGCGTGCCTAAGGATCCCAACCTCCCTACATCTAAAAGAGTTTATCACCACCTATTCCTCTCAAAATAACTTGAGTGCCCCACTTCTAGGAATACCTATGAAGACAATTAAAGGATTGAGTCAGGTCTCGCCCAAGTATTGACATCTAGGTTGTTCGTCACTTAAGTGAAATATGGGGTATGTTAGTCTTATATTTTTTCCAATCCTCAAAGAAATATCTACATTGGATCGTATATCCAATATTTCAGTGGTATGAAAAATAATTGGTATTATGTATTAAAATTATTTCTAGAGGCATATGAATTATTTATGTTGAAAAATCATACATAAATCTACATTTTATGTCTAAATTAATAAAACATGTATATTCTATCATTGATGTATAGAGGGATTAGGTTCCAATATATTATCCGTATATCAATATTAGGGATTGAATTTGGCCAAATCTGACTCATGGGTATCCCAATCTACATCAATACATTTTATATCTACTTCATCTTTAAATCCTTAAAGAAAAAACACTCATAGAATGTTTTCCATATGAGACAATGGTCAGGTCAATAATTGGGTTTACAATAAAGAGCTAACTATCTAGTATTTCAGAACTCACAAATATTAATAATGTTTTTTCTCAATGAAATTAAAGATGAATGAAAAACCATGATCTATATTGATGGAATATTTCCAATTTTATTTTTTGAAATATTCTTATTAGTTTTTCATTCATGTATTTAATAGTCTAACTTGGATGTGTAAATATTTAAGGCTAATATATGGGATACTTATTATGAAACCTAATTGTATGACTAGTGGATCCAACTATAATTTTTATTCATAGGATAATTATTTTACTAATTTCACTATCAACAATAATTAATTGTATAAAATCATGATTATTACCAGTGATATTATTTATCTAAAACAAAGGAAATATGGGGTATGTTATATAAAAATCCCACCATCCAAGTTTGAATGGGATCCCCTTTATAGAGAGGACCCACATAAAAATGAATTTCCCCACCATGAATTGGACCAATATTACAATTTACTATCACATCACCATAGTTGATATATTCTTCATGATCTTATATGTAGGTTCTTAATTAAATTATCTAATGGTTTCTAGGGTTATTGTGATAATGGGGGTTTCTCTTATAAGTTAATAAGTTCTCTCCTAACAATGAATGTCACATTTAAGTGGTTCAGTTTCTAACCAAACACCACCTTATATCATGTGCCTTGGGCGTAAAATGAAATAGAAATGTCAAGGGGTATAAATCTCATGATTTCTTTTTTTAGTTATATAATTTTTTTAAAGAAGCTAAAAAAACAAATTTGATATTTTTAGAATATTAAATAATTTTCCCATATCTCTGTTATTTATATATTTATAATATTGATTTTTTATAAAAATTTATTTTCTCAATACATAATACTTCATATGTTATTGAGTTTTTACACCCAATATTATTATTTTTAACATGTGTCAGATTTACCAAAGATAGATCGTCTTTATTTTGTTCAATTTAAACTCTCTAAGTTGAGTTATTATAAATGTTATCAGAAATATAATTTATTGATATAGATTCTAAAGGGCTTATTTTATCATATACATTCAAATTTAAGGGTTTCTTAGCAGGATTAGAATACTCATTAATGAATTCATTGTTATTATCACCCATAGTTTATCTATAAGTGGGAAATTTGAATTTTTATCCCTTGTGATATTTTTTTTGTATGATTCCAATGAAATATTTATGGTATGAATGAGTATGTAATTAATTATGTTGTAGAAATATTATCTCAATAGAAATCAATTGCTTTTTGGCGAAAATGGGTGAATACTTTTCTTCATATTGGTAGGTATTTCCCTAGTTAGTTGAACACTGACCTCTTTTTATGTGGATCCAAAAAAATGTAAATCACTGAAACAATGGATTGTAACATTTTAGTATAGGTATGTTAAATTTTAAAGTTCAAGAGGATACTTTTTGGGTTTGATTGGGGTTAGAGGAAATCCAGGTGTTTTCTAAATACTTCCGAAGAACATTGGAACTATGATCTGGTTTTTCACATGAATAATCATTGAAAATGTGAATGACTTCTTGGTTAAAGCTGTGATTTTTGAATCAGGACATGAAAACCTTTAATCACATGAGATGATATTCATGTCATGAAATAGTTTTTTAGGATTTTAGGTTGAGGTAATGTATATTTTGGTGTATTATCCATTATAAAATTTCACGATGTGAGTCTATAATTCATGTTGTGAAGGGTATCAGTTTAATTAATTTTAATATATTTTTCATCCAACCACTCTCTCATTTGATTTTACCTTTCTTTTAAAAATCCAAGGTCCTCTCTAGGAAAATTTTTCAAATACATATCTTTTAGGATTATTCAATTTGGATTTCATCTTCATATTGATTGGTTGTTAATTTTTTCATATGATTGATCAGTCTCTTATAATTACATCATTTTATCTTGAATTGGAAGTTGTGTAGGGCTGTGTTTTTGGGGATCTATTGATCATGTTAAGATAATTCTCTGGTCTCTTCTGCTTCACATTCATAATTGTAATCTTGAGGCTATTTATGATGGTGGTTGTGTTGTGGTGCATGATTATATCATTGTATGTCAAGATATCACTTATAAAATGACCTATTTTATTATAGAAATATGACTCTATGATATTTTAATCGATTATAAATCTTTTGTTCTCTATTTTTACATTACATTAATTTTTGTGTAACTGGATATCATCGGGGTCGGTGTAAAAATCTAGTTTGAGGTATGAGGTTTCATATCAAGACTATATTTTTTGAAGCATAAATGATCTTTATTTCATTTATGGTTTTGTAAATAAATTTTTCACGATTCTTTAAGTGACTGATATCCCTTTGTAAAAAGGTTTTTGAGAAAATACAGTTTTCCTCACATTATAGAGAACAAATTTATTTAAGGAATTGTAAAATTGATTGTGAAATTAGTTATGAAATAATTATTTTTGATATAAAATGTGTTTTGAATAGATTTTATGAAATTTGATAATGCCTTTGATAAATAATTAATATACGACACACCTAAGACACTTGGTTACCAAGGTTGTGAGTTTAGTATTGAGCCATGTCAATTGATAATGTAAGGGGATTATCTTTCTATGGTGTTATCTTTTTAGATGATAATAAATAAATTTTATATAGTAAATTCATTAAATATTTTTTGCGATTCACAATCTAGGGTGTTTCTTCATCCCTACTATATAGATGCATTGACTCTAGGGAGATGGGTGCATAGTAGTCATATTTTGTTTATTGAAGTAAAAGTGAAAAAATATCTCATCCTTTATTATATTAATATTGATTTTAGTTATGTTTTATCATTTAATAATTTGAATTTGATTTCATATGATTTATTCATTCATTATTGAAAGTTTTCAATGAATGTATGATTTGAGATTACATCACATGGTTTAGTGAATTAATAAGGAAAATATGAAATGATTTCCATGATTCTGATATAAAACTATTTAACTAATTATATTTCCATGTTTTTTTTAAATTTATTATTTTAGGTTTATTTGTTATAGAATATTTATATAATTCCTATGTGAGAAATAACATGGCATATTTATAAAAATAAGTGAAAAATCCATTGGGGTTTTATGGAATATCTATTCCAGGTTCTAAAAAAAACTAAACTACATTTTAGTGGTGAGGGTAGTAATACCTGGGTACTGTAGCTTATGGTGTGATGGTGGGATATCCTCCACATATCATGTTGAGTAAATTTTGTATGAATTGGTGTTTTTTGGTTGTTTTTTATTTAACTTCGGTTTTTTATCATGATAATTATATTTATATCAATGCTATTGGAACTATTTTTTATGAACTATTTGTTTTTTAGTCAAATTTATTCAGGTATATATGTAATATATCATGTTTTAGGTTGGGAGAAATCATTATATCTGGTTTTATCGATACTCAAGTGCTTGTTTCTAGTTGGTGTGTATTGGGAACACCCCTATATTTTTTCCACTATTTTTTAAGAGTCTAGATAGATTGGTTTTCTAGGATGGTTTGGGATAATTTTATATCAACGTGTGGTTATACTCAGTATTGAGATGTTGGGTTAAATGAGATAGGATTTTTAGGACAATATAGGATGGTTTTTATGACTTATTGGAACGTTATTATCATGAGGAGCCTTAAGTCTCCATGTGATGTAGGCATGTTTATATCGTGTTTTCTGTTTAAATATTAATATCAATTTTGGATTATGTACATATGGTTTGAAATGGTATTATCCTATTGTTCGATAATTTTCACCAATTTATATTTTGAAGTAAAAAACCTCAAAAACATCTCCCATGAGTTCCTCTAGAGTTTGAAATAGAAGATTATTCCTATGGGAATCCACCTCTGTTTTTGAATATTACAGAGGTTAACATTTGGGTAGTTTTTGAGGTGGAATAAAATATAAAAACATTTTCAGAAATGATTTTTATGAATAATCTTGATCTGGATCCGAAAAAAATCAAGTCTGGGAGTTTCTATGATGGAATCCCCCATACATAAAAGGTATGAATGAACTTCAATAGGTGATGTGTTAGATGTAAAAGATCAATCAGGTCTTCAACATCCTATAGCCACTACAATCATTCAAGATTATATTTTCTATGTTCAAGATCAAGTGTTCTAATAAGCGGTGGTGGGATGCCTTGGTTCAAGAAAACCAACAAATGGTCTTGTACTAGAAGGGAAGCACAAACCTTATATTTCAGAAGTTATTCAAATAATATAGAATACTTTATCTTTAGTTGTTCTCTTTGTATTAGGTGTATTTTTTGGTGGTGTTGTACACTATATATTTTAAGGATATGGTAAATTTTTATCCAGAGGTGCTTGTGAATGATAATTTAAAATGATTAAAAATACTATCACAGATTTCAACCAGACATCCTGTCATAGGTATATGTGGTGAATATTTCCATATAAAAAAATATATTAGATAAATAAATATTAGAGAAAATGGACATGATGATAACTATTAGATTATTTATCCCTTATCTTCCCCCTTGGGGTTGTTTTAGTGGTCCATATAGAAAGAAGTTAAAGTGTCATGTTAAACTCTAGGGTATTGGGTGTGGTTATCAGTAGTGTGCCTCCTCCACAGAATCGACTATAGCAATCTATGTTCCCCAGAATTTCTATTCATGAGGAAATTTAAGGAAATATAAAAAATCATTGTCTCACACCCCATAATATTTTCATTTCTTTTGGAATATGAGGCCATTTGGAAGTGTTTTTCAAGGATCTATCTACTAACCATTATGTTCCAAGATCATAAACTCTAAAGACCAATATATAATAGTCAAATGTTTAAAAATACAACGGACTCTAGACATGGTATTAAGTATTAAAAAAACATTATAGTGTGGATTATTTTTTAGAGATGGTTGATATAATTTAGGTTATAGTGATAGGTACCATATCTGTTTCATATTATATATAAATTGATCAATTAAATATATGTGCATTGAACATAGTTATATCTTCTCATTTTATTAATATATTCAAACATCACATATTGATCATTTAATTTTTATGGAGTATTAGACACCAATTTTAAAGTGGAAGGATCCTGAGGTTTGTTTTCCATCATGTTCTATATTGATATATGATTCATTGTTAGTCCTATATTTCATAGTATTAAATCATGATTTGTTCATTGTCATCATCAATATGGATTGTATAGTTTCCTATCATCAATAATTTTACTATTATAATCATAATTTTTTTCACTATATTTGATGGGAGATATTTTGTGTTTTAGGGAGAGTGGGATCCAAGGTCCAAATGTGAAAGACCATATCTCCTAGATATTTAGAGACTATAATGTACTATAATAGTTGATCCTGATAATATACCCTCTCATGGAGATCTTCCCATGATTGTCAGGAAAATACATGATGTTTTCCCAAAAAAAATATTTTGCACTTCATCCATAATGGGAGGTATAGTTTTCAAATGATCTGGTGGAGATTACACACCAAATTTATATTCACTATTTTTATATGTTGACCACTGATCTAGAGGATCTCATGATGTAGTTGGTTTATATCATATATAATTGTTTTATTCTCCCAATTATTTCATTGTGGGAATCCCTTATGCCAGTTTTATAAAATATTTAGGGTTCTTTGTATCTATAGGATGACTATCAAAAGTATATCTAGGTGATTACTAAGAATAAAATCTATTTCCCCTCAAGGATAACCTATTCGGCTAAATAAATACTGAGATGTGGTTTTGAATATCTATCTTCGGATAGTCTATAATCATCTTAGGTTTCACAGGTATGATACACTGATGGACAATTTAATGATAAGGTATGACCATTATGAATATAACATCATTCCCTTTTTAACTAACACTCCATCATTGTTCGTGGATTTGATAAACAAAATATTTTATGACTATCTCAAAACCTTTTTTGTGGTATATGTGGATGATATTATAGAGACCCCACCTTTCTTAAATTATTTATACATATTTTTAATGATAAAATAATAAAAACATTACATAAAAAGGATCCTATGGTTTAGTGTCTTGGGTAAACTAGGACCATACAAAACATTTTTACTACAAAACGTTTATTTAATTCCTTCTTCACAGGCTTCTTATTAGCTCTTGACTTCTCCTTAGTACAGGTAGTCACCTGAGGATATACATCGAAATGGGTGAGCTAAAATCCTATTAGGTTGATAAGAACATGATACAATAGAACATGTATTGAGCATAATCATTATCATCATATCATAGACATAGGATCATCAACATGATCAGAAGAATTAATAAATTGATTGAAAAGTTCCAATGCATAAAAATAAAACCTTATTTAATAGGGTTTAACTACCACACAGAGTTGTGAAAAAACATAGCATCATGTTCATGAATATTTCATTTTAACTCATGATATGAATCACATTACACAATGCATTGGAGCACTGTATAATTCCGGGACCACCCATCACATCATAACATCAACATTGAGCTATATAATTCCAGGCACCCCAGTCACATAATAACATTAACATTATCATGAAAGATACATAGAAAATATATCAATAATGGACATAAATAAAATATATAATGTAATTGGGCTCATTTCATAAATTATACATTCATAAACATTAGGTTCCAAAATAAAATAGGGAATAAAATACTTGATAAAAGAACCATTAACCTTGAGTGAGAAATAAAAAGTGAGTTTATGAATGAAGAGTTATTTCGTCAAACATTATTTTTTACATAAAAAATAGTAAAAACATTTATATCCCAAAAAATTTATGATAATGATGATGAGATTATTTTTATGGAATGATCATTTTAAAAATGGAGTGAAATAAGGATAACTTGAAAAAAGAATGTTGGGTTTGAGAATTACACTTACCTTGTATCTGAATGAATTATTCACTTTAATGTCCTATGTAATCACATTATATTCATTATTTAACACATAGAGAACATTTTATACATGTAATTGATTTATTATGGTTTTATTAAGTACTTTTATTGGCCTATGGATGTGTTATAGAGATTAAATTTATTATTTGGGAGTGTTCGTTTTCTTAGTTTTCATGAATGGTTCACTTGTACACATGAATGAAAGTTCATTTAGAACATGGGTAGACTTACAAAATTTCTATTAAATGATATTAATGATCTTTTATGATTTTAAATTATCTTTTAATAAATTTGGTTATATACCATTAAAATTTAATGATGACTGTTTTAGGTTAATTTGGATAGTTTTTTAACACAACAAACAGGTTTTGTTTTACCATTTTGTGATATGAATAAAAGTTATTTACATGACATAAAATTGATTAAAACATACATATTAATATATTCTTTCAAACATTTAATGGTTTTATTGATATCCTTGAAGGCATTAATGGAAAATAGATCTGTATCGCCCATGATGTAGGAAAATTAACACATCATGAGAGAAGATTTCACATTTATAAACAACGATAGATAAAGAGAATTATAATGAATAATATTCCTATAACATGATATCATACTATTATATAAATATTAATGGAGTTATCATGATATTTTAATAATATATGATGAGGAAAAGAGAAGAAAATAAATTAAATTTTGAAAGGAATTTGAAAGAAAAGAGAGAGAGAGAAATTACTAATAGAATTATCTTCTTGTGATCCTATTGAAGGAACCTGGGATTGACCATTGGATGAGATTGAGAGCTCCTAGATGTGGGGGAGGGTTTAAAGAAGAGGTTTGAGAAGAACTTGTACTGGTATTTAAGCTTTATTGGTGTGATAAAATGATGTTGTGAGTGGTGGTATTTATAGTGGAGGGGAGGGATGATTTTTCAATATTTAATTCATTTATTTTTTAATTTCCCACATGACAATAAATAGGGATGATTCCATGACTCAATACAGTAAAGGGGGAATTTTATTTTGAACTAGTGGTAATTTAAATCATCCATGACCCATAAATTATGGATAAATTCATTTATTTTATATATTTTATAAATTATCGAATTTCACTATTCACAAAAAATTCATGTATTTTAGAAAAATCTATAAAATTCACCCTAAATTTTTTTCAACATGCAGAATTAAAAAATGAAATACATTTTAGGAAAATAATTTTATAAATATGAGTAATTTATTTTTTCAATGAAAATCAAAATTTATTTGAAAAATATGAACTTTTAAATTAAAAATGTTTTCCAAACACTTTTAAAAATTAATTAAGGCCTCTTAAAATTACCATATAATCACAAGAGTTCAAAATACTATTTTATGAATACATTTTATGATTTTTTTTAAATTATTAAATTAATCATTATATATTCATGACTTACAAAAATACCAGCACTATAATATAATTATATCACATTTTCACTTATAGGATGGATAAATGTTATTTATACTATCATTTTTAGTGTTCTAATTCACATGGCTGATTTACTATTCATAAGGTTCATATTACTATTCATAAGGGTAAAATTACTATTCATATGGGCATATTACTATTCACCAAAAATTATGTTTGACCTATCAGACTCAAAACACCTTACTGATTGCTACCATGTATGTCAGATTTTTGAAATTCAAATCACCAAAGTGAAAAAATTACATTTAAAGGTTGTATAGAATTTAGTATTTCAATTAAGAATGACTTGTAATTTTGTTTCCTAATCTGATTTTATGTGATTATAATATATGACATTACAATAATAAGGGATAAATTGCATTGATATATGTTTGGGTCATTACATTCTTCCCCCATTTTGAAATTTCATCCTCAAAATTTCATTTAACATAAATATGTGAGGGTGATTATCATTCATTTCATTCTACAGTTCCCAAGTTTCTTCTTAATACTTATGGTTCATCCAAAACACTTTAACAAGGTGGGTTGTCAAGTTGTGTAGAACAATTTCTCTCTAATCCAGATTCTTTACAGGCACCCCCTCATAAAAGAGATCATCTTCCTGCTATAACACCTCTAAGTTCTGTATATGTGAAGGATCTAGTAGGTACTTCCCCAATAGTGATACATGAAACACAATATGAACTTGAGATATATTTGTAGGAAGTGAAAGATAATATTCAAAAAATCCTATGAGGTCAAGGATCTCAATGGGGACAATGTACCTTGGTCTTATCTTCTATTTCAATCCAAACTAGATTGCCACCTTCCAGGGAGATATCTGAAGGACGACTTTATCTCCATCGTCGAACTCTAAGTCCATTTTATGGTAGACATCATAGATATTTGGTTGAGTCTAAGTATAATTGATATGCTTTTGGATGGATTGAACCTTCTCAGTCATCTCTTGTACAAGATCTATTCCATGTATCTTTCCTTCTCCAACTTCATCCCAACAGGTTGGAGTTCTACAATTATTTCCATACAGAGCTTCATATAGATCCATATTAATACTTGAGTGGAACCTATTTTTATATGAGAACTCATCCAATGGGAGATTTTGATCCCACACAACTTTTAATTTTAAAGAGAAAGATATTAGCATACCTTCAAGAATCTGAATAGTCTTTTCAGATTAGCAATCAATTTGGGGGTGATAGGCCATGATAAAATTTAATATAGTACTCAAGCCATGTGAAAGACTCCTGAAGAATATAGATGTGAACCTTGGATCATGACCAAAGAAAAATGAGATTGGAACCCCATAAAATCTTACCACTTCCTTCACATATATCATTATATGTTTTTTAAGAGAGATAAATCCCCAAATAGCGATAAAGTGGTCATTTTTGGTGAGTGGGTCCACTATAACCCATATCACGTTGTTTCTTTTGGATGTTCTTGGGGGACCAGTGACAATGTCTATAGTGACATTATTTCATTTCCACATGGGTATAGGAAACGTTTACATCAGCCCTTTTGACTTTTTTTTACTATACTTTCACTTTATGAAATATCAATCACCATGAGATATATTTTGAAATATTCGTATTCATGTTATCCAACTAGAATTGTTTTTAGAGATCTGAGTACATCTTGGTGATACAAGGATGGATAAATATTGTTGAGCTATGTGAATTTTTCAATAGATCCTACTTTATCTCTAGTGATGAAGGATACAAATCCTTTTTCCAAATCAAATCACACCACCATCATTAATATGGAAGTCTTGAAGCTTTCCTTCCTTAACTACATTTACCTTATTTTGCAACTATTGATCATAAATTTCTTCCTCCTTAATCTTCTCTTTGATTGATGGTAGGGAAATCATTTTTCAATGTAGGACGTATAACCTGTCATTATGATTTCAAAATCCATCCATTTTCATATCCATAAAGATATGGTCTTTCTAAATCCACAACATGGATAAAGTAGTAGGTTCTTTTCTACTAAGATCATCAGCTACCTTATTCGCCTCTCCAGAATGATAGTGAATGGAGAAATAATTGTCTTTTATTAGCTCTAACTATCTCCTATGAAACATGTTCAGCTCTTTTTGTATGAATATATACTATAGGCTCTTGTGATCTATATATATCTCACACTTCTCACGATAGAGGCAATACTACAAGATTTTCAATGCAAAAATCATATCTACTCGCTCCAGATCATGTGTTAGGTAGTTCTACACATCAATCTTCAACTTCTGTGAGTCATAGTCTATCACAATATCATATTTCATGAGTACAAAACCCAATACTTTCATTGAAGTATGACTGTATATCACAAAACATTATCATCATTTCATTAATGTCAGTACAACTGTCGTGATCATCCTTGTATTTACCTCTTTGAATATTTCATTAATTTCTTCTGACCAGGCATACCATACCCCTTTCCTAGTTTACTTAGTTAGTGGGAATGAGAATCCTGATAAATTTCACCCAAAACATCAGTAGTACCCAAATGTTCCTAGAAAACTATATATTTTTGGACAATAGATGGTTTGGGACAATCCTCAGTCACCATTTATTTTTAAGGGTCCACATAAATTCCATCACTTGTGATCACATGTCCCAAGAACATTACTAGATTTATCCCAAATTCACACATGTTGCAATTGGATTACAACCAATCCTTTATCATTATCACCAACACAAGACTTATATGTTCTTAATGTTACTTCTTTCTATTGGATGAAATGAAAATATCATCAATATGAACTACCACAAATTTGTTGAGATAATGTCAAAATACTCTATTCATCAAATCCATGATGATTTTAGGGAAGTTAGTAAGTCCCAAGGGAATCATGAGAAACTAATAGTTCCCATACCTTGTACAGAAAGATATCTTCTTAATATCATTCTTCTTCACCATTAGTTATTGATATCCAGAATAAAGATCCACCTTTGAGAAGAACATAGCTCTTCATAGGTGACTGAACAAGTCATCAATACTTGGGAGAGGATACTTGTTATTTATGATGATATATTTGAGTTCTCGATAATCAATACACAACCACATTGATCCTTTCTTTTTATTCACAAAGAGCACTGGCTCACATCATGGTGATGCACTAGGGTCTATGAACCCTTTTTCCAAGTTCTCTTGAATCTTTTTCTATAACATCTGGAGTTAGATAGGATCCATCCTTTATGGACACTTTGAGATAGGAGTAGATTTGTTTTTGAGTTCTATGGAAACTCTAACTCATGGTCTGGGGGACATCTGTGAAAATCATTGGGAAATACATCAGTGTATTCCCTCAGGATGGGAATTTCCACTAGGTTGACACTTTCCATTGATACAACCATTTGGGCAAGGTATACTTCTTTACAGGTAACAAACACCCACACCAATGAAAGAATTTATAAAAGAGATCCATGATATTCCTTGAATTTTTAGAGGATCATGGGATGGTTCAGAATATTAAAATATATTTCATTTTCATAAAAGTTGATATGTGATCAACATAACTATAGATAATAAATTCCCATTTTTGCATCGAATTCCACCATGTTAATTAGCACAACATTCACTGGAATAATCTTCCTACATACATCAATAGGATAAGATTCCGACACATGGGTTTCAATGATTGCACCACATGGTGTTATTATAGATATATCTACCTCAAGGATTTAGGGATTCTATTCTATAGTTATAGAAAATATGTATGATATAAAGGATTATGCAGAACCAGAATCAAATAATTCTTTTTCATTCAATTAGTGAATATAAAGTTCACCTTTTATGACTTCATTTTCTTTCTCAACTTTAATAGTAGTGATGACATAAGCCTTCCCTTACTCCCTTGGCATCGGTGGACAATGACGATGATTTACCTCAAGGGCTCGAGGTTTTGTGAACTGGCTTGAATAGTGCCATTCCTTCCTATAGTTGTAGCATTGGACCATGGTTTGTGATCTCATTTCCTCCACCACATTCTTTGACCTTCTCATGTCTTTTCAACATGCTTGAGATTTTTGGACTTCTCACCCACACATGAAGCATTTCCCTGTCACTTTGAGGGAATTCCAATGATGCATCTTCCCAAATTTTTGACATGTGGTTGGTTGAGTTTTCTTTCTACCTTTCTCATTAGATCCTATATCTTGAAACTCCATATTTCGTTTCTTATCAACACAGCAATGGGACCATTTTCTAAACTCCATATCCACTTTGATATCACATCTAACGAATTCTTCATAACTCCAAAAGTTTATAATTGAAAGAGACGTTTGAAGGTGTTATTTTAATCCAAAATAGATTATATTTAATTTTCTATCAATGTTGATAACAATTCTCGAAGCATACCATGCATGCCTTGTGAAATTTTCCTCATAGAAAGTGACAGATTCTCATTCTTCATTCTTCAGCTCTATGAATTATCTCTCTATCATACAAAGAGTTCATGATAAAAACTTGTTTAGAAACATTACCTTAAATTCATCCCACTCTAACTCTTTAATTTCATATGTCATCTTTGTTTTCTTAATCAAATCCCACAATTTTTCGACCTCTCTATAGAGACAACAAACATAAGGAGTCACCTTGTCCATCTCAGAATAATGATGCACAGAAAAGATCTTATTCATCATACTAAACCACTATTCCTCAACTAGTAGATCAGATGATCCACTAAAAATTAATGGTCATTGCCACTTAAAATACTCGACAACCAGTTTCTCCCTCTTAGGTTAAGGAGAACATTCCACAATAATCATGTTATTATTAATAACCTAAGACAACCGAGTAAGCATCACCATGATGTTTTTATCTTAACCTCCCAAAGCATTGGGAATTTCATTCAAGTAAATTCTACATTGTCCCTCACATGTCTTGTTGGCCATGTTTCTTTTGGTTTGCACAATTTTATGAAATAGAAAATGTTAGAAGAAAAAATAAGTCCACAAGTCATGAAAAAATAATTTATTCCATTGTTCAATAAACAATAAACAAATATATTATGGGATACATATGTATATAACATCCTCTTGTGTGCTTCAATATACTTAGTCTTATATTAGTGTTATCGATAATGTTCTCTAATCCTAATTCCCAAATTAAATAAGTTGTTCCTCAGATACCGAGTATATAAACCATAATTTTAAAACATTAATTTTTCATCATTATAATGATAAAAAATAGAAAAACATTACACCATGAAGATCCAAAGGTTTAGTGTCTTCAGAAAACTTGGTCCTTACCTAACAATTACAACACAAAGCCTTAATTTAATTACCTCTTTCTCTAGCTTCTTATTGTATCTTCACTTGTCCTTATTACAAATAGTCACCTAATGATATATATGAAATTGGGTGAGCTAAAATCCCAGAAATATTATAATAATATATGAAAATAAAACATGGTGTGTGGATAATCAATATCACCATAAAATAGGCATTGGATCATAAAGACAGTAAGAAAAAATCATAAAAGTCTTGAAAAGAAGAAATACATAAAAACATAACCTTACGTCTTAGTGATTAACTAACACAAATAGCTGGGGGAAAAGATAGAGTAATGTTCACACATATTTCAATTTAACACATGATATTAATCAAATAACCCAATTCATTGAAGCACTATATAATTCCAGGTGCACCCGTCACAACATAACATCAACATTACGATATATAATTCTGGGTGCACCCGTAACATCATAATGTTAACATTACCACGCATGCCTCATAGATCATATATCAATATTGGAAATAAATAATGCATGGAATTGTATGGGTTTAATTTTATAACTAATATATTCATAAAATTTGGGATCCCAAATTAAAGAGGGAATAAAACACATGAGACATGATCCGTCAACCATGAGTGAGAAGTAAAAGGTGTGTTTTTGAAGGAAAACTTATTTTGGAAAAACCTTTTGTTTGAAATAAACTGGAGTAAAAACATGTATATCATGCTAATGGAATGATAATTATGAAGAAATTATTTTAATGGAACCATAATGAAAATGGATTGAAAGAGGGAAAACCATAAATAATAAATTTTTTTTTCGAGAATTCCCCTTACCTTGAATCCGAACACATTCCTCACTTTAATGTACTATATAATAAAATTAGATTAATTAATTAACACTTAAAAAATTATACTTTTAATTGATTCATTATGGTTTTATTATGTTCTTTTTTTTTCCTTTTAATGAGTTATAAAGTTTAAATTCATTGTTTGGGTGTGTTCTTTTTCTTAGTATTCATGAACGGTTCACTAGTACACATGAATGGAAGTTTGTGTAGAACATAGATAAACAGCCAGAATTCATATTACATTATATTCATGATCTTCCAGGACTTCATATGATATTATAAAGAATTTTGTTATATACAATGAGGATTAATAATTAGTTAAAATTTAATGATGATCATTTTAGGTTTATTTGGGCAGTTTTTGGAATGCAACAAACATGTTTTGTTTTATCATTTGGTATTATGCGTAAAATTTATTTACAAAACATAAAATGGGTTCAAAAGTACATATAATAATCTTTTTTAACCATTTAATAACTTTAGTGAAATCCTTGAAGTCGTAGATTGAAAAAATATGTGCATCACCCATGATGTAGGTAAATTAAAACATCATAAAAGATAATTTATTTTCTATAAAAATACATGGATAGGGATGATTATAATGAATAATATTACATTAAAACGATATAATACATGTATATCAACCATAATGGAGTAATCATGTAATTTGGATAAGAGATTCAGAAGATATGAGAAGAAATGAAATGAAATTTTAATGGAATTTGAAGGAAAAGATAGAGGGAAATTACCTCTTGAATTCACCTCTTGAGATCCTCAACAAGGAACCTAGGATTGATTTTAAGAAGAGACCAAGAGCTATTGGACACTGGGGAGGGTATAAATAATATGTTTTGGAAGAACATGGACTTATATTGATTCTTGAGTGGTGTGAGTAAATGATGTTGTGAGGGGTGGTATTTATAGTGGATGAGAGGGGTGTTTTGTAAATATTTAATTATTTAGCTTATTAATTTCACAGAAGGCAATACATATTGATGATTACATGACTAAATAAAATAAATCAGGTATAAGAGCTAGAACCAATGTCTATTTAAATCATATTTGACTCAATAATGATGCATAAGTTCATTTATTTAGCATATTTTGTAAATTATAAAATTTCACTATTCACAAAAAATTCAAGTATTTCAGAAAAATATCACAAATTATCCATATCCATTTTTTGACTTGTATAATTAAAAAATGAAATAATTATTACGAAAATAATTTTATAAATATGAGTAATTTAATTTTTAATTAAAATCTTAATTTACATTAAAAATAAAAATTTCAAGATTTAATATGTTTTTCTAACAATATAAAAAATTAATTAAGGTCTCATAAAATTACCATATAATCATAAGACTGCAAAATACTACAGTATAAAAACATTTTATGTATCTTTTTTTAAAAAAAAATTTAAATTAATCATTAAATATTCATGAATTATAAAAATACCAAAACTATAATATAATTATATCATATTTTCACTTATAGGATAGATAAATTTTATTTATAATATCATTGGTAAGGTTCCTATTGAATTGACTGATTTACTATTCATAAGGGTCATATTAATATTCATAATCATAAAATTACTATTAATAAGGTTATGTTACTATTCACCAAAACCTAATTTTTTCATATAGGACTCCAAATATCTTACTGATCACAACAATATATGTTAGATTTTTGAAATTGAAATCACAAAACTGATAAATATTATGTTTAATGGTCACATAGAATTTAGAAGTTCATTTAAGTATGATTTGAGATTTTGTTTCATAATGTGTTTTTATATGATTCTACTATAGGAAATTACTATAAAAATAGAGAAATTTTATTGATAAAAGTTTGGGTCATTACCTAAATCTAGTTTATTTGAGATTTTAGTGTGATCATTAATACCATCTGAATCTAGGTTTATAAAATCATTAGGATATGTCACCTATATGGGAATTTATAAAAATGAAATTCCTAGATCCTTGAAGTGATGTTATCTGGGAATTTTATTTCTACACATTGCCTTTCAGTTGATCCTAAGAAGGTAAAGGCTGCATTTTCATGGGAGGAGCCATGAAAAATTTAGAAGATATATAGATTATGTGGTTTGTCTAGATACTATATATTCCTCATTAAGGATTAATCAAAGATAAATATTCATTGTCTACTCTTACTAATAAATGTTTGATATTCACTAGTGATGATAAATATCAGACACAATTTTATGATTTGAAGTGTAATCTTCCATCGACTCCATTGTTTATATTAAATGAATATGATATTGTATATGTGGAATTTATGATGATTTTGGTGCTAGTATGGTTTGTGTGTTTATGAAGGATGGTAACATCATCTCCAATGGATCTCATAAAATTTTTACACTTGAGAAAAATTACCCCACTCATGATTTGGATATTGTCACTATAATTCATAGGCATAAATATTGCTGATAATATCCTTTTTAGAGATTATATCAACATCTTTTATTATCATAATTGTATCATATATATCTTTTCCCAAAAGGACCTAAATCTTTGGTAGAATCAATGGAATAATATCCTAGGGTGTTAAATGTCAACATTGAATACACACCAGGTAAAGGGAATTCCAATCCTTACTGTCTCAAAATTAATTTTCTGCATAGATTGTCTTTTAATTCAAGGAGATATGGACCCTAATGAGTATTCATTCTTGTTTGCATCATGATGTGTATGAGGATGATTTATGGGTGCTTTTACTAGTGTTTTACTATCATCATCACCCCTTGATTCTATTATATATTTCCAGTAGTTGTATGATTAATTTATAGGAGTTATAGAAACTGTATATGTTGGGGATAATATTTCTTTTTTTCTTAGTATTTATAGTTGTATTATATGCTTCATGTATTAGTTTTAAAATTTTTATGTTGAAATATTTGTGTCATAGAAAAGTTCAAGGAAGGAACAAGTAGTCCATGGTGAATATAATCCAAAAGAGGACAAAAACCTCATCTAAGGCTCTATTTTGAGAATCTCAATTGCTTCCCAAACATTTGTCGCTTGCGAAGAACCAGATCATAGAAGATGCATTTCAATAACAAGAAGGGATAAATATATCCTTTGAGGAACTTCAATATGGAGTCGTGGAGCACTTTGTGACCACACTAACATTCGATGATAATCTCTGTAATGAAATTGTTGGAGCCATAATGCCCAACTAACTCTTATATCTCATAAATCGTCATGAAATACTTCAATCATCATGAAAACCACATTCTTATTAATACACCAATGTGTTTGATAATTAAGGGGAATATGGCCTTTTGAATTCCAATAATCGCTGCGTATTCATGAACAATGTGAAATTGATGAACTAAGGAGATAATGAATAAACCAAGGTATCCATTCACCGTGAAACCTCCTCCCACATGTTCATGATAACCCCCTCCTAATGTGGGGAAGCCTTCTGTGTAGGAACACAAACTTCAGGGAAGAAAATAACCCTCTAAGTCACTTGTGGATTCATGAAGCATTCACCCTTTGTGAGTCTCTCCCCTGGTATGCTAGACTTCATTCTGAGGCATGATCACCCTATTTCATGAATTCTACCCCTTTATGAAACCATTGACCTCTATCTGGACATTGAGCTTCTTGATTCCCCTCAATGTGAGGTCTCATGCTTCCTAAAACACCTCTTCAGGGACACACCGTTGTACCACCATTTTATTGAAACACCTTCATTAATGTTTAGTGGCAACGTCCCCTATACCTATCCATGACTGGTTCATCTTCACCCTGCATCCCTATGTGACTAGTGACACCCACTCCTGTATCTACCCACTTCAAACCAAGTTTGTCATGACCTTTATCCTACATATTTCTTCTTAGAATAGGTAACCTCAAAATTTTTTATTATAAACATATGGACCATAACGTCGACCTCTTGATTAAACACTCCTCTATAATAGTTACAACTCCATGCCCTTCCCATAGGTGCATGAGAGAAGGTCATATAAGAAATAAGGTTATAGAGTGATCCCTTCCACATCCGAGATACCTGATGTATAACTACATAGTTCCACGTCATAGTCATATGATGGTAGTAATCATGACAATATCCTCCACACATGATGAAATTCTGTAGCCTTAACCTATGTAATGATCATAATAATCCCCATGTACGATAATTATGGGATTCTACCTTCTCCCCAAAAATGTGATAAGAACCCCACTAAGTGATTAATCTATGAATAACCCCACACCATCCCCCACATGCACACTATTTATTATACAATCATATTTATTACCACATGATGTTAAAGTATGTCGATCGGTCATGTCACATGAATTTAAACTGCAACATTACAATAAGTGGGTGTCAATACCTATCTTATAAATAGGGTATGCAGGATTCCTCCCTAAGTTTCAATCGCAAAAATTCTAATCCCAAGGGTGAAATCATCCCTACTTGGGACAAACCTTTTGAATTTACCTCAGAAGGGAATTATGATCCATAACCTTGGATTTTCCTCCAAGGTGAATTATGATCTATTGGTAAACAACTATAATGTGACATATTTCCACCTAGGGAATCACATTTCAGATCCATCTATATTGGTTTTACTAATCCATCAATAAACATATGTGTTCCCTCATTGGGACACACCTACCAAATCTAAATCTCTGGGGGGTTTTGGATTGACAAATCCAGATCCCCATCCAAGGGAATTCAAATCCCTATGAAAACCCAAGTGTGACATCTTCCTTTATAGGGAAACACCTCTCAGATCCCCCTCAATGAGGAATTCTAATCCAAATCTCTATATTGTCCACCACATGACCTTTTAATCCATTGGTAAACCTTGGTGTACATCATCCCTACCAGGGAAACACCTCCCAAATCCTCCTCCATGGGGAATTTTGATCCACAAATCAACATTAACCTATATGAGGAATTATGATCCATTGGTAAGCTCAAGTGTAATATCATCCCTTCTTGATACACAAATCTCGGATCAGCCACCAATGGGGAGTTTTGATCCTTAACTCTATATTTGCCTCCATAGGGAAATCTGATCCATTAGTAAACCTAGGTGTGACATCTTCCCACCAAGGGGAACGCATCCTAGATTTTCCTCCATGGGGAGTTCTAATCCAAAACTTTATATCCGCCTCTATGGGGTGTTTTAATCCATTGGTAAAAAACTTTGGTGTGAAATATTCCCTCATAGGGAGACACCTCCCAGATCGACCTACAATGGGAGTTCAGATCATTCGGTAAACATAGTTGTTCCATCTTGTGGACACACCTCCTATATCCTACTCCATGGGGTGTTTATATCCATAACTTCATATCTACCTATAGGAGTTCTCATTAAAATATATTGAATTCTCCTATATAAGGAATTTTGATCCATTAGTAAACTATATATGAGTGACACCTTCTATCTTAGGGTACACCTAGAAAGTCTACATCCATGGGATGTAATGATCCATTGGTTAACCCAGGTGTGACATCTTCTCTCATAGGGGCACACCAACTTGATATGGTCTTATGGGGGATGTTATAATCAACCATCTCATCAAAAAAATATGTTGAACCCATTCCATGATCTATCTCAAAAGGATGTTCTGATCTATCTCCATAGGATATAGAAGTTGTGACCTGACCCAGAACACCACAAGAAAGAAACATCAGATGTCTGAGGTGAAATCATAAAAATACATACACCACTATCTTCAATTACCATGTGATCTAAGTGGGACTCGTTGGGTTACACACCTTAGATTACTCATGTGAGATTCCCTCCTAAGATATAGATTTTAAGGTGAACAGTGTGCCTAATGTCTAGATATGACCATTGATACCTAACATGAGTACTCTCTAAAATAAAGGTTAGTAGTCTATCAAGAAAAAATTTGTAATTAACCAGTTTCCACATTAAGATGGAACTATGAGTAATTTCCAAAAATATAAATTAATCTTTGAGGGAGACCCAGAATAGGTGATGAGATCTGAGAAGGAATCCATGGAAGGAAAAACCAACATAACATCATCCAATTTCGATCAAGAAGAAAACATAATAGATAAAAGTGAAGAAAAACACCCAATTTTTTAAAGTGATAATTTGTGGAAAGAACATAAACCATGAATGGGACTTAGTGAAAGAATTAGAAACTATAATGGTTGATCCAAAACAAACATCTTCTCATAAAACCATGGGGACTATAAATTTTTGGTACACCATTATAGTTTCATTTCACAAGATTTAATTATTCGACCCCTAGTCCCTCATGGAAAATAGTGGGCCAAGAATGAAACACACATTCACATTAGGAAATTTAGAATTGGGGAATCCTAAATCTATAACATAGTCAGATTGTATATTTCTTTACCTCAAAAGATTGAAAAATGTTGTGATATTATAAAAAAAATCATACTTGTATTGACGGATAAATCTATTTCCATTGTAGTAGTCAATCTATGAGAAACAAGAAACCATCAACCGACAAGAAATGATGAAGAAGAAACATTGATGCAACAACCCCGCAAATCTCTACCACCACCACAACTTCTTCCATGAAATCATATACCAAGAAACGATGTGCCATATCACCCTCAGAGATAATCCAATGAAGGGTGATTGACACCATCTAGCTCTGGTGAGATTATGAATTGGTCATTCCCACTAGGGGAATGGAACTCTAAGAATGAGTCAGCATCAGTTCCTGGGAAACAATGCCGCCTTTGAGGTCCACATAGTGGATAACCACATCCCATTCTAATAAAGAACTACATTGGGATATTCCCCCAAATGTAATCTTTAGACTAACTATCCTTCACCGAGGAGGTAGGAGTCATTCTAGTCATGTTGGACATGACTACCAACAATGAGCTGAAAAGGAGGGATCCTACCAGGCCATGTCAACACAAGAGAAAACTAGTCCCATGTGATTAAGAGAAGGTATACTTCACTCCTACACTACGAGACATGGTCCAAAGCACCTAATGGTAACATCAAGGGGATGGTCAAGATGCTTCCCAATAAGGAAATCTGCAATAGATATAGTGACCCCTTCTAGTAATAGTTTGTCATGTTTGATCCCTGCAACCTACAAACATGGATATGTCTTTAACCGATTGGTAGAAAGACCCTATCCACCTGATAGGAAGGTTGGGTTGACTCTTTCAGTTTTTGGTTCAAAAAAAATTTGTTATCGGTCATCCCATAATGTGTAGGCTCAGTGTAGAGGTCCTCACCACACCATCATGAACTCAAGTAGATGTACTCCCTGCCCTTTCAGTAACTATCATGAAGGTCCTCCTCATGCCACTTCTAGCCAAAGAAGAGGTCCTCCCTGCTCCAACACCAACCCCAGAAGAGGTCCTAAATTCTCTATTGACAGAAAAGTTGTTGGTCATCCCCACTCTTTAGAAAACTAGTATAGAGGTCCTCCACATACTCTGGTTTGTCAATATAGAGGTCCAACATGTGTCACTACCAACCAATATGGAAGTTCTCCGCATATTCTTTTCATCCAGAGTGGAGTTCCTCTCCACTCTGGAAATAGTCAATGTTTACACCCTCCCTAATCCAAAAACATTAAGCATGAAGTCCCTAACTATGACCTAACCTATCAAATTAGAGGTCATCCCCACATTACAACCAACCAACACAGAGTTCATCTCTAGGGAAAAGAAATGACTATCGTGAAGAACTATCCTAGGGAATAGGTGTCAATAAACATAGTATGAGGTAGATCTATGGTAAATTGAATGTTTTAATTTAACTAATTGATCTTTTAGTTTTTTTAGAATTGATTATTCAATAATATAGTCTCCAGACAAACTAATAATGTTAGATGTAGGATTCTAGTAGATTAAATTCACAATATTGAAAGATGAGGTCCACAAAATCTCTATATCTCTCATTAGGTAAATTGATGTGGAGGATTTTATGCACACCTTATAGGTGAATGCATGGAATCCACTGGGGTTACCAATAGTTTCCCACCTCTCATCCTCTACTAATGAATTTTGAGCGTTTTCTAGGACAGGGGTGGTTCCTTCTTGTTGTGACCATTCTATTGTGCCACAAATGAACATCATTTCACTCGAACATAAGGTAGTGGTGAAAAATACATCCTATTGAAACGTGATGATGTTGTTAGAACCACTCCAAAGAGATGTCCCACATTACATAAAACACTGACTCAAAGGGTAACTCTTCCTCCATAACGATATCAGTAGATAAATTATACATCAATGTCACCACCCATCTATCATCCAACATTGAACGAAGTTTAAACCAACCAATAGAATGACCCTTCTAATGAGAAAGTGGGAATGCGGTATGTTTTTCCCACTAAAAATAATTTAGTGGTGTTTAGGATACATTCAACCTCAATACTTGACATGATGGAGCCCTTTACTGAGGTCTTGACTGAGTGTTTCCTCCAGATCACCTAGGAGACACTTCACCACTTATGTGATCATCAGTTGGCCTAACTGGGAATTCAAGAGCACCTCATGGCCATCAAATAGTAGTTCCAAAGTGTTAATACCATGACACATCCAAGGGCTTAATTCTATGCTTTCTATAGTAATCTCTTTACCATTATGAATAATTGCATCAAGATTCTCACAATGCTCTACTGAGATATGGAAGAGGAATCTCCATATATACATATTAGGGGCTGGGGATAAAACAATTCTCTCTACTTCAACACAATCTCAGGATATCATGTTATGCTCGACAATGAATTATTTTAACCTCTAGGTACAATTCTGGTAAATATGGTTATCCCAAACCTTCCAAAGGAGAATAGGGTCAAAGTTATAAATGTAGGAAATGATAGGGAAGAACAACTTCAAGGGGTGGCATTGTAAAATGTAAAATATCTGACAGGTGTCATCACTCACCGGTATAGAGAGGAAATTTTCCTTTTGGATCCTCTATATGTGATTTTTTCTCCCCATATAAATCTAGAAAAATAAAAGGCTATTCCATGACCTATAAATAATTTGAGGATTCCTCAAAAGTAATGTTGGATCCTATAGTATTTTCCATTCTCTTGATGCTCGAAGGGCATAAGAGGCTCATTGATGATCTCATTTCTGATCAATGACTAAATTATAGAACCACCCCATGGGACCCCATCACTCATCTATTGTGGAAAATGTTGTCATTGGAAAAATTACTCAATTTGGGATTAGTTTCCTTACCCATATAGTTATAGTAGAGGTTGGGGGATATGGTAAGTGATATAGGTTTGAGTCACCGAACCTTCATGAGAAGCATCGTAAACCACCTCACGATTGAGGTCATACTGATCCTCTATTTGATGAGATCTATACCAGAGTTGATGATATTGAAAATGAATTGGTTCCTAGATATCACTTCCAAGATTAGGACCCTCTCCAAGATGAATTGATATCTACTCCCATCAATCACCTCATGGGCCTGGAGACATTGTTGGTGGAAGTGCCGCTTGACGGAAAGATGTACCCGTTATGGGTGGACATCATCCAAACACCCCTAGAGTTCATAAATACTAGATTTTCAGTGTTTAATGAGATAAGAGACTCATTGTAGATCTTATCCCATTTTATTTCCTAATGGGTACCTCTGTTGGAATCCCCAATGCAGTAGGTGGCCACCAAGCTCTGGTTCTTTTAGATGCTAAAAGGAAACGAAATTCGTCTAGTACAACCTAAAGCTCATATGATCCATTACTAATTCGGAAGAACTTCATAGGAAGTTCCTCTACTAGTTTTCATCCACCATATGAAAGACATATATTTTTTACCACATTAATTGAAAATAAAAGAATTATGATTGAGTTATATATTTTTTCACTTACTAGTAAGGAATCACATATTCACTTGATATGGAGATGTCCCAATATCAGTTAATAACATTGTGTATTGGGAATATCAAGGGTTATCTAGCACCAAACCTTTCTAAGTCGATTCCATGAGTTTTCTGATAATTCCTAGTTTCTAGATTAATCATTGTAGTATACTAGACAGTCTCACTTGTTACCTCTTCCTCCTACCATGAGAAGGCCTACCAAAGAAGAGACTTTCATCGCCATGCATGAATAGACCCCACCAAGTCAATACAATTTTCCCCACTTTCCAAAAGATCCGAACTAAAATAAAAAAAACCTATAATGACCATCCTCACCTAGTATAAAACTTTCATGCTCCACCTAACCATGTGAAATCTCTTAGATAAGAAAAGGATGTTCTAACCCATCATCATGGTCAGGATCCCAGAGTACCCTATCTAGATAGAAGGAACAAGACAAGTTCTTTAAAATATTCATAGGTCATATTTTATTTTATTTTTACCATGGATTATGGTATTTTAAAGCTTCAATAGTGTTTGAAATATTAGAAATCTAGATGCACTAAATATCCTGATCATTTCATATACCACAAGATCTTCAGAAATTCCATCAAGGAATAATGTGTGCTAAACGATTAGATTAAAGAAAAATTGATTAATTATATATTAAAGTTGGAATATGTATGGGTTTTGGTTACACATAATTCCACAAACCCCAACAATGATAGTGAAGTCTCTTGTGAATAGAAGTAGGCTCCCAACTATGGGAGGCATAAATATAAGGAGTGGTTGTATCTCAAGGATGTTTCTAATTTACATGGTTGTATCCTTGCATGTTTAGGTAAAAAATAACCTCATATAGTTGTCATATCCTCCCAAAATACTGCATTCGTGTCCATGTCATAGCCATTAAAATCATTGAAGAATGTTATTTGATGGTGTAATTGAAATCAGATCCCCCCACCAGTGAAAAATCCATCTCCCACTCATAGTGATTTAATAATCCCTATGTTATGGAGTGGTCCAAGGTTCGACATAGAATTGGATGAAATCACTGATGATGAGTATGAGTACTCCTCCATGAATTATATCTTATTGGTAATATTCTCCACTAAACACAAAGGTTAGGAATTCTTTAAAAATACCTCTAATGTTTTTAACCGATGCCATTGAAGGAAAGTTCAAAGAAATGTGAACCATCATAATTATCATGAAAACATATATATTAAAGATACTGATACATGGATGTTTTCTTTATGTAGAGGTCAATAAGAATTATCTTCCCATACCTCTTTTTTAGGTGATAGTCTACAACTGACCATTTTAGTCTACCATACTTATTAGTCATGGCCATGTTGTGATCATCCACATCAACACAGACCTAGAGCTCAACCAACTAATATTCATCTAAACATATTTCATAGGTGGTTATATATTCATCAAAATAATGATTCATAACCATAAATAACCTAATGGTTCTAATAGAAATACCCTTTTACCCTACCAAAAGAGTGACCCCTATTGGAAAAATGTTGCCTTAATAAGGTATGTGCGTTGTGAAGAAGCACCTCACCAAAATAATCACGATAATTTTCATTCCCGAGTTTGTACACTTGTTGAAATAATTGTGTGAGATCATCATAAATGCTTTGAAATCCCCCCTTTAGTTTGAAGAAGTGGTAGTTATCATAGAGGCCTACTTTGTAGAGGGGGTTAAGCAATAAGAATTCCATGAGGCCTCTCGTTTTTAAATAAATATGACGGTGTCCATATGTAAAGAAACATACACCCACATTAGATTATAGACTTATTAAATGGAATGAATATCTGTCACAACCTTATCAACATATGTTCAAGTATCCACCTCATCCTGACAAAGACACTCCATAATATGGGGTTGACCAAAGATTACATAACTTCTTCCAACCTGTAAATTTAGTTTTATGATATCTGCTAGAAGAAAATATGTCTCTGGGATTAGTTCAAGATGTAGATTAGTACCATTAAATAAATCAATGAATTTATGGTAGTATCATTGAATACCACCTACATCACATTGTTGGGTAAGCCCTGGATTCATTTTAATGTGGCAGTCCCCTCCTTAGATCACTACAGCCTCAAGTACTCCCTCAATAGTGAGTAGGGGTAGTCCATGGAGATGAATCCCCCTTTTACTTATGTGAATCAAGATATCATCATGTCATATAGTAAAAGGGCGAAGGGATTCTAGTTAAAACCAATGGGGTTGAGTTGATCAATCCTCCAAATGATATGACAAACCCCATAGTATATCAATAGGCAGACATGGATGACACCATCATTCTTCAAATTGATATGTTAGAGGCCATAATGCTAGATATGTGGAGTATTTTATAGTTTGTAACAAAAAGGGATTCGATATCCATAAGAACAATGATCACAAAAACATTTCCTCGTACTCTGACACTTTGTAGAACTTGGATATTCCAGAGGCCTCTACTCATATGAAGTACTGAGAAGTTCACCATATCGATATCATTCAACATAATTCTTTAATGTTTTGTAGAAAATGGATGAATTGATATAAATAGACTTTACACTATTTCATTTAAATTAATCAAGGTCCTAGTTGTCATATTCTCATTAGAGTTTGATAAAAAACATCTATGGACCCAATTTTAGAGGAGTGGGATCCCCTTAGTGAATGTTTCATTCCTACCCAATCAGTAAAAATTACTTCCCAAGAGTTTTCTATCCTGGTAAAACATCCTCCTCCCACTAATTCTCCTACATTAGATGATATAGGGGATCTAGAAGATTCCCCCATCTATTTTTGGAGAAGGTTTATACACCACCATTAATGAGTTAACCCAGTTTAACCTCTGCATTGTTGATAATAAAGGTTGATTCTAATCATCACGACTTTTTCTCTATAGTAGTAGAATTAATATGTGGGTTCCTGAAGAAAATCATGATTTTTTTTCTAGGAGCTATAATGTGATGCTAAAGATGGACCCTCTAGTCCACATCAACCATCTCATCGTCACATGGAATCATCATAGGTTCAATAAGCCTACCATAATGATACACTACACTTATAATGCTATAGTCGAAGTAGGGGTTCATAAGATCCTACAATAAAACTTCTTCACAGAAGTCCAATACCCCAACTGGATATCCAAAATTGTCCCAATAACAAAGAAGAATGGTCATATCAGACTCTGTATCGACTTCTATGACCTCAACTCCCATTGTTCTAAGGTTTATTTTCCTCTTCCATTGATAAATATGTTAATCGATTCCACTATAGAGTTCCAAGCCCTCTCATTCATTTATGAATACCCATGGTCCGTCCCAATTTGGGTGGACCTCAAGGATGATGATTCGACTTCCTTCAGGTCCTGATAAGGGATATTCTACTACTAGGTAATTCTCTTTGGCTTGATGAATGAAAGAGACACTTATTTGTAGTCCATGCACCATATCTTCAAAAAAAATTCTCAGATTTTTGGTGTAATTTAATTTGTAGACTTGGTGGTCAAATCATTCATGAGTCTAGGCCATCTCTAATACCATAAGAAATATTACTTCACTCCCATTATTTGATGATAAACCCCATAATGTATGAATTTGGGTTACCTTTGAGAATTTTCTTGTCATCATAATAAGATATGAAGGCTCTGAGATAGACCCAAGCATGATCAAGGGAATCAGCCAAAAACCTCCCACAAAAAAACATTGGGATCTATGATTTCTTCAATGGAACTTATACTATATACATAGATTCATTGATAATATGAATGGAAAGTGTAATTAATTATCATGTACATTAATGAAAAGAACTATTTACCTATTGTATGAGGAGTTCAAGACACCATTCATGGATATCATGTAGTGTCTATTGAAACCTACAGTTTGGATTCCACCCATATTAGGGAATCCACTGGTCCTCTATCTCACTATATAGGAATTGTCCCTTAGTTCCCTTATCACCTAGAAAAATAATGGGGGTAGAGAGAAAACATATTCTATCAGAGTATCATACTACTCGATAAAGAGAATAGATATTATACTATCTAGAAGAGGTGACTCATGTTGGTTTTTTCTATAGAGAAGTTATAGAATTATATGAAACATCATGAGATATAGGTGGTGTCACAATTATTATTGCTAATGTATATTCTCAATCACCCCATGTTGATGTGATGACTGACACAATGGATGGTGATCCTCCAAAAGTTCAACAACAATTTTTTTACTCATAAGTTTATCAGGGGTCATGTATTGGAAGAAATTATATCTACCCATGTATCCCCTAATGAACTATCCCTAAAATTTGATTTCATAGACGACTCTATCCTATAAAAGTATCATAATGTTTTGTGTTCACAGATTCATTTTGATGGTGCCTCCTAGATCCCAACCGATAAAAGGCTCAATGATCCCAATCTTAATAGAGTAGGACTTAGGGTCATTTTCATCAGTCCTATACTAGCCAACATTACATACTCATTCCTTGTATATGAAGGATTCCCCAATAATAGGGCATAGTATTAGGATCTCATCATTTGTCTTGAGATGGCCATTAATATTGATTTCCCCCTTTACCATGTAAAATATGACTATGAGTTTGATATCAAATAGTTCAATAGTGATTATATAATTTAAAATAAATAGGTTATATTTATTGAAGCATGCTTTTTAGCTAACACACAAGTTATCCTCTCATATAGTGGTGAATTAGGTACCTCATTTGTTGAATGATTGAGTTGATGCCTTATCAATCCTATATGCATCTCTCATAGAACCCAAATAGGATGGCATGATCATCCATGCGGATAATCTAAGGGTGATCACCCTGTCATGTCAGACGATGATGGAAACTAGTAGGTAAACCACCTAGCTATTACTGTTTGTATTCCGGGAACATCAAGCCCCCCTAAAAGAGGTGAAACACCTGATTGGATAAATCAGTTCATTAAGTATCTTTATTATGGAATCTTTCCACCATACCATGAGGAACATGAGAGAATAGACTAGCGTGTAGCATTCTTCACTATCTAGAGTTTTCCTAACCTTGATTAGACTCATTATGGACATGAGAATGATGGGATTATCTTCTATTGCATCCATGGAGATGAGATTCCCCATGTTATGTATAATTTTCATGTTGTGTCATGTGGCACCCCCCAAGAGGGACTAAAACACTCCCACCAGATTCTTAGGATAGACTACTTATATCCCAGAATGGTCTATGACAACATGGAGTTCACGAATAGGTTTCACATGTGTCATATCCATGAAAATATTGTGCATTTATTGTCTGAGCTCCTTCACACCACCATGTGCACTTGTCCCCTTCTAGTATGTGTACTCAAATTTGTAGGGCCATAACAGCATGTTAAATATGTATAGTTAATGTGCATTCTGTCTCTTATAGACTTCTTATACACATGTGAAATTCAATGCCCATTATGGAATTTAGGCCCAACATGTGATCGAGTGTGTTAGGTCCAAAATCATACATCCATTCAGATTCCATGACGCAATTCTCACCGACCCTGGAACCAAATTCCAGATTTAGACATGATGAAATTTTAGGCCATGTACAATATCCAGTCCAACCATACTTATGATTACCATGAATATGAAAATGCATTAATTAATGAATTTAACAAGACCCTCTCTAATATTCTTCAGATTATTGTGCTCAATAACAAGAAGAGTTCTCCCAAGAAGCTCCTAAATTCTCCTTGGGCCTATCAGTTGATGACTTGAAATTCATATTAGGTGACCATATATTCACTGGTGTATGGAAAAGAATAATTCCTTACTATTTTGGTTCAATTTTTTTGCACAGTAGATTTCAAAAAAATTATAGAAGTCTATCTAGATGATATGGAATCCCACAAATAAAACAAACTCTTAGACTTGAAAAATCTATATTGGTACCGGAATAGGATAGTGAGATAATTAAATAAGAAGGTTCACCTCCACCCCTTCATCTAGGGAGACATGGTGGTGGCTCGTAGAACACAAATGATACCTAGTAAAAAACCACCAATGTTGGATCCCAATTTGTATTGACCATACATCATTCATATCTTTATCCCAATGGTGTATACACATTGATCACTATAGATAAAGAGTTTATCAAACCTCCCCAAAATTTTATATTTATCAAGAAAAAATTCATGTGAGTATTCCTAGTCTAAGAATCATGACATTAAACTATGTGTGGGTTTCACGAGGGATGTTTTGTGTGATTTTGGGAATCTTTGGCCTTTCACTCACATCGAGTTTGTCACTCTACCATAATATAAGTATCTTATAAGGATACAAACCCCATTGGTCTAAAATATCTTACCATAAACTAAGAAGCCACAAGTCCAAACTCTATACCCATATATTAAGAGACCATTGATCTAATGTTTAGGAGCTTAAACTATGATTCATGCTCCTTGAAATTGGAACCTAAAATATTTGTAGTCCCGATAGTTCAAGTTATACAACATTAAAATTCAATGCCTAATTCCCTCAATGAATGACATTAAACTGTGCTTTTACCCCGTATAAAACACAGATGCCTATTTTTGAGTGGTTATTTTACACCATAAACCTAGGATTCCTCATATGATAAGTATTGGATGATCTAAGAAGTCTTCATAAATATATAAATATTATGCCACTTGTAATATGTGTAAAATGGTTGTAAAACCACACCCCTTGCTCTGAACATGGGATGCCCCATGATAAATATGGGATTACATAATTCCTCCTCCATAGAGGATTCCCCTAAATTATGATGGTCCTCAACCATGATATGTTCCATAATTATGTATGTCTTGATTTCCATCCTTATGACATATATAGAGATTCTTGAACATTATGTCTTTCAGTATAGCCATGAATTTATCATCCCTTTGGCCCCTTGTCCCAATTCATGGTCCCAACATCAAGAACACCAACTGCATATTGTTAATATCATAGTGTTAATGGGGTATGTAAGCATTTTTTTGCTCCAATCATGTTAGGTCTTACCTTTTAATTTCCACAAAAACACCCTTGGGACAAAAATGTTCACATTCCAAGCATCATGAAGCTAATTGTATGTACACTTATCCCCCAATCCAAGCATTATGACTTTAAACTACTTACCATTTTTTCGAGTAATTTTGTGGTATGTGACCCTATATACCCTCCTTTCACTAAATATTATACCACTTTCATCCCATTTGAGTTCCCTAGAAATAAATTCCCCCCATAGTCCAAGGATTATGTCCTTAATGTATTTTACATAGGTCCCATCTCTATAACCTAAAACTAAGAGCCCTATTTTAGGTACTACGACCATAAACGGTGTGCATTCACCCTTCATTAGCTTGACCAACTTTTTCTCAAGCCCATTCCTTGACACATTTTCTAGAATGATGTGTGTCTTGATCCCCCTATTTATGAGATATGTATTGATGTCTATAATTTCTATCTATTGTACCTATTTTAGAATCACTATAAAACCATTCATTAATTGTAGTTTTATCACCCAAAAATTTCTCATGGTACTCTTTTTTGCTATAATCCCCTTTATTTACCTTAACCCATTAGCAGGATGAGATTCCCTCATATCCTAGTATGAGGATGAAAATAGGCGCAATATCAATGTGAAAGCCCTGTCAATGTCCCCCTCACATGATGTTGAACTTTTGATATTATGCCTTATAAATTTGGGATTCCCCTTAATGGGAGATTATTTTACCCTATATCTAACAAAGACTCCCATAATGACAAATATGTGATAAAAAACACCAACGTCCTCAACAATCTATGTTAAACTATATCCATACCCCATATAAAATCAATATCCATCATATCATAGTATGAGAAGATTAAGTAATATTGTTCAAGAGGGTATCCTCTTCTAGTGCCTATATCCTACCATGATTTTTTCTTATAACTACGTGTGGCATGATTACTATCCTTATGGGATATTTTGTGAACCCCGTATATTTTATCCTAGGGCCATCACCTATGTCCAATCATTATGGGATCCTCTTCTTCCCAATGAGATGATGTTTACTTTGGGTAACCTTTTTCATGCATTAGGTTGAAGTGGGACATTTCGTCCCCCTATTCTTATTATTTTATCACTCCTTCATGCCACACATGCCTCCATAGAACCCCCATGTCTCACCTATAGTCTGAATTTTAAGATATTATACTAATAATATCTCTAGTTCATGCTCTATGGAATTAAACTTCTAAGACCAAAATCCTTAAAATAATGTGTCAAACAACAGCTTTACTGCCCTTGAAATTGGGATTCCTCATATGATTTGTATTATATGCATCACACATTATCCCATTTGAAACTAGGATGCCTCATAATGTGAGATGAAATTTGATTATATTCGGAGAGGATGTCACTCTACCTGTGTTGGTCTCCTACCACATCATGTCTAATATCAATATGTCTCTTTATTCCCATACCTATGGTACACATAGTGATTCTTGAACATTCCATATCAGGGCCATCCCTGCTATTAAACTATTTGTGGGACATTCCCTACTTCTTATTTAGTAATTCATGCTTTCCTCGATCTGGATAATCATTATAAACCCAATCTAAACACGGTCACTAAGGAAATGGTATCATACCACAATGCCACACCGACTGTCATAGGCCTACACCTCAAAGGATATATAGAAACAAATATTAGATCATGTGTTTCTGATTTGGTAAATGGTTGATCTTACATTTGTTCAACTAATCTCTAAACAAATTAGGTAATAAACGCGTGTCTCAAACATGGTAAATAGTTTTTCCAAATATGCTAGTTATTATTATCTATATATTGGGATTTTTAAAGTGACAATCAACTTTGTGGGGGTCTAGCAATCACCTCTAACCCTCATTGTGTTATCCCCTAGGAATAATGATAACTCTATAAAACTCCTTATTTCCCACATTGAGTATAGATTATACACGATTATGAGTTAAGTGGGGGGTTTTCTAATGCATGGTTAAGACGCATACACACAATCTAGTCCAAGTATCATGTCAATAAACTACAATTGAGTTTTCTTAGGGATGTTTTGTGTATCATAATGTGTACTCCTAGGCCCCTCCCTTTACATCCAGTTACCCTCTTTCAATTTAGCACACATTACTTCAAAACATAACCCCTATGGTCTAAAATATATGAACTTAAACTAAAAGATATGGTCCAAAGATGATGAACTTAATTTTTTTGCAACATTCACCTCATGTTTTTCTTAGAATAGGGCCTATCTTGGACCCCATTCACATTGGGATGTTGATATTTCATGCAATTCCCAAAATTTTAGTGTGAACATCATGTGAACTCTATGACTTCAAACTATGAACCTTGACCGAGTCCAAGAATAATTACATTAATATATATTCATGTCCTCTTGGAAATGTATTTTATGATATCAGGTCCTCTTGGACCTCCATTCAAATCAGTTTGTTTCTCCGCCACACAACACATGCCCTATTTGGACACTCAAACCTATGGTCAAAAATATATGAACCTAAGCTAAGATTCATGGTCTAAGAATCATGAAATTAAACTATTTGAAAATTTCCCAATACTCTTTTACTTGGTGTATGGTCTTCTAATGACCCCTTTTCATTGTAGGATGCCCTTGGGAATTACCCATTCATGATATCCTCATATGAAACTAGTTACTTCGGATGGGCGATTACCCTTATTATCATCTAATAAATCCTTTTATATGATGTAAAACTATAACCCTACCCCATATAATGGACATAGGATGACCTATTTACATGAAATTTTAGAGAAGTGTTAAGAGGATAAGTGTATATACCACACACACTATGTCCCGATAACATGACGTCAAGCTGTGTGACACATCCTACTCATCATATGATGTTAAATTTTGTTTCAAATGACCTCATTATAGTATGCTAATCTATACATCTATCATCTTTATAAAATGATATAATACAACATGGAATCTCAATCCTTTTACCAAGATACCTTTCCTTTGGTGTTGGTCAACCACATCACCATTCATGTTCTTTGACCATCACTCAGTATCTGAGGAAATAATCCCCTACGGATTCTAACCTTTACTCAGAATGACACTCCTACCTAATGGGGTCCAAGTTATAGTGGAATTATTTTAAGAGTGTTGTAATCCACTCAAGAATTACATCACATCAACTCTAAAAGTTTGAGGTTCCCTCACCCTCTTTAGGAAGTGACCCCATGTTGAACCCTTAAAAGTTTGAGGTTCCCTCACCCTCTTCTTAAGGCTCATCACCTACCTCTCAATCACTCATGACAGCTGATTCCTACAAAACTAAAATAGAGAATTATATAGTATGCTTAATGATTGAGTGGTATTCATGAACCATGAAATGATCAGTGGATTTACCTGATTAGTAGAAGTCTTTATGTCTATATATGTGTCCTAGTAGGTTTAAATTTCCCAATAATCACCTCATTATTCACCCTCATATGCACCAACCGTTGTCTGACCCAAAGACGTAACAATATGGGAAGAAATGAACAGTTTCACCATTACACAATTGGTTAAGGGATTCATGTTGTTTTGGTATATGACCGAATACAATAGTTCCTCCATATATTGCATTTCTTGATCTTGAGGAATCTGGAATCTGTCACGTCTATGACCCAACTTGGTGAGGAATATCCCATCAATGATGAGATACTTCCACACCCATCAAGGGGTGGGGATATCCTTAGGGAGTTCCAAACTCAACTAAGAATTTGGAAATAATACATTTATAGGAACATTAGAATGATTTACTCACTTACCCAGGCCTTATAAATTCATCCTATAGATCACAAAAGAGTGTTCACCTACCTCTTATGACTACCTACCCAGGGGAGTTGATCCCGATGATGCTCTTTTTCTTCAAATCTCTGCAGGTTTGGGTCCTACAGTTTTAGGTGTTTTATATATTATGATGTCTCCTGCTTATAATTTTACAAAAAACCACTATCCTTCATCCTCATGGTTGTAGGTACTCTCCATCATCAGCTCAAGTGGTTTGGTGCCTTAGTATCTCCTCAGGATACGCACTCTCCCAACGTAGAACATATTCATGGATGATCAAATATGTAGTAGTATAAGAAAGAAGATCACACAATCAATTCCCATCCTCTCTTGTAAAAATGAACCATATCATTCTAAAAAAATATGGTTCTCATGACACACATTCATGTACACCATTGGTGTCAGCTCCAGCAAGCCTTTGAACTTCCTTAAAAACTGATGAGGGATTGATGCATTGTAGATCATGTTACAGTGTAATCCTTCCCCTAGTACCCCACCATAGAATTCTTAAAGGTATGACTACTGATGATGGTCCCTAGACCATCATCATTCTCCACGCACATTAGGAGGGGGGATGGGTGAAATATAAAGTGCTCTGCATGCCTGACCATTTCCAGCACATCCACTAGGCCCAACATGATCAAGTGACTCTCAACAATGTTTCTAATCTCTATTAAGATGTATTTTGTGGGAGAATAGATATGATTTTTTGTATTCATATCCCCCCATGTTTGTGGCCACCCAGTTGTATAATAGTACGGAGGGGCTCACAAACACAAAATGAAGTGTTCCCCTCGTTGATATGGAAGAGCACAATGTATATCTTCCTAAGTACATAGATAGATAGGATGACATAATACCCCATATTTATGATCCTCACCATGATGAAGGTTCTTGGACACACCCCGAAGTGTTCATCCCTCACAGGGAGAATCCATTTGCAGATCAACGATACAATTAACCTTTCCATCATGGCCACATAAGATTCAGGCTTGAACTTTATCCTTAAGTACTCAACTAGATCCCCTCTTGGATCTTCCAGTAGGAGTTCTCTTTTCCTCAATGGAATGACCCAGGGCATGTGCGTGTCCATTAAAGTATCCTTTCTATTGATTCATTCAATAAGGAGACAATCTATATATTTAATGGGATGACATTAATCCCCAACTTCTCTTCACTAGTCCACTACACCAACATTAGATATACCCTTTCAAGAGAATGAATTTGTTACTGGGTCTCCCACATGTTATTTTGAGGGAGGAACTGATCATACATAACCTATTATATTTAGATCCCAAAAATTTAGTAAAGGTAACATAAGATGATGTGGAAATTTCCATTATTAATATATAAGGTGTTGGTCCTTGTCAACCATCTACTTAGGATCTCTGGTGTGATTTCCTACTCTAGTGTGATGTCTAAGTGGAAGTATAAAATAAAATAACAATCCCAAGACACCTCATATATCCTTACTATCTATATTTCAGCCTAAAATTCAAGAAAAAAATCACATTCATTATATTCTTAAGACCATTCATCTGTTAAATTTCCACCGTGGTGTATGTACCATTAATCAGTACATGCCTCTAGTTGATCCCCCAAACCTTCCCTAAAAATCATTTCACACATTGGGGGGATGCCTCATCCTCTATCTTATCTCCATTGATATTGTTAATTTATTTTATAGAGAGTGTATTCCATGAGTGAAACATGGTCATTTATTATATATACTCGGGCAACACTTTTCCACTATTAATATTTAGATATGCTTTTTATCCCATATGTTTTCTCATATCTTATTTCATTATGGATTAACACATCATCCCTATGCCAAAAAATAAAGTGGAAGCCTCTATCACAAAGGGTACTAATTTTTAGCCTTTGTTATTAGTGAAATGAGTGATTCATGGTAAGAGGAACTCTAAATTCTCCCCCCAATAACTGTATTGTCAGCTATTTCCTACCAAAAATTGATATCTTCATTGGTTCTCTCAGTGACTATTTAATTCAAGACTTGGGATTTTTCTTATGCTAGTTTAATAGTCTCTTCTTGTAAATATCTATTCATGAAGGTCATGTTTTTGGAGGTCAATTTATGGAGGAAGAGTTTTCATAAATCTATTCATGAATAACTATTCCTAGAGAACTCTTCATTTAGATAAGGCCGCTAAGAAGACTAGCTTCATGATGATGGATATTAAAATAAAAAATCACTTGTTAATAGTGTGAGCTTCAAGAAAAGTGAGAACATTATTTTTTCATCAATGAAATTTAGTGCCTCTAAGGTCCTCCATCACTATTTATATGTGTATAGATAAGGGTTTCACAACCAAGTGTCATGCTTGATCTTTTCAAACCTGCATCATGAATGGGATCCAAAAATGAGCTACTAAATTGGGGGACAATTGCAAAAAAATTAGTGATTCTTTATCAGAATAAGACCCATGTTTTTTCCCATCATATGCCATTATGATTTGGTGGATTTGTTTTGATACCAAAATACATGAGTGATAGAAATGGTTGAAGAATTAATGACTAGTTTGGGGTTAATACGAGCCCAAAATCACAAAAATCCCACCAAGGGACTATTTATCGAAGCTCACTAGATTCATGAATGATTGTGGCTTGCAAATATAAAGATCCAGGTATATAATTCGTTATTTAATTAATGGATTAGGGTATCCTTTGTGAAATTTCAATACAAAGTAGCCTAGTTCTTCTTGACCACATAAAGAGTTGATAGTGATCTCTGAAAATTGACATTCCGAGTAACAAATCCCCACAAACTCACAAATATCATAATTATACAAAAATACACTATTTATCACGAAGCCCACATACCAATAAATACCCCCTTATTTCCAAAATTTAAGGTATCAATAACCTTTAATCTTCTAGAAATTTCACCCTAATTTCAGACCACCTGATATTTGTGATAAAAGAGTAAATTGACTAACCTAGGTATGAAATCATCTCGAAAGAACTTCCATCGTGTTCTTTGTAACGCCCCGACCCCAGCTACCCAGAGTCGGTGCATTACTTCGTAACATTGGCATGATCACAAGAAAGATCAAATCCCGAAAGACCGATTAGTTTAGTAGCCTTGGAAACACTAGATATATTCATAAGTTTTACATTACATCATAAAATGAAAAACTACTACAACAACATAATGTTTCCAACGTCCACACTATAAACCCATAATATCCCTGCAAGTCAATCATAATTTACTTCTTCACTACCTGGGAAAAATAAAACATAAAAAAGGGGTGAGCTCAAATGCCCAGTAAGGATAACAATATAGCGGAACATTCAAAATAAGCATAAACATTTAAGGCAATGAATTACTAAAACAAAATCCTTTTAAAATTGAACTTCAACATAGTATGGCAAAAGTAAAATGAAATAATTCCATTTACTTGTTCACATGGATATTCTACTAATCGAATAATCACATGCAATATCAATAACCACTTTCATAATATTGGAATGCATAATGCCAGACTATCATAACCACATAGCCAAGGCCTCGTGCCAAGACTACAAATAAGATTTTGTCAAGGCCTTGTTCCAAGACACTAGTTTGTTTCATGAGACCTACCGATGCATCGAGGAGCTATAGCGGGCTCCACCCGTCACTTATTAAGTCCAATGCATTCCCATATGAAAAGGTTTAAACATAACATAAACATTCGTATTAAAACTAGCATACGAAATGTCAATAATTTCACCATAAACTATGAATGGTATAAAAATAGCACATCCACAGTCAAACATATCACAAAACCTTCAATACAATATAGAAGTTTTGTATCATAATAAATCAACTTCAAATAATCTTAAAATCCATCAAAGGATGTTGACATAGATGAAATCAAAATTCTTTTTAAAGAAGTGTCTCCTTTTATTTTGAAAACATTTAAGATCCATATAAAATAAAACATTTTCTTTGAAAATATTCTTATAAGCTTGTATGGAAAGCTTCGACGATTTTATAACGGCGGAAAATAACCGCACCCGCCGTATAAGTTAAAAAAAACATTCTTACCTCAATTCTGTCGAAAAGGTTAAAAAGGACATTGTTTTGAAAACGACGGAAAGATTCCTTTATAAACCTCTTATAAAAAGTCAAAAAAGGGTATAAATGACTTTAACCCATATTCTTGTAAATAGTAAAAATGTTTTGAAAAACATTTTTAAGAAACATGGATGTGGATGATAACGAGATCCCAGTAGATTATTACGTATAAACAACCTCGGATAAAGAAGAGATTGTGAAATAACCCTTACCTTGTACTTTTCCTTTGTTGGGGTAGGTTAACCTCCTGTATAATGGTGAAATAATTGTTATTAAATTATACAAGAATCATATACATTAATATGATATCATATATGATCTTTTAACATTGCTTTATTAATAATATCTTAGTATTATCGTCGTTTCGGGTGATAATCGATTCGTTCTTCTTAAATGTTTGGTTACGTAAGACATGTTTGTAATGGATAGATTATATCTTATTCATAATCAGAATGATATTAACATTATTTTTAACCCTAAAATGAGAATAATACTTGAATGGATATGATGGAGAATGAATCTTATCGCGTTCGTGGAGACGGTAGTCCGTACGTACGCACGAGCGACAATATCATTCTTTTGATATTAAAATAATATATAAATGGATGGTATATCATATATACAGAATCATTAATATGTTATATTTATTATTTACATGAGTTACACATCATTATTATACCCATCCAAATAATAATATATTGAATAACAATTACACCACGACGTGGAGACGGTAAGCCGTACGTACGCACGTATGGTGACATGTTATTCAAAGGGTGGATAGAATACTGAATATGGTTGTACCATATTTATAATAACATCACAGTATATAAATGATACTGGAGTCATTATTTTAGAATGGTAACAACAAAGGAAGAAGAAGTGGAAGAAGAAATGAACTTGGAAAAGGGGTGGTGAAAACATTACCTCTTCTTCGGGTTCTTCCTTTTGATTTGATCAAAAGGGCTCCTTAGGTTGGATTTCTGATCAAACTAAGGCCCCTAGGTTGTAGTGAGGGATGTTGGGATAGTATTTGGGCAGAGTTTGGCCGAACCAAAAGGCTTTAGAGGTGTGAAGAAATGAGAAGGAGGAGTGCCCTTTTATAAGAGGGGTGAGGGGCACCTTTGGAAAAGCTAGAAATATTAATTTATAATAAATTCATATTCGGTTTCTAATGGCTCCAAAGTTGACTATTCAAAGGTTAAGGTGGTGATAGGTCGAAAACCACTCAACCAATAGAATTTAGACAGGTTTGGGTACTTATATTAACCTTATCGTTAAGTATTAACTCTAAGTTAATTAGTTTCACTTTTACAATGTCTCTTTGTATTTTTATATAATATGGTTAATAAACTTACTATATACATCCAAGCGACCCCCAAGTGGTCCATTAATGAGGAACCTATCATAATATAAGTCTCTTGGCCGAACCTTAGATTTTTAGGAATTTAATATCAATTAATAATATAATATTTGTTTTAAGAACTCTTTTATGTCAATTTTGACACTATTCAATAGTTGATTTTTTTGAAACTCCTAACAGATTGATTACTTCGAAAAAAGTCAATTAAATCAATCCTAATATATCATATTATCATATAAAATTAGTTTAATTCATTAAAAGTTTCATATTATAATTATTTGGGTATTTATAATATCAATTATTTTAATTTTTCACTATTATAGTAATTACTGCATCATCATTGTGTCATAAATAAAATAAATTATTCAATGTCTAAAAATTATAAATAAAATATAATTATGTAGGAAATCGTTTTAGATTTCTAATGAATATTTATAATCTAAAATCCAACATGTATAACCCTATGTAAAAATTGTTCTTCTAAAAGATGTAAGCTTATGCCATTTTTGTTTTTATTTTAACTTTATTAATATAATGTGTCCCTACCACATACAAGTGGCTCCAAGGGGTCCCCAAATTGACCCAAGGATGCTCATGGTCGGGTATGTGTCCACAAATAATGTTAGGACACGTTTTAGGGTAACTTTGTATTATTATAATATTATTTTTTTTAACCCTTATTTACCGGATTTACCCTTTAACCATGGTAAATAAAATATTTACCGCAGTAATTATTCAAAATGTGTAAAAATAAAAGTTACCTATTTACATAATTTGGACATCCTGATTCCAAATATGGAATCCATTTTCCTAAATTCAAAACACAGAAGTAGCAGAAATTAATTTAAAATTAATTCCCGCTGTCAAAACAAAAAGCGTGTTTTTTAAGAGATAATAATTATCAAAAGATTGACACTTGTTTATGTTCGGTTTAATTGTAAAATTATGTCCAATGACCAACATTATATTAAATGGTAAAAATATATTCTAAATATACTTTAAAACCACTCAAAATCACAATTTATCACTATTAATTATTTTGATTAAAAAAGTTGTTTTTAATTAAAATTTAGAAATTTTCATTATTCATCAAAATATGAAAGTTATCCGAAATGTACCAAAATTTCACCCTAGTCTAATTTTGATATTCCGAATCTAAAAATGAAGTCCATTTTGAAATATTGAATATATATGATTTCAAAAAGTAGGTATTACTATTCACAACGGCTAGTTTAATTAGTTGTGGTGTGTGTTAGAACTCGAGGTTGCGTACAACACACGCTATCGCATTATTCGAAGGGAAACGTACCATAGAAGCTTGGGGTGTTACATTCTCCCCTCCTTCAAATAATTGCGTCCTCGCAATTTCTAGGGTATTACTGCATAAAAAGACTCGGGTGGTTCTTCATCATAAGTTCCTCGGGTTCCCACGTTGCCTCTTCCATCTTATGATTTCTCCACAAAACTTTTACCAGACGCGTCGTCCGGTTTCTCAGCACTTGTTCTCTTGTATCAAGAATCCTGACGGGCTCTTCGCAATAAGACAGATCGGGTTCCAGTTCTAATTCCTCATAGGTGAGTACATGCGTTGGGTCAGGCATGTATTTTCTCAACAGAGATACGTGGAACACATCGTGAACTTTGGAGAGACTTGGCGGCATTGCCAATCAGTAAGCTACAGCCCCAATTCGTTCTTGAATTTCGAAAGGTCCGATGTACCTGGGACTCAATTTACCTTTCTTACCAAAACGTATGACTCCCTTCCACGGAGATACCTTTAGGAAAACATGATCACCGACTTGAAATTCCAAATCCTTCCTTCGATTATCGGCATAGCTCTTCTGCCTACTTTGAGCTGCTTTGATGTGATTTTGGATTACCTTCACCTTTTCCACCGTTTCCTCCACCAGTTCTGGGCCTACAAGTTTTCTTTCACCAACGTCATCCCAACAGGTTGGTGTACGACATCTCTTTCCGTATAACGCTTCATATGGTGCCATCTGAATACTCGAATGGAAGCTATTGTTATAGGAAAATTCTACTAGTGGTAAATATTGATCCCACATACCCTGAAAATCAAGTGAGCAAGATCTCAACATGTCTTCTAAGGTCTGAATAGTCCGTTCTGATTGTCCATCTGTCTGAGGGTGGTAAGCAGTGCTCAAATGAAGTTCAGTATCCAGGGATTTCTGAAGACTTTTCCAAAATCTTGAAGTAAAACGGGGATCACGATCAGAAACAATTGATAAGGGTACTCCATGAAGTCTCACAACTTCATTAATATATAGTCTTGCTAGACGTTCCAGGGGTAGATCTTCTCTTATAGCAAGAAAATGTGCTGACTTGGTAAGACGATCAACAATAACCCATATTGCATCATTCCTTCTAGGAGTATTTGGTAGCCCCATGACAAAGTCCATCGTAATATTGTCCCATTTCCACTCCGGTATGGGAAGAGGTTGCATGACTCCTCCAGGCTGTTGCCTTCCAGCTTTCACTTGTTGACAAACCATACATCTTGACACAAAATCAGCAATCTCTCTCTTCATGTTGTCCCACCAAAAATGTTCCTTCAAATCTCTATACATTTTGGTGCTCCCAGGGTGTATAGAGAAATTGGAACTATGAGCATCATCCAGCAATTCCCTTTTTAGATCAGGTAAATCGGGAACACAAAGTCTCTTCCCGAATTTCAAAATTCCATCTTCATACACAAAGTCTCTCAATCTCCCATCATTCACAGCATTAATATTCTTCTGAAATTCTTCATCATCGGTCTGGGAACTCTTAATCCTTTCTAGTAAAGATGGTTTGGCAACCATTTGAAAAAGCATTGATGTTTCACCTTCCCTGGTTATTCCCATGTCCATCTTCTCTAGATCCATGAAAATTGGATCCCTTTCAATTCTCATCATGTTCAGAACTCCATGGTCTTTTCTGCTCAAAGCATCTGCTACTTTGTTTGCTTTCCCCGGGTGGTAGTGTATCGTGCAATCGTAATCCTTGAGTAATTCAAGCCATCTCCTTTGCCTCATGTTGAGTTCTTTTTGTGAGAAAATATACTTCAAACTCTTGTGATCAGTATAAATCTCACATTTTTCACCATAGAGGTAGTGTCTCCATATCTTCAAAGCAAAGATCATAGCTGCTAACTCAAGATCATGAGTAGGATAGTTTTGTTCATGAATTTTCAACTGTCGTGATGCATAGGCAATAACTCTATCATTCTGCATAAGGACACAACCAAGTCCTTTCTTTGATGCGTCACTATAAATAACGAACCCATCATTCCCCGATGGTAGATTCAATATAGGAGCATTGACTAATCTTCTCTTCAGTTCTTCGAAACATTCTTCACACTCTTTTTTCCAAACAAATTTAACCCCTTTACGTGTGAGCTTTGTTAATGGGTTAGCCAATCGGGCAAAATTCTGGACGAAACGTCGATAATAACCTGCCAAGCCAATAAAACTACGTACCTCAGTTATACTCGTAGGTGCTGGCCATTCTTGGATTGCTTTGGTCATAGAAGGATCAACAGAGATTCCATCTTTAGAGACAATATGGCCAAGAAAAGAAATCTCCTGAAGCCAGAATTCACACTTGGTAAACTTTCCATATAATTCATGCCTCCTCAGAGTCTTCAAGATAATGCGCAAGTGATTTTCATGATCTTCGTAGGTTTTGGAGTATACCAAGATATCATCAATAAATACCACCACAAATTCATCGAGATACTCCTTGAAAACTCTATTCATCAGATCCATGAATACAGAGGGTGCATTAGTCAATCCAAACGGCATTACAGTAAACTCGTAATGCCCGTACCTGGTTCGAAATGCTGTCTTCGGAATGTCTTCCTTCTTTACACACAACTGATGGTATCCAGATCGAAGGTCAATCTTTGAAAAGTATTGAGCTCCATGCAGTTGGTCAAATAAATCAACAATACGAGGTAGGGGATACTTGTTCTTTATCGTTATAGCATTGATCTCCCTGTAGTCGATACATAACCTCATAGATCCATCTTTCTTTTTAACAAAAAGAACAGGGGCTCCCCATGGGGAAACACTAGGGAGAATAAATCCCTTATTACTCAATTCCTCTAGTTGTTTCTTTAGTTCGACTAGCTCTACAGTGGCCATTCTATAAGGGGTCTTCGATATAGGCCTTGATCCAGGAATCAAATCAATGGAAAACTCAACTTCTCGTTCTGGAGGATGTCCAGGTAAATCTTCCGGAAATACATCTACAAATTCTTTCACAACAGGTACATCCTCTATTTGAACATTCTTTTCCTCACCGACAGTTATTTCATTCTCTTCCTCCCCAATAATTGAATTAAGTTGAGCTACTGGGGGTGGATCTAAATAAGAATTAGGTGGTGACGATTCTGCTCTAAAAATAAGGTTCTCATTATCATTATCATCAAGAATCGTAACCTCTTTCTTCTTACAATAAATCTTCGCATCATAGTCCGAAAGTCAGTCCATACCGAGGATTATATCAAACTCAATCATAGGTATGACGATGAGGTCAGCAGATAAAGAAATTTTATGTGCTCTAATGGGGACTGATTCACAAAACTTTGTTGCAACGATACTTCCCTTAGGAGTTTTAACTGACAACTCCCTTATTAAATCAAATTGGAAATATCTAATTTTCTTAGCAAACTGGGAAGATATGAAACAATGCGATGATCCAGAATCAAATAATGCATTTGCTAAACTTGAGGAAACCATTAAATTACCTTCCACCACATCTTTCGGAGCTTCTACCTCAACAGTAGTGATAGCATAAGCCTGGCCTTGATCCCTTGGCCTTTTCTGAGGTAAGTTATCCTGACGCTTAGGACATGCATTTGCATAATTCCCCATCTCCCTGCAATTGTAGCACTGAACGTTGGTAGCTTCCTTCTTCCCCTTGCAATCATGAGCTTGGTGGCCTTTTTCACCACACTTGTAACAGACTCCCATTCCCTTCAAGCAAGTACCAGGATGTTTCTTCCCGCATTTACCACAAGATGGATATTCAACCTTTCCTTTCTTCCCCTTATTTCCATTCCCAGATTGATCAGCAGGTCTCTTCTTCTCTTGCTTTTCTTTAAAGTCATAAGACTTAGAGAATTCCTTTTCGGTCTTGATAGCACATGAGACAATGTCTTCGTACGATGAAAAGGATTGTGAGACTAATGCTCGACGGAGAAATGGTTTTAACCCATCAAAGAAACGATCAATCTTACTTCTTGGGTTGCGAATATAATCACCAGCGTACCTCGCTAACCTTGTAAAGTTAGCCTCATACTTTGTGACATTCTCATCCTCCTTTTGTCTCAGACTCAGAAACTGTCTTTCCATATCTGCTCGATGGTCATGAGGAAAGTATTTTTCTAAAAACAGATCTTTGAACTCCCTCCATTCCATATTTGATACTTCATCATCTTCCTTCGTATTTTGAATCAATGACCACCATTGATCAGCATCTCCAGTGAGGCGGTAAACTGCCATGATAACTTTTTCCCTTTCACTGCTCCCCAAAGCCTGAAATATTTTCTCTAGGGAAAATTTCCATTGCTCAGCTGCTAAGGGATTTGTATTCCCATTGAACGTTGGTGGTTGTTGTCTCATGAATCGATCTAACATTGATCCTCCACGCTGCGGATCAGGGTGCTCCATACGGGTGAGGTTATTATTCATAACCTGAGTAAGTTGTCCCAGTATGGTGATTAGTTGATCAGCACCAGTTGCATCACCAGCCCCACTATAATTATCTTGAGCAGGAGGGCAATCCCTACATGGAGTGCGTGCATTGATACGGTTTCCATTTCTTCCACTAGGCGCCATTTATAAACAATGGCATAAACTAGATCAGTTTATGAATCGAAATACATAATCCCATACTTATAAAACACTTAACATAAATTGAACTATCTATGGATATAATCCATAATCATAAATATGTTTTCTTTGAGGAAGTATATACTCATAAACCCTTCATAATGATTTGTAAAGAAAGTGAGAGTTATCCTAATCATATCCCCCGGGAGTGTCGTAACCAAGAGTGCAGCAAGGCCCGTTGTCGTGCACCAGTTCCCGTTCGAGTCTAGCTCAGAGCGGTGTTTTCGGGTTTTACCCCTAGGTACATCTGTGCCAGAGCCGCCTCTACCTGCTCGTATCCAGACAGGGATGTATTGCTCGGAAAACTCACAAAGTCTCTACAATACCAAAATTCTAGGAAGTTCTTCTATACTAATCCTCAAAGTTCATCTTAGGTCTACGTGCTCTAATCAGAGTTTATCTAAATCTAGCTTCCAAGGTTTGTACTAAACTTCCTCTGATACCAACTGTAACGCCCCGACCCCAGCTACCCAGAGTCAGTGCATTACTTCGTAACATTGGCATGATCACAAGAAAGATCAAATCCCAAAAGACCGATTAGTTTAGTAGCCTTGGAAACACTAGATATATTCATAAGTTTTACATTACATCATAAAATGAAAAACTACTACAACAACATAATGTTTCCAACGTCCACACTATAAACCCATAATATCCCTGCAAGTCAATCATAATTTACTTCTTCACTACCTGGGAAAAATAAAACATAAAAAAGGGGTGAGCTCAAATGCCCAGTAAGGATAACAATATAGCGGAACATTCAAAATAAGCATAAACATTTAAGGCAATGAATTACTAAAACAAAAGCCTTTTAAAATTGAACTTCAACATAGTATGGCAAAAGTAAAATGAAATAATGCCATTTACTTGTTCACATGGATATTCTACTAATCGAATAATCACATGCAATATCAATAACCACTTTCATAATGTTGGAATGCATAATGCCAGACTATCATAACCACATAGCCAAGGCCTCGTGCCAAGACTACAAATAAGATTTTGTCAAGGCCTTGTTCCAAGACACTAGTTTGTCTCATGAGACCTATCGATGCATCGAGGAGCTATAGCGGGCTCCACCCGTCACTTATTAAGTCCAATGCATTCCCATATGAAAAGGTTTAAACATAACATAAACATTCGTATTAAAACTAGCATACGAAATGTCAATAATTTCACCATAAACTATGAATGGTATAAAAATAGCACATCCACAGTCAAACATATCACAAAACCTTCAATACAATATAGAAGTTTTGTATCATAATAAATCAACTTCAAATAATCTTAAAATCCATCAAAGGATGTTGACATAGATGAAATCAAAATTCTTTTTAAAGAAGTATCTCCTTTTATTTTGAAAACATTTAAGATCCATATAAAATAAAACATTTTCTTTGAAAATATTCTTATAAGCTTGTATGGAAAGCTTCGACGATTTTATAACGGCGGAAAATAACTGCACCCGCCGTATAAGTTAAAAAAAACATTCTTACCTCAATTCTGTCGAAAAGGTTAAAAAGGACATTGTTTTGAAAACGACGGAAAGATTCCTTTATAAACCTCTTATAAAAAGTCAAAAAAGGGTATAAATGACTTTAACCCATATTCTTGTAAATAGTAAAAATGTTTTGAAAAACATTTTTAAGAAACATGGATGTGGATGATAACGAGATCCCAGTAGATTATTACGTATAAACAACCTCGGATAAAGAATAGATTGTGAAATAACCCTTACCTTGTACTTTTCCTTTGTTGGGGTAGGTTAACCTCCTGTATAATGGTGAAATAATTGTTATTAAATTATACAAGAATCATATACATTAATATGATATCATATATGATCTTTTAACATTGCTTTATTAATAATATCTTAGTATTATCGTCGTTTCGGGTGATAATCTATTCGTTCTTCTTAAATGTTTGGTTACGTAAGAAATGTTTGTAATGGATAGATTATATCTTATTCATAATCAGAATGATATTAACATTATTTTTAACCCTAAAATGAGAATAATACTTGAATGGATATGATGGAGAATGAATCTTATCGCGTTCGTGGAGACGGTAGTCCGTACGTACGCACGAGCGACAATATCATTCTTTTGATATTAAAATAATATATAAATGGATGGTATATCATATATACAGAATCATTAATATGTTATATTTATTATTTACATGAGTTACACATCATTATTATACCCATCCAAATAATAATATATTGAATAACAATTACACCACGACGTGGAGACGGTAAGCCGTACGTACGCACGTATGGTGACATGTTATTCAAAGGGTGGATAGAATACTGAATATGGTTGTACCATATTTATAATAACATCACAGTATATAAATGATACTGGAGTCATTATTTTAGAATGGTAACAACAAAGGAAGAAGAAGTGGAAGAAGAAATGAACTTGGAAAAGGGGTGGTGAAAACATTACCTCTTCTTCGGGTTCTTCCTTTTGATTTGATAAAAAGGGCTCCTTAGGTTGGCTTTCTGATCAAACTAAGGCCCCTAGGTTGTAGTGAGGGATGTTGGGAGAGTATTTGGGGAGATTTTGGCCGAACCAAAAGGCTTTAGAGGTGTGAAGAAATGAGAAGGAGGAGTGCCCTTTTATAAGAGGGGTGAGGGGCACCTTTGGAAAAGCTAGAAATATTAATTTATAATAAATTCATATTCGGTTTCTAATGGCTCCAAAGTTGACTATTCAAAGTTTAAGTTGGGGATAGGTCGAAAACCACTCAACCAATAGAATTTAGACAGGTTTGGGTACTTATATTAACCTTATCGTTAAGTATTAACTCTAAGTTAATTAGTTTCACTTTTACAATGTCTCTTTGTATTTTTATATAATATGGTTAATAAACTTACTATATACATCCAAGCGACCCCCAAGTGGTCCATTAATGAGGAACCTATCATAATATAAGTCTCTTGGCCGAACCTTAGATTTTTAGGAATTTAATATCAATTAATAATATAATATTTGTTTTAAGAACTCTTTTATGTCAATTTTGACACTATTCAATAGTTGATTTTTTTGAAACTCCTAACAGATTGATTACTTCTAAAAAAGTCAATTAAATCAATCCTAATATATCATATTATCATATAAAATTAGTTTAATTCATTAAAAGTTTCATATTATAATTATTTGGGTATTTATAATATCAATTATTTTAATTTTTCACTATTATAGTAATTACTGCATCATCATTGTGTCATAAATAAAATAAATTATTCAATGTCTAAAAATTATAAATAAAATATCATTATGTAGGAAATCGTTTTATCTTTCTAATGAATATTTATAATCTAAAATTCAACATGTATAACCCTATGTAAAAATTGTTCTTCTAAAAGATGTAAGCTTATGCCATTTTTATTTTTATTTTAACTTTATTAATATAATGTGTCCCTACCACATACAAGTGGCTCCAAGGGGTCCCCAAATTGACCCAAGGATGCTCATGGTCGGGTATGTGTCCACCAATAATGTTAGGACACGTTTTAGGGTAACTTTGTATTATTATAATATTATTTTTTTTAACCCTTATTTACCGGATTTACCCTTTAACCATGGTAAATAAAATATTTACCGCAGTAATTATTCAAAATGTGTAAAAATAAAAGTTACCTATTTACATAATTTGGAAATCCTGATTCCAAATATGGAATCCATTTTCCTAAATTCAAAACACAGAAGTGGCAGAAATTAATTTAAAATTAATTCCCGCTGTCAAAACAAAAAGCGTGTTTTTTAAGAGATAATAATTATCAAAAGATTGACACTTGTTTATGTTCGGTTTAATTGTAAAATTATGTCCAATGACCAAAATTATATTAAATGGTAAAAATATATTCTAAATATACTTTAAAACCACTCAAAATCACAATTTATCACTATTAATTATTTTGATTAAAAAAGTTGTTTTTAATTAAAATTTAGAAATTTTCACTATTCATCAAAATATGAAAGTTATCCGAAATGTACCATATTTCACCCTAGTCTAATTTTGATATTCCGAATCTAAAAATGAAGTCCATTTTGAAATATTGAATATATATGATTTCAAAAAGTAGGTATTACTATTCACAACGGCTAGTTTAATTAGTTGTGGTGTGTGTTAGAACTCGAGGTTGCGTACAACACACGCTATCGCATTATTCGAAGGGAAACGTACCATAGAAGCTTGGGGTGTTACATTCTCCCCTCCTTCAAATAATTGCGTCCTCGCAATTTCTAGGGTATTACTGCATAAAAAGACTCGGGTGGTTCTTCATCATAAGTTCCTCGGGTTCCCACGTTGCCTCTTCCATCTTATGATTTCTCCACAAAACTTTTACCAGACGCGTCGTCCGGTTTCTCAGCACTTGTTCTCTTGTATCAAGAATCCTGACGGGCTCTTCGCAATAAGACAGATCGGGTTCCAGTTCTAATTCCTCATAGGTGAGTACATGCGTTGGGTCAGGCATGTATTTTCTCAACAGAGATACGTGGAACACATCGTGAACTTTGGAGAGACTTGGCGGCATTGCCAATCGGTAAGCTACAGCCCCAATTCGTTCTTGAATTTCGAAAGGTCCGATGTACCTGGGACTCAATTTACCTTTCTTACCAAAACGTATGACTCCCTTCCACGGAGATACCTTTAGGAAAACATGATCACCGACTTGAAATTCCAAATCCTTCCTTCGATTATCGGCATAGCTCTTCTGCCTACTTTGAGCTGCTTTGATGTGATTTTGGATTACCTTCACCTTTTCCACCGTTTCCTCCACCAGTTCTGGGCCTACAAGTTTTCTTTCACCAACGTCATCCCAACAGGTTGGTGTACGACATCTCTTTCCTTATAACGCTTCATATGGTGCCATCTGAATACTCGAATGGAAGCTATTGTTATAGGAAAATTCTACTAGTGGTAAATATTGATCCCACATACCATGAAAATCAAGTGAGCAAGATCTCAACATGTCTTCTAAGGTCTGAATAGTCCGTTCTGATTGTCCATCTGTCTGAGGGTGGTAAGCAGTGCTCAAATGAAGTTCAGTATCCAGGGATTTCTGAAGACTTTTCCAAAATCTTGAAGTAAAACGGGGATCACGATCAGAAACAATTGATAAGGGTACTCCATGAAGTCTCACAACTTCATTAATATATAGTCTTGCTAGACGTTCCAGGGGTAGATCTTCTCTTATAGCAAGAAAATGTGCTGACTTGGTAAGACGATCAACAATAACCCATATTGCATCATTCCTTCTAGGAGTATTTGGTAGCCCCATGACAAAGTCCATCGTAATATTGTCCCATTTCCACTCCGGTATGGGAAGAGGTTGCATGACTCCTCCAGGCTGTTGCCTTCCAGCTTTCACTTGTTGACAAACCATACATCTTGACACAAAATCAGCAATCTCTCTCTTCATGTTGTCCCACCAAAAATGTTCCTTCAAATCTCTATACATTTTGGTGCTCCCAGGGTGTATAGAGAAATTGGAACTATGAGCATCATCCAGCAATTCCCTTTTTAGATCAGGTAAATCGGGAACACAAAGTCTCTTCCCGAATTTCAAAATTCCATCTTCATACACAAAGTCTCTCAATCTCCCATCATTCACAGCATTAATCTTCTTCTGAAATTCTTCATCATCGGTCTGGGAACTCTTAATCCTTTCTAGTAAAGATGGTTTGGCAACCATTTGAAAAAGCATTGATGTTTCACCTTCCCTGGTTATTCACATGTCCATCTTCTCTAGATCCATGAAAATTGGATCCCTTTCAATTCTCATCATGTTCAGAACTCCATGGTCTTTTCTGCTCAAAGCATCTGCTACTTTGTTTGCTTTCCCCGGGTGGTAGTGTATCGTGCAATCGTAATCCTTGAGTAATTCAAGCCATCTCCTTTGCCTCATGTTGAGTTCTTTTTGTGAGAAAATATACTTCAAACTCTTGTGATCAGTATAAATCTCACATTTTTCACCATAGAGGTAGTGTCTCCATATCTTCAAAGCAAAGATCACAGCTGCTAACTCAAGATCATGAGTAGGATAGTTTTGTTCATGAATTTTCAACTGTCGTGATGCATAGGCAATAACTCTATCATTCTGCATAAGGACACAACCAAGTCCTTTCTTTGATGCGTCACTATAAATAACGAACCCATCATTCCCCGATGGTAGAGTCAATATAGGAGCATTGACTAATCTTCTCTTCAGTTCTTCGAAACATTCTTCACACTCTTTTTTCCAAACAAATTTAACCCCTTTACGTGTGAGCTTTGTTAATGGGTTAGCCAATCGGGCAAAATTCTGGACGAAACGTCGATAATAACCTGCCAAGCCAATAAAACTACGTACCTCAGTTATACTCGTAGGTGCTGGCCATTCTTGGATTTCTTTGGTCTTAGAAGGATCAACAGATATTCCATCTTTAGAGACAATATGGCCAAGAAAAGAAATCTCCTGAAGCCAGAATTCACACTTGCTAAACTTTCCATATAATTCATGCCTCCTCAGATCCTTCAAGATAATGCGCAAGTGATTTTCATGATCTTCGTAGGTTTTGGAGTATACCAAGATATCATCAATAAATACCACCACAAATTCATCGAGATACTCCTTGAAAACTCTATTCATCAGATCCATGAATACAGAGGGTGCATTAGTCAATCCAAACGGCATTACAGTAAACTCGTAATGCCCGTACCTGGTTCGAAATGTTGTCTTCGGAATGTCTTCCTTCTTTACACACAACTGATGGTATCCAGATCGAAGGTCAATCTTTGAAAATTATTGAGCTCCATGCAGTTGGTCAAATAAATCATCAATACGAGGTAGGGGATACTTGTTCTTTATCGTTATAGCATTGATCTCCCTGTAGTCGATACATAACCTCATAGATCCATCTTTCTTTTTAACAAAAAGAACAGGGGCTCCCCATGGAGAAACACTAGGGCGAATAAATCCCTTATTACTCAATTCCTCTAGTTGTTTCTTTAGTTCGACTAGCTCTACAGTGGCCATTCTATAAGGGGTCTTCGATATAGGCCTTGATCCAGGAATCAAATCAATGGAAAACTCAACTTCTCGTTCTGGAGGATGTCCAGGTAAATCTTCCAGAAATACATCTACAAATTCTTTCACAACAGGTACATCCTCTATTTGAACATTCCTTTCCTCACCGACAGTTATTTCATTCTCTTCCTCCCCAATAATTGAATTAAGTTGAGCTACTGGGGGTGGATCTAAATAAGAATTAGGTGGTGACGATTCTTCTCTAAAAATAAGGTGCTCCTTATCATTATCATCAAGAATCATAACCTCTTTCTTCTTACAATAAATCTTCGCATCATAGTCTGAAAGCCAGTCCATACCGAGGATTATATCAAACTCAATCATAGGTATGATGATGAGGTCAGCAGATAAAGAAAATTTATGTGCTCTAATGGGGACTGATTCACAAAACTTTGTTGCAACGATACTTCCCTTAGGAGTTTTAACTGACAACTCCCTTATTAAATCAAATTGGAAATATCTAATTTTCTTAGCAAACTGGGAAGATATGAAACAATGCGATGATCCAGAATCAAATAATGCATTTGCTAAACTTGAGGAAACCATTAAATTACCTGCCACCACATCATTCGGAGCTTCTACCTCAGCAGTAGTGATAGCATAAGCCTGGCCTTGATCCCTTGGCCTTTTCTGAGGTAAGTTATCCTGACGCTTAGGACATGCATTTGCATAATGCCCCATCTCCCTACAATTGTAGCATTGAACGTTGGTAGCTTCCTTCTTCCCCTTGCAATCATGAGCTTGGTGGCCTTTTTCACCACACATGTAACAGACTCCCATTCCCTTCAAGCAAGTACCAGGATGTTTCTTCCCGCATTTACCACAAGATGGATATTCAACCTTTCCTTTCTTCCCCTTATTTCCATTCCCAGATTGATCAGCAGGTCTCTTCTTCTCTTGCTTTTCTTTAAAGTCATAAGACTTAGAGAATTCCTTTTCGGTCTTGATAGCACATGAGACAATGTCTTCGTACAATGAAAAGGATTGTGAGACTAATGCTCGACGGAGAAATGGTTTTATCCCATCAAAGAAACGATCAATCTTACTTCTTGGGTTGCGAATATAATCACCAGCGTACCTCGCTAACCTTGTAAAGTTAGCCTCATACTTTGTGACATTCTCATCATCCTTTTGTCTCAGACTCAGAAATTGTCTTTCCATATCTGCTCGATGGTCGTGAGGAAAGTATTTTTCTAAAAACAGATCTTTGAACTCCCTCCATTCCATATTTGATACTTCATCATCTTCCTTCGTATTTCGAATCAATGACCACCATTGATCAGCATCTCCAGTGAGGCGGTAAACTGCCATGATAACTTTTTCCCTTTCACTGCTCCCCAAATCCTGAAATATTTTCTCTAGGGAAAATATCCATTGCTCAGCTAATAAGGGATTTGTATTCCCATTGAACGTTGTTGGTTGTTGTCTCATGAATCGATCTAACATTGATCCTCCACGCTGCGGATCAGGGTGCTCCATACGGGTAAGGTTATTATTCATAACCTGAGTAAGTTGTCCCAGTATGGTGATTAGTTGATCAGCACCAGTTGCATCACCAGCCCCACTATAATTATCTTGAGCAGGAGGGCAATCCCTACATGGAGTGCGTGCATTGATACGGTTTCCATTTCTTCCACTAGGCGCCATTTCTAAACAATGGCATAAACTAGATCAGTTTATGAATCAAAATACATAATCCCATACTTATAAAACACTTAACATAAATTGAACTATCTATGGATATAATCCATAATCATAAATATGTTTTCTTTGAGGAAGTATATACTCAAAAACCCTTCATAATGATTTGTAAAGAAAGTGAGAGTTATCCTAAGCATATCCCCCGGGAGTGTCGTAACCAAGAGTGCAGCAATGCCCGTTGTCGTGCACCAGTTCCCGTTCGAGTCTAGCTCAGAGCGGTGTTTTCGGGTTTTACCCCTAGGTACATCTGTGCCAGAGCCGCCTCTACCTGCTCGTATCCAGACAGGGATGTATTGCTCGGAAAACTCACAAAATCTCTACAATACCAAAATTCTAGGAAGTTCTTCTATACTAATCCTCAAAGTTCATCTTAGGTCTACGTGCTCTAATCAGAGTTTATCTAAATCTAGCTTCCAAGGTTTGTACTAAACTTCCTCTGATACCAACTGTAACGCCCCGACCCCAGCTACCCAGAGTCGGTTCATTACTTCGTAACATTGGCATGATCACAAGAAAGATCAAATCCCGAAAGACCGATTAGTTTAGTAGCCTTGGAAACACTAGATATATTCATAAGTTTTACATTACAACATAAAATGAAAAACTACTACAACAACATAATGTTTCCAACGTCCACACTATAAACCCATAATATCCCTGCAAGTCAATCATAATTTACTTCTTCACTACCTGGGAAAAATAAAACATAAAAAAGGGGTGAGCTCAAATGCCCAGTAAGGATAACAATATAGCGGAACATTCAAAATAAGCATAAACATTTAAGGCAATGAATTACTAAAACAAAATCCTTTTAAAATTGAACTTCAACATAGTATGGCAAAAGTAAAATGAAATAATGCCATTTACTTGTTCACATGAATATTCTACTAATCGAATAATCACATGCAATATCAATAACCACTTTCATAATGTTGGAATGCATAATGCCAGACTATCATAACCACATAGCCAAGGCCTCGTGCCAAGACTACAAATAAGATTTTGTCAAGGCCTTGTTCCAAGACACTAGTTTGTCTCATGAGACCTACCGATGCATCGAGGAGCTATAGCGGGCTCCACCCGTCACTTATTAAGTCCAATGCATTCCCATATGAAAAGGTTTAAACATAACATAAACATTCGTATTAAAACTAGCATACGAAATGTCAATAATTTCACCATAAACTATGAATGGTATAAAAATAGCACATCCACAGTCAAACATATCACAAAACCTTCAATACAATATAGAAGTTTTGTATCATAATAAATCAACTTCAAATAATCTTAAAATCCATCAAAGGATGTTGACATAGATGAAATCAAAATTCTTTTTAAAGAAGTGTCTCCTTTTATTTTGAAAACATTTAAGATCCATATAAAATAAAACATTTTCTTTGAAAATATTCTTATAAGCTTGTATGGAAAGCTTCGACGATTTTATAACGGCGGAAAATAACCGCACCCGCCGTATAAGTTAAAAAAAAACATTCTTACCTCAATTCTGTCGAAAAGGTTAAAAAGGACATTGTTTTGAAAACGACGGAAAGATTCCTTTATAAACCTCTTATAAAAAGTCAAAAAAGGGTATAAATGACTTTAACCCATATTCTTGTAAATAGTAAAAATTTTTTGAAAAACATTTTTAAGAAACATGGATGTGGATGATAACGAGATCCCAGTAGATTATTACGTATAAACAACCTCGGATAAAGAAGAGATTGTGAAATAACCCTTACCTTGTACTTTTCCTTTGTTGGGGTAGGTTAACCTCCTATATAATAGTGAAATAATTGTTATTAAATTATACAAGAATCATATACATTAATATGATATCATATATGATCTTTTAACATTGCTTTATTAATAATATCTTAGTATTATCGTCGTTTCGGGTGATAATCGATTCGTTCTTCTTAAATGTTTGGTTACGTAAGACATGTCTGTAATGGATAGATTATATCTTATTCATAATCAGAATGATATTAACATTATTTTTAACCCTAAAATGAGAATAATACTTGAATGGATATGATGGAGAATGAATCTTATCGCGTTCGTGGAGACGGTAGTCCGTACGTACGCACGAGCGACAATATCATTCTTTTGATATTAAAATAATATATAAATGGATGGTATATCATATATACAGAATCATTAATATGTTATATTTATTATTTACATGAGTTACACATCATTATTATACCCATCCAAATAATAATATATTGAATAACAATTACACCACGACGTGGAGACGGTAAGCCGTACGTACGCACGTATGGTGACATGTTATTCAAAGGGTGGATAGAATACTGAATATGGTTGTACCATATTTATAATAACATCACAGTATATAAATGATACTGGAGTCATTATTTTAGAATGGTAACAACAAAGGATGAAGAAGTGGAAGAAGAAATGAACTTGGAAAAGGGGTGGTGAAAACATTACCTCTTCTTCGGGTTCTTCCTTTTGATTTGATCAAAAGGGCTCCTTAGGTTGGCTTTCTGATCAAACTAAGGCCCCTAGGTTGTAGTGAGGGATGTTGTGAGAGTATTTGGGCAGAGTTTGGCCGAACCAAAAGGCTTTAGATGTGTGAAGAAATGAGAAGGAGGAGTGCCCTTTTATAAGAGGGGTGAGGGGCACCTTTGGAAAAGCTAGAAATATTAATTTATAATAAATTCATATTCGGTTTCTAATGGCTCCAAAGTTGACTATTCAAAGGTTAAGGTGGGTATAGGTCGAAAACCACTCAACCAATAGAATTTAGACAGGTTTGGGTACTTATATTAACCTTATCTTTAAGTATTAACTCTAAGTTAATTAGTTTCACTTTTACAATGTCTCTTTGTATTTTTATATAATATGGTTAATAAACTTACTATATACATCCAAGCGACCCCCAAGTGGTCCATTAATGAGGAACCTATCATAATATAAGTCTCTTGGCCGAACCTTAGATTTTTAGGAATTTAATATCAATTAATAATATAATATTTGTTTTAAGAACTCTTTTATGTCAATTTTGACACTATTCAATAGTTGATTTTTTTGAAACTCCTAACAGATTGATTACTTCGAAAAAATTCAATTAAATCAATCCTAATATATCATATTATCATATAAAATTAGTTTAATTCATTAAAAGTTTCATATTATAATTATTTGGTTATTTATAATATCAATTATTTTAATTTTTCACTATTATAGTAATTACTGCATCATCATTGTGTCATAAATAAAATAAATTATTCAATGTCTAAAAATTATAAATAAAATATAATTATGTAGTAAATCGTTTTAGCTTTCTAATGAATATTTATAATCTAAAATCAAACATGTATAACCCTATGTAAAAAGTGTTCTTCTAAAAGATGTAAGCTTATGCCATTTTTATTTTTATTTTAACTTTATTAATATAATGTGTCCCTACCACATACAAGTGGCTCCAAGGGGTCCCCAAATTGACCCAAGGATGCTCATGGTCGGGTATGTGTCCACCAATAATGTTAGGACACGTTTTAGGGTAACTTTGTATTATTATAATATTATTTTTTTTAACCCTTATTTACCGGATTTACCCTTTAACCATGGTAAATAAAATATTTACCGCAGTAATTATTCAAAATGTGTAAAAATAAAAGTTACCTATTTACATAATTTGGACATCCTGATTCCAAATATGGAATCCATTTTCCTAAATTCAAAACACAGAAGTGGCAGAAATTAATTTAAAATTAATTCCCGCTGTCAAAACAAAAAGCGTGTTTTTTAAGAGATAATAATTATCAAAAGATTGACACTTGTTTATGTTCGGTTTAATTGTAAAATTATGTCCAATGACCAACATTATATTAAATGGTAAAAATATATTCTAAATATACTTTAAAACCACTCAAAATCACAATTTATCACTATTAATTATTTTGATTAAAAAAGTTGTTTTTAATTAAAATTTAGAAATTTTCACTATTCATCAAAATATGAAAGTTATCCGAAATGTACCAAAATTTCACCCTAGGCTAATTTTGATATTCCGAATCTAAAAATGAAGTCCATTTTGAAATATTGAATATATATGATTTCAAAAATTAGGTATTACTATTCACAACGGCTAGTTTAATTAGTTGTGGTGTGTGTTAGAACTCGAGGTTGCGTACAACACACGCTATCGCATTATTCGAAGGGAACCGTACCATAGAAGCTTGGGGTGTTACATTCTTGAGATCCTCCCAAGAATGTAGAGATGAATTTTGGGTAGTATCATGCCCTTTATGGAAGAATAAGTCCATATCAAGAACATGAGTAATCATAAAGAATTTATCATTTGTGGAGATCTCCCCTAGAAATCATAACATCATTATGTGGTAGACGCACACTATTTTGTGATGTATTCCACTTCACGAACTACGTGAAATTCACTAAGAACTTGAGATTTGAAATTCATTTAAATTTAAGTCTACACACTTTATGAATACCCTCTTACGTTCTTCTACATGGGGCATCCCTTTTCTTGACACCCCTTCATTAAGGTCAAATTCCTAGGACCCCTGTACCAATAAAGGACTGGTTTACCATCCCCTAAGTCCCTATTTGACTTTTTCCACTCACTTTTATGCCTTCACACTTAACTCAAAGTGTGGACCAAGCCTCATTCCTACCAGTTTCTTCTAAACATAGGTTCCCTAAAAACTTTTTCTTATAAGTATATAGATCCTAATGTCAGCCTCCTAGTTTACCGATATTATTTGAAAATTCCAACACCATGCCTCTCCTAGTGGTGCTTGAGTGGTGGATATGTCTTCTTTATGGATTAGGTGCAGTATATTCCACATCTGAGATGAATGATATGAATTTACCTAGTTCCACATGCTAGTCATGTGATGTTAAATTGCACAACAACATCTTCCAAACATTATGTAAAATTGTAGGAATACCCTATGTGATGAGAAAACATTTATGCATATTGGATCACCAAGGGATGTAACATTATCCCCTACTAGGGGATGAGAAACATGCATATGGAATAATTTATTCATAATACCCACACCAAACCATGTGGAAAATCGTTTTGATACCAGAGTGTCCTTACCACATGATGTTAAAATATATGGATTAGTGCAGTCACACGACCTTAAATAGTTGTATATGACTATGTTGGTCATGATCCATATATTTAAAATCAGGTTTGTATCTTCTTGAGATTCAATCTTAACAATTTTAGACTCAGATGTGAAATATTCCCTCTAAGGGACACACCTCTTAGTTTTGCACCCACGATGCATTCTGATCCATAACTATGGGTCTCCTCTATTGGGGTTTCTAATCCATTGGTAATCAAATCAGGTGTTACATATTCTCTCCTATGGACACAACTACCGGATCTATATATATGGGGTTCTCTAACACATCAATAAACGTATGTGTTCCATCCAAAAGACACAACTATTGAATTTTCCCCCTTGGGGTGTTCAGATCCAAAACTCCAAATAATCCTCCATGGGGAATTTTTATCCATTAGTAAACCAAGGTGTAACATATTCCCTTAGAGATAAAAAACTCCCAGATCCACCCATATGGTGAGTTCTAATCCAAAACTCATGATAAAACTCCATGGGGTGTTCTAATACAATGGAAAACCTAGGTGTGACATCTTACCTCCTAGGGACACACCTCGAAGATCTTCCACCAGGGGCTATTTTGATGAAAAAATCTAGATCTTCCTCTACAAGGCATTTTTATCTATTGGTAATCCTAGGGGTGACATCATTCCTATTTGGTACAAACATCCAAGATCTACTTCCATGGGTAATTCTGATCTAAAATGTCAGATCCACCTCTACGGGGAATTCTGATCTATTAGTAAATAAATCAAGTGTGATATGTTCCCTCCTTGGGACACACATCCAAAATCATCATCTATAGAGTATTTTGATCCATTAGTAAAAAATGGTTTTCCCTCCTACAAACATACCTCCTGTATCTATCTCCAGGAGTGTTCTGATCAACAACACCAGATCTACCTTATTGGGAGTTCTGATACACACCATCCAGGTCTTCCTCTATAGGGAATTTTGTTTCATTGGTAAACTATCTAGGTGTTACATCATCTCTCCCAGCCATACACCTCCAAGGTATTCCTCCATGGTGTATTCTAATTTATTGGTAAACTTATATTTTATTTATTTAATCATAGGTACAAACCTCCTTGATCCCCCTCTAAAGTGTAATTTGATCAACAGTCTCATCTCCACAATATGTTAAACTCATTCCGAGATCAATCTCAATAAAATTTTCTGATCCATCTCCATATGTATTATAACTTTACAACTGATCCAAAATAGCTACTCATGAAGGAATGATGTGATTTAGGAAGTTAAAATCCTTAGAAACCATATTCCCTTGGCATTAATTACCTCATAATTGACATGGGATACCTTGGGTTCTATGTCTAAGATGAATGATATGTCATTCTGTCCCAATATGAGGATTTAAATGATACCAATGTTCCTAATGAGTATACATTTCCAGTTATTCCCAATATAACAACTCTCCTAAACATAGTTTTCAACTAAATCAATACATAGTAAGTGAAATTTACTATTTTTACCATAGATATGGTATTAGGAATGAGTTATATGAACATAAGTTGATCTATTATGGAGACATAGAATAGGCAAGGAGTTCCAAGGAGGAATACAAGGAAAGAGGAACCCATATCCCATCATCCCATTTCTCTAATTAAGCATAAATTTCTAATGAAAGTGAGAGAATCCAATATGCATTGGTAAGTGGGAATGCGGGGCAACGAAAAAAAGCATTGTGTGTGATCCTCATTGAATGTATCGGAAATAGTAATCTCATCATCAATGAGGAATTTATATTTTCATGATTTATATATTTAGTTTTGGTCTATTAACCTTAAAAATATATAGATGTATTATGACATGCGATAGAATTTCTGGTGTTCAGGTATAATGCATGACATTTATTATTATATTTCCCAATATTACCCTAGACAGCAGCTATAGCTAGAGCACATGATGCCTTTTGTTATTCTCAAACCTCTTCAGGTGCTAGTTTATAAATTAGATGCTATTTCCATGGAATTCATTATTTTATTTCTTTGGACACTAAGAGTAAATAATGATATATTCCTGGTGATTTACAAGTTTATGAAATTAACTCATTTTATTCAGATCAGGGAAACCAAAAAATTAGATTATTTGGGTAAGATATACATGATAGAGGTTTATAGGTCTCATTGGGTGCCCTTTTACATTATACGTCATAAGGATCGCAGGTCTAATTCTAGATTATATATGAGATTCAATAAGGTAATGGGGCCTAGGTGAGGTTGACTACATCATATTAACCATAGATGGATGGTAATATAGAGTATGTTATTTAGATCATAGATGATATAATTCATTCATGAATCATAGATTCTGATGGATTATGGGGAAACCACCTGGTACTAATTGAGTTCAATTTAAATAATTGATACCATTTGTTGATAATAATTGAACCATTTGAGGATTTATATGGTTTCCCATGTAGGTCACCTCATTTTTTGTCTGAGTAGGAAACACCTCTCTCAATTAAATATGACTTGTTCAAGACAAATATTTGAGGATTCTTGGTAGATTATGATTCTTGGTTATAACATAGAAAAAGAAAAATTCATTTGTGAATCATCAGCATCATCCTTGGAAGATTTCCCTTAGGGATTGTGTCTTCTTGAAAGTTTCTCCTTAGTTTGGTAAATTTGAACTCAAAGAATATGCAAAGATATCACTAAGATATATTAGATCTGTTGAAATTGATAAATGGAGTAATAAAGTTTGGTATCAGTTGGTGTTACTCGCTCATTTGATACGTATACAAGATGGTTTCCATATATCCTATCTCATGAAGTGCCAGCCCAATCCTTACAATGTTCTGATATGGGATGATATTAAGTAGTAGATTGATTGCGATGTTATGGAAAAATATATGGAGATATATAATCTTTATATTAAAGTCTTTAATGGGAAGTTAATTACCTTGGTAATAGTGTTATAGTGGAACGAATCTGAATCCCCTGAGACATACACACACGAATCTTATATGAGGGAGAAGTGTCCTCTCCTCTTGTCAGAGTGAAATTATTTTTCATGTATTTCTAGGAATAGAAAGATATTTGGTGTAGAGAATTTTAAAATTATAGATTAGTTATGTTCTCTTTTAATGTTTAATAGTATTTTTTATAGTTTGTGTTATATCATTGATTGTGCAGGGGTTTTCTAAGGGACATGGATTGATCACTGGATAAAGTATATGGTTCATAATGTTAATAAATATTCACAACATTAATGAATTATGGCTAAAAGTGTAGCTTTTTGTTTTATGAAATTAAAACCATTAACTATACGAGGTTGTATTCATATCAATAATTTGAATTTTATGATTTTATTGAGGCCATACTTTATTCATCATATCATCCCTTACAGAAATACATTATCTGAATCCATCATAAACACAATTAATTGTATTTTTTTGAGAGACCTAAATGTTTTTGAAATTCAAGTCCTCTATCATTTTTCTTTTTCCTTATTCTATAAGTCCTAGGTCCTCAAATTGTGTTTTTAGTAAATCAATCCCTTCCAAACATCTCTAATTAGTGATGTGATCATTGTAATGTTTTTTCTAGATTTTGAGAAGTATTTTTATTTCTTTTCACATTCCCTCGGTTTCTCTTGAATTGGTAGTGGTGTTTGGATATGTTTTATAAAATTTATTGATCATGTTATTATTATTCTATGTTATCTTATAGATCTATTTCATAATTATCTTAAAAATGCAGGTTCTTAGTTTGGTAGTGGTGTGACTTCACCACCAATGTTTTTCATATATAAACATGAATCATTGATATGAAAATTGATGATAGTGACTCTGTTCATTATTCTCATATTTCTTTCCATTCAATATGAGTGGATACCATACTGATTTGTTTATAAAATTACGTTGAGGTAGGTGGTTCCTTATCTTGTATATGTTAAATGAACTTTAAATTATCTTGATCCCATAAATGGTTTTATAAATGAATTTATGTTGTTTTTAAATTGAATTAAATTCATGTGGAAAACTAGTTATTAGAAAATTTGGGGTTTCCCCTCATTTTGGTAAATGATATGTGTTTTTCAGTGCATTTTGAAATGGATATGAGAAAAGAGAGAAGAGAATAAATTATCTTCTTCCCTCCCTCTGGATTGAAATAGTGGATTTCAAAATAACATAAGTGATGAGAGAAGGCCTCATAGAATAGAGAATTCATTGATCTCTTTTTCTAGCTTTGTCTATCTCTAATGAGAATGAAGAAATCAAGAGAATAGAGTAGTCTCCGTCTAATGGTTACCTACGAGGGCCGGTCACCAGGGATAAAGTAAACCTACATCTAATTGAGTGTGAGGGTGATTTTTAGATGAATGAGAGTTTTTTTATTCTCTAATGTGATACTATTAACACATTGAAGTTGTTTTTGGTATTAAATGTACTCTTCTCTATAGTTCCCATCTCAATCTATTCCTATATTTGGGGTGAGTCTCTCCTATTCATCATTGCTTGATGTATCGAACTGAGCACTTGTAGTTCTATTTCTTTATATAGTTCTGGAATTATAACTAATTTAAATTGACATATATATTTATTTTATATACTTAGAACACTAGAATTAACTGAAAAATCATTTGAATTGGCTGGATTCCCCAATACTAATGATGAACCCCTGGTATTCCTATCAATACTTACAGCCTAGGTATTTCCATAGTCTGGGGTTCAGTTTGAGCCTTTTGAAAAAGCTAACAATGAAAACCTCAGAGAAGGAACCAGCAGAAAGGATATCAAAATCATGCTCATACCAAGCCATTGAACTTCTTTCGAACCATGAGCAGTGGGAAAAGAACAGAAATCCTGGATCATAGCCTTCCTCAGAACGTATTGACATGAGATGAGTCACTATGATTCACTACAGCAGATGCACTAATCCATTTGAACTAATTGAATCATCCCACCTAGAACTGTCATTTAGCACATCAACTTTAGCACTAATTATATTATTATATTACTATTAGATTACAGTTATAGAAAAACCTCTACCCTAGATAGGACTATCCTCTAGCATTTTATCAAGATTTAGATGATTATACAAGTTGAGATGAAGGTGAACTGTGGGAGTAGATAAGAAGGACAACCTCAGAGAAGGGAATCATAACAGCATATAAAGAGATGCTCTGAACTACTTCTAAGGACTCAGATGAACCCCAACATAATTATTATCTAAAAAATAAGCTTCTAGATCTATTCAATGTCCGTGTTATAGAAGAATCTAAAATGAGGGCCCTTACTCAATTGAAAAAAAAAAGAATATGTCTTCAGCTCTATATCGAAGAGTACCTGCTTTAAAGTGAAAGTGAAGGTAGAGGGTTATTGAAGAAAAGGGACCCCTCCTTATTAATGACTTCCCAAATGACCTAGTGGATGGAAAGATCAAAGACCTCTAAATAGCTATAGGCCTAGGTTACATTCAATAACAACTAAAGTAGCTATTTCTTACTGGTGTGGATTCACCAAAAGTACTATAAATGATGGATTCTCTTGTATTTCCTTTAGTCTCTATTGAATTGGAAGAACTACTGGGAATTTTTTGGAAATAAATTGACCATTTTTTATCCATATCTATTCTATTTTATACCCCTTTCATGATTATCTTTGAGTGTCCAGTTTTCATATTGGTATTAGTGCAACACATGGGAATCTTCAAGTATGTGGTGATCTAAATTCACTACCCACCATTATTTCACATATAAATTATATTCTATGATTTTTAATCCATGATAGGGCCTTCATTAATTATTATTCAATTACATTCCTTCCATGAAGAATTGATCCTATTGGGGTAGGTCTATGACCCAATTATGAGTTAGGTGGTTCCATCTCTTGCTAATGTTCAATGAATTGTTATTTATATTAATTATATTAATGGTTATATAAATCAATTTGCATGATTTGTGAATTTATATAGATACACGTGTTAAATCAATTTTTTGAAAACATAGTTATATCCTCATTATAATAAAATAATGTTTTCTTACATAGAATTGTGAAATAGAAATTGAAATGGGCTTTTGAATCATATTTTTTATTATAAAGGTATTTTTTGTAAATTTTTATGAAGCATGACAATTCCTTTGAAATTAATTTGACATATGAAAAACATGGGAGCCTTAAATACCTAGGTGGATAGTATATTTTTTGACATTTTCCATTAATATTGTAACGAGGATTAAATTTTTTGTTGTTATTTCATTCCTAGATAGTTGATACATTGTCACTAAAAACATTATTAACACAGGGGGTTAATTTTATGGGTCTTCCATCATCCCTAGTGTATAGATGTGTTGACTGTTGGGACACGAGTATGTATTTTTCAATGTTTTTTTTATTTAATTATGGAATTATCCATTTGGAAATTTTTAATCCTAGGTGAGTTTATAATTTTTTTTTCTTTTTACTAGTTTGATTTGTTATTATAATATTCATGATTTAAAAAATTAAATGTTTTATTTAAATCATGATTTTATATTGCATCATCTAGTATGGTTAAAAATATTAGGAAAATGGCTACCTTCCCAATATTTTTACATAAATTTTTTTTTCTTATCACGCCTTGTTTTCAATAGATTTTTCATATTTGGTTATTGTATAGAGACTTCTTTTAGAACAATATAGTGGGAGCTTACTATTTTTTCTTACAAGATAGTGTGCACACTAACTTGTGGGTGCATAGACATTGTTATATCGGGTATAAGAAATGTAATGTTGATTCATTAAGGAGGTGGAGTTTATTGGAATTGGGTATAGTATGTGGGGATTCGATTGAGTGGTGTTTCCCATAGATCACATGGCATAGATTTTGTTTGTTTTTATTCTCCATTGATTATTTTTTGGACATATTCCTCAAGTTCTTTGTGCTAAATCGGATTATATCCCTACCATTGGCACTCTATTATTTATGGAATATTTATTTCATAGTTGTTTTCTCCATGTTCATATAAAATGTATTTTATTTCAGGTTGGGAAAAAGTAGTCCCTCTTTTTGTTGATCAGTTCCCTTGTGTTGGTGATTGAGAACACCCTTCACTTCTTTCCATGGTCTGTTTTAGAGTCTAGATATGTGGGTCTTCTAGAAATGGTTAAGAAATAATTTTATGAGATTATGGTTACGATCACTATTGGGTTGTTGGTAGATCAGAGATTTAATATTTGGGACTTTTGAGAAATATTTGGGGAATTCTTGTCCATATATTGTCGTGAAAAGAATTAAGTCACCATGGAATGTTGGTTTGCTTTTCTCATTTGTGGTGTTTCATCCTTGATCTCGTTTTTTTCCTTATTATATTATATTTTAAATCTATATTATCTTGTTTTTTATCTCATTATTCAATTTTTTTTTTATTAACATGCCTCTAAAATTTCTTCTAAGGATTCCTCAGGGCTGTGTCATGAGAGATACTCCTCAATGTAATCCCCATTTGTATCAAAATCTATTATAGTCTATCATATGGTTAGTTCATGCCCTGGAAATGAATTTACAATATGCTTAAAACCAATCTATTGAGGCTGATTAAGAAGTAAGAGGAGACAATGATCAATCATGATTTTTCATATACGAGATTCCCCCATACTTTAAGAGTATGAATGAACACCAATAGGATGAGGAATGTATTTTCATGATTTATCAGGAATATGAAATTATAGATCCTCTTGAATATGTCAAGGTGAAATTTTCTCTATTTATGGGCCATGGTATTACATTGATGTGTTGGGATTTTATGGTTGGGGAAAAATTAAATTTGGAATTGGAGTGGATTTTATTCAAGTTACATTTCATTCAACCATTCTTATTAGGATATAAAATGATAGGGAAGCCTATAATGTTCCTCTATTTTATGTATGAATAGAATTTATTATCATAGTACACCAACCATTTTTCATATTTTGATCATTTTGGTCTAGATATGGTGTTAATTTATTAGGTAATGACCTATAAATACCTACAAGGATTGTGACAACACAGCTGATTGTAGAATAATATGTTGATCCCTTGAAACTATGAATATATGGTCGATAAGGCTATGATAGTGAAAAAATACATGATGGGAATGGTTTTTTCTCTACCCCTTATTTCCAACCGAATGATTGTTTTAGTAGTTTTTATGGAAATAAGAGAAAGTAGAACTATTATTATAAGGGGGAATCAGATTATTCCTTATAGTGGGACTCCTATACACCATCAATATCAAGTAGTTGTATTATACAAAATTTCTATCAATATGGAATGGTATGTAACAACTGAAATTATTGTCTAACACAAGTTTAGATTTGCAGTTATTGGGGTTACCAAGGCCATCATTAGAGGATCTACAAGGCTATGCATATACACTATTATAACCAGGTATCGTACATTAAAAACCACTATGGAACACTCATAAGCTTCTAAATTCATAGGAATCTAGGTTGAAGCACTTCAGCCAGTGGATGAGTTTCCAGTAGAGGATGATTTTGTCCATAATATAGTTAGAGATGTCGGCATTATTGCTTATTTCAAATAACAACTCTATTTGATATAGGTGGTTTGCACTCATTTATATCTTCCTAATTTGTTGAGATAATTAAAATTCCATTGACGCTTGTATTCATTATTATAGATATTCTGAATCCTATTTGAAAGAGGAAGTACCTTGTGTTTCATTGTCCTGTGTATTTCTTATCAATTGTTATTGTGGGGTTTTTCTACGTTTTACTGGATCTTAATCGAATATGTTCAAAATCCTCATTAGGATGGATTGGATAGTTTTTTATAATTATAATAATGATTCTTATCATCAAAGGAGTTTTGTAAATAATATTAATGGTTGATATCATCCATTTTAGGGAGATTGAGAAACGAGGTTTGATAATGCCCGACCATCCCACCTAAATACCAGGAGCCTTTCTCTACAATTATAGTTGAAATAAATGATCTTCTATCCCTTTTTTAACTTCCAGTGGTTTTTAGAAAATTCGACGATGTTTTTGAAGAATAATTTTCTTATCTTACTATATAAAGGGAGGAATATTTCCTGATTGAACTAGTGTATGGAACACAACTAATTTTTATACCCTCTTATCGCATGGAATCCCCAGAGGTGAAGGATCTCTAGATCCATTTGTAAAATCAAAGAGAGACAGGATTCAGTCACCCTAGTGTTTCACCATATGAATCCATGATGCCCTTTTACAATTTGTAAGATATTTCTATTAATATTTTCATTGTCTACTAAATATTAGACTTGGTGACTATTGATATTAAACACCCTTTCTTCATGGGGATAACATATTCAACAAGCTATAGGGGAGAAGTGGTTTTTAAAAAATTATCACAGGTAGGGTTATCACAAGCTCAGGGATTGGGAGTCTAATATCCTAAATAACACTTTAAAGAAAATGTATGGACAATATTAATATCTTATAATTTTTTTATAAATAATTATAATTTAATTTTTATGGAATGGATGAAATGGATATTTCATTAGTATCTAAACAAATGTTTCTTGGTATTTATGGATTATATCATAGGTTATTCAAGATCAGAGATTTAGCATGAAAAATTTATAAATTTAGTTTTTGTTATCTTTTAGTGGAACTTCCTATATTGGATTCCATGAAAATGTAATTTATGGATACATTAATAAGTGTTATGGGGAACATATTTTTCTTACAAGGACTTTCCTTAAATCCTATGATGATGGGGTTGTCGAATCATGCGTGGAACCACATAACATCATCAAGATATGGAGCTCCCTAGGTGTACCAAGACACTATTAGTGGTTCATCCATTATTTTTTAAAGATACCATGACCATTGACTTCACATTCCATGAAAGGGATAAAATTCACATGGAGAACTAATTTTTAGAAATATTTCACTCAATTAAAATGAATTTTGACATCAGACACTATTATGATATTATGGAAATCTGGTAAGGGCTATAGAGTATTTTTTGATTCACATGGAACTGGTATGGGTTTTTTACTTATGTAGGATGATCATGTTTTGAACAATGGTTCTCTTCAGCTTCATCCACACAAAACAAATCACCTCGTAATGATGTGTAGACTTTTGATGTTATACATTCACATAAGTGTTAACGACTCTACCATTTTTTTACACATTCAATGTATTTTATAATCATAAGATTCTAAGTTTTATATTTTCAGAAAATAACCTAAATATTAGTAATATTTTTTTGGTTTTATATATCTAAAAAATTGAAATTGAAATCACATACACCATAGGGATGGGGAATTTTATTGATAACACTATTATTATGAATGTTTACAAAATGGATGTTTGGGAATCAAATGAGGAGTGGAACCTTTTGGGTATTTACTATTTGTTGCATTTAGATGCATATTAGGAATATTTTGATAATGTTCTAACTAGTGTTAAAATATCATCATATCTCATTGAGTATATTCTATAGGACCATTAATAGAATTCCCATTTTATAGAAATATTGGAAATAATATATTTTGGAGAGACCATTTTTGGTTAGACTACACATTCTAATGGTATTCCATTCAATGGAGATCAAATTAAGGTTCTGTCGTACATGAGGAAATAAATGTTTCATGTTTTATGAAGTTAGTCAACGGTCATTAATCCTTTCACTATGGAGATGTATTATGACATGAGATAAAATTTATAATGGATGGGAATGTTTCATGACATTTCTGATATTTTTTCCCATGGTTACACCTATGATCTAATAAAGGCTGTGCACATGAAGCCTTATTGTATACTGCATTAACTTCTTGTCTTAGTTTGGAAAAGGGTAATGTTTTAATTTACATAATTATTAGACTATAAGTGAATCCCCAAGGATATAATTCTATAATATTGGTGAATGGTAGGCCTCTAAAATTATTTCATTTTATTCTAAATAGAGAAACTATTAAGGTTTATGATTTGGAAAATCTATAAAAGTAGTATATTATTTTGTTTCATGTGGTAACCTATTTTATTTTCAGTGAAATGGATCTCAAGATTACAAATAGATTATGGAAGAGACTCTATGTGGTGATGTTGAATCATGTTATTTTGATTAAAAATTTCTGTTCAAAAATATATGTTTATATAGAGTGTGTTATTCAGATCCTAGAGGAAATGCTTCATGGATTTGTCACTGATTTTTGTTGATCATGGGACAACCATTTGGGACTAGTCAAGTGCATTTATAATAATAGTTACTAGTCATTGTTCATATTGAAACCCTTCAAATATTTTCATGGTATTAGATGAAAAAAACCTTTTTGTTGGTTTAATATGGGAGATTTATCTATCATGGGACTGATTTTCATACATCATACATTGGAAAGGATTCATGATATATGTTAATTCTTGATTATATCTTGTAATTATAATCAATTGTATGAAGATCATCAGTATCAACCCTTGGAATTTTTCCATGGTGACTGGTTATTCATTAATTTTTCTCCTCAATTGGGTCACCATTAGCTTATGAAATAGGGAAATATTTCCTGATGGCATGATAGACCATTTGGGATATCAAAGAGACTCACATAGGTTTCTAATAGATTATTTTTTCCATCATAATAGATAATAATACATAATCTTTCTACATTTCCAAACTCAATAAATACCATTTTATCATTCCCATGTTCTATGTTATGAATTGGGTTATTTGATGTAAGTAGTTTCTTTAATGTAACAACTTGAAATATCATTTATTCTAAAAAAAAGTCTTCTGTTGGATGTTGATTACACTAGTCAAAGTTTTTTGTTGATATTGAATAAATTATAATGAGACTTGGGATCATCAATCATTGGTATGGGTGTAGTGGCCTCACTATATGAAAAATCATCCCTTTTATGCACGTCATTATAGGAATAAAAAGACCTATTTTGGGGTGAATTATAACATCTTGGTTATATTATACTATATTTTAATGTTTATGAGGATGTTTTTTAGATTTGAGTTGTGTTAGAGGTCATCCTAGGGTTTTATATAGGATATGGTATTAATGATGGAAACAAGAGCTATTAAACACTATGAATGAACACTCATGAAATGAGTTAATTCTAAAAAAAGCCATGATTATGGGTTTTGGATGATAAAAATGATTATTATGTGAGATGATATTAACATCATAACTAAGGATTTTAGTATTTTATGTTGAGGCTATGTGTTTTTCTTCATATCAACTATTTCAAAATTTCACAATAGGAAACCATCATTCACCCTATAATTGTTTTTTTCAAGTGAATAAAACAATTTTCACCTCAAATCCCCCTATCAATAAACATACAAATTTTTATCAGAACATTAGGTCACCTCCAGGTTATTTTACCCAAATCTACCTCTTTTAGACTTCTCTAATTAGCTATTTGATCTCTAGTTTAGTTTGTCGTTCTTATTTTAGAATGTTTGATAATTATATTCTCATTCATTCAGTTTCTATTAAATATGAATCTATGCTAGGATGTGTCTTCTAGGATCAATTGATCATGTTATAATCCTACTCAAGTTTCTTATATATTTTTTGTGAGATAATATTCTCGAGGATAGTTCTAAAGTTACTAGTGGTGCGGTGTATGAGAAAATTGAAGTATGTGATGATATTACATCTGCGTACTCTTTAGTTATGGAAATACTATTCTAATATATGATTATCAATTCTTGGGCCTTTATTTTTTGTTATTGTGTTCTTTTTTTTAAGGATTGAGTAGATCCCATGTGACCCAATATTGATATAGTAGGTTCCATATCTAATATATGATCTATGAATCATGAGTAACCTTAAATTTATAAATTATTTTATAAACTAATATGAATAAATCTTTAAATTATTAATATGAATATATATAATTGTTTATGAGAAAATATGAATTTCCCCTCTTTTTTGTAAAAGGATTATTTTTTTCAAATCATTGTGAAATTTATTCTGAAATGGGTTATAAAAAATTTTATTTTGATAAAAATTTGAATTGTTGGAATATTTTTTGAATAATTACAATCCATTTTAAAATGATTTGATATATAAAACATATGAGAGCCTTGGCTACCAAGGTTGATGGATTAGTATGTAGAATTTTATTTTGGAATTTTTTGGGGCTCAAGTTTTGGTTTGATCATCCATTCATATATCATAGATACATTGGATTTATGAAAATGATTGAAATTTTAGGGGGTTAAATTTTTTGGGTGTTCATCCAACCATACATTATAGATGTATTCACTGGAGATACTGGAGTATGCACTATTTATTGTCTGTGTACTGTGTGATGAGTTCCCTTGCTATCTTATACTTTTTTATCCTAGTAGTATTTCTCATTTTTCTTTTAATTTTTATGGTCCATATTTTAAATAATGTGATGAATAATTTGATAAATTTTAATTATTCATTGACATTATATTTTGATAGTTCATCCCCTGGTTGGGATAATGATTTTGGGAAATTAAGAAACTATTTTCTATACTTTGAAAATAAAACTATATATCTTCTTATCATTACATGTTTTTTTTAAATTAACCATATTGATATTATTGTGTCAATATTATTTTATGGAAAATCTTGGTGGTATCCCACTATTCCTTTTTATCTCATGCCTTCCAGACTCACTTATAGCTGTGCATACATTATTTTATCCGCCGCATGAAATTTCAATGTTCCATAGTGAGGTAGAGAGGTTTATGCTAGATGGGTACTATAAAATGTGAGTATATGGTTGGATGTTTCTCATATTTTATATGGAGTATTTGTTTAATTTTTTATCTATATTTTATTTTAAACATGTTCCTTGGGTTTTTATCATGATACATCTTGTTGTATCACTATCTTTTACCCTCTTTTATTTAAGGAAAATTTATTTTTGGTTTCATTTATGCATGTATATATGTAATGTATCTTATTTTATGGTGGAATAAATTGTTATTTATGGTTTTTGTTCAATGCTTTGATGATTATCCCAAGCCCATGATGATCAGGTATGCCCTTCCAATAATTCCATGGTTTGGTTGGGAGCATAGATGGATGATTTATTATGATAGGCCATGAAATTGATAATGTATTATGATATCATATATCAGATAAATATTAAAATTATAATGTGGGGTTGGGTCTGTTTACTGGGGTAAAAATTTCTCCACACCTATATTCTACTATGGTCCTTAGGATGTTTGAATCATAGATACATCCAACACACGAAATACTACTTTCGAGTGTATCTTGTTGAGATCCAAATGTGGAGTCTATTTTTGAGGTTTTTAATGAATAGAATGAATTTCTGAAATTGGTATTATTGAATTTATGATTCATGTTCCATGATAAAAAACATAGTATATCCCAAGGTAAAGAATCATAACTCAATAATTATCTAATATATAGATTTGTGGACAAATGTTGACTTATTTAGGAGGTGTATCATGATATTTTCCATGTTAGTGGTTGATTAACACTATATGGGGTTTTTAAATATTACTATGTTTAGAATATTCATGATAATTATTGGATCCATGATGTGGTTGACCACAATGTTGGGGTTTTCACATTATGAAAATTGAACAACATATAGAGAATATATGAGCGACATGTAGAAACTTGGGGCCACTGAACTAAAGTAAAATAGTACCCAACCAAATTCCTTATTTATATTTAATGAAACAACAATGGGGTTATAAAATTAGTGTGGTAAAATTTCTACAATAGTATTATATTTTTTTTCTCCAATTGATCATCTATTGGGTTTTCAAGATTTAATTGTTTTTAGGGTTATCCTCCTCAATACCTTGGTAGGTAGGGTAATAATTGACCCTAGTGACATCCAAATTAGATGGGATACATTATAGGTACCTCCAATCTAGTTTTATGGTTACATAAAATTCCATGGTCTCCAATTAATTTTTCATATTCACTTCATTTGGAATAAAGGATACTAATATGGTTTGATATGATAATTTTTTATTCCTATACATACATATCATCAAACATTGTGATCTCCAAATAAAACTTTACATTACATTACATTCCTCTAACTCAAGGTGATTTGAGGTAATGAAAATTTATTATTATTTTGTTAATAACACACATACCATCTATTTGTGATGGGGCTATAGAAAGAAGATAGGGATTCAATGATCACGATCTAAGGAATTATTCATAGAAATAATCTCTGTGTATGGAAATGATGTTTGTGAGTCATGGATTAAATGATTACCAATAGATTTTTTTCCTTCATTATAGTTAGAATCATTGTATTTTTGGATCAATTATTTAAATAAAATTTTATTGTATTTATTAATAAAAAATTCAAATATTCTAGAATGCTTGGTATTGTGTATAACATGATTCCCATGGAATGAAAATTGAGATGGAAAACACCCATTTATAACTTGAAAAATATATATCAAAACATATTGAAGGAATTGGATTCATATTAATCTACAAATAAAATCAATAAATCCATTTAAACCTCTAATATATCAAATAGGTTGCAGATATAACATATAATGTAAATTATTGTATAATATCAAACATGTCTCAAAGAGAATAAGTTAAGATGAAAAACACTTACCACTTGTCTTGAAAACCATGAAAATATATTATCCCCGGGTTTCAAAAATATATAAATCATAATCACATAACTTGGAACCTTAATTATATCCATTGTAATCTATACTCTTTAAATGTAGTCATTCTCTATAATAATTCTTCCTATATTTCACATATGGTATTTATAGTTTTGTACATTTGTACTAGTTTCAAAATAATAGTTTATATATTCATTATTCTTCCAATTTTTATAATAATTAAGTCCTTATTGTTATTTCAAGGGAATGTTTTTAATTATTTATGATATTTTAAAATCTTTTCAACTGTGTTTCAGTCATTATCCATGAATATGAAATCGATAAGTTGGTTTTTTAGTGATTCATGATGATTAAAGTGTATTTTATTAATTGATAAATTAAATATAGGTATAAAATATATAGAATAGAAAATACTATTTTCAAATTTATATTACTTTATTACAGTACTATGATCCCATAATCATTAATGATATAAATTCAACGTATTGTTCTAGTATGGGTTTAAACCAACAATAACATGAACATACCCTTATTTAATTAATAAATATGAGGTTTTATTGTTGTAATACTATTATACAATAAGCATATTGATATTATCCAGGGTTTATTAGTGTGATATATGAGACATTTCAATGGATTTAATAGAAGAATTAATTGGTATGAACATAATATATGATTTTAATTAGTTATTTTCCTCTTAGAATGCTTGTTTTAACAGATTAAATTAATAATTATAGTTTATTGATCATATAATTATATGGTTCTCTGATTTTATATACCATATCCTTAATGATATAATACAAATCATACATCCGCATTAAATCTATATTAATAATTTTCAATGAGTTGTGGTGGTGAAAAATGAATTTTGATGCTTGTGGTAGTGGTAGTCTACATGTATGAATGAATGTTGAATTATTTTTTCCTTAATTGATAGGATTAATTAATAAAATATGAGAAAAACATTAATATATAAAAATTATTGCATATTAATTATGAAAATATCACTTTATATTTGTTGTTAGAATAAATTTGAATAAATTTAACGAAGAATAAAAGCTAAGTGGTTGTTAATACCCACATAGGGGACATGAATTTTTATTGGGAAGTCTAAATGGAAATGATCACCTTATAAAAAATAATGGTGGTGAGAATCTTTCGAATGTAGGATTTGGTTCATGTTGAATATAAATAGAATATATAAAAATAAAATATTTATTTATTACTGTTTCTTTATGTTGTTGGGTTTTTACTATTTTTTAAGTGAGTAGAAGGGATGATTTCGGAGTAACCATTACATTTTCAATAGTGAAACGTTAATATTGTGTGGGAATTGACCAAAATATAGAGTAGCATGATAGGGATAGTGAATCTGGTCAAAACTGAACTAAAATTTAGATTTTTAGATAACAAATATTGTTTTAGGTATTTTTGTTTTAGATTTTTATAATTTTCCAAAATTTAATTTTAACATGGTAAATATTTTTTTACATTAGTAATAACATTTGAAATAAAAAAACATTTCCCATATCACATATTTTCATAATTATAATATTTCATTAATATTTCATTTATTGATATTATATTTCTAAATTATTGAAATTTTAATTTTCAATGAAACAAACTTAATAGCGTAAAAATATATTTTATAAAAATATAATTTTTAAAATTATAATTTTTATATAAGATAAAAATATCATGAATACTGGTCTAATTGAAAGAATTTTATTTTTAGAAAATAATATAGTGCATGAGGCTATCAAGGAAATCCAAAAATTTGATATCTATTGAAAATTTATGATTTAAAGAAACGACTAATTTTTTATAATTAATTTAACATTTTAATTAGTTCAAGTAAAGTTAGAAATAGGATTTACCTATTAAAAATAATATTTTAACATTTATAATGATGTTACTTAAATTCATATATTTTTATTAAAATGTATTTCTATAATTATATGTCAATATTATATAATTATAATGTCATATAAATTACAAGATTTGTGAAGAAATTATTTTTAGACTAAAAACCATGTATTTTAGAAAAATTTAAAAAATATAAACTTTTTTTTACTATCTCATGAATTCCTAAAAGAAGTTATATTAAAACAATTTAAATTCTATTATTTTCCTTTTGATTAATTTCATGAATAAATTCACATTATATTGTGATAACCTATGATATGGTTTTTTCCTACAATAGTCAGGTCCTGGGTATTACATTTCCCCCACTTAAATTATTTCATCCTAGAAATTAGTGTATATATCATATATTGAAATATAGTGGACATTCCTCCTCATTGATTCTTTAGGATACTAATTTGAATATTGATGTCTGTGATTTATCCATAGGTAATTCACTAATCAATTTTAACATTCTACAACACTTTGCCCCCATTTTCAATAATCTATACAAGCTTCTCATTAAAAGACATGTTAGGATATAACACTTTTCCCTTAGATGTGAGAATATAATTCATATCATGATAACATTACCTCATTAATGAAACATGGAAGACTATATTTACATTAAAATTGTTGGTTATCATATACTATAGGTAATATAAAGAAATATTTATCTCTAGTAGTTTGAAAAGACCAATCTACCTAGTTATTATATTCCCCATTTGACCAAATCATAAAATACACTTTCATTGTGAAACTCTCATGAATACACGATCACTAAGTTGAAATTTCATGATTCTCTTTACTTATCACATTAAATCTATTTGTTGTTCTAAGCTACTTTAATAGGACACAAAATAGTTCTTATAGAAACATTTTTATCGTAAAAAATATCTAGGCTAACAAGATTTAGCTCTCCAACTTTTTCAAAATAGTATGTAGTAAAAACATATTTCCATACAATGATTCATGTGGTTCCATCTTAATTCTTGAATAAAATAAACTATTGTATGAAAATTACTCAAATTGAATATGTTCAACCAACTGCTTTTGGAATTATATAGAACATGATCTAATCTATCATAAATTTTCTAGATACACTTTTTATACTATCCATTAGATTGGGGATTATAGGTGGTGAACAAAATTATATCAATGTCAAGAGACCTTTGAAGACACTTTTAGAATTTCAATTTGGTCTACGGGACGTGATATAATAAAAATGATAGAGGTTCTATATAAATACATTATAATTTCATTAATATATATCTGATAAAGGAACTCAATAGGTATATCTTATCACATTTCTAAGAATTGAGATTACCTAGTAAAACATTCAATGATGAATCATATTAAATCATTCATCCTTTTAGTATTTTTTAGTATAGTAACAATGTCAATTGTAATATTTTTTCACCTATATATAGTTATATTAAGATTTAGCATAAACCCATTAGGATGTTGTCTTTTAGTGTTTACATAATGGTATACTAGGAATCTATAAACAATGTATGCAATTTCATACATCATAACATGATACAAAATATGTTCTCTTAAATCCCTTAGAATATTTTTAATACTTGGTTTCATAGATAAGTTTGATCTATATGATACTTCATGAAGTAACCTTATCAAATATGTTTTGTATTTAACTAAAATCATATTTCCATATGTCAACACTTCATATCTATAAGTGATTTCATTCAATTTACCATCATTCATTACATTAATATTTCTTTTTAATGTCCTCATCATAATTAAAGGACCTTTATCTCATTTTTAGAATGTATTGCTTAAAAATTTCATTGAAGGGGCATGATGTTTGTCCTTGCCTAAAAATCATTGTACCCATATTTACTATATATATCAATTTATAGGATACTTAATAATCCTAAGCTTGTTAAATACTCTATGGTCCCTAAATCTCAATACATTATCCTTATTTTTTTACCATCCATTGGTTGATGTATATTAAGAAACAATAGTCCTTCTATTGTTTATACCATCTTCATTTCTTAATGTTCAGCTCTTTATGAGAGATTATATACATAAAACCTTTTTAGTTAATATATATATATATATATCACATCTTTCCATTTAGAAATTATATCTCCATATTCTCTATGAAAAAATTTAAACAACTAACTCAATGTCATTATTTAGAGAGTTATGTTAATAGATTTTAAAATGTCTTCATGATTATAAAATCTCCCCACCATTCATTATATGGACACAACCAAGAAATTTCATCGATTCATCACTATATATTAGAAATCCATTATCATTTTATGGTAGAGTTAATACTTGTTTTTTAATTTTTCTTGTATTTAGTTCTTAAAAATATTCATCGCATTTCAATGACCATGTGTATTTATCCACATTTCATGTTATATTGGTTAATGGATATTCTAATTGGGTAAAAGATTTCAAAAACTACTTATTATAACCTACTAATCCTAGGAAACTTTTGATCTAGTTTATATTCTACATTGTTGGCCATTTTTTGAAAACCGTAATCTTCAAAGGTAAAACATATATTACATCCATTGAGATAATATATCCAATATAAGAAACACCATTATTCAAAAATATACACTTATTAAATATCCCATACAAATATTTTTTTCTCAGGGTCTCCATAATTGTTTTGTAGATAACTCTCATTTTCTTTTAGATATTAAATTATATCAATCTATCATTCCTCAATACTACCTAACTGTTAATATGATACTCATTGAATATTTTATTCATCAAGTACATCAATACGGAAGATAAAATAGTAAATTTTAAAGTATTTACTGTAATTTCCTAATATCTATACCCTTTTAAAAATTTATTATTCAGTATATCATTTATATTCACCCTTTGAAAATGATTACCAGATATAAGATCGATCTTTGAAACTTTTTGGAAAAAAAATTATGTGGATAAAATAGGACTTAAATGTCTCATATATGATAATTATTATTGATATTAATGACAATTATCTCCCTAAATTCAGTTAATAATATCAAATACACATCCATTTTTTTCATGAATAAAACATGGGCCCCTATGATAAACCACTAGGTTTTATAAATCCTTCATCACACAAATATTGTAGTAATTTATTAACTCCCTCAAGTATACAATATCTATAATTAAATGAGTTTTAGATATAAGGCTCTCATTTTGAATGATAACAATGGGGAACTCAGATGCATGCTCTGGTGGATGACTATATAATTATTTTAGAAAAATATCATTGAATTTCTATACCACATGAAAATCCTCTATTCCTAGGTTATTATCCTTATTCATAGATAATGCTTGATCATCCATTATTCCATGATTTTTTAGGGGTGATACTAGTGGATGACTTAAGAAATGATTTGATTTTGATGTTTCCCCATTCCTAGTGTTTTATCTCATCTTTATATTTAGTGTTTTGAACTAAAAACCACTAATGGAATGTATCTCCTTTCATATGATATACTTCCATGATAAATGTTTCCTTTTTACTACTTCTTAATGAGGGAAGTTTATTCTCTTAGGAATTAGTCCATTGGAAATATACCAATGGATTAATATTTATCCTAAATGCTAATTTTTTTTGCCACATGAAGTAGTCTAACATAGTTACACCATGTTTTTGAATCAAGAGGACACTCGGTGTAGGTGAGATAATTTTTTATGACAAGGATAAAATAACCTAATATGTGTATGATCCAGTTGTTCACATAACTATCTTCATAAAAATATTCTAGGGGATAATACCTATCTAGTATCTTGGTGTTGGTATAGTTCTTATTCCACATATTAGTAATTATCCCTTTAAAATGGAATATACATAATTGATGATGATATTGAACTATAAAATTAAACCCATCTTAAAATTTATATAGTGTTACCTAAAATTCAAAAGGTTTTTCTTTATACATTGGTAATATAACTAGGTTACAAAAAATATAGACTCAGAGCTTCTTAAAAAAAACCCCTCTTATACAAAATATCACGTACAAGACTTTAGAAACCCATATTTAGTAGTTATATTACATAATTAGAATAGAATATAAAAGTTCATAAAGAATCCAACTAATTTATTGTCTTAGAATCCTATATATTAAAAATAAATACATAATATAAAACATAAAAATTTTGTGAGAACATGATTAGACCTTATATCATATCCTTAAAAATTACACAATGTTTCCCATATGGTTTCCTAGAGAGAGGAATAGAAATAAGGGTGGCATTAGATCATTATTTAGGAGTAGTATACAACAATAATCTTTCATAACATATACATGGAATAAGTGATATGGTAGGAATAAATAAATAACATAAATCCATAATAAACTAAACCTGAGGACATTCCATATATATCACATTAAATGATAACATGTATAATAATAATCTTTGATCTCTAATTGATGGACTGTATAATTTTAGGAATAAAAATATTTTATCAAGGCATTTTTCTAAAACAATATGCTATTATTGAATGACATATTCATCATAACTCATACTATTTATCTCATAAAACCAATTAATTCATAAAGGGGATATATAATTTTGGGCCCCACCTACCACTTTACTAATTCAAAGGAATTCACAAAAAGTGTAAAAATAATACTTTTCATTCAATTACATAAATAACCACCTAATTAAGAAACAAATGGTTTTTAATATTTTGATAAATATGGTAGTTATACTTCCCCATTTAGTAGAATAATGTGTATATCTATGAGAAGATTTGGTAATCAACAAAGAATATTGGGGTTATCAGCAAAGTATCAATAATTACCCCAATCAATGAAATAGAGAAGTGAGGTTACATTCAATGTATTGGGTAATACTTACAGGATTTTAATTTTTTGGATTACTATAAATTGGTTGGAGACCAATGAAATGGTAGAAAAAATAAATCTTTATTGTTCATAAATAGAATGCAATAATTCCAAATCATTTCCGCCATGTTTTTATGTACAACTTTGCAGTGTCAGGAGTACTCATCCCATATACACATGATGATTGAGTTAATGCTCAACCAAACCTTCTTAAGGTGATTATCTTGAGGTGAATTTATGAAACATCTACATATACTATCCAATATCTTGTAATTTTTTTATTTATTAAAAAACTACACAAAATATTACATCACTAAATGTATTATGATTTTCCACCATTTAAAATATTGTCTTTTTAAATGGTTTTGGAAGATCTTGAATCAAAATAATGTGTATAAAATCCTGTTACAGATCTATATGGTATTTCCTTCACTTCATTGTGGTTTCTTTTCTTGTTGTATTTAATGGGACGTGATAGAATTTGGAGGATAACTATAATGGTTAAGTAAAAGATCTATTAGACTCTTTGATTTAATAGGACGTTTCAGCTACTTACAGGAGGATATAACACTTTGTAACTAGGTTGCATGACGTGTAAGTTTTTTTGGAAGCATGTAGTAAAAGGAGTTTCCTTGTGAAAGGTTTCATGAATTGAAGATGTGTTTCATGTCATAAAGTTTCTAAATAATGTATTTGTAATCCGAGGATAAGGGTTTTCTGGAATATATGGAACTTTGAATGATACGGGTCGTGTAATGGGCCACATATAGTTTTAAAAATAAAAATGCATCTATTTTGATTCGATTATTTATTCAGGCATCATTGCCCTCAACCCAAATAAATTCCTAGGTGATTTTTTAGAGACTCTGTTTCTTCTTGATCGACCTATTTGGTGTTCGATCTTCATTGTAGTTACAGTGTGTCTCTTAGAGTATGTGATCTCTATGATTCTTCATTTACAATGATCATGGTGATGCCCTTGGGTTTTTTTCATTTTATCTATTGATCTAAACTGGTTTTATCTCTTGTCTTCTCCCAATATCCGTTTTGCAATCACATTCCATAGGTTGTCCCTTTTTTGGTTGTGGTGAGGTGGGTATTTGTTCTTGAGGTATATGGGTATCCTCCTTTCCGCTAACCAATTTTTTACTAAATTTAATCATGCTAGTGATGTGGATTTGGTTATGATTATACATGAATTCTAATATAGATCCATGTTATGGAACACCGTGGTGGGATCCTATTGTACATGTTATCCCACACCCTGCACACCTCTTCAGTGTTGTGTAGAGCATTTTATGTATTCCATTACAGGGGAAGGAAGGGTGTCAAAGTGAGGTAGTGAGGTTTCATGTCAGGTGGGTTGGGTAGACAATTATGAGATGGTGGGAGTTCATCCACCAATCACTTGGAGTATATATTTGGTTTTATTCTAGTATAGTTGGACTAGCCCTTTTTAGTTTTTGTTACTTTTCAGTTTTTTCATTTATATTGTCTTCTTTAGGGCAGTGGAATGTATTTGTTAAACATTTCATGTCACATTATTTTCTGTGTGAATATATTCAATGTGTTTGTTCATGTTGGGTGTTATCATTCCCTCTGGTTTTTTCTTCAATGCTCGGGTGCTATCGCCAGCCCATGGGGTTTGGGAATGTAGTGGATTGGGTGAGGTTCTTGTTATAAGGTTAACCTGGTTTGGTTTGTTTCAAAATGGCATCAGAGATAGGGTTTTGTTAACAATAGTTCATGTATTTGTATGTTTATTAGACCTAAGGTAATATTTTATGACTTGAAATGTATGTTGCAATAAGTTCTTAACTATATCTTACTGTAATGAGAATCAATTTTTCCTGAGAAGTTGGGATATTTGTTCTAGTGTAGGGTTTTGATTTGAAATTATCTTTTTTCTTTTGGATTTTTTTTTATACTGAGATTTAACAGATTGTATGATCTTTCCTTATATTTCTATGTTCATCAGTGTGCCTCTGAGACATCTTCCACGAGTTCCTCAAGAAGGTGTAGCTGATGCTCCATAAGGGAATCCACAAGTGGCTCATTATGTCATTGAGACTATCAAACATGAAATTAATTTTTTTGATAAGGATGTGACACAAGTTAATAATGCGGTGGTTGAGGTTCAACCAAGAGATGGAGGAGAGAGAGATCTGTTGTGGAAATTCTTTCTCGAGAAGCCACCATCCATTAAAGGAATTAATTAACCTCACTAGGTAGAGGACTATCCGAATATGATGGATCATATCTTTTTCTTCCTATAGACACCTAATAATATAATGGTGAAGTCTTCAACATTCATCCTTAAGGGTTCTGTTAAATGATTGTAGGATTCCATGGTCCATGCAGATAGAATCAAGAACATGGATTTTAAGGGTATAATAACCTTGTTCTTCTATATGTTTTTCCTATACTCTCTAATGTTGGATAACTCTCTGGTGTTTCTATCATTACTGTAGGGGGAGCCTTCAGTGTTGACATACACCAACCAGATTGCTGATCTGGTCTATTTTTCTCCAGAATTATAGAAGAATGACTAGTTGATGGCTCAAAAGTACCTATAGGGTTTGGGCCTAGATATCTAATAGAATGTTTTTATATTAGATATTCCTACCTATACAGAGATTATATATTGGGTGATGATGTAAGAGATGAATATTGAAGGCATAGTTGGCTTTTGTAACTCTACTCTTACATCTAGTGGATGCTTCGGTGGTGCACATGAGAAGAAGAGGAAATGGAAGGATCATTGCAGGAGCGGTGGAGGTGGGTCTTAAGAGTAGGCCTCATCTACAAAATCTGCTACAACTATTAGTGTTCCTATAACATTATATCAGTGTATAATGGTTAGACATGAATGAAATTATTTTCCTATGCCCGTAAAGACATGTAACGGCTGTGGAGGAGTCGTTCTTGTACAAAACTTCTATCTATAAATGACTACGGATCATTATGGTTCGGATTCATTGGATTCAATGGATACTATTGTGCATTCATAAGATTCAATTACTATATGGATCTATCTATGGGCCTCAAGGGTGAATCACATTCATTAAGTAGATGATTATCTAGTGGAAGATGATGCAGGTCTGAAAATAGTGATGGGTACTATCCTTATCACATCTTGAATGGAAATTTCATTATTTGGTACGAGTTCCTCCCACTCATTTATATATTAATGTTTTGTTTATGTGATTAAACTTACAACAAAACTTATACCCTTTTTAATGGTGTTAGCGACACCTCTTGGCGATAGGAGAGAGTGGGGGTTTCAGGGACCTTCCTGTTCATTGAAAATAGTTGATACAAAGTCTGTCTGGGGTTTCCTCATTCTTGATCTAGATCTATTTGACATCATCGTCAGTATGGGTTTTCTAGGATCTCATTGGACTAAGGTTGATTTTCATCATCGTTATGTCTCCTTAATTTTTATCGATGGGATCTCTTGTGTGTTTCATGGGGAGTAGGACCCAAGGTCTGGTTGTGAAGGTCCTTCCATCCCAGAGTTTAAGAGTTTGTTTTGTTTCCATTGTGATGGAGACCGAGGATGTTTCTCCTATTGTAGATCTTCCATTTTTTATTCATGATATTCCGGAAAGTTTCTTAGATGGATTCTCTAGTCTTCCCATAGAGATGGAGGGAGAGTTTACAATTGAACTGGTCCCAGGTAAACAGAGGATATCAAGGCATTCTTATCATATGGCACTAGAAAAGCTGAAAGTAATCACAATTCAGTTAGATGAACTTTTGGAAAAAGGTTTAGTATGAACTAGTATATATCCTTGAGGATACCCTGTTATCTTTTCTATGAAATTAGATGGTTCACTTCGGTTGTGAGTGAACTATCAGATGTCAAACTGGGTAATAGTTAAGAAAAAATATCATTTTCCTAGTATGAATTATTTTTATGATCATTTAAAGGGTAATATTGGTTTTCAATGATTTATCTTTGGTCATGTTACCATCAACTTAGTGTTTTTGAGTCTGATATATCAAAGATATATTTAAATAGAATGTATAGACATTATAAATATTGTGTGATGCCTTTTGGTCAAACTAACACTCCTATTGTTTTTATGACTCTGATGAATCATATTTTCTATAAATATCTTGATACTTTTTTGTGGTAGTGTTCATGGATGATATTCGGGTTTATTTAGAATCTAGGTGTAAGCATGAGAACCTTGTGAGTTTAGTTGTAGAAAATTTGAGAAATCACTATTCGTAAATAATGATTTCCAAATGTAGTTTCATGATTCAAGAATAGATGTTTTTAGGGCACAAATCATCCGAGCAATGATTATCAGTTGATCTAGAGAAGATGAGGTATGTACTAACATGGAAGGGAATTTTTTTGAGATCTAAATTATTCTATGGTCTTGTTATATTATAATGACATTTTGTTAATGACTTATCTAACATGGAATCACTTCTTACTTCTCTTACTAGGAAATTAGTGAAATTTTCATGGGATGCAAAATTTCAGTCTTATTTTGAAGTACTAAAATGAATTCTAACATCATCTCCTATTCTGATATTACCTAAGCCTAGTATGAAATATGTCGTGTTTTTTTATGCTTATAAGGCTACTTTTAGAGACACGAATTGTGATCTTGTAGAGGTTATGCATTCACGAGAATGTTTTTGGCACTATCTTTTTTGATGAAGTTTCACTATAGTTTCTGATTATAAGACTCTAATCTATATCTATTATCAGAAATAATTGAATCTCCAATAAAGGCGATGTGTATAATACCTTCATATGTTTGACTTCAATATTTCCAACACCTAGGGATTGGTCAATGTAGTTATAGACACTCTTTTTCTAGAATTTACCATCATTGGAAATTCTAGAATCAATGGTAGATTGGAACTTTATAGGGATTTTTGCTCAGTTGCACCTATATTCTCCTGGGGATATTTCAATTATGGTTCTAAACAGTATTCAGTAATCATCATATCATCTGGAGTCCATCTTGTAGAGTTATCCATAGGATGTTGAGTTTAGAAAATTCAAGATAGACTTTATACTATGGAGACCATTTCTGGTTTGTCTATTTTTTCATATGGTATACTCCACTTCAAGAACAGAGTTGTCATACCAACATATATGATCAATTTTGTCCTGTTTTATTATCATAGCACTTTTTTGGACATTCATCTAGGCACTAAAATGATGTATAATGACATGAAATGATTATTCTATTAGATGGGTATGATGTGTGACATTGTAGATTAAGTGTCTAATTTTTACACCTTCCAGTGGATAAAGGTAGAGAACATAAAACCCTCTAGTTTTGTTCAGCCTCTTCTAGATCCTATCTCGAAAGGGGATGAGGTATCCACATTTTTTTTGGGATTAACATGGAAACCCAAAGTGGAAAATTCTATATGGGTATTAATAGATTGGTTGACATAGTCTGCTCATTTCATTTCAATCAAGGACACCACTAATGTTGAAGATATGGGTAAAATGTATGTGAAGGATATTTTGAGGATATGTGGGATTCCTTCTCCCGTTGATTCTGATTGGGACCCTAGGTTTAACTTGAGGTTCATTATGAGTCTCAAAGAGGTAATGTATGATCAATTAAAGTTCATAACAATTTACCATCTATAGAAAGATGGTCATATAGAGAGTGTGACTTAGATCATGGAGAATATGCTTCGTTTATATATCTTTGAATTCTATGGATCATGGGTTCTCCATATAGGTCTAGTTGAATTTTTTTATAATAATAGTTATCATTCATTGATAATAAAGGATCCCTTTGAGGTGTCGTATGGTCACCATGCATATGTCCTCTTTTTAGGGAGGAAGGTGGGAGAAGTTTTTTTAGTTGGAACAAGTTTTGTCAAAGATACATCAAAAATGATTTTGGATGTACATCGACATTTGGTTATAGCCTAGAGTTGAAAAAAATAATATCCAAATAGGTGGTATTATCTTATGGAGTTTTCCATTACTGACTGGGCTTTTTGAAAGTTTCTCCTCGGTTGGGTCACGATTGTCTTGGAAAATACAGAAATATGAATCCATGGTATGATGGACCATTTGAGGTCACTAAGTGGCTTGGTAAAGTTACTTATCAATTAGCATTAGCTTTTCAGTTGACATGTATGCAGAATTCATTCCACATATCTTATCTTAGTACGTACCACCCTAATCCCTCTCATGATCAGATATTGGAATAAATTGAGTTAGAGTTAGAAGTTTTTATTTTGAAGGAACCTGTAGAGATAGTTTACTCTCATGTGAATGCCTTGTGTGGGATGTAGATTATATTGGTTAGAGCACTATAGAAAGATATATTTTTATTATTATGAGACTTGGTAACATGAGTTATTGATGAGAGAATAGTGTACACATCTTTCTCTAAGGATTATATCTTCCACATGACATCTTAAGGATGGATTATCTTTATTGTTGGGGGTTTGTAAAATCTTGTTACAAATTATTAGGTATATCATTAACCTGACAGTGGTGTCCTTTTTTCATTGTCTATATAATCTAAGAAGAAATTCGGAGTATACCTCTAATGGTGATGTCACACATTTGTTGGACTCTCAACATTAATCAGCCTTTTGTGTAGGCTAGCAGAGGATTTCACACTATGTAACTAGGTTACCCACTATATAAGATATTCTAGATTCATGTCATGGGAGGCTTCATGCTATGAAGGGTTACACCACAAGAATAGCTATTTCACATAGTAAACAATTTAAATATAGTATTTCTAATCTTAGGTGATGGGTTTTCCAAAATATGTGGGACATTTTTGGTTATACACCATATAACCAAGTTACATATCATTTAACGACATTTATATAGTTTTAAAATTGGTGTATGACATTTGTTTTAATTATTTCTCTAGACATCGTTTCCCAAAACCTAGGGGAATTGCAAGGAATTTTTAGTAGAATCCATTAGTTCTTGATCTGTCCATTCTTCATTCGATCTTTTTTACAGTTTTGGTGTGTCTTTTAGAGTATGTAATGATTCCGATTCTTTATTGTCACTTATTTCGGTGGATCCCTTGGGTTTTTCGATTTGATCGGTTAATCTAAATTGGTGTTTTCCCTTGATGTTTTCCAAGATTCACTATGCAATCTAATTTTGGAGGTTGTACATTTGTTTTTTGTGGTGTGGTGCCTGTTCAATCTTCAGGTATGTGAGTTTTATCCTTTCTACCAACAACTTGATTTATAAATTGAATAAACATTGTAATTTTGATTGGAATATAGGGCCTTATTTTAAGTTTTTGTGTTTTCAATGTTGGTGGATCCCATTGCAGGCACGTGTGACCCATGTTTTGAGGAAGTTGGTTTTATCTCTTGTATATGTTGATAAATCATATTATTCTTGTTTTATAAAAAAAATTATAAAAGGAATTTTCATGATTGTTTTTTGGGTGATGGAAAATATTTTTAAAAAAATGGTTTTTCCCTATTTGCTGATAAATGTAAAGAAAAATGGTGTTTTCGAGGCATTGAAACGGATTTGTGAAATGGGTTTGAAATGGTTTTCAAAGTACTTTAATTAATTTTAAAAACAATCGTATGGGTTGCCTTGGGTATAAAGGTGGAAGTTTTAGCTTGCAGCCATCATCCATGTTTTGTGATTATCAACATGTTTTATCAAGTGGCTTTACAATGTTTTCTATTTTCATTATTATAGGGGACTGATATTAACATTTTTGTAGGGGGTTACATATGGATTATTCCACATCTTCCTAGGCTTGTGATCAAGAAACTAGACTGTGTACATGATTGATTAGGGTACGAGTAGTCTACTAGTCTAACCTATTGTGATTCGTTGTGCTGATACATGTGATTATGTTTCTTATTTATTTTATTTATACTATAACCTTGATATTCATTCTTATACATTCGAAATATGATATTGAAAATATTCTTTGAATGTTGACATACCCATTTTGTTTTAGAAATTTGATATAAGGGAAATGTTTACCATGTTTTATATAAAAAAATTTTCTGCTTATCATGACATGATTTATTTAAGATGAGCATACATTAATTCTTATACGTAGATTTATTATGGAACACCTGGTTGGGATCCTATTAAGCATGTTATCTCAAACCCCGCACACCTCTTAGGTGGTGTGTATAACATTGAACGTCTTCCATTGTAGGGGAAGTCAAGGTGCAACAGTGAGGCGGGAATATTTCATGTATGTTGGGTTGGGTACTTGATGGTATGATGGTGGGAGTTCATCCACGCCATTACATAGAGTATTTATTTGGTTCTAGTCCTTTTCAATTGAACTTGTCCTATGGAGTTTTGGTTACTTTTCCATTTTTTTGTTTCTGTTATCTTCTTATGGTTATGACAAATATTTATTAAACTTATGAGGTCTATTTATTTTCCATGTGTATATATGTGATATGTTTTTTTCAGGATGGGAAAATAGTTACCTCTGGTTTTTCAATTCTAGGGTGCCTATCTCCAGCTCGTGGGGATCGAGAGTTGCCTTCAGGTATGTCATAGATTGGGTTAGTTGTAGTTTCGAGCGAATCCCTGGTAAGTTAATTACAATAGGTGGGAGGGATAAATATATATACATGTAAATAACTTAAATTCTATGACTAGAACTGTAAGAGGATTCCCTAGAAATGTGCGGTCCAATTTTTTTTTATTGTTACATGAGTCCCAAATAATAAAAATTGAGATAGAAAACCCTATTTATTTCTTGGGTAACAACTTAATCAAAATATCTTAAAAGAGAGTCATTTTTGTTAATCTTCTAATACCATGGTTAATTTCATTTCACGTTTTAAATCTCAAATAGGTAGTATATATACTATATAAAGTAAATTCTGTCTATAGTTCCAAACATATCTCAAATATAGTAATTTTATAGAGAAAACACATACCACTTGTCTAGAATTTTAAAAACATATTTTTCCCCTGGTATAACTAAATTAACTATCATAATAACTTAATTAATATCCTTTCAAATAGCCATTTTCATTTGTACTATTCCTAAAAATTCACTATCTATATGAATTCTACCTATTTTTCATATCAAACGTTTTTTATTTTGTTCATTTATACTAATATCATATTTATGTTATCTGTATTCATTCATATTTAAGTTATAATCATTATTAAGCCATTAAGTTTACTATTAGGTTTGTTTTATAATTATTCATGATTATTGAATTTAATTTCATTACTATTGTAGTCTTTATTATTTATGATGAAATTGATAACAAGCATATTCCAATGACTTTTGATTATAGAAGGTTTTTTATTTAATTGATCAATTAAATATTAATATAAAATCTATATACTAACAAAAGAATTTTTATTTACACATTTGTATTATATTATACTAATAATTAATTTTCTATGTGAAATCATAAATTCAATTAACATTATTTTTCAATTCAGTGGCTAGATAGAGTGAAACACAATCATACCATGATTTAATGATTATTTTTTAGGAGTTTTTTTGTAATATATTTATACAAGGTTAATAAAGATCTTATTTAGTGTTTATTAGTAGGAAATATTATAAGTTATAAACTATGTATAATAAGAATTGTGGGGTTTGGAAATTTATTGTAATTTGAATGAAGGATTTTCCTCTAAACATAATCATTTAAAAGGTTTAAATTAAATTTGATTATTTATTGATTATATCCCTAATATATTCTCTAATTGTTCTTAATAGAACTAAAATTATATCATAAACATCTTGTTTCTCTCATTAAATCCATTTTGAGAACAATTATTGATGGGTGGAGTTGAAAAATGAATTTCATTTTTCATGGATGTGATAGTCCGCATGTTTGAATGAACGATAATTTGTTCTTTCTTAGTGGATGATATAATTGAATAAATAATAAACAATCTGTAATATAGTAACATTGCAGTATATAAATGATACTAATATAATTATATTTTTGTGGCTATAATAAATATAAATGAATATAATTAAGATTTAAATATATGTGGTTTATATTTCTCACATGGTAGACTTTAATTTTTATTTGAAGTTTACATTGAAATTAATACATTGATAAACCATATATTATATAGATATGTGAGTCTTGAAGTTTTGGTATTGTTACTCTTTAAAAAGTGAGGTGATTTTCTATTTTATTTATAAACATTAAATTTTAAATAACTTGAATTCTTTATTCAATAGTTAATGGATATAAAATCGGAAAAGTAGGAGGGTATTGTCTATTTGGGATGAATCAAACATAAAACAATCCTTTATTAACTAAAAATTATTTTTTAGTGCAAATTTTTAGACATTTTTTATCTTTTATTTAATTTATTTTTACATTGGTAAATAATTCAATATCAATGTAATCAATTTTCATGAAAAAACATTAACATTTCCCCTTTTTATAATATAAACATTATAATTTAAAAATAGTTGATCAATTTTTCAAATAAAATTCGTAAATATGTATATTGTTGATTTTAAAATAATAACACATAATCTCATAAAACATCTTTTATAAAATTATTGATTTAATGATACAAATATTTATATGTGATAAAATTATCTTGGATACTACTCTCCATGACATAAATTGACGAATTATAAAACAAATAGAGTATATGGGAAATCAAAATTAATAAAAGTTGAATCTCCCTAGAAAATTCATGGTTTAATGAAATGTTTGAAAATCATTTTTTAAATTTATGTAACATTTTAATTAGTCTAAAAATATTTGGAATTTGGATTTATAAGTTCAAATAATATTTCAAAATTCATATTTTAATTCTATAAATTCTTATTTGATTGCAGAAGTTGTTTTTATAGAATCCTATTCCATTATAATTTAATAATAAATTCATACAAAATAAATGATTTTTTTGAAATTTTATTCTTTTGACAAAAACCTATAATTTCTAGAGAAATATCAAATATTCATACTAAGATAATTTCAATATGATAATTTCAAAAATTAGGTTCATTTGGTCAATTTAAAATTATGAATTATAATTTTTAAAAAATTTATTGAATGAAGTATCCTTGGAATGTGATTTTCTGGGATATAGTGTTTACTTACTACAATAAGGACACAAGTAATGCACCCAGTTCATAGGGAATTTCATACTAAAGGATTATCATTGGTGTCTTATATTGTATATGATACAATATATAAATATATAATGACATTATTATATTTCATTTCCATAGTACAACTAATATTAGAATATATAAGAGTTTTATGATTCCTAGGAATGATTGAATGGGTATTATAGATTTTTGTGTCATATAAGAATTTATAATGGTTTTTTAATAAAATTATAATCTATGTCATAATTATTAATGATGTGAAGGAAGAATTTATATTAATGTTTAAAATTTGCCTGTAATTGGGTTGAACTATGTTTTTTATTTTGGAGAATCAAAACACACAAATTACCGTGAAATTTATTGAATAATTACATACATGTTAATGTCATATTTCAAGGAATATAATGAAGATTTATGGTTAGAATGTATGGAAAATAAAACTAAATTTATGGTCATGAAAAAAGTACTATAGTTGTTCCATTAATGTTCCTTCATATGGGTCAATTTTTATATTGTAGTCTATGGTTATTTACCTATAATTTTTCTGAAGATGATTAGAATTAGGTATAATGGACTATTATGTTAATAAAACATAACAATTTTTATGAGTTGTACATAATCATGGGAAATACAGTGTACATAAACCTGTATAATCCATTAGATTTTTTAAAACAACATTCTAATGGTATGTGCACTAATGTGAAATTGGATGGTTGGTGTCAGCCCAATTGAGGGATTCTTGACTAACTATGTATCAACAAATTCCTACAATCTATATGAGGTAGCTATGAACAACTGATTATATATGGTAAATAACTACTTTCCAATTGGATGAAAAACATATTAATGGGGACTACACTCAATTAATTTAGAAATATTGGGTAATTTATATGAAAATGGTTTAAAGGTATTTTCCTCTTTGATGATAAACTATACAACTTCTCAAACTATAGACGGTGAACAAGGGATGATTAAATATTATTGATAGGTTACAATTAATTCTCTACATGGAAATCTATAAATATTCAAATGACCAACTCAATATTATAAAAGGGAAATATCCATTTTGTATAGGTAAATTCATGAGTGTACAGAGGATCTACAATATTATTTGAAAATTAGGAGTTATGTTTGATGGAATCTATTGATACAACATAATAAAATTGTATTGGATAATTGTTTTATTGTATATAAGGGTTGAGAAAATTTGTAAAAATAGAATTGATGACTCTGTGAATTTTTCGATTCATTATATTGAAGATTCAAATACCTTTGATAAGGGGTAATGAACAAGTGTATCATAGATGAATTCCAACTTTTATAAACTAGTATGGACTCATTAGGGATACACATGAAACACTTTTTCCAATATATGCTGGACCATGATAAGATTCCATGAATGTTTTTATAACACTTATAATGGTTTATACCAAAGTGTGTGTATGTTCTAATACACTATGAAAAACATTAAATTTACAGTAAGTGGTTATATATAATACACCAGAGTCCATAGATGATGAACATATAAATAATTACATAGAAGGGATACCATCCCCTCTCAAAAATGGAATGTATTACTAATAAATGAATTAATATATGGTGAAAAGGGTTAAAATATATTATTTCCCTATGTCCAATGTGATCACATAATGGGGGAGGGCTGGATCCATGATCCCTTTTTCCTTTTATGATTTCTTTTCTTCTAATAAGAATATGTGGAAAGTAAATGATAGATACCAACCAATTATTTTCACTCTTCCTTATGGGAGTATATATAATATGAATTAAACAAGGCATAAAGATCCATTATTTTTATCCATTAATGTACAATTATTCTAGGTTCAGATGAATTTATGAGAACTGAATTCCCTTATATATATCACTTGAGTGTAATTTTTATTTTATCTCCTAAAAATAATGATAAGAAATATCTGAAAAATTTATAGTAGATAATCTATCAAAATATATGGTATTCATGTTTTCAAAATATACACCTTCCAATGAGTTATTTAAAATGGTATCTCTCCATTTCAATATATTCCTAAGATAGATTCTCTTTATTGCCTCTCAGCAGGGCCTTTATGATACATATTAACAATTATTCAAGTGTTCTACTAAATACACTATAATATTCATGTTTATTTTATTCTCTAATGCCTTCGATTTGTAGGATATCCTGAATTATATTGAGTTCAATCATAATTCCCATCAAATATATTCGTGTTATATCAATTAAAAAAACACCAATCCTTTGCCTATTTTATATTAAATTAATCCCTAAATAATATCATGAATTTTTTTTACTTATTCAAAATAATTAAACCCCATAATCACAATATGAAGGTGTGATCCTATCTTTAAAGTCATTTATACATATTCAAGATTTATTTTTGATTCAATACCTAATTAAATTGATACATATTTTTCATAAAAATAACCTAATAATTTGATATAAATTCCCATACAATATTTGAATATTTTGCCTCTACGTGAATGAATGTTATTCATTGTTTTTTTATACAATGTAGAACAACCTGTTTTAGGCATTCAGTGTGGAGATCATATCAAACTTACCATCATGAATAAGGTTTGTCAGGGCCCAATCTATTCCCATTACCACACCTTAATTCATTTGAGTCACTAAATTCCCTAAAATATATTCTGAAATATTACTATGACATAATTACATTTTCAAATTCATTATTATATATAAAAAACATGATACTAATTTTATGATGGATTATTTTATAAATCATAGCTTGGATGATATTAATTTGTATTACTGTGACATATACATAAATGAATATAATTACGTGACCATGAAATGATTAATTCTCATTGGAGTGTCCAAACTCGGCAAACATGGATTCTCACGCAATATATCTACCATCGGGTGAATGGATTGTATAGATATATTTATATCTAATACATATACAATCTTAAGATAAAACCATAGGATCAAACATAGATGACCAATTGACTCGATGGCTATTGGATCGTTGATGAGGTGACATGATAATTTCATATATTAATATTGAATCATTTTATGTAAATATTCAATACATTTCATAATAACTTGTTTTAGAGTTCCATAAATTATTAGTTTTATTGGATACTTGATACATAATAATAATATTTATTTATTGATCTTAATCATATCCCAAAAATATTATGTCACATAGTACACTTCTTAGAACAACCCTAATAAAATCTGTCTTTATAACCTTGAGAAAATAAACATTTGAAAATTTGAGACCACAATCTCAATAAGGATAATAAAATGAGATATCAATAAACAAACATAATTTAACTTCTGATAAGCATAAGTGTATGACAACATTATCATAACAATAAATAACTATACCCAATCACTAATTGATGATTTATAAATAACCATGGTATAATATTGTTTCAATCAAAATGAATGAAAAATTAGATCTTGGAATCATGAATAATAAATCACCAGTCATGAGAACATATCTCAAGCATAATACATATTTTTTTGGAATACATAAAACCCTATAAAATTAATTTTTTAATCAATGTTCACTCTACAAACTATAATTGTTGAAAAGTTACCACTATATAATTTCCTACATTGTTATTTCCTACTTTCACATAGGATTAACATACATATAGTTGACTTATTTATATATTGGGAGTTTTATAACTCCATCGACTATTATGAGATTCTAAATTCATTCATTATTACACAACGCATTATAGGGATATATAATTCTTGGGAGATCAACTCATAATTAAGACCTAACATATATCTCTAATGATAATATCAAAAAATTTCATATCATTATATCATAACCAATGGAAAATAAAATTATATTCCGTCATATTATAACTCATGGAATAGAAACATGAATCATAATGGTTTCATAATAAGATAACTAATGCATGGTAATAAAATATGTTTCATAGAATCATACTTATGTAATAATAATTATAATAAATAAATAAAATAATGTTTCCATTGTCATAATATCTTATCCCCATTTAATCAAAAATGCCTTAAAATGAGATGACACAGATGAAAACAGTCTTTAAAATATCATTCAATCCATTTATTGAAGGCATAAGAGGATATAGTTATTATTTTGGAAACATTTTAACTAAAAATACCAATATAATTGAAGAAATTATTTTCCATGAAACTAATCATGGAAAATAGTAAAGGATTATTTATTGAAATTAATATTCAGGACTTATAAAATATGTTCATGTAATATAATTAAATAAAACATTTCATTCAAACTAATTTCAAAATAAAAAATTGACATGATTAGTTTTTTTAGTAATATACCTTTTATAAAAATTTTAAATAATTAAAATATAATAAATACGAACATTTTTTCGAAAATAATATATAGGAATGAACTTTTATAAAACAATATTGATGTGTATGGACAAGGAAGAAAATGCATGTCGACTAAAGAGGAAGTGTGTCATGTTTTTCATTAAAAACATTTTCTTGATATTTTATTTTACCTAAGTGGAGAAAATGGTGATAATAAATAAAAAAATAATAAACAAATGGAAATAAAATAAAAATTTTATAAATAATATGATCTATACAATTTTTCTCAACAGAAATTTAGCATAGTAAATTTTAAAAAATATATAATATTGAAACATAATCCCTCAAATAAAGTCTTATATTAATTCAAATGAATTTATATATCTTGTATTATAATTATATATTTACTATACATATAAATATTATTGAATTATATTATTATATAATACATTTTGTATCATTCCTTTTTAAATTCTAATTAAGATTTTTTAACAATTTTATCCATATAATGTTCATTGGGTGAAACGTTTTCCATTTTCCAGGCATGTTTTAGTTAAATGGTTTAGATATATACATATTGGTTATTACTTAAAAATATATAGAATAAAAATAATGAAATTAGTTATATATTTATTCATCATATAGACTTTTATTATTATTTATATAATTCAGTGATGAAAATTAAAATACATCACTTTCTGGAGATGGTAGTCTATATGCAGGAATGGGTAACACTTAACTTTATTTTGTTTTTAAAAAAAAGTAAAGGTAAGTAACAGTTAAATATACAAGAATAATTATTATATGATAAATATTATATATATTTGATAAATATATATTTATTTCTATAAATTTAAATTGTTAATTAATAATGAATAGCATCACTTCATAGAGGTGGTAGTCCACTTGTTTTAGGGCTGACATTATCATTTTCCAATGAAGATAAATGTAAAATCATTAATAATGTCCTAAAATTATAGGAGGATAATTATATAATAATATTTATATATAAATATTAAATACACTATACTAACCATCCATGAATCATGCTAATGTTAAATGATTCATATCACAATGTGGAGGTGGTAGTTCACCCATACGTACAAGTGATACTTTCATTTTACTTTCGATAGAAGGAAGGTGTGAAAAGTTTAATACATGATAATAATAATAAATATTTGTATTTAATATATAAATTACATAATTTTTTATTTCATTCCATATATTTATATAAGGTTGAAGATGAAACAAAATTAAAATAAATTGGTCTAGAGTAATACCATTTCACTGTGAAACCTCTTTTAGTAGACACATTAATCCTTGAAAGGATGGTATTATGATAATAATAGGAAATAAATGAAATGGAAATGATTTTTTAGACTTATTAGTTTATGTATATTCTTATCCATAAGGATCCTGATGTGTGAGGAAGAGATGATAAGTTGTATAATTTTTAAAGGGAGGTAGAGGACACTCTTGGAATGTTTCAGAAGGTTAAAATATATTAATGTCTTACTCATATCAAGGTGACCCAAAATGTAAAATATTAAAATATAAGAAGATAAAGGTAAAAATTTCAAAAATAAATATTATTAAATAAATTTTTATGATATATTAAACATAATCTATTAGGTTAACCACCTCCCTTGTAAACATTTTTTTAAAGAATAACTGGTAACAGAATTTTACAATTTTTATTGTTCAGTATGTACAAACATTAAGTTGGACCTATGAAAATATAATTCTGAATATGATTAAAAATATGGAATAAATTTCAAAATATTCAATTTCTAAAATTTGATAAATATAATTTTAAAATAATCACATAAAATGCAAGAAAGAAAGTTATTATAAGAATGAATATTTAAGGTAAGACCGGATTAATTTTTATTCATTTACTTGTAAAAAATATTTGAGGAATGTTAATACATTTTATTGAATATTTAATATAAAAATTCATTATAAAAATTTATAAATAATGGTTAATATTATTTATTTAAATATAAAAAATAGTGCGCATACAATCTATTTTGTGGTAAAACATCTCTATTTACCTTCAAACGATTTTCATTTTCATTTTTATATATTGGAAACCAATTAATTCATTTTATATATATGTTAAAAGATATTATTCATATTTAAGTTATTACACTTCATTCCTATTAATCCAATTTCTTATAGATAATCATCCAATTAAATAATGATAATTCAATAGTATATCAGGGTTCATTTAATCTCAGTGTTTCATGCAATTAATTCTAACAATGAAATTGAAATAATTTAAAGTGAAATAGATTAAAAAATCTATAGGTGTTACATTAATCTCCCCCATAGATAATAATTTTTTTCATGAAATTATTTTATTCTGATATAAACAAATGAGGATACATATACCTCATGACATTATAGGGTTCTCACAAACAATCCTCAAATTTATGATTTCCCATCAAAACATTGATTGGGTGAGTGTTATTTTTTAAATAAACGTTATCCATTAATTCTATAAATAAAACTAGTTTCTTATAAAGAGAGATATCAGGATCTATTGGTATAACCAATATGTTTATTACATATTAAGGATTAAGTTTTTGCTTTTGAGATAGAGGTTCATGTAACACATCTTGATCTTAAGAGAGATTTAGTGGATGTTCCAATAGATAATAACCCATCCAAATATAATCCATAATGTAGAAGGTATATATATATATATATATAAACTTTTACATCTCTCAAAATATCATAACCTTATTCTAAAGATATGTTTATAGTAATAACTTGTCACCAACTTTGATCTTAATATATCATTGATGATTGTCAGTATAAATGTTTTATTTATATTGTGCAGAGTTGATGTGTCGTTGAATAGCACTGCAATAATTTTCAAATTAATTAGAAAATAAGGTTCCAATAGAATTTTTTTTCCATTTTATCACTTCATATTGGAGCACTAAAAATTCATCCATATAGTAATTCATAAGGATCCATATTTATTTTTTAATGAAACCTATTTTTTTAGAAAACAATTCAAAAATGGACTATGTTTCTCTAAAACATAATTAAAATCTATAAAATATGATATTATCCTATCTTATAGGATTATAATGGTTCTCTCTTACTAACCATATTTCTGATGATGATATGTAGTGTTAAATTTCTACTCCATAATAATTGATTATTGAATACTTATCTATAAAAGTGAGGCAAACCATGAATCTTATTTAGAGAAAAAATAATATAGGACTCCATGTGTTATTAACAATTCCTTATTATATATATTAAAACCAATTATTAATGAAATAAAAATTTAGGGAAATAAAATTATATGATTTTTATGTAGATCCTTGATAACCACAATAACATTATTCCATTTTCATTTTTTCAGTACACTAATAACTAAAAAATTGATAATTGTTTCTAGTTGACATTATTGTGTAGGTAAATGTTTTAATTTTGGCATAGAATTATATCTCTTGTCCTATATATGGAGACAAACAAAGCATCAATATATATACTTTCAAATATTCCTTCTCATGTTATCCCACTATAATTACTCTACTAATTATCTATACATATTCATACATCTAGGATGAATATTGTATGATGAACCATGATCTTCATAAAATAGATAATTATTTTAGTATAGTATTAATGTGACACATACTCAGTTTTGGAAACATATAATTTCATCAGAATCATGTTTAAACAAAGGAAAATTTCTCACTATATTCTAAAGTTCCATATCCTCTATTTGTACCACATTAATCCAGAGATGGATGGATGGTTGAACATTAATATAAGGTATTTATGATAGATCCCATTTCCTCATTATTTCAAAATTGATATTCTTCAAATCCATAGGAATTTTATCACTTTAAATTAGTATCATTTAAACACTACCATGTCCATCCAGATTCATAGGATCAGCCACTATGTTTATCATCCCGAAGGGTAGTGAATTATGTTGGAAAAATATTTATTAGTTTTATACCATATCATTTATCAAATATTATACTATTTTGACATAAATATACACCTGAATATTTCTTGATGAGTATATATATGACACTATTCCTAATAAATATAATTAAACCCCATTTTAAGTGCAAAAAATATTGTTTCCAAATCCAAATCATGAGTTGAGTAATTTTAATCATTAATTTTAAATTTCAACGAGGAATAAGTTTTTATTTCATCTTATTTTATTATGGTTATTCTCATTCACTTCAACGATGAATCACTATAGATCACAAACCCTTATCCACTAAAGGGTAGTGTAAGCATAGGTGTGCTGAAAAAACTATTTTTTAACACCATTAAATTTTCCTCATAATGAACATCACTCCATTACTAGTAAACATGGTTATTATATTTTATAATTTTCATAAATACCTCATAAATAATTGATAGTTTGATGAAATCCCATGAACACAATTAATCTAAATTATTCTAGTTAGTATTAGATATTTTTTAGTAACTTCAATCTTTTAAGGATCAATTGATATACTCGCACATGAGATTATATTACACAATAAGGAAAAACCCTCAATCCATAATAAATAGTTGGTAAATTTAATTTAAATATTATCCTTCAATAGAAACATAAATGTAATATTATAATGTTCATTATAATATACCCTAAAAAACATATATATAAGAAATTAATCCATAAAGACTACCAAAAATTACTCAAGGTAATCTCTAAATGCTCTATTTATTAAATCCAAGAATATATAAAGATCATTGGTTAGACTAGATGAAATCAAAACTAATTAATAATGAATATACCTCATATAGATGCCTGTTTTTGGTATATAATTATTCTTTACTCTATATTGATAATATCTAGATCTAAGATCAATAATTTAAAACTTTTGATATCCTCATCTTCTATAAAATGGATCATTGATACGTGGTAGTGGATACTTGTTCCTAATAATGATCATGTAAGTTTCTAAATAATCAATGAAAAATAATTTAACACGTTTTCATTTTTAAAATAAATATTAGGTGAACACCATGTTGAAACCCTTGGGTGTAATAATACCATATCAATATTTTACAATAGTTTGTTATATAATTCTTGAAACTCAATTAGGTACATTTTATAGGGATTATTTAGTTTAACTATAAACCAAATATGAGTTCAATTAATAACTCAAAATCAAAACTCTAGGGAATTCATGTAATATATTTAGAAAATACATCAGCATAATCCAAAAAAATATTCATATCATTGGTATTTATATTATCCCTACCCATTTATCAAATACAATTTACCTTGCTTCAATTTTTTTATGTGATCATTATATAGAGAGATAATCCATTCCAAATACCACATAATTTTCATATAGGAAGAGAATGAAAATATTTTAGGAAATACATGTAGAGACCCAATCATTATGTATATAGAAATTACATTTATTATAAAAAATACTAAATAAATGTCACAAAAAGATGCCCAAAGACCATATTAGTTTAGTGTATTTGGAAACACAAAACATAATATTCTAATCATGGTGATAGATCTTCAAAATATCTCATAAAGAACTTCTCCTTTTGTTTTACTACCTAAAAATATTATTTATATCCTAGGGAAAAGAAAAAATAAAAAGGGTGAGCTCAAATTCTCAGTAAGGTAAACATGGAGAAAATAAAACAAACCATGTACATTTTAACATAAAAACAAGAACATAATGTTTAAACATAAAAATGTTGAGTCTTGAAAAAAATATTGGTAGTATGTAAGAAATAGATCATAAAGGAACATTTGTCATTATAAAATAGAATGGGAATAAAACATGTAATTTTTGCAAACCATTAAGCAGATAATATGATATCCATAGTAGCCAAGGCATTCCCACCAAGACCATTATAGTGGATGAAGTCCATTACTGAACCATATTTACATACCATTCTAGCCCTATATTACACAACTGGATTTGCCTTCTTTTCCAGACATGTCTATATCATGAGATATAAATATTTACCCAGGTAATTGGAAGTAGATATAGGTCCCACCCATCTCATAATTAAATCATTCTAACATGTGACATAAAAACATAAACCACTCTTCATAGCCTATCCCAAGAAATAAAATTTGATTCTTAAACATCATTTAATCAAAACACAATCCATATTTAATATAATTTCATCATTAACATAATCAAATCATTGAAATAATAGGGATAGAAACATAACCATATTTATAGAGTATCATCTTAGACGGAAAATAATTTTGATAAACCATCTGATCTTTGTTTTTTAGGAAAATATCCTTTGTTCTTAAAAATGTTTTTATATCTCAAAATACAGTACAATTTTAAAAGAAAAGAATTTAGTTAAAAGTAAACATGAAATAGTGCAGATGATGCTTCATGGAAATAAGGTGTCTTGAATATGTGAAAACCCATTTAGGTCGTATGTGTTAAAAAATATATTCTCCTCATAATTTTTAAGGAAAATAAAAAAGTAACTTGTATAGTAAACAGAACAAATATTTCTTCTATACCACGTAGTAAATGTCAAAATCGGTAAAATTAACATTAAAAATACATAAAATAATTTTGAACCTTTTAGGAAAACGTATTTATAAAACATGTATGTAGATGTAAAATATATACCTTGTAAATAATTACGTATAAATGATCTTAGATAAAAATGAGATTGAAAAATTATCACATACCAATTTATAATCAGTCGCATCATATGAATCATAAAATAATTAAAATTAAATGAATATTTAAATATCATAAACATAATAATAATCATAAAAACATTCATGTGATGTAGAAAATTCACACAAAATTAATAGGTGGTGTATAAGGCATATATCCCACACAAATAAAAGCGAGAAAAACTAATCCATTACCTTAGGTTTGATTTCTTCTGAATGTGTCCAAAAATATTTTATAGTTGGTATAAATTTATTACTATCTAGTAAAAGAACCATAATAATATTTATTATATCATATATGATTCAGTTATGACATTAAATTACCTGTTCATTTACCAATTCTCTGTAAAATATACGTTTTGGATAATAATTTTTTTATTTATCATACATGTTATGAATTGTTATTATTGATATTATCACTTACATAATAATTTATGTAATGCCTTGACCCCCGAATCCCAAATCCAGTGCATTATTTTAATACATTGGAATGATTATAAAGAACCAAGTCTCAAAGGACAGATCAGTTTAATAGTTCTAAAAAATAGATTACAACATGATCATTTCTTTACACATTCAAACAATAAAATAAAACATAAATAATCAATTGATAATGCCATTATACCACTAGATTATCCCTTCATATCAAACATAACACACTTTTTGGAATCTTGGGAAAATAAAACAAAAGAAAGGAGTGAGCTCAGATGCACCGTAAGGGTAAATAATTGAGCGGAAATTATAAACTTCTATGGAAAGATGTGTACTACAAAAAATCCTTTTAAACATATACAAAAACATAATATGGAGAAAATAAATCAAACATTACAATATAATCATGCACATGGATATTCTACAAGTCGAATAATCACATGTAATAATTATTTTCATAATGAGGGAATGCTTAATCTCAGACATCATTACCACATAGTGACTTCCTCTTTCAAATACTACAACTAAAATATTTTTCTAGGCCTTGTGACAAGACACTAGTTTGTCTCTTGAGACCTTGCGATGCATCAAGGAGCTATAGCGAGCTCCACCTGTAACTTATTATGTCCACTACATTCCTCATATGAAAATGTAGAAACATAACATTAACATTCGCATTAAAACAAGGATACAAAAATTCAATATATTAACCATAATAGATGAATGGTAAAAAAATATAACATCCATATTCAAATATATCATAACACATTCAATATAATAAGGAATATTTTATTATCATAAATCAACCTTAATCAAGAATAATATTCAGTAATGGATTTTTACGTAGTAGAAAATGATTAGTAAATATTTTTGAGAGAAATATTCCTTTTTGTGAAATATTTTCAAAGTATTAAATTTATAAAGGATGTAATTTAAAATATATTTTTGAATCAATTTATCCCATACCACTTTTAAACATTTGAATATAATTATCATTTTAATATAATCATGTCCATATAAATAAATCCTAATAACCATTTTTAAAACATGGACATTAATAAAAAGGATTTAGAAAAATAAATCATAATAACATTGAAAATGATATTTTAGTTAAATAAAACCTTAAAAGATTAATTTTGAAATTTATTTTATGAATCATGGACAAGGATAATAAATATGTCCCAAAAAATACTTACTGATAAACAATCTCGGATAATAATGAGATTGAGGATTTAACCCTTACCTTGCAATTTCTTTTTCGAGTGTACATTTAACCTCTAGTATAATGACCATAGTATGTTATTAAATTATACTTTAACCATATTAATATTTATAAATTATTCATTTATGACTTTATTCTACCCATTTCATAATTATTTCTAGGCTAAATTAATATTTCCAGTAATAATCGCTTTCTTTATTGTACATGTTTTAACTTGTTATTCATGATCATATCATTTAGATCATGATTTAAATACTTTCATAATATAAAAATTTATTTATATATAATATATATTATGAATATAAATATGTATAATAGATAGATATATGAAATGGAAAACACCATTTATGGAGACGGTAGACCGTACGTATGTATAAATGTTGTTTTCGTTTTCATATTGTATTGAACAGAAGTAAGTGAATAAGATATATGTAAATATATATATATATAGAATTATTTTTTCAATTATTTCATTCTTACAAATAATATTTATTTTTATAATCATCATTGAATGGTGAACCTATAAATGAATCTCATCGCATTGTGGAGACGATAAGTCGTATGTACACACGAGAAACCATATCATTTTTTAATGACTAAAAGTTGTGTAATTGGATGGTATATTAATTGTAAAAATCAATTATCATGTTATTTTAATTATTTATATACATATTACTCATCATTATATCCATCCAAATAACATAGTGTTAAATAACAAATTACACCACAACATGGAGACGGTAAGCCGTATGTATGCACACATGGTAAAATTATCATTCATAGGATGGATAAAATAATGAACATGGTTGTACAATATTTATAATAACATAAAAGTATGTATAAGGTACTGGATTTATTATTTAGGTATGGAAATAACAAAGAATGAGAAAATGGAAGAAAAAAATAACTTTGAAAGATGTGATAAAATAATTACCTCTTCTTCGGATGATTCATTTTTATTTGGACAAAAGTGATCCTTAAGTTGGATTTATTCTAAATGGACTTCCTATAGGTTGAATTGAAGGAATTTGGGACAATATTTGGGTAGGGGTTGCTCGAGACAAATAGCTTTCGAGGTGTGAATTTGAGAGAAGTGGAAGTTCCCTTTTATAAGAGGGGTGAGGGGAACCTTAGATAAAACATGAAATATTATTTTATTATATAATCATATTTGGTTTATAGTGTCTCTAAATGAATTTATTTCTAGTATTAGGTGGTTATTGGTTGAAATAATCTCAACCAATAGGTATTAGACAAGTTAAAGTTACCATATTGACTATATCTTTTATATTTGACTCTTAGTTAAATTGTATGACATTTTCTATGTCTGCTTGTATTTTTATATTATATGGTTAATAAACATATAGTAAAATGCCAAGATTTAAGAACCCAGTTATTATTTTTGAGGTACGGGCTTCTTCTTTTTCCTTTTCCTTAAGTGTTTTTTAGAAAATATAAAAAATAGGGAAAATCCAAAATTTTGGAACTATACGCCGTGTACTTTTCCACATGCCATGTACTTTTGGTCATGTTGGGATGAGTACATGGGGCGTGTATCCATGTCAGCGACGAGGGGTGTAGGAACCGATTACACGCCGTGTATTGGTACCTTACACACCGTGTAGTCAGTCGACAGGCTTAAACAGTAAGGCGGTGGAGTCAATGTCTTCTGGGCAGCAGTACACGCCGTGTACTTGGGAGTACATGTCGTGTACTCATGTCGACGGATGAACAGTGTGGAGGTTCCACCAGAGGAACAGTTAAATGAAAGAGGTACACGTCGTGTACTCAGAAGTACACGCCGTGTAATTTCTTTTTTCAGCTTAAAACAGGCAGTAGCCTTCTCATTTGGAAGAGGAGGTTTTTTAGCCATTTTGGAGCAAAGGAGGATGGCTGAACCTTTGAAGACCCACCGGGTGTTCGTCTGGAATTCGATTAGGCTTCGAACGATCTCGTTTGAACCACACGAGTAAGCCCTCTCTTCTCCTGGTATGGTTCTTACCAATTATTCCCCTAACGGATGATATTTACTTTTGAATGGGTTTTGTTCTTCATCAGATCTACTCCGTTCTTGGGTGTTTCTGGAGTCGGCGTTAGGGTATAACGTTCGTTGGAATATAAGGTAGGTTGATTGGTGTAAATTTCCAACTGTTGTGCATTTCTGTGTGTTTCGTGCCACGAACCCATAATGGGGTGTCCTGTGGCTGAATCCGTTGCTATATTTGACGCCTATAATTGCATATGTGATTAAATTGTGATAATAAAATGCTGGTTGGGATTGTTACTTGGATCTAGAACCACCCCAGGGGTATGTTCCACTGTTTATCCGTTTGGCCAGGATACCTGAGGGTATGCCTTTAAAGTAGTAATTTCAGAATTTCCTCGAAAGGAATTGCTTGTTTACTGCTTGTTTACATGTTGTTCATGGCCCGGTTACCTGTTTAGCTGGAGGGAATTGTTGTGATTAGCCTATGGGAACTTCACTATTTAGCCCGGGGTCTATAGTTATTTCACCTAAGGAAAACCTTTCGTCCCTATACAGGTACTTGACTGTTGCTGAGGAGTAGGAAGGCATGGGACTGAGCCAACACTCGTGATGTTGTTTCCAGTTGTTTTGCTTTGTTCTGATGTACTCTGCATTTTGTTTTACTGAACTGATGTATAACATGTTCGGGCTATTTTCTTAGAACTTGAGACATGTTGCATCACTATTTATATACTGTTGATTATTCCAGTTGTGTATGGTTTACTACTTCCACTGTTTGTTGTATGTTTTCTTTCGTATTTCGTTACGCTACACTTTGACAATTGAGGGCATAGTTTCCCCACTATCAGACTTGGGCCCTTGCTGCTAGTCGATAGCCTCTGGCGTTTGGGGAAATGCGCATGAGGTCACGTGGCAAACCGGGTTCGGGGCACCCGTTGAGTGGCACCCGGATCCGGGACGTTACATAGTGGTATCAGGGGAATTTGTTTCTTTGACTTACTGTTTGGAGCCGTAGTCAGGGACAGGATGAACGGTAGATGGTAATAAGCTGTGCTCGTGCGTAGTTAACCCATGTATAGGGAAAATCCATTCTACCTTATATTTTTAAATTCTTTTGATTTTTCAATTTTTATAGTTGATATGTTTTCACCGTTGGGTGACGCACCTTGAGATTGCGCAGGTTATATTTTATTTATGGGTTATATTTAGCTGCAACCCTGTGAGATGAGGATATACCGTCTCATGCATCATATAGGCACATTCTAGATATCACATGCCATGCATAGTTTCCATGAAATGTAGGTGCATTAGAAATTCGCATGTTGTTGTGATAGTTTTTGTGCTAGAAAAGCATGCTATTGTGATAGCTGCTTGATAACTACCTACTATCTGATAGGGTATGTTGTGTGATACTAATTATAGAATGGACACCAAACTATGGTTTTGGGGAGTATGGGCCCCCATTGACTGTAATTTGGTGGATCATTGACTGGTTATTGGTTATAACCCTTATGAGATGTCAAACTTTGATTCGTGGGGAGTATGGGCCCCCACGGGTCGGAATTTGACAATAAGGTGTTTTTTTCAGTATTTTCTAGGTTCCATGGATGTTTCTGAGGCATACTGTCTGGAAACCTAGTATACACGCTGTGTAGTATGTTTACACACACCTTTTATGTTCTTCTATTCAGGAAGAAAAATGAACTTTTTGAGTACACGCCTTGTACCCGGAGTACACACCGTGTAGTCTCTTCCCGTGTCACAAACCGTGTGGGCGACAACACAGGGAAGGGAAATGCATTGGGAAAACACTTCGTTAAGCTTTTTTACACACCGTGTAGTGTTCACCTAGAGTCCGCCCATGTGATAGACAACACGGACGGAGGAGACCTTGAGATATACATGTTGTTCCTACAACAGAACACGCCGTGTAGTTTTACCCAGGGACATGGCTGTGTAACGAACAACACGGGCCAATGTCACCTCTCCCTGAACACACCGTGTACCCGTGGGGCACGCCGTGTAGTTTTTTATGAGGACAGACCGTGTGGTTTTGGCCGTATGACTGGGAAATGGGGTGCTGTACATGTCGTGTACGAGTGTAACACGCCGTGTAGTTGTAAGCCGAGTATTCGACCATGTCACAGATGACACAGGAAGTTGGAATATAACACCATACATGCCGTGTAGATATTATACATGTCGTGTAGTTTCTGTTCAACAGAATTCGTGTGGATTAGCCATGTGTAAGGACCCGAGCAGGAGAAGAGAAGTCAAGTACACGTCGTATAGTCAATGTAGACGCTGTGTAGTCTTGTTTTGAAAATTTTGAAATGTGTTATTCCACTTGTTCCCTTTGTGGTTCCTTCTCTTTTAGTCTTAATAATCTTTAATCTAAGGCGTTCTTTTGACCCAATAGTGTCATGCCGCCTAGATGACCGCGAGTTGTTATCCAGGAGAGCAGTGATGATTATACTCCGGAGATGGTGGGACATGGGCTACCAATTGATCCTCCAGTAGATCTAGTTGTGGCGCAAGCTTCTATACAAGGCACAGGCATAGAGGCACAGTTCTGTGATGGCTTTATTCGGTTCATGAAGACCTTTCAGGGAGCACCACAGGCTTCCACATCTATAGCCGAGCTGACTTGTATCTTTCGGCAGCAGCATCCGCCTACGTTTTCAGGGGATGGCGGACCATAGGCTGCAGAGTCTTGGTTGGGGTTGATGCAGACTATTTTCGTGCATCTTGATATGCCTAAAGGTTAGAGGGTAAATATCGCGACTTACATGCTGCGTGATTCCGCCAAGAGGTGGTAGGATGTTACCACCCAGTCAGAGAATCACAAATACATGGCGTGGGAAAATTTCCAGGCAGTTTTCTATGACTTCATCTTCCCAGAGATGATGAGAGAAGATAGAGCTCAAGAGTTCATGAATCTACAGCAGGGCACTATGTCAGTGATGGACTATTCTGCTCGTTTCACAGAGCTTCAGCGCTTTGCACCCACGCTGGTGGGTGATGAGACGTTGATAGCCATAAGTTTTGAGGATGGTCTTCAGTATGACATCCGAGCACTAGAGAATGTTTTCAGGTTGCCTAATGTATACGAGATCGTGAATCAGGCGATTATTACAGAGAGGAACCTATGAGAATCTAGTGGTGTGGGCCAGGGAAGTTCATCACTAGTTACTAGTACTATTTCTATTGGTAAGAGGAAGAGACAGATGGACTTCTCTCAGGGCGGTAATACCAGTCAGAAGAATTCTTCAGGTGGCCTGGTTATGTGCTACTAGTGTGGTAGAGAGGGGAACCAGAGGCTGCAGTGTCCACGTGACCCAGTGGAGTGTCGATCATGCAGCATGATGGGTCATCTACAGCGCTTTTGCAGGGCGTTTCCACCAGTGGCTAGTGAGAGTGGTTCTGTGCAGACTCCACATGTGGGAGTAGACCAGTGGGTTCTTACCAATCAGGAAACTAGAATATGTCAAGGCGTGCAGGCAGAGATGGTGCATGTGGCCACGGTATCCAGACGTCAGGATCTCAGAGGCAACAGGGTGGGATAGCTCAGGGTAGTCAGGCTGTGTCGCTGGTCAGCGGGACTGGGCATGAATATGCAGTGCAGCATACCCAGCAGGAGCAGGATCTCAGACCTTCTACAGTAAGAGGTACTATTTTAGTAGATTTTGTCTTATCTTCAGTGCTTTTCGATACAGGTGTAACACATAGTTTCATATCTGTACCCATTGTGGAGAGCCTTGGGCTCTGTGTTTCTACTTCTTCTAATATCATGATGCTAGACACTCTGTTGGGGACTAGAACAGCTGGTGTGTGTCAGTGTGAGGAGTGCCCCATTGAGGTTGGAGGGTGTCACTTTCATTGGGACCTCTACATTGTAGAGATGTTGAGCTATGACATCATTCTCGGGATGGACTGGTTGGTTCCCTTCCGAGCCTTTGTAGATTTCTATCGTCGCAGGGAGCGTTTCACATCACTAGAGGGTGGAGAGTTTCTATACAAGGGAGAATGTGATGTTCAGGTGAGTTGAGCTGGACCAGAGCATCATGGGCAAGGTGGAGTTACAGCCCCGATTGTGACCTTATATCTACCTGATCAGGAGACTTGTCAGACAGATTTCCCTCCAGTTGTTGATCGTTTCAGGGATGTATTCCCGGCCAACTTTTCTGGTCCACCCCCAGAGCGAGAGGTGGATTTCTCTATCAAGCTTGTTCTAGGAGCAGCACTGGTGTCCATTCCTCCTTATAGGATAGCTACGCCTGAGTTGCAGGAGCTCAAGAGGCAGTTAGAGGAGTTACAGGTGAAGGGCTTTCTATGAACCAGTACTTCTTTGTGGGTTTCTCCAGTCCTTTTTGCGAAGAAGGCGGACGATACCCTCAGACTTTTCATGGATTTTCAGAAGCTGAACCAATTGACAGTTAAGAACCGATATCCCTTGCCGAGGATTGATGATCGGTTTTATCAGCTTCATGGAGAATGAGTGTTTTGAAGATTGACATGAGATCCGGATATCATCAACTGCATGTGAGACCACCGAATATACCTCTTACAGCTTTTCGGAGCAGATATGGTCTATACGAGTACATGGTTATGCCGTTTAGCCTCACGAACGTGCCAATAGTTTTTAGGGTTCTAATGAATCATGTGTTCCATCCGTATCTTGATTCTTTTGTGGTAGTCTTCATGGACGAAATCTTGGTGCACTCTCACACTCGACACGACCATGCCACTCATCTTGAGTTCGTATTGAGTACACTTAGAGAGCATCAGCTATATGCTAAGATCTCAAAGTGCCACTTTTGGATGGACCAGATTCACTTCCTGGGTCACATTATCTCAGATGCAGGAGTTGCAGTAGAACCAGGTAATGTGAGAGTAATAGTTTCCCGGGAGAAGCCTAAGAATGTGTTTGAGATATAGAGTTTCTTAGGACTGGATAGTTACTACAGACGCTTTATATAGGACTTCTCCCGCTTAGCAGCACCATTGACAAGATTGACTAAGAAGGGTGTGAAGTTCATTTGGTCAGAAGTTTGCAAGGTAGATTTTCAGGTCTTGAAAGGAAGGTTGAAATCGGAACTGATCACGATACTCCCAGAGTGGCGGAAAGAGTGATACAGTTTACTGTGATGCATCATGGATTGGGCTGGGACCAGTTTTGATGCAGGGTGATTGAGTTGTTGCATACGAGTCTCAGCAGTTGAGGCCACATGAGTGGAATTACCCGACGCATGACCTCGAGTTAGCTGCAGTTCTGCATCCATTGTGTTGTTGGATACATTATCTATTGGGATAGAATTTTGTGGTTTTCACCAACCAAAAAGCCTCAAGTATATCTTTACTCAGCGTGACCAGAATCTGAGGCAGAGAAGGTGGGTTGAGTACCTACAGTCCTTCGATTTTGGGCTTGCCTATACACCTAGTAAAGGTAATGTAGTAGCTGATGCACTGAGCATGAAGACACAGATAAAGGCAGTGAAGGAGGCCAGTGGTGAGTGGAATCTCATGGCTTTGTTCTCTGAGATGCATCCGGAGGTGCACGATATTCAGGGGAAAACTTATCTTTAATCTTTAGCAATGACATCTACCCTCCTGGATTGAGTGAGGATGAGACATCTATCTGATTCAGAAGGCCTAGTTCTAAGGGATTCGGTGGAAAGTGAGGACCCTCCTCTCAGTTGGATGATAGCCGATGATGAGGTTCTGCATTTCCATGGATGAGTATGGGTTCTAGGGGATATACGCGAGGAGCTTTTGTGGGAGATTCATGCTTCATCTTGGGCAGTTCATCCCGGGGTTACCAAGATGTACCGTGACTTGAGGCGTCAGTACTAGTGGCCAGGTATGAAGAGAGAGATTGATGGTTTTGTTAAGAGGTGTTCCACCTATCAGTAGGTGAAGGCGGAGCACCAGAGGCCAGCTGGACTGTTACAGCAGTTACCCATTCTAGAGTGGAAATGGGATGACGTCGTGATGGATTTCGGGCTGGGTTGCCAAGGTCACCTCGTAGCAATGACATTGTGTGGGTTGTTGTGGACATACACATGAAGGTAGCTCACTTCTTTCCGATCAAGGAGACCTTCGGTGTGGACAAGCTCGTAAGGTTGTATATCCGAGAGATCGTAAGTTTTAATGGGGCCCCTCATTCTATCGTTTCAGATAAGGATTCCCATTTTACGTCTCATTTATGGCAGAGTTTTCAGAGGGCACTGGGTACACAGGTGCTTCTAAGCACAATATACCACCCTTAGACAGATGGATAGTCAGAGCATACAATACAGGTGCTAAAGGACATGCTACGCACATGCGTTCTAGAATTTTGGGGCTCTTGGGAGAAGCATATACCAATAGTCGAGTTTTCCTATAACAATAGTTTTCAGGAAACTATTGAGATGGAACCATACAATGATTTATATGGTAGGCCATGCCAATCACCTTTTCACTGGTTAGAGGCATGTGAGGCAGCTTTACTGGGGCCACAGCTCATGCATGAGACATCTGAGCAGGTCCAGTTGTTTCGGAAGTGGACGGATAATGCGCAGTCTCGACAGAAGTCATATGCCGATCGCCACAGATGACCTTTGGATTTCATGGTTGGGGATCAGGTTTTCTTGCATGTTTCGCTGAGGTTGGGACACAAGTGGATTAGGAGAGAGGGTAAGATTTCACCGAGGTATATGGGGCCATTTGATATTCTGGAGAGAGTCAGGCCGGTTGACTATCGTTTACAGTTACCATAGTCGTGCCGAGCCATGCATGATGTCTTCCACGTGTCTCAGTTGCGTTGCTACCATTTAGACCTGTCTCACATTTTTCATCCCGAAGAGGTTGAGCTGGAGGCAGATGAGTCCTTTGAGGATCATCTGATTCATATCAATGACAGGAGCATGAAAGTTCTCTGAGGACAGTCAGTTCCTCTCGTACGGGAGCTGTGGCAGCATGGGAGAGTGCAGAACAAGACCTGGGAGCGGGAGGCCGATGTACGTGCTCAGTGGCCATAGTTTTTTATGGCTATATCTTCTCCACCCTTAGATGGTAAATTCGGGGACAAATTGCTATAAGGGGGGAAGTTTTTTAGAACACGGTTCTTATTTTTGTGGTACGAGGTTCATCTTTTTTCCTTTTCCTTAACTTTTTCTGAGAAAATATGGAAAATGGGGAAAATCCTAAATTTTGGAACTACATGCCGTGTACTCTTCCATACGCCATGTACTTTTGGCCGGGTTGGGATGACTACACGGGGAGTGTAGCCATATTAGCAATGAGGGGTGTAGGAACCGAATTCATATTGTGTAGTGGTACCTTACACGCCGTGTAGTCAGTCGGAAGGCTTAAACAGTAAGGCAGTGGAGTCGCCGCCAGCTAGGCGGTAGTATACGCCGTGTACTCGGGAGTACATGTTTTGTACTCATGTAGACGGATGAACAGTGTGGCAGTACCTCCAGAGGAACAATTAAATGAAATAAGTACACGTTGTGTACTTAGAGGTACACGTTGTGTACTTTGTTTTTTCAGTTTAAAACAGGAAGTAGCCTCCTCATATGGTAGGGGAGGCGTTTGAGCCGTTTTGGAGCCAAGGAGATCGGCTGAACCTTTGAAGATTCGTCGGGTGTTCATCTGGAATCTGATTAGGCTTCGGATGATCTCGTTAGAACCGCACGGGTAATCCCTCTCCTCACCTAGTATAGTTCATACCAATTCTTCCCCTAACGGAAGTTATTTACATTTGAATGGGTTTTGTTCTTTGTCAGATCTACAACGTTCTTGGACGTTTCTGGAGTCAGCGTTCAGGTATACCATTCATTGGCATATAAGGTAGGTGGCTTGGTGTAAATTTCCAACTTTTGTGTGTTTTTGTATGTTTTCATGCCACGAACCCATGTTGGGGTGTCGTGTGGATGAGGCCATTTCTATATTTAACACCTAGAATCGCATAGGTGATTAAATTGTTATAATAAAGTAATGGTTGAGATCATTTCATGGATCTGGAACCACCCCGGGGGTGTGTTCCACTATTTAGGCATTTGGCCAGGATACCCGAGGGTATAATTTTAAAGTAGTAATTGTATAATTTCCTCAAGAGAAATTGCGTGTTTACAGCTTGTTTACATGTTGGGCATGGCCCGACTACATGTTTAGCCTGAGGGTGTTATTGTGATTAGCCTGTGGGCACTACAATATTTAGCCCGAGGGCTGTAGTTATTTCGCCTGAGGGCAACCTTTCATGCCTAAGGGCCTGACTTCTGTGCCTGAGGGCGACCGTACGTAAGCTTGAGGTAAATTCATGTTTTGGCCTGAGGGTAATACCTGCGGGTTGGATACTGTTTACCTGAGGGTAAGGTTTTACTTTTCTGAGGACGTGGACTTTTTTCTTAGAAATTCACTGAGATGATTTCTAGTATGTAATGGATTAAGTGAATAATAAAATGGAACTTTATTGCTAAGTTGGTTACTTTTCAGTACTACTTACATTATTGAATTTTACTATTTTACATTGTTGTTGCATGCTTACACGCAGTTGGGCAAGCGCCTTTGGTGGGTCCCTTCAGAGATATATTTATCACACCATGTTTGGGTCACGCTTTTCGTCCCGAACAGATTACGTTGCTGCAGGTGTAGATAGGGGCAAGAGTGCCTATACAGGTACTTGACTGTTGCTGAGGAGTAGGAGGGCATGGGACCGAGCCTAGGCTTGTGATGTCGCTGCCAGTTGTTTTTTTTTGTTCTACTGTACTCTGTATTTTTTTGTACTGTATTGATGTATAACATGTTCTGGCTGTTTTCTTATAACTTGAGACATGTTGCATCACTATTTATATACTGTTGATTATTTCAGTTGTGTATGGTATACTACTTCCACTGTTTGTTGTATGTTTTCTTTCGTATTCCGCTGCGCAACACTTTGACAAATGAGCGCATAGTTTCACCACTATCAGACATGGGCCCTCGCTACTAGTCGGCAGCCTCTGGCATTTTGGGAAATGCGCTTTAGGTCACTTGGCGAACCGGGTTCAGGGCACCCATTGAGTGGCATCCGGATCTGGGACATTACACAAGCGAACCCTAAGTGGTTCAATAATGACATATATATTATTATATAAGTCTTTTGGATGAACCTTATATTTTTAAGACTATTATATAATATAATAATATAGTATTTGTTTTAAAAACTCATTTATTTCAATTTTAAAACTCATTAGTATTTGATTTTTTTTAAAGTCATAAAATCTTTATCACTTTGAAAAAAAATTATTTAATCAACACTAACATGTCAAATTAACCTATAAAATTATTTTAATACATAAAAACATTCAAATTATATTTATTTTAATATTTATATTATCATTTAATTGATTCTTTTATTAACAAAGTAATTACTACATCATCATTGTGTCATAAATAAATTTAATTATTTAATGTCTAGATATTATAAAACAAATACCATGATGTAGAAAATATTTTTTACTTCCTATTTAATATTTATAGTCGAATTTAGCATAATTATAACTTTATATTAAAAATGGTTTAGTTATTTAACATTGAATTTTACACTTTTAACTCTTCTTTAAATAAAATAATAATAAATGTACTAATCTAATCCAAGTGGACCAAAATGATCATATTTTGTTCATAAGGTGGTTTTTGGTTTAAATACACTTATCCAATAGAATTGGGACCTGTGTAAGGGTAATTATAATATCATTTTAACCTTTAATTACCTTATTTATTTTTAATCGTGGTAATAAAAATCAAAAGTTTCTATTCACCAAAAATTATTTTCATCTTATTGAACAACATTTTACTTAATGATGTCAACTCTGTCTCTTTGAGTTTTGAAATTCAATTCATAGAAGTAGTAAAATTATGTTTTATACTTATTTGCAAATGTGCCTAGCAGGTGGGTAAAAGATGTTAAAAGGTTCAATAAACTTTTATAAGTCTAATTTTATTATATAATGAATTAAATGAATTAAATTTTTCTTATATTAGTATTATAAAAATATTTGGACTTAAAATAAATTTAAATAAAATAAATAATTACTAAAATAAAAAGTTTGTTTGAAACAATAATGAAGTGTTTTTCATTATTCATCAAAAATTGAAGGTTTTCAGAAAAATACCAAAAAAATCACCATAAGTTAATTTTGATATTCAAAATTCAATAATGAATTCTATTTTATAAAATTAAACATATATAAGTTTGATTAATTAATTTAAAATTAATTATCATTGTAAAAACCAAAAAGCAAGGTTTTAAAAAGTAAAACAATCAAAATATTAACACGTGTTTATGCAAAATGTAAGTGTGAAATTAATTATAATCACCTAAATTGTATTAAATGATAAAAATATAATCTAATTATATTTCAAAACCATTAAAATTCATAATTAAACACTATAAATTATTTCGATTAAAAATGTAGTTTTCAATTTAAATTTATTATTTTTCATTATTCATCAAAATATAAAAGTTCTCAGAAAAGTACAAAAAATAAAACCCAATTTTTTTATGTCCCACTTCTAATGGAAAAATTAATTTCACTAGGTTGAATATATAAATGTTTCAAATGTTGGATTTAAATAGGGTTTTCCATTAAAATTTGGTAAAATTTCATTTTCTAAAAAATACTTCTTTTATCTCAAAAAATGAATTTGTTCTCATAATATGATGAAGAAACACATAATATGGATTATAAAATTATATGATGTATATAAAATTCAAAATTCAGTTTCTACTATTCATAACTGCTTTTTGAACGGCAAGTTTGGTAAGTCGTGGGGTGCTCGAACTCAGTGGTGCGTGTAACACAAGTTTTGAATTACTTTGAAGAAATAACAGACTATGAAATATTGGTGTGTTATATTATCCTCTCATTCAATAAATTTCATCCTCGCAATTTGAAATTTTTATTCGAAAATAAAATTTTAAAAATAGAAAAATACATTTGTGGAAAACCCACATCGGAAATTGAGTTTATAAGATTTATTCTTAATAAGAGGGAAAGGGAAATGAAAAAGCCACCACCAAATTATGATCTATACTAGATGAACATTGGTGGAAATTAGGGATACCTAATTAGAGGAAAAATTTGTTATTTATAAGAAGTGATTGAGGTCATGAATTACAAACAAATGTAAAATTGAGTGCCTCACAGCCATCAATCTATGATGATTTAAAATATCATCAATTCAAAAAAAACATAAGGTATTAGGATAACACAATTTAGGTTTGAAGATCCCTTCCTGAAATTTTAACAAATAATTTATTCATAAGATAAGAGGAAAACATTATACTTGATAAATAGAGTTTCATCATTCAACTAATTCCTACAACAAACTAATTTTTCACACCAAAATATAACAGAATCCAAAAATATTCTATTTATCATAATCGTATAGAGATCAAAAAATAATTTATTTATAATTCAGTTTTAAAAATAGTAAACAACTAAATTATACAAACCAGGACATCACATTGTCCAATTTAAAGTCAGTCACCCTTGTAGCCCTTCAGTTACGGGTTCAATTATTACACCCTTGCCTGACGCGACAGGTTGTCACCCGACCTCTGTGTGGTCCTTTTTATAACAATCCAAAAATAATATTAATAAATTATTTAACTTTAACCATAATATCTAATTTCAATCTTAATCTATTCCAACCATTATACATATCCAAAATACTTTTTTTCAAAACTCACAGTCCAAAATTTATAAGGAAGGTAAACACAATGAAGATATTTTTTTTCACGTAATAACATGTGAATGACTTTATCATGTATTCTTTTAAAACACATCAACACCATAAATTATCAAAAAACATTATTGATTAGATTAATTCACCCTAATTCCAAATAAAAAATAGGATATACTACTTATATCCAAAAATGTTGTAAACAACAATTATGGAATAAACAAACAATTTATGAGTTTCAAAGTAGTCAAGAATATTGAATATAATTTATCCAAACCAATCATGCCTTCTTCCAAAATCACAACCTCAGTATCAAAACCATATTAGGGTTTATCTTTCCATCAACCATGTATTTTCCAAAAAGTTTAACTTGTTATTGAGTCACATTTCATAGAACCTTATAATCTCAAATACTCAACAAAATAGTATTGCAGTACAATCCATATTTATTTCCACAATTCATATAACTAGTACATCATTGATACAACACTCAAATGAAATAATACATTAATAAAAACATAATAACACTAGTCAATCCTCTTCATCTGTTGTAGTACCATAACATTATTATTATCCAATATCATCATTTGGGGCATACTCTAATGATTTGGACATTGATTTGTGTAGTGTCCCAACTCCTTGCAGATGAAGCTTTGTACTTTTGAAACTTTTTTACCCATACAATCACGTACGTGGTATTCTTTTTCTCCACACATATAACAAACTCCCATTACCTTCAAAAAATTAACCAACATGATTCTTTCCACATTTATCACATATGGGAAAATCATTCTTTCCCCTCTTCCCTTTATCCATCTTTCTCTCTACCATCCTTTTCTTCTCTTTCACCCCATCAAAGCCATAGGACTCCGAGAATAATTTACTTATATAATGAACACATGATACTATTTATTCATATAATGATAATATTTTGGAGACTATTTCCCTAAAAATGTTGGCTTAATACCATGAAAGATATGATCCTTCTTACTATTTGGATCATGTGTATTGCTCGAGTTCTCATTCCTTCTACAGGGCACTATTTATAAACAGTGGCATAAACTAGCTTAGTTTATGAATCGAAATACATAATTACAAACTTGTTAAATACCAAATGTAAATTTATAAGATCATGCATGTAATATATGTTCATAAAAAATGTTTTCTTTGAGGATGTATTTACACATAAATCCTTCATAATGGCATGTAATGAAAATGTGAATTATCCTAATCATATTCCCCGTATGTGTCGTAACCAAGAGTGCAGCAAGGCATGTTGTCATGTACCAGGATACCCTAGGAAAATCCCAAAACTCCTTGTCAGAGTTTTCACTCCTAGGTACATTTGTGCTAGAGCCGCCTCTACCTGATCGTATCCAGACATGAATGTGTTGCATGGAAAATTCACAAAATCTCTACATTACCAAAGTTCTAGGATGTTCTTCTATACTAATCATAAATGTCTACTTAAGTGTAATCTTCTCTAATTAGAGCTTTTTCAAAATCTAGTTTCCACGGTTTGTACTAAACTTTCTTTGACACCATCTATAATGCCCCACCCCAGAAGACCAGAGCTGGTGCATTATTTAAATACATTTTCATGATTACAATGAATCATTTCTTGAAGGACCAATTAGTTTAGTAGTCCTGTAAAATAGATTAAAAAAATTATAGTTAAATTACACATTCAAATATAAAACAAAACATTAATAGCCCATTGATAACTCTCTTATTCCTCTAGATTAAACCTGTATATACAATATAATACACTTCCTGGAATCCTGGGAAAAAACATAAGAAAGGAGTGATCTTAGTTGCTCAATAAGGGTAAATAATTTAGCAGAAGCTATAAACTTTTAAGGCAAGGTGTGTAAAAAACAACAGCCTTTGAAACATAAACATAAAATAATATGGAGAAAATAAACCAAAAATTTTTATATAAACATGAACATGGATATTCTATGATTCGAATAATCACATGTAATAATTAATTTCATAATGAAGGAATACCTAATGTCAGACATCATTAGCACATAGTCAAGGCCTCATGCTAAGACTACAAATAAACATTTTATCAAGGCCTTGTTCTAAGACACTAGTTTGTCTCATGAGACCTACCAACACATAGTGGAGCTATAGCAGGCTCCAACCGTCACATAATAGTTCCACTATATTCTTCATATGAAAATTTTGGAACATAACATTAACATTCGTATTAAAAATTTCATACGAAATGTCAATAAATTAACCATAAACCATGAATGGTATAAAAAATGAACATACACTGTCAAAAATATCACAACTCATTCAGTACAATATAGAATATTGTATTACAATAAATCAACCTTAATCAAGAATAATATCATATAAAGCATATTGACATAGTTGAAAATGATCAGAATTTTTTTTTGAAGAAAAATACCTTTTTGTGAAATGATTAAAAAGTCTAACATTTATAAAGATGTAATTTAAAATTTATTTTTGAATCAAACTATCTCATACCACTTTGAACCTTTTTAAAAAAATTAACATTTTTAAACAATTATTTCCATATAAATAATTCCTTAAAACCTTTTTTAAAACATAGACATTAATTAAAAAGATATAGAAAAATAAATCATAAAAATATTTAAAATGATATTTTATTTAAATAAAACCTTAAAAGGATCATTTTGAAATGTCTTTTATGAAACATGAATATGGATAATAAATATGTCCCTGAAAATACATAAATCTAAACAATCTTGTATAATAACGAGATTAATGATTTATGCTTTACCTTGTACTTTCCTTTGGTCAAGGGTACATTTAACCTCTTGTATAATGACCATAGTATGTTATTAAATTATACCATAAGCATATTAATATTTATAAATGATTCATTTTTGACTTTATACTAACCATTTTCTAATGATTTCCATGTTAAATTAACATTTCCGATAAAAATCACTTCATTTATAATACGTGTTTTAACTTGTTATTCTTGATCGTATCATTTAGATTATGATTGAAATACTTGTAGAATATAAAACATGATTTATATATAATATATATTTAGAATATAAATATGTATAATATATATATATATATGAAATTTAAAACACTGTTTATAGAGACCATAGGTCATACATACGCATAAACATCATTTCTGTTTTCATATCTTATTGAACGGAAGTAAGTGAATAAGATACATGTAAGTACATACATACATAGATATATATATAGATATATATATATATATTCCAGTAGCATTATTATGTCAAATATTACATACTTTTTAATAATATATATTTTTATAATCATCGTTGGTTGATGAACCAAGAAATGAATCTCATCACCTCGGAGAGATAGTAAGTCGTATGTAAACACAAGCGACGATATCATTTCCTTAATGATTAAAAGGTGTGGAATTGGATTGTATATTAATTTTGCAGAGAAATTATCATGGTATTTTCATTATTTATATACAAATTACTCATAATTATATCCATCCAAATAACATAGTTTTTAATAACAAATTACACCACAGCGTGGAGATGGTAAGTTGTATGTACGCTCACATGGTGGAATTATCATTCATAAGATGGATTGAATAATGATTATGGTTGTAAAATAATTATAATAATATCATAGTCTGTAAAAGGTACTAGAGTTATTAATTTTTTATAGAAATAAAAATTAAATAGAAAGTGGAAGAAGAAAAAAATTTGAATGAGGTGATAAATTAATTATCTATTTTTCTGGTGTTTCCTTTTGATTTGAACAAAATGGCTGCATAGGATTTATTTATGCTCAAGGGAAGGCCTCAAGGATTAATTTAGGGATGTTGGGAGGATATTTGGGCAGGGGTTTGCTAATCCAAATGGATTTGGAGATGTGAATTTGAGAAAAGGGGATGTTCCCTTTTATTAAAGGGGTGAGGGGCACCATAGGAATGACTTGAAATATTATTTTATTATTAAATTGTATTCAGTTTATAATGGCTCAAAATGAATTTATTTCAATACTTAGGTGTTCATGGGACGAAATTATCTAAGCTAATATTTTTTGGACAAGTTTAGGTTACCATATAAACTTTATTGTTTATATTTTACTCATAGTTATATAGTTTAATGTTTTTCATGTCTCCTTGTATTTTTATATTATATGGTTACTAAAAAAAATATAAAATGACAAGAGAACCTCAAGTGGTTCATTAATGACAAATCTATTTTTAAATATGTCATTTGGACTTACCATAGATATTTAATAAATTTATATAATTTAATAATATAGTATTTTGTTTTAAAAACTCTTTTATGACTATTTTGACACTGTTTATTATTTGATTTTTGTTATAGTCATACAAACTTTATAAATTCAAAACAAAATTATATAATCGACACTAGCATGTCATATTATCCAAGAAAATTACTGGAATGCATCAAACATTTAAAATAGATATTTTTTAATATTTATAATATCATTTATTTGATTCTTTTATGTATTAGGTAATTACTGCATCATCATTGTTTCATAAATAAATTTTATTATTTAATGAAAACAAATTATAAATAAAATACCAATATGTAGAAAATAATTTCATATTTCTGTTGAATATATATATTCTAATTTAGATTATGTATTACCCTATATTAAAAATGGTTTAGTTATTAAACTTTGAATTTTACACTTTTTACTCTTCTTTAAATAAAATAATAATAAATGTTCTAATCTAATAAAAGTTCACCAAAAGATAATATTTTATTCCAAATGTTGTTTTTCCATGAAATAAACATATCCAATAGAATTAGAACATGTTATTGGGTAATTATAATATCATTTTACCTTTAATTACCTTATTTACTTTTAACTGTGGTAAATATATATCAAAAGTTACTATTCACAAAAAATTATTTTCATCTTATTGAACCAAATTTTAATTAATGATGTCAATTTTTCCTCTCATAAATTTTAAATTCAATTCATATATGCGGTAAAATTATGTTTAATGAAAATTTGAAAATGTGCCTAGAAGGTCGGTAAAAGACGTTAAAAAGTTCAATAAAATTTTATACATATAATTTTATTATAAAATGACTCCAATGAATTACATTGAACTTATATAGGTATTATATTTAAATTTTTACTTTAAATAAATTTGAATAAAATAAATAATTATTTAAATAAAATGTCAGTTTTAAACAATAACGTATTGTTTTCCATTATTCATCAAAAATTGAAAGTTTTCATAAAAATAAAAATAAAATCACCCTAATCTAATTTTGATATTCCGAATTTAAAAATTAATTATATTTTACCAAATTCAAAACAAAGAAGATTCATTAATAAATATAAAATTAATTCCCATTTTAAAAACCAAAAAATGGGTTATTAAAAATTAAAAACTGTCAAAAGATTCACATGTGTTTGTGTCAAATTGTAATGTGAAAATTACATATAATGAACTATATTGTATTAAATGATAAAAATATAATATAATTATACTTGTATACCATTCAAATGCATAATTCAACACTATATATTATTTTGATTAAAAAGTTGTTTTCAATTAGAATTTAATATTTTTCATTATTCTTCAAAATATAAAAGTTAGCAGAAAAGTACCAAAGGATGATCCACAAAAAATTTTTAATTCAAGTTTCTAAAGAACAGTTTAATTTCATTATATTAAACATATAAAAGTTTCAAATATTGGATTTAAAATGTGTTCTCTATTAAAAGGTGAAGAATTGCATTTTCTGAAAAATACTTATTTTATCTGAATTTTTTTTGAAATTGTTCTTATATTATGTCAAAGAGAGACATAATATGGATTATAAAATTTGATAAATTATATATAATTCAAAAAAAAATTAATACTATTCCTAACCTTTTTTTGAATGACTAGTTAGGTAAGTTGTGGTGCGCTCAAACTCAGTGTTGCATGTAGCGAAATTTATTGAATCGCATTGAAGAAATAACATACTATGAAATATTGGAGTGTTATAGTTTAATTACTTCCATAAAGTAAAAAATTATTTAAATATCATAAATATACATTATAAAAATATATATAATAGATGGATAAATGAAATGTATAACACCATTCATGGAGACAGTAGGTTGTACGTACGCATGTACGCTGTTTTCATTACCTTGTTGATTAGAATGGATGTGAGTAAATGACCCTGATATATATATATATATATACATAAATCCAGTAGAAATATTATTTCATATATTTACTGATTATATATACTTTATAATCATTCGTGAATTCTTAACATGGGTAATGAATCACATCACGTCAAGGAGATAGTAACTCGCACGTATGCACAAGTGACGATATCATTCCCATATTTAATGAATTGTATTAAAGTGGATGGTGTATAGTATATTTGATTTAGTAACATGTTATAATAATATTATATAGTTATTATTTACACCATTATACTAATCCATGTAAGGTGGTGGTGAAAAATGGATTACACCATGGCGTGGAGATGGTAAGCCGTATGTAAGCATGTGCGGTGATTTCATTTATCATTGGATGGATTAAAGGTGAAATTGGGTTGTTTAATATTTATAAAAACATGTAAGTATATTATTTACACTTATTTTATAAATTTATAATTAAACAACTAAATAAGTGTAAGGATAATAATAAATAAATTTGAAAGAATCGGTAGAAGAGATTACCTCTTCCTAAACGTGCCTCCTTTAAATTTTCTCATAGGGCACTATAGTTGGTATTTTGAGAAGGCAAGAAAATATATAATGTAACTATAGATGTCGAGGAGATAAATTGGTAGGGTTTTTCTAAACTTGACGGCTCAAAATGGTGTAAAGAAGAGAGGGAGGAGGTTCCCTTTTTTATGTGAGGATAGGGGCACTTTAGGAAACTCTCAAAATATTAATTTATTATAAATTATTTTTCTACTAAAAATGGATTAAAACTTAATTAATTAGAAAAAATGTATATTATTTTCTAATACTAATCATCAAATAATTTTTAGACACGTTTTGAATATTTGTTTGTACTTATCTTTTTGGTTTAACCCTTATTTAAACCTTTTCTATCTTACTGTGATATCATGTTATTCACACAATGTGGGTTATTTTTTTACCATGTCATGTAAAATGACCCAAAAAAAATATTTATGATATATTTGAGCTTATGATAACTGTTTATATGAATATTATATTTTTAGGAATTTAATATCATTTAATAAAATATTTTATTTTTTAAGTTATGAATTATGTCAATTTTGGACACTATTCATAATTGACTTTTTAAAAAATTCATCACAACCTGATTATTTCAAAAAAAAAAATGCATTAAATCATACCTAATATCTAAATGGAATCCATAAAATTCATGTTTTAAATCAAAATGTACAAATTTAAATTAGATATATATTTCTAAATTCATTTATCTGAATCTTTCATTACTGAGGATATCACTACATCATAATTGTGTCATAAATAAATATATTTAACTAATGTATAAAAATTATAAATAAAATATCATGATGTATAAAATATTTTTATATTTCAAATGAGTATATATATACATAGATATCAATTTTATAACCATATATTAAAATAGATTTAGTGAACGATGTAGGTTTAGGTTATAATTATCCTTACTATAAATTAATAATTTTAAATTGTCATTTTCACATCAATGTGAATCCATGGGATCCCAAAATAGACCCAAGGATTCCCATGGTCAGAAAAATCGCATTCAATAGGATTATGACATGTGTTAGGGTAGATTAATATTATTATATTATTATTTTTTACCCTTATTTAACAGATTTACCAATTATCCATGGCCTATAAAATATTTACTGAAGTTACTATTCATAATATCCAAAAACAATAAACGGAACCTATTTACACAATTGGAAACATATGATTCCAAATATTGAATCCATTTTTCAAAATTCAAAACACATAATACTCAGTAATTAATTTAAAATTAATTCTGGTTGTCAAAACCAAAGAGCGGATTTTTAAAAGGTAATAACTATCAAAATATTGACATGTGTATATGGAAAATTTAAAAGTGAAATTACTTCCAATGAAAGAAGTTGGATTAAATTATAAAAATTTACTCCAATTAAACATGAAAAAAAATTAAAAATATAATCTAACTACATAAATAAATGATAAAAAAGGAAGTTTTGAATTAAAATGCAGTATTCTCACTAATCTTTAAAAATTGAAATTTATTAGAAAAATACCAAGTATTCAACAAATAAAAATTCTTATTTCCATATTCAAAATAATAAGTTTATCCTGTCAAATATAACTTATAAAGATGTTATAAACAATAAAAATATTTGGGTGCCATCAAAAGGAGGTAAAATTACATTTTTTTAAAAATACTTCTTTTATCCAAAAAATGGTTTTGGTCTCTTACCTTGATATATAAAATATGTAAAATGAATGATAATGTTATATAAAATAAAAAATATGGTTAATAATATTCATTAATGATAGTTATTATCCCATTAATTAATAATATTTTAAATATATATCATTGTTTTGTGAAACTCGGTATCACGCACAATGCATGTTATCGAGGAAGGTCGTTCTTATGTGTAATGAAAACAAAGTCAGTGCATCATGTAGTGAATGTTTATTTTGGTGTTGTGTATAACATAATCTACAATTATTTAATTTATACCTTAAACAAAATCTATACTCATTGTTTCATGAAATGAATTCTATCAAATGAACTTGAAATTGTGCGGAACACAAGACAAGAATAATGTTGCATATACTACAAGCTAATACCGTGTTATGCATAGTGAAATATAATCTTAGTGAAGAATACAACATAATAAATCAAAGAAATGAAAAATAATCTATCTCATAAAATCTACAGGTGTTACAGTCTACCCCATTTAAAATAAATTTCGCCCTCGAAATTCGACAGTTTTATAAATGGTTTTCTATTTGAATGTTTTTTTCAATGAAACCCACATCATAAAAAGGGATAATAAAATATAATTTTAAAATCAAAGTTAGAAACTAATGGTTAACCGATGTAACTCATCACTGGGTTTCTACATTTGAAAAATATATGGTAAGTGAAATCATGGATATAGAAGAGAAATCTAACCATCATGTTCTAATGGATAGTGATAGAGAACAAGGTTTGGAGAAATTTAACTACCAGAAATACATAAATATGTGATGATTTAAGGGACCATTTGATTCATCAGATAATAGGGTACTAAGATAACATTTTTGGTTTTCAGGATCCTTTTCTTAAAGTTGAATATTTTTTCATGAGAATAAATGCATACTTGATTTTTGTATAATCTCACCATTGTTCCCACCATGAATAATTTCCACTTAATATCTTATTTAAAGAAATGATGTTGAAATATTCATTCTTGAAGTGTTAGAGGATCATGCGATAGAATGATATGTCATTCCATCTGTCTCAAGAAAAAGGACAGCACATGAAAAAAAATACATTAGTCCGCCTATAGTGTGATAATACATTAATCTAGAAAACTTAAACTGGAATATAACTTATACAAACCATCATTTAATAAAATTATAATCCATTAAAAATTTTAAGAATAAGAAAGAGGATAACCAAATTGACATAACATTTACCTACCAAATATCATAAGAAAGTTCTTGGTTATCTCATTCGAAACATGTGAATACCTTATTCATGTATTCCCTTAAGTGAGGGTAAAAACCTAAATTAATATATATCTTTATTGAAAATATGCATGTTTCCTTGTTCCAAAACATGTAGGATATACTCCTTAAGTCCCTATAGTTTGTATTATTCATTTATGAAATCATAACCCTCATGTCAAAAACTTCATAGTTAGTTCCCAAGAAACAAGAATTATCCGATTTACTTATTCAAATCCAGCATATCTTTATCCAAACATTATTATCTTAATATATGAGACAAATTAATGGTTATAATTCCATTAATCATGTGTTCTCCAAGAATATCTCCTTACCCTTAAATCACATTTTGTCTCCTTCTAAATATTCAACATATTCTTTTTATTCTTTATTGAATAAAATATACCAAAAATACTTATAAATTACATGATTCAAATAACATATTTTTTTGAATTCTGAAACTATACCCCTCAATTATCTAACATTATTCTTAAAAAATTACTCACAATCAATCAAATTTGTATTGTCTATAATATGACTCATGTATTAAGGTTTCTCAACCCCAAGCTTCTTAGGATTAATGTAAACAATACTAGATGAACATCACATAGATTTCACATGTCGATAAAAATCTTTTTATCCATAGTAGTAAGACAAATACTCGTACCATCGTCATGATTCTCTTTTTGATATTTCAACTTAGGAAATCGATCATCATAAATCCCATAATTTCCACATCTAAAACATTCAATGGTTGAATATATTCAATTTTGTTATGGATATTGTCTAAGAATGGAAAGAAATGTCTAAGAAATACATATGAGATATTAAAAACACATAAGTAAAGTAAATTAATTATAATATTCCAATATTTAATATCTTTAGGTTAACCATATGTTAGTCCTAATTATCACAAAAAACCAAGATTTTTAACATATAATTTACCTATCTTTAGGACATCCCTAGATATATCCTTGAAATATCTCTAGAGATCTCAGTAATGTTTTTGCATCCTAGTTTCCAAAAGTTGACTAAACCATCGCTCTAATGCCAATAATAGAGAACCAATCTCAAAATAAAGGGAAATTACATTTTGAATGAATAATAATTAATACATGACACAAAAAGATGCCCAGAGACTGTATTTGTTTGTTATCTTTTGAAACTCATAAAATAATCCTTTAATTATGGTAAATGATCTTTGACATAACCCATAAAGATCTTACCATTTTTTTCCAACATAAAACCTTCATTTATATTCTAGGGAAAAGAAAACATAAAAAGGGTGAGCTCAAATACTCAATAAAGGTAAAAATGTAGAAAATAAAACGAATCATTTACATTTGAATGTAAAAACATGAACATAAAGGTTAAAAATCAAAATCTTGATCTATGAAATAAATCGTCGAAGTACATAAGGAATAGATCATAAGGAACATTAATCATTAAAAAATTGCATTGTAATAAAACATTGAATTTTTTAAAACCATTATTCATATAATATGATTTCGATAGTAGTTATGGAATTGTTTCCAAGATTATTATAGTGGACGAAGTCCATTACTAAACTGAATTTACATGTCATTCCAGCCCGGTATTACATAACCAAAATTACATGTTGTTCTAGGAATATTTATATCATGATATATAAATCATTATATAATTTATTGGATGGAGATATAGGTCCCACCCATCTCTTAATGAAATTATTTCTACAGTTTTGACAAAAACATAAACCATTCATTATAGCATAACCCATGAAATAAAATTGCAATCTTAAACATCATTCCCTCATAAAATAATCCATATTATATATAATTCCAAAGTTAAAATATTAAAATCATAGTAATAATAGGGATGGATTAAAAACCTTATTTAAAGATTTTCATCTTATATGGAAAATAATTTTGATAAATCACTTGAACTTTGTCCTTGAAAAAAATATCCTTTTTTCTTCAAAATGATTTCTTTTCTCAAAATGTTGTGTAAGTTTAAAAGAAAATAGTTTGATTGAAAATAAAATTGAAATATTGTAAATGTAGTTTCATGTAAATAAGGCAAAATGAATATGTAAAACTAGTTCACACCGTATAAGTGAAAAAAATTCCCCTCGTACTTTTTCCGAAAATGTCAAATAGTACATTGTATGGTAAACAAAAGAAAGACCCCTTCCATACCTCGTAGTAAAAGTAAAAAAGGGGTAAAAATTCCTATAAACATACAAAGAATAAAATTAAACATTTTATTTAATACTATTTATTAAAGAAGGACATATATTCTAAATATAACCATAATAAATAATTATATATAAATGATCTCGGATAAAAATGAGATTGCAAAATTAATCCTTACCAATTTATATTCAGTCACATCATATGAATTATAAAATAATAGAAATTATATACTATTTAAATATCACAATCATAATAATAATAATCATAATAACATTCATGGGAAGCATAAACATCAAACAAATGTAATGGGTTGTATATAAGGCATATGTCCCACATAAATAATAGTGGGACAATATAATCCCTTACCATAGGTCCGATTTCATTCGTATATGTCTGAAACTCTGGTATAGTGGGATTAAACGTATTATTAACTTGTAACATAACCATAATAATATTTATTATATCAAATATGATTCACTTATGACTTTATATTATCCGTTCAATTGTCAACTCCATGTTAAAGCAAAAATTTTGGTAATAATCGTTTTATTTATTGTATGTGTTTTGAATTGTTATTATTGATATTATTACTTATATCATGATTTAATTATTTAATGAATGTAAAAATTGATTTATATATCATATATATTAATTATATAAATATATATAATATATAGATAAATGAAATTGAAAACTCCGTTCATGGAGATAGTAGGTCATACGTACGCATGACCGCTATTTTCGTTTCCTTAATGAATTGAATGGAAGTGAGTAAATGAAAATCGCACACATATGTATACATAAATAAAATAGAATTATTATTTCATATATTTCAGTATTATATATACATTATAATAATTCTTGAATGTTTAACATGGAGAATGAATCTCATCTAGTCGTGGAGACAGTAAGTCGCACGTACGCACTAGCGACGATATCGATCCCATAATTATTTAATGATATTGAATTGGATTTTTATAGTATATAATAATTACTATAATTTTATAATAATAATATATATTTATTATTTAAACCATTACACCCATCCAAGTGAAGTGGTGGTGAAAAAAAATTACACCACGACATGGAGACGGTATGCCGTATGTACGTACATGTAGAGATTTCATTTTTTGTAGGATGGATAGAAGGTGAAATAGGGTTATTTAAAATTTATAATTACATATCAATATATTATTTATACTTTTGGTATTTCCTTATAATTAAAAAAACTAAATAATAGGATGTATAAGAAGAATGAAATTTGAAAGAATCGGTAGAAGATATTACCTCTTCCCCAACGTGCCTCCTTTAAATTTCTTATTTGGGAACTGGAGTTGGTATTTTGAGAATACCAAAACCTCAATAATTTAAATATGGAAGTTTATAAGAGAAATGGTTAGCGGTTTGACAATTTTTAATTTACAATATGGAGTGAAGAGGATAGAAATAAGGTTCCCTTTTATAAGAGTGTTGAGGGCGACCAAAGGAAATAGTCAAAATATTAATTTATTATAAATTATTTATTAATTAAAAATTTTCCAAAACTTATTTAATTGTAATATATGATGATTTGGCTTCTAAACCCCTTCATAAAATAATGTTTAGATATTTTTTGAGTATTTTTTTATCCTTATCGTTTTTTTTAAGCCTTATTTTTCAATTTTTAATCTTCCAGTGATATCATGTTATTTACACATTATGGGTTAGTGTCTTATAATATCATGTCAAAGAACCCAAAAAAATTTATTTATCACATATTTGGACTTATATTTTCCATTTTTCGGAATCATATATTTTCAAGAAGTCAATATCTTTTAAAAAACTATTTTATGATTTAAGTTACGAATTATGTCAATTTTGGACACTATTCATAATTGAGTTTGAAAAACACATACCAACCTGATTAATTCCATAAAAAGTAATTAAATCATACATAATATGTAAATTTCAGCAAAAAAATTAGTGGATTGCCTAAAAATTCTCAAATTAAATTTATTTTAAAATGTATAAATTCGTTTATTTGAACTGTTTATTATTGAGGAAATCACTACATCATAATTGCATGATAAATAAATATATTAATATAAAGTCTAAAAATTATAAATAATGATCCAAAATGAAGGTAACTTTTTGAGATTTATAATTTCTATTTAGAGACATAGATATTAGTTATATTACAAAATATTAAAATCAATTTTTTAAGAGATATAGGTTTAAGTTTTAATTATATATACTTTAGATTAATTATTATAAAATGTCATTTCCACATCCATGTGAATCCATGGGGCCCCAAAATCAACCCAATGATGCCCATGGTTAGAAAAATATCATCCAATAGGATTATTACATGTGTTAGGGTGGTTTAAAATTATTATATTATTATTTATTACCCTTAATTACTAGATTTACCCTTTACCCATGACAAATAAAATATTTACTGAAGTTACTATTCATAATGTCCAAAAATAAAAGGTTTCTATTTAAAAAATTTGATACTTATGATTCCAAATACGGAATCCATTTTTCCAAATTTAATACACAAATTTTTTGGTAATTAATTTAAAATTAATTCCTATTGTCAAAACCCAAAAAGCGGGTTTTTAAGAAGTAATAAATATCAAAAGATTGACATGTGTTTATGGCCAATTTAAAAGTGAAATTACTTAAAATTGAGAACATTGGACTAAATTATAAAAATATAATCAAATTAAACTTTAAAAACAATTGTAAATATAATCTATCTGTATACATAAATTAGATAAAAAGGTAGTTTTGAATTTAAATGCAGTATTTTTTACTATTCATTAAAATTTGTATTTTATCTGATAAACAAAAAAATCACCTAATGTAAATTTTTATGTCTCAATTACAAATAAAAAATTTATCATGTCTAATATAATTTATATGAGTATTAAAATCTTGATTTAAAATGGGTGTTCCATCAAAAGGTGAGAAAACTGTATTTTTTGAAAAATACGTCTTTTATCTATAAAAAGATTTTGTTCTCATAAAATGTTGTAGAAAATATTTAAGATGAATTCTAATGTTATGTAAAATTTAAATTTTTTTAATAATATTCATAATTTGTTGTTTATATCACTTTAAATAATTATTTTTGAATAATATATCGTTGTTTAGTGAAACTCAGTATCACGCCCAATGTAAGCTGTTGAGGAAGGTAGCTCTTGCATGTAAAGCAAGCGAAGTCAATGTGATGTGTATTGAAATATTAATTTGGTGTTTTGTATAACATAAAAAAACTTATTTCATTTATACAATGAAAAAAAATCTATACTTATTATTGCATGAAATGAATTCTATCAAAAGAATATGAAATTGTGTGTAACATAAACCAAGAATATTTTTGTGTATAATGCAAGCTAATATGGTGTTGCATATAGTGCATGTTAATCATGGTAGCATACAACAAAATACATCAAATAAATTAAAAATAATTTATCTCATAAATTCTCGGGGTGTTACCGTATATTACCAAAAACATTTATAGTATTGAGGATATATAATCTAGGTTTGGTCATAGTACCATGAGGCGTTTTAAAAAAAATACAGCATCTAATAATTTCATTTATGAATTAACTACACTATAAATTTTAGGATATAAATTTATTAATGTTCATAATATCAAATAAAATATTTTAAATATTTAGAGGCCCAATCATTCCTTAACATCATCATTTCGTATCATTCCCTTATTAAAACCAAAATAGTTAGCATGACCATCAAACTTTGTTGAGAAAAAAAAGATTTTTAAATTTCCATTACTTTTTTAAAAGTAAAAAACTCATTCATAAATACACAATATCCAATAATTTTATATCCAAAGTATCTTTATAGTGTTTTTATAGAAAAAATTTACTTTTATCACACTTTTAAATAGTTATAAAGTATTCATGAATTTAAATTACAATTATTGGAAAGAGTATGAGTCTGATTATGTTCATATTCACCTTATAAAATATATTTCAAGTATTTGTATCGTATATACTTATTGAAAATAGTTTTAAATATATTTTAAATTAGAACCAGTACCATTGAATTCCAACTCGTTGAGAAAATCTTAAAGACACTCCTCCAGTAAATCATTAGGATTAATATCTATTTTAATTCTGAATACTGAAAACTGTTTTATCATATTGTAACATATTAATCTTAAACATGAATTTTTTAAATGATGTTGTGTATTCAGTGATACATGTTGTGGACATGGCTAAACAAATTGGTTAGAATAATATTTGGATTGAAAGTGATTCAACCAATATTTTCCAAGATAATTGGAAGAGGGTGGTGCATCTTGCTTGGCCGCTTACTTCCTGTTGGATGAATTTCCTTTCTTAGCTCTCAGAAACCAACTATATTACCACTCACAAAATTCATAAAGAAAACATGGTTGAAGATGGTCTTTCGAACAAGGGGGTAAACCAGGACATTACATGGCATGATGACTTTTCTGGTGATTTTCTCCCATTTTATGATAAATATTTTAATAAAGATCCTTATTTCAGACCCTAGAAACCTTTGTTTTCAATAAATTGTTCCTTGGTCTGTGACTGAGAACTTCCTTCCCAAAAAGGTTATAGGTGTCCAGGTCCTCCCTGAAATCTTAGAGAAAATATGACCATGGGAGATCAACATGACCAGTAGAATTTATACCTATAAATTCTCGGTCATTTTAAGAGCATAAAAAAATCAAGGATATTCAATATTATATGGTTGACATCATTTCTCATGTGCATATGACTTATGATTTTTCACTCGTTATTCTAATGTGCAAAAGCTTGAAAATCTTGTTCGTATTAATTTTTTTTTTAGAGAGGATTTTTCATAAGGAAACAATGTTAGGTTTAATCCATAAAAATATGTTGTATTTCATTGTGAGACTCTAATTATTATTATTATGATGAATGGATTCTAGGGATAGAAATACAAAATACAATCAACTCGATTTAGGGCATGTAGTGGATAGCAAGGTAGAGTCTGTTCTGTCAGATCGAGGGCTTCTGAGGATTAGAAGTCAATGGAGCCAATCAACTTTCTAATTGAGGGGTTATAGGGATAGAAATATATAATTTTATCATCATATCAAGGGAATACCCTAGTGTGGGTAGATAAAATTCATGAAAGTATAAATCAAGGGATATTTATCTAATGGTAGTGAGATAGCATTCTCTTTGGGTTTAAAAAATCTATTCAATTATATTAAATTATCCTTTACAAGTCATTTATATTCTATTAAAAATTAATAGAAAGTAGTTTTTTTATTTCATATTTCATTTTATATTTCATTCATTATAATAGCTTTTATTACTATGAATATCATTCTATACACTTTTAAGATTAAATCATTACATTCTAGTAATTCTATGATAAATCATAACCATTGTGATTATGATTATTTTTGTAGTAATCTTTATTGTGAATACGATTACATCACTTACTAAATAAAATTATATTCACAATAATAAATTCATCTTTACATCTCGCAGATTATATGTTAGAATCTTTTTAATTATAATATTCTTATCGTCATAACCTAGGTTTTGATTTCTATTTTAATATATAATTGGTTTTGTGAATAATTTTTGTTTAACTCTATTAAAAAATATTTCTATTATGATTAAAAAATGATGGATTTAAAACTTAAAATTAACCCCACTTGTATTTATCAATCTGAAAATACATTTTAGATGTCTTCAATCCTACAAACATTATAGTGAGAAATCATATAATGAAGAAAATCATTCATTGGATATCTGAATCATGAAACATTTATTTCAATCTATTACCCATTATGTGTAAAATACATCATTCTTGGTAAAAATATTTTCAAATAATTAATAATTATTCATAAATACTATTTTAATTATCCCATGTATATCTCCTTGGAGGGTTTATATAGTTTTTGTGTCCTATGACTACTCATCTTACACTATTGATGATCACTCTAATACCCAATTTTAAAATTTCATAGTTGTTACCCATAGGTGTATTCATGGCATAACCACATCAAAATTTCATTATCCATACAGGTATATAGTTGATAAGAAATCCTTAAATTTATACTCTTCCTAAATTTTAGGATATTGTTCAATACATAGCCTTTTATCCAGGTTTTTAATAATGTGATTTAACCATAATCTCTAAAAGCTGATTATAACCTACCATGATACTAACATTGATGACCTGGGAATTTCATGCATTAATATTTCATCATTTTGTATGAATATACAATACATTTTACAATAATACATTCCCAAGGACAGTAAGGATTTTTTGGTCATTGGAAACTTGATATATAATCATATTTTTTCATGAATATTCCTCAACGTATCCCACAAAGAACTTCCCACATAGTACACATCATAGAAATACCATATATAAAACCAAACTTCATAACATAGTGAATAAAAACCATACAATAGGGGACATCAGATTCCTAGAAAGAGTAAACATAGTGGATATTAATTAATGATCATAAGTGATGATAAGATTAGAAAAATGTTTTGAGAATATTTCCCAATATTACAATAATCTTATCTAATTAGTGAAAGATCTCTAATCCTGAATTGTGGAATATTTTTTTCTAATTAAAAATATATAAGACATAGTAGTGAAAATTCATGAATTATCAATCATAATCCGTCAGAATATCTCATAAGAATAATACGAATTTTTGTTACAAATAAGCATAGAAAATCTCTTCCATTTTCACATCTCACTGACAAGATTATCATTGTGGATAAAGTCCCACAATAAAAAATACCACCATGACATTCCAAATATTATCTTTTGTGTCACTTATATAAATTATGATTTTTAATCTCTTAGAAGTATATAAAAATCATTATCTCGTAGCTGATTTTAAACTCCTTCATCATTATCAAATTCATTGGAGGGAAAACATACTTCTTGTCCCTAATGTATCATAATGGAAACTTTATATATGTATACCAAAAGATCCCAAAAACATTTATCATATCATAATATCATAACCTGTATAAATAAAATGGGTTTCTTAATAATTTCATCATTACATTATATTATCCCCCATAAAAATAAACATGTTTCATTAAAGGGTTCATCATAAATTAATTAACCCATGGGAATGGAATAGGTTTCATAGAAACCTCATTAAATCCTAATCACCATAAACAATATCGTTAAAGAAGGTGTATGATGTTATAAAATTATATACTTATTGAGGCATAAAAATTATTAATTGCTAAAGGAATAGATGGAAAACACTAATTAAAGGACATTCTATATATTCATTGAAAAAATGAGAAATATAATTTTATTTAGATAAAATTTTTACGAAAACTAAAAAATATTATTAATAAAAAAAATTCGAAAATAACTATGAAACCATGTAATGAAATCTTCGATTAAATGAATAGTTCTAATGGTGAGAAATGCCTTTCATTATATATATGTTAAAATAATGCAATCATTTGTCACTATTGAAAGACATTAAAATTGAATTTTTTAATAATGTGTTACTAAGATTCCTTTTCATTATATTTTAAATAAGTAGAGTTAGTGAAATTCATATTTTTAATTCTTTTGTTCTATATATAATAACTTTCATAAAACAGTTTTGAAGAGTAAGAACATGGAAATGTTTTTGCTACTCTAGAAATGAGGTTAGATATTCAAAAAATATATCTGGATCATTTTAAGTACCAAAAATTTGAAAATGGTAATAATAAATAAATAAATCATAAATAAAGAATTAATAAGAAAATATAAATTTTTATTGGATATTTCAATATAAATTACCCCAATAGAATCCCAATATATACTATCCCAAGAAGAAATGATATTTTTTCATAAAACTATATCCTTAAATCAAATATTTATTTATATGCTTTCAAACATCCATTATAATAAATATATTTTTTATCACTATATAGTATATCACCATATTAATACATATATCTCTATATATCATTCCTTTATAATTTTCAATTACCCATTTATTAATAATATCTTCATTAAAATTACTATTTGATAGAAAATTGGTCTGATTTCCATGAATTTTTTGGTTCAATGGGTTGGGTACATGCACCTTGGTTAGAGTTTCATGACCTATATAATTACATAAACATGTTATTTATTCATTATATAATTTTTTTTTAATTATTTAGAAAGAGTAGTGATAGAAAATTAGTTACATTAATTCATGGAGATAATAGTTCATGCATACAAACAAGTGATGAATTCACCTTTTGATGGATGGAATGAAACAATGTTAAATAATAAATTAACTATAAATAATCATTATAATATCATAAATATAAAATATATTAATTAATAAATATGAAAACTATTAGTAAAAAATTAATCACAACGCTCCATGAAGGTGGTAGTCTGCACGAATGAATAAGCGAGGTAATTGATTTTAAACAAATGTAAAGGTAAAAATGTATATAAGATATTATATTTATAGAATAATATAAATGTCATAAATATCACATATAAACTTTAAATCCATCATAAAATCTTAACCTGGATGATGTTGATGGAAATTTACTCATGTCACTATGTGGTGGAAGTAGTCAACATACATATACACGCGAAACATTTATTTCCCATTTGACCGAAAGATGTTGGGAAATAGTTAATACATAATGATAGAAAAAATTAAATATATTTAGGATATTTATGTAAATATTTAATAAAGGAAAAAATATATTTAAATAACCTAAAATAATAAATATAATTGAAATTACGTAGTCAATAATAACACTTATTTCCTGAGAAATATCATTTAGATTACACATTAATCATTCAATGGATTGTATTCATATCAAACAAATACCTCTAGGAAGTGTGGAGTGATTATATTTTGTTATTAGGGTTTTTATGGTTGATATAAAAGGATAATAATGTGTGAGAAATATATGATAAGTGGTATACATTTGTAATGGAGGGAGAGAACAAACATAGACTGTTTTAAAAGACTGAAATATATTAATGTCTTCCTCAAGTCTTGTGTGTAAAAATTTAAATGTATTGAAATATAAGAAGGATATATTTTAAATAAAAATAACAAAAAATATTTTTAAAAAAAACTTTTTTTTATATTTTAAACCTTATATCTTAGGTTAACCACTCGTTAGGCACTTTTTAACACTAGCTATGGTTATAAAAAATTAATTTTTTTTCTATCTATTATAAACAAAAATTTAGTAAACCTTATATATTTATTTTTATTTTTATTATAAAATTATGGATTAAATTTTTAAAAATTAAATATTTATAAGTGGAAGAGATTCAATTTTAGATATGTGTGCTCGATGAAAAAAAATGATTTTTTAAAAAATTATTTTTAAGCATCAAACTTGATTTATTATTATACCATGCATAGTAAATTATTTAAATGAATGTAAAAAATATTAATTTAATATATAATTTATCCATTCCATTAATATAATCCATCAATAAAGAGTAACCTATTTTTTACTTGAAAACACATTATGTGCATTGAAACTATTTTCTGATAAACATCTCAATTTTCTTTCAAAAATTTTAATTTTAATTTCTAACTAATTTATATTCAATGAATTAATTTTATTTATATGTAAAAAATACTTTTTATTATTTATGTTATTTTTATTCATACCTTTTAATCCAAAATCAATAAAATAATAGTCACATTAAATAATAAAAATTAAATTGTATATCACAGTTCATTTATACTTAGTGTTGTTTGTAAAGAAGAAAATAAATGAATTTATATTTATTTAAAAAGAAATAAATCATACAATATTTTTCTGTTATAAACCATGTCTCTGCTACTATGGGGAGCTATCAATCAAATTTTAATTGATAGACTTTATTACATTCGACTGTTTCTATCCCTAATGTTTCCTAAATTTATATCCTTACGCGGCCTTTCAAAATATCTCACTATCATTATGTTGGTCTTCTAACCTTTACATAACCTATGAAAATATAACATGAATTTATATGTGTGAATTATAATTATTTGTATCTCTGTACTTATTTGAATTACCTTTATGTATTCTGTATTATTTCGGGGATACCATTCCAAAAAAATTCTTTTTGCCTCATTGCCATTTCATTACTATTTAAATGCTACAAAAAAAATTAGGTAAAAACTGTTAAAAAATTCCAAAAACAGAGTGATTCCTAACATTATTTTACATAGTAAATGGAATATATTATTTAAAATTATTTATCACTAGACCATATTATCATAATTTGTGAATGTATCATCATAACCTCATACAGCAAGCATACATATGGAGTTAACATTATGTAGGTTATAGAATTCATCATTTTCTGTTATGTATCCCATAAGTGTAAACCATTACCTTAATATAGAAACTTAATGTTTCTAATATCAAATCCAGAAACCTCAAAAACCATATATAAACCTTTTAAAACTATATTTATTATCTCTAATAAATTTTCTTATATAGAGTATATAAATCCAGTAACACATGAAATTAGTTTTCATGAAGATAAACACTTTAATAATCTCATTTAAGTGATATATATTGAATATATATCCATTAAATATAAGTGTAACAATTTATTTATATTATTTCCATACATGATGCCAGAACCTCAACCTATGTATAGACATATTTAAAAGATCTTATATAATCCTTACCGATAAATAATTCATTCCATCTTAGGCATACCAACATCATATTTCCAATTATTTTCAAAACCATGAAAATAGTTAAAATCAATATGTGTTTCTAATTCTCTACCCCTAATTGTGATGTAATTTAAAGGTTCATGTTGGGGTTAAAACATAATTACATATTCCTTATTAATTATAACAAAGTTGTTATTAACAACAAATAATTATTTCCCAATAATTCGAGTTACAACCTGATTTTGTAATGAAAGAAGGATTGAACTACTAAAAAAATTTATAATTTCATTTAGTTATTTTACTAATTATTACTTGGTTGGAAACAAAATAAAAAAAATAGTACACAATATAGAATCAATATTTTCCCTTATCAATTTAACATGTGATACCACAACCAAAAAATCTCAATATTTGAAATGTTTAAACAGATTTATCAATAAATATTTGTATACACTTTATAATAAAAAAAATGAAAATATATTTAAAATTAGACTATTATACTCAATTTAATATTTTTAGAAAAAAAGATAATTTTACACCCCACGATTTAATGATTTATATCACATTAAATATATTTAATTTATTTGAGAGCCTAATTTACACGAAAAAATGAATTAAAATAAATTGAAACACATTATTGATAGTTATCACTAATAACTTATAATAGAGGGTTTCAATAGGAATAACCACATTATAAATAATATTTACAAATATTTTATTTAATTTAAATTTATTGAGTAATTTATTAGAAATAACTACTCACTTTTATGGGTTAATAGTTTCTTTTCTTAAAAAATTATATTATTAATTTTTGAGAAAAGATATTATAATTAATTTTTTAGAGTTTTATAAATTTTATTTTATAAAAATTATATCTCTTTTAAAATAATTAAATCAATAAAATCTTAATTTTAATTTTTTTTAAAAATAATGTTTTTTATTGAATAATGAAAAATTCCATTTTTTGTAGAATTGCAATTTTATTTCATTAAAAATTAATATTGTTATTTTAATTTTATATCAATGTAACTTAAGACATTATTAATTATATATATTACAATTAATTATATTTTAATCATCATTATATATTATTCAAGTATAATTTAGTTTTGGGCTTAAAATACATTTTGCTAAAACCAATTATTTATTTCATTTTACACTATTATATTGAAATTTATTTCTCCCACATATATGGGTTGAATCATGAAAAAAAATCATATTTATTATCCATAGGTTATAGATTATTAAATATTTCCATTTTATTTTTAGTCATCACAAATTGCATCATTGGTAAAACTTTTTCACATTAGTAAAGGTAAAACGGGTAAAAATGGGTTAAAATCAGTAATTAGGCTTTAAAATATCTCCAAAACACTTCTTTAACCTATTAGATAAATATAATTTTTCCAATTCCATCCATGTTTCAATACTATGGAATCTTTATTAATTTTTCTTTGACTATAAAATTTATATTATCTTATGAATAAGATGAATACAAAATTTCATTATCTTGATTTTATTATCTATAATATTAAGATAAGTTATTTTTTTATCATTTTTATTTATTTTAAATTTTTATTTATGAAAAATAACCAAAAATTGTAATGAAATCCCGATATAATATTTCCTTAAGTATTAGGAAAATATATTATATGGTTTTAGAAATTCATAAAGAAATAAACTTTGGTGGAATTATTGTATTACATAAATTTTATAGAAAAATATAATGTTTAAGGATGTTTTAAATGATTATATTTAAATTCCATTACTATATTGATGACTTTAATGGAAACGTACTTGAAATGTTCCAAAAATGTAATTAATGATATTTTATAGTAATCAACATTTATAAAAATTAAATTAAGAAAAATCATATATCCAGATAATTTTGTTGGAAATGGATTATAATATTTTACACGGTCTATTTATGGGTTAGTTTTCATTAAATGGCATCATTTATGGCCAATTTCATTTTAAAAAAATAATTTTAAATTTTAGTCAAGATGGTTAATGGTGGGTTAAAAATAAATGATAAGGGTTAAAACATCACATAAACATGTCTATATATTATTTAGGGATAGTATTTATAACTATAATAACATTATATTTTACTTATATTAATTTTTATCGTCATGAACCTAGAAATTTATTTATATTAATTTAATACTTTAATTATTTCCAAGGTTTCCCATTCCTCACTAATAAAAGGGAAACACTTATCCTCCATTATTCATAGTTTTTTTTTACTATATCTCATACATGAAATAGTCTAATACCATTATATAATCTTTTAACTCATTCTATAGAATCGATTATTTCCAAAATACCATCATTTGAAGGCTTAGGTAGTAAACCAAAGGAGGTTTCTCAATAAAGAGGTATAAGTTTTAGATTTACACATTAAATTTTATTTCTCCTTATACATCACATAAATCTATTATACCAATACTAATATAATAAATATAGTATAATAAATACTCATATATTTTATATGATTATGGATCACCCATTTTTTCATCTCTTTTCCAATATATGGAAGGTGAACGCATCGCTTATGTGCACACATGGATTGTTATCTGCCTACAATGGTGTAATTCATTTTTCACCAAACATTTCTGTGGATAGTTATAAATTTTGAAAAAATTATTATATATTGTATTTATCAGAAAATTATGATTTTATAGTATTAATACAATATATATTATCCAACATTCCATTTTTTGGAAAAACTTTAATGTTATTCGGGCATAAGTGTGGACTACCTCCTCCACAGAGAGATGTGATTCATTTTAAATTTATGATTTACATGTATGGTAATATAGATATATTTTAAAAAATATATAATATATATTATATAATAATGAATCTTTAAATATGTATTATTAATTAAATTTCTTTAATTCCATCCATCAAAATGTGAAATCAATGTTTACGCATACATACATCATGTCGTCTCCCTAAAGTGTGTGATTAATTTTTCTATATCAAATTTTTTGGATGATTATAAAAATATATATAATTAATATTTACTAAATTTAATTAATTATTTATATCCTATATATTATATAAACATGATAAATGTACAAATACTTGTACTAGCAATCAAAATTTCTATTGAAAAATGAAACAACTAATACTCAGAAAAGATGATATAAATAAATAATTATTAATAAAATATTAATGTAATTATATAAGGGGATTATATATGATATTATAATTATGTATATTGTTTTGTTATATAATTATAATAAGGCTAAAATTATTATAAAATAGGCTATAATAACTTATGAGACAATTAAAACATAAGGTAAGTGATTTCTTTTACAATTTCATTTTATTTTGGGATTGTTTATGCATGTTTTTACATAAATTGATATTATATAGTCCTTATTTATAAAACTATTTAATTTAATTTTAGTATATTTATCACTAGATAAAAATTTTCTATTAATTTTGCTCATATTTAGTTATTAAGATACTGAAATAATGTTTTTATGGAAAAACTGAATGGGAATTATAAATTACTTAGGAATATTTTACTCCCACACCTATATTTAACTAAAACATTTTGAACCATGTTTTTAATATCCAACAAATATATTTTAAATTAACATTTATCTATTAATTCCTTTTTATATTTTTTTAAAAATAACCTTTTCTATTTCCAAACTAGGTACTTTTTACCAAACTTTTTAATGGAATCATTGTTTTAATATAAACCACATAAATGAATTTTACCACAATAATGAAAACTCATTTATTAGAATGTCAAGTTTATATTTAAAATGGTCATTTAAAAAATTGATTTTTTATAATTAATAAAATTTCTAGATAACTATTTTGAAAATTAGAAGATTATTTTCATTAAAAAATAATCGAGTTTTATTTTTAATTTATTTTCATTTATTAGAACACTGATTGACGTTGGGGATAAGATCCAATGATTCCATAATTATTTTTTTCTGTATGGTTTGTGATGATGAAATATTGAAATATCATATTTAATTCAATATTTATAATTTTATATGTAAATTTAATTTTTATAATTAATTGTGTTGATCATTCTCAATATAAATAATGGATTGGAAATTAAAGTGTTGGATAAGGAATGGTTCAAGATATGAAATATATGCATTAAAAGGTATCACAAGTAAAAAAGTAGGAATATAGTATTATATATGTATTTGGTTTAAAACTAATTATTTATTAATAATGACACATTGGTTTAGAGTACATGATGATTAGATTCATGATATCCTGGTTTACAGTCCTTGATCACGAAAGTCGAGAATTTTTTATCTCCCATATTAAGAAATCCATTATTATTATTACAGTGTTTTATATTTCGATATTATATATAGATACTCAATAAACTAATGTGTTGATTGAATTTCTTGGGTTTTGATCATTCACTCTTCTATACTGATTATTGTAATGTAACTCAGGATTGATTTATCTAAATGTAATCATTATTTATAATCTAATATCATTATTATTTTGTTTCATTCACTATGATTTGAAATAGGATATTTTGAATGATATCATGGATGCACGAGTGTCTATTATTCAATTTTTTAATAAATACTATGTAATATATTAATCATTTATGTATATAGTTTTCAATGATTGATAAACTAATCTAACATCTATGGTGTGATCACTTTTACCATGACACAATGTAATAAATTAAAAACCACATCTAGGATACAGTTGTGGAGGAATCTATACCTGGTATCAATGGTATTTTTAATAGATATGTGTGAAATAAATTTCAAATGAATATTTCTATCTTAAAAATAATGATAATATATTATATAATTTAACTTTTATAAATATATAGTTTTTTTATTTTTTTTATCAACGTTACTAAATATTATATTCTAAATCATTGGGTAACATTTTTTAATGATGTAACATAAGGGAATAAAGGTAATCTAACCTTATAGAATATGTTTTGATTTACCTACTGATAAAACCGATATAGATTGTTTTGGAGCTCTGAAGATCATGGACATATTAGGTTAACCATATTATGTTATGATGGGTGACCATGCATGTATAGAACACCATATTGTTCTATAAAATTATTCAGCAATGTTCGATCACTTAATGTAACTGATTCCACCATCCATTAATGAAACTACTCAGTTGCAGGTACTTTGAAAAAGTATTAAGTATCTCAAAACAATATTAAATGATTTTGGATGAAATGAAATTGTACTGTTTTTTCCAAAAATGTATTATTTTTATTATGTACCAATAAATGGTGTTAATTTATTCATAAAATTAAATAAGATTAAAAAATAAAAAAAATTGAATAGAGAACTTTTAAAGTGATATTCTTTGAGAAATAATTCCATCAAGAATTGCAAGATGAAATGGAGTAGACATATTACATGTTCATATTTATGGAAGAAGAATGTGTGGTAGAATGTGAAGGTAAATTCACATGATTATGTGGAATATTTTTGAGTACAAACATAATCTAAATAACAATATTGATTATTTTTAATGGTATTATTCTATGTCTCCGAAGGGAACTGGATTCTAATAAATTTTTATCCTAGGATGATATAGTTTTATATACCATCAATGTGGAGAGATAAATTTAATGGTATTATATATTCAAGGGATGTTTAGAAAAAATTTCCCATTAGGAAATATAAAAAAAAGATATTTTGTAAATAAGAAGAATAGAATGATTTAATTTCCAACTTTTGATGATTTTTGATTAAAACAAACATGTTTATTTTAACTGTGAAAATGAGTACATTTTAAGTATAGACAAAGGTATTATAAGGATCCTAACTTCAAGTTATAGATAGAAGAGACTGAAATTTATTTCTTCTAATATTAATAGATTCGGAATAATTCAAACCAATGTCCTAAGAATCAAGGGTACTTTCAAAAAATAATCCATGAGGAGAATTCCATGATTTCCAATTAAATCATCTAAAAAAGGAGTTCCTAGTAAATTGTTTAAATGTAAAATAATTATGTACTATAAAAGTGTTTTATATTCATGTTTTACCCACTATTTTATATTTTGAAAATATTAAAAGGGTTTTGTATCACCATATTAATGATTAGATATAGAGTTTCAACTGAAAACAAATAATGGTAATATGATTACATCTCAATTCTATATCTCCCCTCCAATATAAATTTGTGTGAATGTTTTTCCTAAAAAAAAATTTATTCAGCCACTAGTTTATTTTGATCTAATTTTATAAATTTATCTATTCTCTCAATTCAGAGACCATATCAATTGTCATGGAAGGGAAGTAATATTCAATATTCTAAATAAACCAATACTATACATTAGTGAGAGTATGAACCTAAACTCTTAATAGAAATTACTTTAATAAAATGGATTTTTATACATTTTAATGTGGTATATATATCAAAAATGTTTTTGGGAGAAACTCAATATTATATATATTCCTCTTTTAGAGAATTTAGTTGATGTATTTCCATAAGTGCTTCCATGTCTTCTCCCAATCTTGAAATTATGTTTTCAATAGAAGTTATATCTAGTGTAAACACTTTTCAATGAATCTATATATATTGTACTTAATTTAGTTGCATAAATTGAAGAAATAATCTTTGAGAATATATAAATAAGACCCATTCATCCTGGTGATTCACCATTTGGTGAACCTATTCTTTTAGTTATGAAGAAATATGGGTAAATTCATCTTTTCAATTATTATCGAGAACCTAACATTATCATTATTAAGTAAATAAATCATATCCATAATATAAATGATCTTTTTGATTAATTACATGTGAAAATATAGTTTTCAATGATTTATCTTTGATATATATTTTAATATCTAAGGGAAAATAAAGTGTATATACACAAGAAAACCATCTATACAAGGTATGGTCAGTATGAAGTTATAGTAATGCAATTTTGATTAACAAATGATCATATTTTAATTATGGATTTAATGAATATGATATTTTGGAGTTACCTTGACCAGTTAGTGGTAGACGTTATGTAAAACCTTTATATTTTTATGAAATACATCTCTATAAATAATTTGATTTCATCAATATCTCACATCACACACAACATAGTGTTATGTTGAACAATGAAATATTATTCAAATATTATTTTTCCTTTATCATCAAGCTACTGGATTTGTGGGTATGAATTGTATTATCTAAATTATAAAAATTATATCGTCTAAAAACTTATAAAATAAATTCATTAGTTAAGAAATTATTATAATTAAAAACAAATATTATCAAAAAAACAAATGTTATTTTTCAATCAAATACTGTTTTATGTGAATAATATATTTTTATATTAATATATTAAATTATTCACAATTAGGGAATGATTTTAAGGAAATTTATATATTTTTTACTTGTAAAAATGTTTTAAATAATTAATAAATATTTTTTCTATTCATAGGATAAGAATAAATATATTTTTATGAATAAAATGTATTATTTTTTCTAAAAAACATTTTTCTCAAAATTTTCTCATATACATTAAAATTAATTCTTCCATTTAAAATTATAGAATTATATAAAATGATATAAATATTTAGATTTATAAGGTTAATTTTTTTAAATATTACCATCTTATTTTTTGTCAATATGAATAGTAATCATGGTAAAATTTATCACATCCGGTAAATTTTATTTCAAACATAGTGATAATAATATAATTTGAAATCATAATTATTATTGATTGAATTAAATTCTATTTTTACAACATTATGATATAAATTTATAATTTTAATGGACACTTTTCAATTAAAATGATTTATATATTATTTAAATCAAATAATGTTAAAAAAATATATCTCTTTTAATTTTAAATATCTTTTATGTGTTCACATATGAGAAAAAATTGCTAGGAAAAAATATTAATGTAAAATTTAGATAAAAATATTTTAATTATTTTTAATTTATTTATAATGATTAGGTATCATATAATTTATTCAAATTCTTATAGAATGCCAAAAAAAAGTATTTATTAAATTATTAGAAAAATAAAATAAATTATATAGAAAATATTAAAAGTGATATAAGTTGAATTATTTATCATATAAAATGAATTGAATAGATATATATGACATATTATGGTGGTTTTAAATCAATATAGTATAATTCCCCATTTATGTTGATGTATTTACTATTAAATTTAATGAATATTTTAAAAATTGAAAATAATTGTATTTTATCAAAATAATTTTTAAGGAAATTATTTAAAAATCATATTAATATTGAAAATTTAAAATCTGTATATTATATGTTATGAAATATAAATAATTTCCATTTATGGTCCTATTATCACCTGATAAATAAAAAATAGAACCTTTAATATTTAAATTTGTTTGATCATTGTTAAAATAAAAACAGGTTAACTAAGGGTTTGTCAAAATTATAATGATTTAAATGTCACAAAAAAATATAGAAATTACATTTTGTTTGATGGCATCAAAAACCTCACAAAAATATACTACGAGTTCTAGCCAATTTTGATCCATATGGCTCGATAATTAATTTATTGTAATATAGTATTTTCAAAAATTCAAAAACTGACCCTCTTGTAAATTATAAAGGGAACCTCCTCCCTCAGTTATTGAGAAAAGTTTTTTCATTATATGTCAACAAAAATACATTAGTCATTTTTAAATTCCCTATAATCATTCTATACATTTTTTTCTTCCCAAAAGACCAACCATATAAACCTTTAGAGGATTTTAAAAGCATTTGTTTCAAATTAGCAGTGGTCTCCTTAACATAAAACTTTTTTTCTAATATTCATTACATCATATAAATATATAGAAATTATCATAAAAAATAACATGAGTATATTCAATATTATTAAATTATGTTATGATTTTAAAGCCCCATTATAAACACTATTTTCCATCAAATTAGAGGTGAATGTATCACTCACGTGTACGTACGACATACCATCTGCATGCAATAATACCATTAATTTTTTCACCGCCACTATTTATGGGTGGTTATTATGATTTTATTAATTATTATATTTTATGTCTAAGAAATATTTATAATTATTTAATTATAATATCACATTTACATACGAATCATCCAATCATTTAGGAAAGGATAACGTCATTAATGCATACATGTGCACTTCTTCCACCACAGAGCAATACAATTGCCTTTTTTTATAATTTAATTGAATATTAATGAGGAATAATTTAGGTAATATATGTGATATATAATATATAATAATTCTTCAAGAAATGTGAATTATTATTTACCTATATTTAATTCCATCTATAAACAAATAAAATAATGTTCATGCGTATGTACAACCCACTATCTCCATGGACGATGTAATTATTTTTTATCTAAAACATTTATAGATTAGTATATGTATATATTTATATAGAATTATTATATATGATATTTATATCACGATTAAAATTATAGATATTATATAACCAAGATAAATTTATGAGGACCAAAACTACTGAACAAAAACATACATGATGAACAAATTTGATAAAACCCAAAAATGATGATTTTAATAAGAAAATGTTGATAAAATGGGTGATAGAATATTATTAAGGGATCATTATGATATTATAATACTTAAAAAAAATTAGTATATAAATATAATAAGTTAAATTTATTATATAGGTTGGTATAGTGCATTCTATGAAAAGAAAACTGAATGAGAATGGTTTTAAGTTACATTATCATTTTTTATGAGGGTATTTATAATTAAATTATAATTGTAAAATATAATGATATAAATATCTATAAAATCATTAATTTTCTTAACCTAGGTTTATTTATTGATAATATATTTTTTCCATTAATTTTCTCCAACTCATGTACTCATGATAACAAAAATATATTTTCCATTAAAACATACTTCATTTCTCTCTTCGGATGAAATTATTTTTTAATCCACATCAATATTTTCTAAAAATATTTAATAGTAGTTTTTTTACTATTCTACAATGATTTTTTTAATTCATTTCAACCATTTTTACATTCAATCAAAATAGTTTTAATGAAATATATTTTTTTCATATTTAAATTATGTACTTTGTGACTTTTCCAACATAACTATTGAAGGAATTTATTTTTTAACCTATAGAGTATGAAAATATTTTGTTGTATTCATGAATATATTTTTTTAATTTTAATTTACAAGAATACATAGTTTTTTTAAATGATAATTTTCCTAGAATAATTATACTTTTTAAAATTGGAGATTGAAATATGTAAAGGATATTTTTCTTAAAAATGTATTAATGTTATTTTAATCGATATTCTATTCATACAAGTCAATAATTCTTAATATAAATAATGACATCAAGAAATATGATCCAATCATACCATCCTTGTTCTTTTTTCTGTAATTTTTATGTTTATGATAATAATTATTTTAATCCCCTTTCACTTCCATCGGTTATCATTTGATAAAATGTTTCTAAACTGCGTTTATTTCATGGGTTTAGATATAATGTATCATTAATACTATTGTGTCTCACATATGTTTTATTTTTATGATGTTATGTGTGGGACCTATATCTCCCTCCCATCCATTGGGTGAATATTGATATCTCAAGAAATAAAAATCATTAGAATGGGGAGCGATCCAAATTTAGTAATGGAATTTTTCCACTATGAAAGTATTGGGAGTAAAACATTAATACTATGATGGTTTAGGGTGTTATCTCATCCTGCTATGATATTATCGTAAAAGAGGATTGACTACTAATGAAATAATGTTTTATTCTTATGTGTATGCCATATTAACCTCTATAATTCTAATGTTATGTTTTAATGGAAAATGTGTATTAACCCAGACCGTAATATCCTGGAGGCACTGTCTACATTATTACATTGGAAAAAATACATGGAATCGTACACCGATTGAATGAATAGTTAACTAGTGTTGGTAAAATAGATACATAATTGAATTAAAATTAAATTTTAAAACATATAATACATAAATTGTTTTCATTGAGTATACTATTATTCCCCTTTTTATATTCCTTTATATTTATCATAAATCACATACTTGTATCCTATTGAAAATAAAACATAAGAAATGGGTAATATCAGATACTCAATAAGATTAATAATATAGAGAAATAAATGAATAAATATAGCATTCTCAACATGGAAATGTAAATAACTGAACCACATTCCATTTAATAAATAACTTGAGAATAATATGGAATGAACAAATGGTGATCAAATAAAAAAATATAAATAATCAAATGATCATGAGAACTTATCCATGGATAATATATCTAATCAAATAATCACATAGAATATCAATACCTAAATTTCTAATGATGTAATGTTCAGTTCTATTTATTTGAAACATATTGTCAAGTCCTTACTGTAATACATCTAAATAAATAACCAAGTACTCAACCAAAACCCAATCTTTTTTTGTCTCATGAGACCTACTGATGCATCGAGGGGCTATATAGGGAACATCCTATCACTAAAAAAGTCCAACAAATTCCTTATATGAAATGGTTGAATCATAATCAACATAAACATTCATATTTAAAATATAACATGAAAACTTTTAATACGTACCCCAATAAATAAACGTGATAATAACACATCGTTATTAAATTAGACAATAGTAATGTAATTATACATCCTCAGAAAAATAAACATAAATCATGAAAAAAATGATAAGGATGATTTGTATATAACAAATAACAGACAGATCATATGTAATATATTTGTTTTATTTCACTTATTAACAAAACTAAAATAAAAATGTTATTAATTTTTATATGAAATATAAAAATATGACTTTGAAAATAACCTTTTAAAACAAAATGTAAAAAAAATGGAAATACTTTTAATTGAAAATAAATTTTGAAAATATGTAAATTAATCATTGAATCACTGAATTGGAATGACAGTGTAAAAATTTTTTCATGTCGTACATCTTAAAAAATATTCCTTCTACATTTTTGATAAAAGAAAAATGAGCACTATTTCAAAAATTATTAGAATATTCAATTCAATACATTAAAAATTAAAATAACAAATGGGTATAAATATTTATAGTAAATCATTTTTAATAGTTTTAAGATTATTTTGTAATAGTTTTTATAAAGCATGGGTTTTGATGAACACATATTTTTTTATGAATGATACTATCTAATTTAAGGAATTACTAGTTGAGAAAAATCCTTATATGAAGGGGATATTTGTTTGAGAAGAATGATATTTTTGATCACATTCCTATGGATGTCTCTCAAAATATTAACCAATTCATTGAAAACATACTCTCTAAGGTAGAGATTTGTTAGGCTGCTAGTACCCTCAATGAATATAGTGCCCTAAGGCCTAATGGGATCCCATGCTCATTTTATATCTAATTATAGGGGCTGGTGAAGGGTGAGCTATTGAAGGATATCCATTATTTATTTATAGGTGGAAGTTTCCATGGTTTTCATGTTCTTCGACCTTGATCCTCATTCAGAATGTGAATGATCCATCCTCAGTCATTCATTACAGGAAAATCAACATTTGTAACTCTCCATATAAATTATTAGTAGAAAATAAAAATAGAAGTCTCATGTATATCTACCACTTTGGGTCCCAGATAATCATCAGGTCTTTATCAATGGAAGGTCAACATAATTAGTTATTTCCATTGATTATGAAATTGGGAGGCATAAATAAATAAACTATCTGCTCTAATGTGGTGATCAAAGTATATAAGCACAAATTATATGACAAGATTGATTGGAGATTCATTAATAAAGTGTTGACTATCATGGTACCCTAAAGATAGGCAGTTAAACTATTTTTTAGGGCTATTATCTCTCATTGGTTGGATATTTATTTTATGGTGTCAATGTGTGGGTTCTTCAAGACTACCCCAGGTCATCGGAAAGCTTATCTAATATCTTCTAGCCTCTTCATTTTGGTGGAAGACACTCTTAGATGATATTTCAAGAGGAATATGTATAATGGTACCTTGTGGCCCTTCCATGGTATATCAAATCTAGGTGTTATCCATCACATATTGTTTTTATTCTAATAATATGGTATTTTTACTTAATGGTAAAAGAAGAAGAAAATGTGTGTTTAGAAAAATCATGGGCTTGTACTGACGGTGAATTGGGAATTCCATAAATAGGTCCAAGCCTAGTTTTCTCATCTCTATATGGTGATCAGAGATATAGGTAATGATAATTGAGGAAGGCATGGGTATGAAGAAAATAACATTCCACATGGACTATCTTGGTGCACCGATTTCACCAGGGAGTATTCATATTCATCATTTCGATAAAATGGTTCAAAGTATTACTTCATGCATCACAAACTAGAAGAACAATTTTATTTTATTTTTGATCATATCTCTTTGGTAAACTATATTGTTTCCTCCATTCCCATTCATGTGTTTTCATTGCTCAAAATGCCGAAGATGATCTTCAATAACATTTAATAGATGTTGACCATATTCATCCAGGGATTCCATGTAGAAGGCACATACAATAGGGTCCCTGGGGAAAATATGGATAGGAAGGTTGTCCATTATCAAATCAACCTTAGGAATGTTAGAGAGGTAATGTCGACCGTGCAAGACAAGCTTGAATGGTACTTTCTAGAGAGTAAATCTCTCTCAGCCAGGTTAATGACTAGAAGATCTAGTTATCAGGGGTAACACTCTCATGATGGAATTTATTGTCTATATTTTGGAATTTATAGCTTTTTATTGTTTATAAGGAGCCATTCCATGTGGATTGTGGGGTGTGGGTAGATTAGTTTTTGGAATGAAAATTGGTTGGGGATGGTGATCTGCTTCTCCTACTGCCTAACGTCCAACATTTCTTTTGATCATGCAGACATATATGAGACCTTAATCCAATCCAATATCAATTGGAATCATAGGGATATTTTCAATTATATTAGTATTAGTGAGGAAATAGGAAAAATAATTTTTACCAGTACATCTTTAGCTGCGTTATTAGCTCAGGGTTATCGAATTTTGACTCAAGTAGTGAATGGGCTGGATGCTTGGAACAAGTCCTTTTGGTGAAAGGATATTCCCATATAGTTCAACTTATTGTTATGGAAGATTCATAACCATTGCCTTCCCATGGAAGTGTTAGTTCAGAAAAGGGAATATTAATGTAATTTAAGTGTTGGTGCTTCAAGAATCAAAAAAAATAATTTTTGGTGTTTGTTTTCATCGCTAGTGGGTGGGATTAGATTATTTGGGAGTTGCTGGGTGAGTTAATTGGGATATTTAACTAGGGATGCTATATGGTTTCCTCCCAAATGTCTTGGTTTGTAGGTTCTGAGGACCAAGTGCAAGGGATACATGCGAGGGAACTTCTTGTTATTTTAGATTTCTATATTATCAGGAGGGAAAGGAATAAGTACAATCACACTGGAATCTATAGTTCTCACTTGGGTCTAATGATCAAGGAATTATACTTCATTATAAACCTAAACCATCTTATCACACATTGGGATAGATTAGCCTCAGTGAGAAAATTTTGGGAGGTATTCTTTGTCAATTTCTCAGAACCCAACCAAACAAGGTAGATGGGTATGGTGTAACCCACTAAAAAAGGGTTTTAATCTTAATATGGATAGATGATGTATCTCATGTGTTATAAGAGGGGGTGATGTAGTTCACGATCTTAATATAACATCCCATGTAAGTAATTAATTATAGAAATTTTTATCTATGTCTATTTATGAATTGGATAGTGTTTTTGAGGCTTAAAATGAGAATAAATCCAACCTAAAGCATGGAATACTCTAGTATTTTTAAAAGATTGTTTTACCTCCTTTTGATGGCAAACCATTTTTAAATATATGTTTTGATAATTTTATAAGATATATTTGTCAAAATAAACTTATTCTTTATGATTGGGACATTGAAATTTACTTTGGATAAATTATTGGTATTTTTCTGATAATGTTCATTTTTTTAAGGAATAGTGAAAAGTGTTGTATTTTAATTCAAAACTACTTTTTAATATAATTTTTTATATAGTTAGATTATATTTTTGATTGGTTTTAAAGTATAAATAAAATATATTTTTACAATTTAATCCAATGGTGGAAATTGGAATTAATTTCACTTTGAAATTGGACTTAAACTAGTGTCAATCTTTTGATATATATTGTTTCATAAAAACACGCTATTTGACATGACAGTGGGAATTAATTATTAAATTAATTAATTTAAATAATATGTTTTGAATTTTTTAAAATATACATAATTTTTTAATTCGGAATATAAAATATAGCTTAGGGTGAAGTTTGGGTATTTTTCTGAAAAACATCAATTTTTGATGAATAGTGAAACCACTAAGTAGTACTCAAAAACAGATTTTTTGTTTAAATGAATTTTTACCACCTCTGTGTTTTGAATTTCGTAAATCCAACATACATGGTTTTCAATAAGAAGTAAAATTTTGTTCAATGGGACTAAAATAAATTTTTTGTGAATAGTAACTTATTAAGTTTTTAATCACAATTAGAGGTAATTAGTGTAGTTTAAGGTAAAAATAATGTTTTAATAATATGATATGAGCTTGACACATGTCCTACCCTAATTGTATGTTTCATGGACGACCAAGAAAATCCATGGGTCAACTTCTGGACCCCATGGAGCCACTTTGATTAGGAAATGACATAAAGAACTTTTTATTTAATGTAAAAGTAAAAATGACACAAACATGAGATGTTTTACTAAAAAAAATTTAAATGGGGTTATACAAGTCAGAATTTTTACTATAAATAGTAATTAGAAAGATAAAAAGAATTCCTACATCATAGTATTTTTTTATAATTTTTAGACATTATATAAATAAATGTATTTATAACATCATAATGATGCAGTGATTACCACATTAATAAAGGATTTAAATAAAATGAAAAGATAATGTAAAATCTATGACCTACACATGTCCAAAACCTATTGGGTGGGTATATTTCAAACCCTTATCACCTTAGACTCGAATTATATCAATGTGGGACCTTTTAAATCCGAAACTCATTTTCAAATAAAGTAATATTTCTTTACTTTCCAAGAGTGCCCCTCCTCTCCTCTTATAAAAGGTCCACACCTCTACCACCTTAGTCACACTTAGAAAGCCTTTGTCTCGGCCAAACCCTACCCATTTTGTCTCTCCACATCCCTCTATTACTCCTTGAAACCTCACGTTGGGCATAAGTCTTCCCAAGGAAGCTTTTGAGCTCAAACCAAAGGGAGTTACCAGATTTTAAGGTAATGTCTTCACTTGAGTCCTTTTGTTTTATTTTGATTCTCCAACACCCTAAACTCTTTTTATTCATTTCTTCTGTAACAACACCTTTATATTCCATATACTAGTATGTTTTTATAAGTATTATTTGAGCTACACTTACACACACCTACATCTAATGGTTAAAGAACATACTATATCCGTGGATGGTGAATTTCTGCCTCCCGAAACGATGATTGTTCAACATTCTCTTAACACCTTCAAAGGTGGCCATTAAGATGTCACTATATTTATATATGATATATAATATTTTTATGTTTTTCTTTAAGCTTCTGTATTTTTCATTTTGGGAATCCCTTTATGGTTTCCATTATGGGTAAACGCGATATCTTCATTTAAAGAAGTGTGGACTACCGCCCCCTCAAAGTGATTTGATTTCGTTAATTCCATATGTGGGATGTATAAAGGATTTAATTAATGGTATTATATATGATATTATACTGGAATTATAATTTACCTTTATATCATTATGATTCCATTCCATAAAAATACGAAATAGAAATGAAAGTAGCGTTCATGCGTACGTACGGCTTACCGTCTCCATGAATGGTGCATTTCATTTCTTACCTCTAAACGTTATGTAATATTATAAATGCATGTATATACTGGATATAAATGATATATATGATATATACATCATGAGTATAACTCTGGATATAATGGATACATGAACAACTTGTAATTATAAAGAGCATGTTTTTTACTCAAGTACCAATGATTGTTAAAACGACCGTTATTAACTAAAATAATTACATAGTGTTCATGAAATGGTAATAATTGATATAAAAGTAATAATGAACTTGAAGAAGTATCATAAGCAAGTAGAAATTAACTCAAGTTTATTATTCAGGACATTAAAGAACGATCAGTCAAGTCGGACCCGAGGTATGGGAATTCATCTCAATCTCCTTTCATTGAGGCATATTTTATTTTATACACAACTTTCTTTTATACGTTGTATAAACCCCTTTGAATTTTATGTTTATAGAAAAGGAATCTTTTTTAGACGAAGCATTTTTAAAAATGACAAAAGAGAATGTTTTTGTCGTATGTATACGGCGACAACGACTTCTCCGCCGCCGTGACCATTATTTGAGTTTCGGCTTCCTCTACAAGCCATACCTTCTTTTTAAAAGAAAAATAAATACCATGTTTTACTTTTCTTTTATTTTGGTATTGAAAATGGTTTTCATAATGTTTTTATATCAATGTGTTGTATTGATATCTTGTGATTGAAAGGTGGAAATTTTATGTTTCCTTTATGCATGCTTTAAGTGATACGATTATATTGTGGTTCTTGGGAATTATTTTGAAGACGGGTGGTTCCATGATTAACTAAGGGCAGGTGAGCCCGATACAGCTCTCCAATGCATTGGGTAACATGAAGGAGTGAAACGTTAAGGTATCTCTGAAGAGATTTAGGGAATATACTATGGTGGGTATTCCAAACGTAACAAAGAGGGTTACTCCCTGCGTAAGAATGTTATGAATGCCTCAAGTTACCTTTAGGTATTATGCTTTCTATGATTTATTCATGATTTGATGAGGTATGTTAAAGTTCTTATGTTTTTATGGGTAATGTATGATTTCATTCTTATGTATATATGAACTCATTTTTCCTTTACATTTTTTATAACCCATACTGAGCTTTTTATGCTCATCCCAAGTTTTTTTTTTTGAAATGTTTTTCACTGGTCAATGGAAAGGTACATGATAGGATGGTAGTGTCAAAGAAGTGTCAAGAAATAATCCATGTTTTATTTTGAATATGTTTCCGTTGATGGGAAAAATGAATACTATCTTTTATTGTAACCACTTTGTTTAAATGTGGGATGTAATTCATGTTTTATGATCTAATTATATAAATCTATAAACCAGAAAGGATCCCCGATGTGTTATCTTTTAATATCTCAAGATTAAGTAAGGTTTAAGGTCAGGGCCTTATAGTTGGTATCATAGGTCGGTTTAGATAACTTTAAGAGTTATAATTCTATTAAATGATTATCCAAAATTTTTTTATGGCCAAATTGAAATGATAAATCATTTAAAGATTACCATGTTGCTTCATCTAAGACATGTTTGTTCAGAATGGGTTTCCATAGAGGAAACAGGGAATCAGTACTAGGAAGGCATACATAAGGAAATAACCTTCCAAATCAGCATCCTGAGATGGTCAGAATTGGAATTGAACAATTTGTTGCAGTAATGGCATAGTTGACTCAGGCGATAAATGGTGGTGGTATCCATGCACGGGATCATCCAGATCAACCGCAGAGGAACATGTCAGTGGTGGAACATTTCATGAGGCAATATCCCCCATCATTTAGAGGATCATCTGACCCTGTTCTAGCTGAAGGGTGGATTAAAGCACTGGTGAAGATTTTCGATGTCATGGGGTGTTCAGACAATCAAAAGTTTAGTCTTGCTATTTATCGTTTCGAGGGTGAAGCAGATCAGTGGTGGTCGATGGTTAAAAATATCAGGGACGCTGATGAGATTGATGATCTCGACTGGGATGAATTCAAAGGAACGTTTCTTGAGAAGTATTTTCCTAAGGCTGTTCGACTTAGGATGGAAAAAAAATTCTTAGAATTGAGGCAAGTGGAAGACTCAGTGGCTGCCTATGAAGAAAGGTTCACTCGATTGTCAAGGTATGCTCCAAATTTTATCCGAGACCTTGATAGTAAAATAAATCGTTTTTACTCAGGATTAAAGCCAAAATATCGAAGGGCTTTAGCTTCTCTTGAGTTTAAAAGTTATGAAAAGATTTTTCGATGCGCTGAGAAGGTAGAAATGGAGTATGCCGATGATCAAGTGTTCTATAACAAACATCAAAAGAAGAGACCGAGGAGGCAGGATAAAGGAAAGAATTCTTTAAAATGGTCTGACGGTAAGAAAACTAAGTTTCCAGTTTGTGATAAATGTTGTAAAAGGCATGTTGGGGAATGTCTTCTGAATTCTGGGAAGTGCTACCATTATGGTAAGATGTGACATAAGGCTCGTGATTGCACTGAAAAAGATCAAGGTGATGGTAAGTCCAAATTCGATTTATAGTTTGTGAAATGTTTTAAGTGCAATGAGATGGGTCACTATGCAAATGAGTGTCCGACAAAGATCTTGAGTGATGGGAAGCAGTTAGACTACAAGTAGAAAGGGGTGGTGAAATCCTTTGCAACTACTTCAGCAGATGTCAGGCCATCAAATGAAGTTGTATAAGGTACTTTGTTTGTTTTTTCAGATTATGCCAGTGTGTTGTTTGATTCGGGGTCTACACAGTCCTTCATCTCTGAAAACTTTTCTAGTAAAATGGGAATACCATCTCAAGAAATGACTCCTGAACTTATGGTAAAAACACCTGGGGGAAATTTTGAGGCAAATAGAATTTATAAGAATCTTCCTATCCTTATCCATGGAAAGAACCTACTTGAGAACCTTATTGTTTAACCTCTAGTAGAATTTGATGTTATCCTGGGTAAGGATTGGATCTCTATTTACCATGCTTAGATTGACTGTAGAGCTAAAGAAGTTTCTTTTCAGAAATACTTTCAGTTTGTGTACAAGAATGAACCCTTACTATTGATAACATATCAAGAGGCCGAGAAACTTGTAAAAGATGGAAATGAATGTTACCTTGCACACATTGTTGAAAACAAAGGAATTGTTCAGATAAATGATGTGCCAGTGGTAAATGAGTATCCTGATGTATTTCCTGATGAGTTGCCTAGAATAATACCAGATCAGAAAGTTGAATTTACTATTGACTTAGTTCCTGATGCTAAGCCAATTTCAAAACCCCCTTATCGAATGGCTCAAATTGAACTTTTAGTGTTGAAGGAGCAATTACAAGATTTATTAGAGAAAGGTTTCATTCTACCTAGCACGTCATCATGGGGTGCTCCTGTTTTATTTGTTAAAAAGGAATATGGTTCTATGAGACTTTTCATTGATTATAGAGCCTTGAATAACATCACTGTTAAGAACAAATATCCTTTGCCTCATATCGATGATTTGTTTGATCAGCTCCAGGGAGCTCAATATTTTTCAAAGATTGACCTGAGATCGGGGTACCACCAGTTGAAGGTAAAGGAAGCAGATATTCCAAAGATCATGTTCCGTACAAGATATGACCATTATGAATTGGTAGTAATGCCTTTTGGGCTATCCAATGCACCTTCTGTATTCATAGACTTAATGAATAGAATTTTCCATGAGTTCTTGGATAAGTTTGTGGTTGTTTTCATTGATGATATTTTGGTGTTTTAAAAAAGTAAAGAGGAGCATGAAATACATTTAAGGGTTATCTTGCAAACCATAAAAGAAAATAAATTGTATGGTAAATTCAGCAAGTGTGAGTTTTGGTTGCAAAAAAATTCTTTCCTTGGTCACATTGTTTCTAAAGAGGGGATAACTGTTGATCATGTTAAAACAAAGGTTGTGGAAGAATGGCCAAGACCCACAAATGTAACTGAGATTCGTATCTTCCTTGGTTTGGCAGGCTATTACCGAAGGTTTGTTAGAAATTTTTCACGGATATCTAGTCCAATGAATAAGCTAACTCGGAAGGGTGTTAAGTTTATCTAGACAAAAGAATGTGATGATTGTTTTCAAGAGTTGAAACGAAGATTGGTGAATGCTCCAGTTTTGGCACTACCTCCCAGGAATGGTGAGTTTGTTATCTACAGTGGTGCCTCATTGAAAAGACTTGGTTGTGTCCTAATGTTGAATGATCAGGTAATTGGTTATGCTTCACGACATATGAAAACTCATGAGGTAAATTACCCTACACATGATTTGGAATTAGCTGCTGTCGTTTTTGCTTTAAAAATTTGAAGGAATCATTTGTATGGAGTAAAGTTTGAAATATATACCAATCAAAAAAGTTTAAAGTATATATTCACTCAGAAATAATTGAACATGAGACAGAGGAGATGGATAGAATTAATCAAGGATTATGATTGTACAATTCATTACCATCCAGGAAAAGCAAATAAAGTGGCTGATGCTTTGAGTCGAAAAAGTAATGCTTCATTAACAATGTTGCATTTGGAAAATGATCCTTTGGTTAAGGATTTGATGAACTTTGGCATAGAAGTTGTTGGTGCAAGATGTCCTTCTTTTTTCTTTCAGGTATCAGTGAAATCCCCTCTATCAGACAGAATCAAGCAAGCATAGAAGAAAGATAGTGAGTTGCAGAAAAAGGTAGAGCTGGTTTAGAAAGGTAAGTTTCCTGAATTAAACATTGATAATGATTGTGTTTTGAGGTTTGGTAAGAGATTGTCTGTGTCTTGTGATTCACAGTTGAAGAGAGAGTTGTTATGTGAATCTCATAGTTCTCCATTTTTCACTTCATCCTGGCAGTACTAAGATGTATAGAGATCTTCGGGAGTATTACTGGTGGGATGGAATGAAAAGAGATATTGATGATTTTACTTGAAGTGTTTGACTTGTAAACAGGTAAAAGTAGAGAGGCAGTTACCGAAAGGGATGCTTAAGCCTTTACCAGTTCCATAGTGGAAATGGGAAAATATATTCATGGACTTTGTTGTAGGATTGTCGAAGACACCTCGAGGTAATAATGCAATCTGGGTTATTGTTGATCACTTGACTAAATCTTATCATTTCCTTCCTATTTGAGATACTTTCTCTCTAGATCAACTTTCTTGATTGTACATTAATGAGATAGTCAGGTTGCATGGAGTTACTCTATCCATTATATCTGATCGTGATCCCAGGTTCACTTCTAACTTTTGGAAAGGCCTTCAGATGTCCTTGGGTACCGAATTAAATTTTAGTACAGCTTTTCATCCTCAATCATATGGGCAGTCAGAACGAAAAATTCAGACTTTGGAAGATATGCTACATGCTTGTTCGATGGATTATCATGGAAGTTGGGACAAACATCTTTATTTGGTTGAGTTTTCATATAATAACAGTTTTCATTCCAGTATACAGATGGCACCATTTGAGGCGTTATATGGGAAGCGGTGTCGAACTCCAGCTTTCTGGGATAAAGTGGGTGAAAGGAAGTTGATAGGACCAGAATTGGTAGAAGAGTTGGCAGAAAAAGTTCAGCTAATACAGAATCACATGAGAACAGCTCAAAGCAGGAAGAAGAGTTATGCAGACAATAGGAGGAAGGATCTCTCTTTTGAGGAAGGTGATCATGTTTTTCTAAAAGTTTCACCGTGGAAAAGTGTGATGTGATTTGGTAAGAAAGGAAAGCTGAGTCCAAGGTTCATTGGACCATATGAAATTCTGGAGAGAGTTTGATCAGTTGCATACCGAGTGGCTTTACCTCTAAGCTTATCTCAGGTACACAATGTTTTTCATGTTTCCATGTTGAGAAAGTACATGCCAGATCCATCTCATGTTTTGAGTCCAGAGGTAGTTCAGCTGGAAGAGAACCTATCATATGAGGAACGACCGGTCCAGATTCTTGACCACAGGGATCAAGTGTTACATAATAAGGTGATTCATCAGGTAAAGGTTTTGTGGAAAAAACACATGATTGAAGAGGAAACATGGGAATCTAAAGATGCTATGAGGGACATATACCCCCACTTATTCGATAAGTAAATAAATTTCAGGGACACAATTTTCTAAAGAGGGGAAGGATGTAACATCCCAAGTAAGTAATGAGTTATAGAAATTTTTATATATGTCTATTTATGAATTGGATAGTGTTTTTGAGACTTAAAATGAGAATAAATCCAACCTAAAGCATGGAATACTCTAGTATTTTTAAAAGATTATTTTACCACCTTTTGATGGAGAACCATTTTTAAATCTATTTTTTGACAATTTTATAAGCTATATCTGTCAAAATAAACTTATTCTTTATGATTGGGACATTGAAATTTACTTTGGATAAATTATTGGTATTTTTCGGATAATGTTCATTTTTTAAAGGAATAGTGAAAAGTGTTGTATTTTAATTCAAAACCACTTTTTAATCTAATTTTTTATATAGTTAGATTATCTTTTTGACTGGTTTTAAAGTTTAAATAGAATATATTTTTACCATTTAATCCAATGGTGGACATTGGAATTAATTTCACCTTGAAATTGGACTTAAACTAGTGTCAATCTTTTGATATATATTGTTTCATAAAAACACGCTATTTGACATGACAGCAGGAATTAATTATTAAATTAATTAATTTAACTAATATGTTTTGAATTTTTTAAAATAGACATCATTTTTGAATTCGGAATATCAAATATAGCTTAGGGTGAAGTTTGGGTATTTTTCTGAAAAACATCAATTTTTGATGAATAGTGAAACCACTAAGTTGTACTTAAAAAACTGATTTTTCGTTTAAATGATTTTTTACCACCTCTGTGTTTTTAATTTCAAAAATCCAACATACATGGTTTTCATTAAGATGTAAAATATGGTTCGATGGGATTAAAATAAATTTTTTGTGAATAGTAACTTATTAAGTTTTTAATCGCGATTAGAGGTAATTAGTGTAGTTTAAGGTAAAAATAATGTTTTAATATTGTGATATGAGCTTGACACATGTCTTACCTTCATTTTATGTGTCATGGCCGACCAAAACAATCCATGGGCCAACTTGGGGACCCCATGGAGCCACTTTGGTTGGGGAATGACATAAAGAACTTTTTATTTAATGTAAAAGTAAAAATGACACAAACATGAGATGTTTTACTAAAACAATTTTTAAATGGGGTTATACAGGTCAGATGTTTAACTATAAATAGTCATGGGAAATATAAAAAGATTTCCTACATCATAGTATTTTTTTTATAATTTTTAGACATTAAATAAATAAAATTATTTATGACATCATAATGATGCAGTGATTACCTCATTAATAAAGGATTTAAATAAAATGAAAAGATAATGTAAAATCTATGACCTAAACATGTCCAAAACCTATTTGGGGGTATATTTAGAACCCTTATCACCTTAGACTCGAATTATATCAATGTGGGACCTTTTAAATCCGAAACTCATTTTCAAATAATGTAATATTTCTTTACTTTCCAAGAGTTCCCCTCCTCTCCTCTTATAAAAGGCCCCTATCTCTACCACCTTAACCACACTTTCAAAGCCTTTGGCTCGGTCAAACCCTACCCATTTTGTCTCTCCACAACACTCTCTTACTCCTTTAAGCCTCACTTTGGGCATAAGTCTTCCCAAGGAAGCTTTTGAGCACAAACCAAAGGGAGTTACCCGATTTTAAGGTAATGTCTTCACTTGAGTCCTTTTATTTTATTTTGCTTCTCTAACCCCCTAAACTCTTTTTATTCATTTCTTTTGTAACAACACCAATATCGTCCATATACTTGGATGTTTTTATAAGGATTATTCGAGCTACACTTACACACACCTACATCTAATGGTTAAAGAACATATTGTTTCCGTGGAAGGAGAATTTCTGCCTCCCGAAACGATGATTGTTCAACATTATTTTTACACCTTAAAAGGTGTCCATTAAGATGTCACTATATTTATATATGATATATAATATTTTTATATTTTCCTTAAGCTTATATATTTTTCATTTTGGGCATACCTTTATGGTTTCCATTATAGGTAAACACGATATCTTCATTTAAGAAAGTGTGGACTACCGCCCCCTCAAAGTGATTTGATTTCGTTAATGCCATATGTGGGATGTATAAAGGATTTAATTAATGGTATTATATATGATATTATACTGGAATTATAATATACCTTTATATTATTATGATTCCATTCCATAAAAATACGAAATAGAAATGAAAGTAGTGTTCATGTGTTCGTACAGCTTACCGTCTCCATGAACGGTGCATTTCATTTCTTACCTCTAATCATTATGTAATATTATAAATGCATGTATATAATGGATATATATAATATATATGATATATAAATCATGATTATAACTATGTATATAATGGATACATGAACAACTTGTAATTATAAAGAGCATGTTTTGACTCAAGTACCAATGATCGTTAAAACGACCGTTATTAACTAAAATAATTGCATAGTGTTGATGACATGGTAATGAGTGATATAAAAGGAATAATGAACTTTAATAAGTCTCTTAATCAAGTAGAAATTAACTCAAGTTTATTATTCAGGATATTAAAGAACGATCGAGTCAATTCGGACCTGAGGTATGGGACTTCGTCTCAATCTCCTTTCATTGAGGCATATTTTATTTTATAGACAACTTTCTTTTATACGGTGTGTAAACCCCTTTGAATGTTATGTTTATCCAACATGAATCTTTTTTATACGAAGCATTTTACAAAATGAAAAAAGGGAATTTTTTTTGTTGTACGTATGCGGCGACAACGACGTCTCCGCCACCGTGACCATTATTTGAGTTTCGGCTTCCTCTACAAGTCATACCTTCTTTTTAAAAGAAAAATAAATACCATGTTTTACTTTTCTTTTATTTTGGTATAGAAAATGGTTTTCATAATGTTTTTATATCAAATTATTGTATTGATATCTTTTGATTGAAAGGTTTAAATTTTATGTTTCCTTTATGCATGTTTTATGTGATATGATTATGTTGTGGTTCTTGAGCATTATTATGAAGACGGGTAGTTCCGTGATAAACTAAGGGCGGGTGAGCCCGATATATCTCTCCAATGCATTGGGTAACGTGAAGGAGTGAAACGTTAAGGTTTCTCCGAAGAGATTTAGGGAATATACTGTGGTGGGTATTCCAAACGTAACCAAGAGGGTTACTCCCTACGTAAGAATGTTATGAATGCCTCAAGTTACCTTTATGTCTTATGTTTTCTATGATTTATTCATGATTTGATGAGGTATGTTAAAGTGATTATGCTTTTATGGGTAAAGTATGATTTCATTCTTATGTATATTGAACTCATGTTTCCTTTACATATTATTATAACCCATACTGAGCATTTTATGCTCATCCCAAGTTTTTTTTTTGAAATGTTTTTCACAGGTCAAGGGAAAGGTACATGATAGGATGATAGTGTCAAGGAAATGTCAATAAAGAATCCATGTTTTATTTTCAATATGTTTCCGTTGATGGAAAAAATGAATACTATCTTTTATTGTAACCACTTTATTTAAATGTGGGATGTAATGCTTGTTTTATGATCTAATTATCTAAAACTCTAAACCTGAAAAGATCCCTGATGTGTAATATTGTAATATCTTAAGATTAAGTAAGGTTTAAGGCTGGGGCCTTATATTTAATGGGGCTGTTATTCTACCATTTTTTAGCATCTTTCACTAGGGGACCCTCTCTGGGTATAGGCCAAGTTAATGTAGAAGGGTATTGAAGTTTTATCAGTATCCTAACACCATTCTAGAATGAGTGGATAAAGACTCGATGGTGTCACATAGAGTATTATAGGAGGGGATTTAGTGTCAAGGCCCATCATTTATCTTCCTTTAAAATGTAAAATCCATCTTCACCCACGGGTGGGAATCTAGAAAACCTAGAGTGAGGTGAATAGAGTGGAAGACTTCATGGCTTCTTTGGTGGCTAAAAATGATTAGTGTTCTATTTTTCTATCATGGGTTCTCATTCTACATTATGTAAAATAATTGCAATGTCTAATTCTCTTGGTCTCCACTAATTATGATGGAGGTGTGATGAATGTAATACCTATGGGGAATCAATTTAAAGGGTTTGGTAATGCGATTGTAGAGGATAATTTCCATTTACCTGATGGTGAAAACATGAAGAATGAGCCTCATGAGGGTGCTGCAGTGAGTAAAGTAATAGAAGATGGGGTATATACTGATCAGGAAGTGATGGACCATCCCCATTGTCTGGTTTTGATTAACATGAATTGTCAGTTTTTGCAGGACCAATAAGTGAGCTATCAATCAATGTAGATCCCTAAAAAATGGGGTGATCTTTCTGAGAGTGGTAAAGAAAATGATGCTGACTTGGTCAGACCATTATACAGTGACATTGTCAAAAGGGAAAAATATATTATCGGTGACCTAGTATTGTATGATTGCTTTGCCGCGAGGAAAGCAGAGGAAATACTACTCCTATATTCCAAACCCAATGTATACAATATCTACTATCAATAATATGCAATCTTCTACTGAGTTTCTCTCACTAGATTGGTTGAATCAAAGAAGGAAGTGTGCTAATGTTCTGAAGCATTACAAATGTTCGAAGTTGGAATCAGCAACTGTAGAAGAACCTTCTTATCATGGAGGTGGTGATGGGTTTGATTTTGAGGATATCTAATGGTTATTTTGGGTATGTGGTACTTTCCTACTAAACATTTATTTAATTCTAATAATTTTCAGGGGTTTCTCCTCTGGCTATGCTTTTCTGGTATTTTTGATCAATGAGATTGATGAAGTCAGATTTCTTTAAAACCATTTTATAAATAATTTTATGTACCAAAGTGTGTAAAAATGGTAATATTATTTGAAATAGATCATGAATAAATATCTTTTAATAAAATAAATTGATATTAAAATATAAATATTAAATAATTTACCTATTAAATATTTATACATAAAAATCTTGAATAATGATGAAATTGTGAAATAAACGCTTTCCAAATTAGTGAAATTTTTATAGTAAAACTAATAAAGGAAATGGAATAAAATAAGACATTGAATTCCATGAATATAAATATATTTATTATATTATTTTAAAAGGGGATGTTTATACAACACAGAAATTAAATAAGTGTTAAATATGTTATATTCCTCATGTTAATAAAAATGAGATGAGAATCCCTTACATTATGTACGATTTCCATCATATGTTTATATGACTCTTGTATAATGGTTCTAGGAATTTTATTAAATTATTTTATAGGAATAATCATATTTATAATATCATATATTATTCTATTATGACATATTACGATGCTTTTGATAATAATATTTCCTTATTCTAGTTGTTTTGGGTGTTAATTTCCTCATCTTCTCCTAGAATTTTTTATATCAAAGATCAAATTAATAGGCATATGATATATATATATATATATATCATATAAATATTGATAATAATTTTATAAATATATTATATACACATTATATACTCTTTTAGAACCATTTATGAATTATTTATGTTGAAAATGAATTGCATCACCTTGTAGAGATGGTAGGTCGTACGTACACATTATTGACAATATCATTCCATCAATGATTAAAATGATATTGAATTGGGAGACATATTAATATTATAGAATCAATATAAACTCATAAATAACTCATATATTTATTAATAATATCATTTTACATTCATTTAATGCATATGGGAAAAACTAATCGCCACACTTTGTGTGGCAATAGTCTGTTGTATACACGAGAAACACAATCATTTTTGACATGCAATAGATCATAGAAAGGTATATGTGGTATTAAAAATAAATTAGTATAATTATATCATAATCATCATATAATTTTTTAAATCCATCACTATATCCATCATTTAATGGTGGTTACTGAAAATGTACTACATGAGTTCACAAGGCCGTAGTTCGTCAAAGACACAATCGATTATTTAATTTCCCATTTGATTGAAGTGGAGATGCATAAATATTATGAAAATAATCATAATAACTAATAAAAATATAATATAAAATTTTAATTATATTTTATGTTTTAATACCTAATTTAGGGTGGAAAATAAGGAAGAAAAATTAATGACATTTGTCAAGATAATTACCTTCTCATAGGAAAAACTATTTTGGATATCCTCTTAAGGACCCTAGGGATAGTATTTTGGGAGGACCCGAAGATCTATCATATATATAAGTAATTTTTGGGGGATATTTTTCAAGGTTTTTTTTGGATCCAAATCATTTTTGCGGTGTGAGAATTTGAGGGGAGGGAGTTCCCATTTAGAAGTGGATAAAGCGAACCCTCTTAGAAATTACTTGAAATATTCCCCAAAAGAATTGAAAACTGATAAATTCAATCACATGAAATATTCTTCCAAATGGATATATATTTTAAACTGGGAAGTGTAATATATAAATATGGCTATAAAATAATATTTTTAAAAGTTTATATATAACTTTAACCCTTATTTTTTAGTTTAACACCACAGTAAACCTGTTTTTCCTTAACCGCAAAAATTTAATTTTTAATATTTTCCCTATTAATTAAAGATAAATATTATATTGGACTTAATAGAAAATATATATTATTCTTTTTAAAAATATATAATGCATTTTTCTTAATCCAATTCACATAAGTGGTGTAATTAAATTTAAAATTATGACCTTAGAATCCATGAAAAGGAGGGTTTTCAAAGAGAAAATTAGAATAACTATATAATGTTTTAATATCAAAATTTAATATGAATTTAATTAAAATTACCTAAATTAGTTTAATAATAATATTTTTGATAAAATTTCACTTTAAAACCAAATTCAAAAAATACACTTTTTAAATAATTTAAATATAAACGACATTTTAATTAATAATTGGGATTTTTACTATTAATCAAACAATTAAATATTTCAAAAACATCCTAAAATTGAAAATAAGATAATTTTGTTGTTATAATTAATAAAATTCAAATACATTTTTAAAATTTGGTAAATTTTAATTATAAATTATTTTTATAATGTGTGACCAATCCATATTTTAGAAAAATACTTTTTAAAAAAAACATCTTTTACACTGAAATTATTCTAATTTTATTTATAATAAATATAAAATTATTTAATTTATTTAATACATGTGTGATCCTTAAAATTTTCAACTTAATTTATTGCTATTCATACCTTCCAACTTAATGGTAATGTTTGAATTATAATATTTTAATTGGGTATCATGTTTCATTCAAATATAGTGTTTCATGTAGCACAAGATATTAAAGATCATGAATTTATTCGAAAAATGTATCATAAATTGTAGGTATGTTATATTATATCTAAATCAAGGTGTTTTTTGTCCCAGACACTATCAAACATGATGTTCTTATTTCAAAAATATTGGCGTGTTACATTGTCTCCACTGGAAATAAATTGTTTCCTCACAATTTAATATTGGTCATGATAATCATGGGTTTAAAATTTGAAGATACCTTATTTAAAACCATAAATATTAAAAAGGGGTTAAGAAAACTCTTAATAGTAGCAAAAGGGAATTAAAAAAGGTCAACTAGAATAACACATAACCTAGTTTAAAAGTAGTATAATGATGGTGTAAATTAAAGAAATCAACATTGATGAAAAGAATAAATAATTATATAAATTGTTATAGGTTATTGACATAAATAAAGTGGGTGATTTGATATGGTTAATGACCACATAAATGTATTTTTTTGAGTTTATGGAAAATTTAATTCATCATTATTTATGGTACTAGAGTAATATTATTTTTAAGATCCTTTATTTGAGTTGAGGAATTATTTTACTCTCTAATAACATATGGAAATATAATTACATGATATGTTACTATTTCGTAGGAACAATTTCACTATTTTTTGTTCTTCACTAAATTCCGACATCATTTCTTACTCTATAAAATTAATATCAATGATGGACTTTCTATATTTGATGTACTAAAAGTAAATTTTAATGAATTTAAGGATCCATAAAAGTATCAATATATTTTTAATGTTTTTAATAAAACTAAAAAAGCAATCACATGTTATCAAATAACACCAAATGTTAAACCTAATAAATTCTATATAATGTTATCCTTAAGACTCATCTAAAATATGTATGTTAAAATTGAAAGTCCAAAAAATTAAATGAATTTCACTATATAAATATTTTATTCCCCAAATAGAATATTGTGGCTATTATGTCACATTCCATATATGTGAATACATTGGTCATCATAAAACCATGGTGAAAACATGCATTCTTATAAATATAATTTTTTTGGTTTTGAATATATTCTATAAGTCAAATAATGTAATAAACTCAGAGAAATATGAAATAACCCATAAAACCAAAAACAAATTTTATTTTCACCAACAATATACCTTAAAATTATAATTATTATCTCAGCATTTGGAGAAAATTAAGTATTATCCTCCATCAATCACGCCTTTTCCAACAGGTTCAACTTTTTCCCTGAAAGTATTTTCTTGGTTCTATACATCACATGCATTCGAATCCCTAAGGAAATAATAATTAAGTAAAATCCATATAGATTTATTTATTTCAATAACAATAACATAATTTATAAAATACTCATATAAAATAATTCATTAATCTAATAAAAATAACATTAATCATTCCACTTATTCAGTGTTAATAGAATAGGATTGACTTTAATCCCTTAGATTATTTTGTGGTAAATTTTATTGAAACTTGGGGAATTAATTTTTGTAGTTCCTTATATCCTTATCTAAATAGAATTTATCATTTTAAGATTATTTCTAAACCTTGGAATCATCATAATGGTTAAATTTATCTCTATAATTTTCAGAAACTCCCATTTCCTTTAATAAAGTTTCGTATTTGTTATTCCAACATGAATCACATATTATAAAAATACATCTTTACTTTATTCACATTATCCATTTTGAATCTTTTATTTTCTTCATCTATTTACCCCCTTAAAATTTATAATACAAAGATAATTATTTCTCTAGCTTGATAGAACATGGCATTATTCCATCATATAACAAGAAAGTTGTAGGACATGTTCCCTTCAAATGATTATCCTAATCCCTTCAATGAAATGATCATTCATATTATTTATATTTCATTCATATATATATATTAAATTCCTTCAACTAGTGTCCACTTTTAAATAATAGGATAAACTTGATTACATCAAAACACTATGAAACAAATGTATAATCCCAAAACCAGTGAAACAATTAACATAAATTGAAAACATTATACATAACTGTTATCAAAATCATATACATGGCTTCATTATCAAATTTTTCAAATAATAAAAAAAATAAAATATTTTATAATTGTTTTTAATTAAAATAAGAATTATCTTAATAAAATCCCCTAATAATGTCCAACCCATTGGAAATTAAGGCTCTTTTTGTTCAACGAGTGATGATCAATTCAAGCCTAATATTTATTTAAAAAGTTATTACCAATATGTAAATCTGTGTTAGAACTATGTTCACTTGCAGTGTGTAAAATGTATGTATTTATTTAAAAAACCACATAATCTCTTAGCAAATTATTAGTATGTTCTTCAATACTTGTTCTAAAATCCTATCATAGGTTTATGTTATAAAATTTATTTTATCGTAAATATTCTTCCTAAGGTTTCTACTAAACTTCCTTTGATACCAATTGTAGAGACTCTAACCCCAACAGCCAAGTTACATTGTCAAAATAATTATATTTTTATAAGATACAATTAATCATATGCCTATAGTTAAAATAGTTTATTAGTACTATTAATCAAGATACATACATAAATTCACATTACATTTTAAAATATATAATATAAAAAGTATTTTCTTTGAAAACACCATGATTACCCTTATTATATTCCTTCATATAAATCATAAACCACTTCCTAGTATTACATGGATATTAATACATAAGAAATGTGTGGGATCATACACTCATTAAGGGTAAGCATAATACATAATATATAAATAAATAAGGTTTAATCACTATATAAAGTTAAATAATTGAATCACATTCCATTGAATCAATAACGTCAGCATAATTTGGTCAGAATAAATTATGATAAAATAATTTCATATAAATAATAACATTAGGTTGAAAAAATTACCATGTATATTATAAATAATTCAATTATCACAAGGAATATAAATATCTGAATTCATAATGTTGGAATCGACAATTCTATACATCTAAAATATTATATAGAGGCCTTTTTCCAAGGCATTTAAATAAATGGGTAAGGCCTCGACTAAATCCTAATAAAGTTCATCTCATGAGACTAACAGATGCATCACATGGATATAGAGGGCCTCACTGTTCACTTAGTAATTATAATTCAGTACTCATATTAATGTTGTGAAATGTAATCAAAATAAAAATTCCAATTAAAAACTAAAATACTTACCTGAGTAGAGATACATTATCATAAATAATAAAGATTAATATGGGGAATGGTACAAAAATTGTACATCATTAGTTGAACTAATCATAAACAATCCAAATAAATAATAAGGATGATTGTGAAATAACATATCCACATTGAATCACTATTTTAAGAAATGGTTTATGTAATTGATGAATCGAAATAACATTAAAAAAACATTAAAACATTTTTGAGGAAAATAATATTTTAACATTGAAAAAAACCTTTGAAAACAAATTCCCAATAATTTTTAAATTTAATTTTCTTTTAAAATAAAATTTAAAAATATTTAAAATAATATTTAAAATATTTTTTGGAAATGATTAAAAAAATTTTTCCTTGTCGTACATGTTAAAATAATATTTTTTTTCAAACTTTGGGTAAAATCCAAATCAAATATATTTTGAAAATGAACTAAATAAAACAATCAAAACAATTTATAAAAAAAAGAAAGCTATTCAAATTTTTTTAACAACTAATTTAGAAAATTTTAAAAAACTGAACATACTTTTATAAAACATGTATTTTGATGAAATGTTATTTCAGATCGAAGAGGGAGAAAAAGTAGTATTTTCTCAAAGAAATTTTATGAAACATTTTAAGTACCAATGATTTAAAAAGATTTAATATTTTAATAAACATTTAATGAATAACCATAAGTTATAAAAATAGATTTATTTTATGATTTAAATATCAAATTATTCTGCCAATTGTGACCTCAAATAAATAATCCTGAATATTGATGATTTTTTGTAATAAACCCTTACCACATTGGAATGTTATGAATTGTAAGCCCCAAAAAAGAAATGAATTAAAGTGAAACATAAAATTAAATGAAGATATGTATATTCATGATATAACATATTAAATGGGTAGTATATACACTAAACAAAGGAAATAAGTGGTGAATATGTTATATGCCTCACAGAAGTAAATGAGAGACCAGAAACCCTTACCTCAAGACTGATTTCCTTCCTACATGTATGTACATCTTGTATAATTATTTAAATCATGTTATTAGTTCATATAAAAAATATATTCATATTTATAATATCAAATATAATCCTTTTATGTCAATTTATCACGTGTTTGTTAATAATATTTCATTATTTTTTTGTTTTGGGTGTTACATGCCTTATTTTCTCATCCATGTTTTTTAATGAATGTTTTGATTCTTGTTAATAGTAAATAAATAAATAAATATATATCATTTAAATAATTATAATAATGTTATAAATATTATATTTACTAATTATATATATTTTATAAGACATTTACAAAAAATTTACATGTAAAACGAATCACGTCACATTAGGGAGTTGTTAGACTACATGTATGCATGAGTGATTATATCATTCCTTTAATGAGTGAAAAATTAAGGATGTTTGTTATAAATTAAATTTATAGCATCAAAATCATATGATATATGTCAAATAATTTAATTAATCTTATCTTCATTATTATCCATAAAAATCCTATGTGAAAAATGAATCACTTAACATCAGGAAGTGGTAAATTTATAGAATCAAAATCATATGATATATTTCAAATAATTTAATTAATCTTATCCTCATTATTATACATGAAAATCCTATGTGAAAAATGAATCACATAACTTCAGGAAGTGGTAGTTCACCACGCAGACAAGCAACACTATTGTATTTAAAAAAGTATAGAATGTAAAAAGGAATATGTAATATTAAGATTAAATAAGAATAATAATATCATAAATATCATATAAATTTGTTAAATCCATATTTATATCCTTTATTGAAATGTATTTATGGAAATAAAACTACATCAGTTCATGAGGTGTAAGTCCACCAAACACATGTTTGATTATTTTGTTTCATATTTTAGGGAAGTGTACGTAGAAAAATATTATTTCACAAAAATAATAACATATAATAAAATTTTATATACTTTTTTATTATCTTTTAAGTGTTAATAGGTAATTTAATATGCAAAAATAAGATAGAAAAATAAATATCTTTGTTAAGATAAGTATTGTCTCATAGAGAAATTTCATCGGATCTCCTGTAAAAGACCCAAGGGATGGTGTTTTTGGATGATCTGAAGCTCTGTAATATTTCTATGGATATTGGGGATAACATTTAGTATAATATTTTGAAGAAAAAGGCATTAGGGGTGTGAATAAGTGATGGGAGGAAGTTCCCTTTTACAACTAGGGAAAGGGAACCCTCTTGAAAATTTCACGGAATTTCACAAAAGAATAAAAAATGATAACATCAATCACATAAAAAATAATTGCAAATAGACATATATTTGAATCGAGGGAAGGTTAATATGTAATTATGTCCATAAATTAGTTTTCAAATATTTATTTCTCATTTTAACTTTTATATTCTTAACTTAATGCTATAGTAAACCCATTTTTACCTTAATCATGCTGATTAATTTTTTATATTTTTTCAAACTTCTAATTTTGGTCAAATATTATTTTGAAATTCCTTTATAAAATAAATAATAATGTTTCCAAATATTGAACCCATTTTTTCAAAGTCTATAAAAATAAGTGACCTAATTTTTTTAAAAATTATACCCACAAGATTGATGAAAAAGTGGGTTCCAAAAGATATAATTATTAATGTTATATATGGTTTTAATGTCATAATAAAATAGGAAATTTATTAAAATTACCTAAAGTAGTAAAATTTAAATATAATTGAACTAATTTTACATATAATAAAAATTATAATATAACTTATATTTATATATTTTTTAAATGCAACTTCTAATATTTTTTATCTTTTTGTCTTCCTAGAAAATTAAAATAATCCATACAAAATAATATCCCTAATATAATTTTGATGTGATGATTTAAATAATTATGTATATGTTTTCGTGTTTTTTTCTAATGGTGATAAAAAATAATTATTAATTATCTGTGCAAAGCGCAACAAAACCACCTTTTAGTAAAATTATTATATTTTCTAAAAACATTTCTTTTACATTCAAATGACTATTATTTTATTTATAATAAATAGGTAACTCTTGAATTTATTTGTTAGATTTTTAAACCATAACATCTTATTAATTTAGTTTTAACCATTAATACCCTCCAACATAATGACAAGGTTGTAATAGTCATGTTTAAATTATAATATTTTAATAGTTTATCAAGTATCGTTTAAACTCTATGTTTTATGCATCTAAAGATATCAAAGAGAATGAATTTATTTAAAAATAAAATTATCATCGTAAACACCAATTAAGAAATAAAAAAGACAATGAAGATTGCCCTGGATATTTCAAAATCCAAAGGCAAGGTTTAATGAATTCAAAGGAAAGAAAAATCCTCTAAAGGGTTGTGTGATAAAGCTATGCGACAAAAATGCATTATAGAACAACGTGGAAGAGATATGTGGTGGACCTTTACGGCATACCTACATGACAACATATTTTTTGTACCCCTACATGACGGACCAAGGCAGAGATGTTGTGCAGAGGATCTATGTAGACAACGTTTCTTCGACCAGACCTATCTATCCCTATAAATAAGACCCATAGTCTCCCCAATTTAGTACTGAAAAAGTTAAAATACTCCCTGAAGCTCCCATTGCGTAGATATTTTTCCTAGATCCCAATAATTCTCTCAAGAATATCTCTAAAATACGAGAAAAGAGATAATTAAACAAGATAATCATGTTTTCAAATCATTTTACAATTTTTACATAGATTTGTTTCCCCAATATGAATATATCCTTTAGTCATCATACAAATCTGTGTGGCACACCAGCACGACCCACCTGCGCGTTACAGCTATGCAGTGCAGCAATGCGGGGTACCTACACAGAACACTTTTGTGAGGTACATATGCAAAGGATCTTAGTATAAATCCTACATACCAACTCAAGTACCCTTTTTAAAGCAATTCATGATAGGTTATCTCCTTCCTTGGTTCCCTTATCTTAAAGAGACTAAGTTGAACCATCCAAAAAAACCTCCTAACTTATCCAACCTTTGGGAAAAGAACATTAGTGTGTCTCCTATATGGGTTTTTATATCCATAGTCAGAGGATTATCAAATTTGTTTTACGATGGGGTTAGGGTTCCTAGAGTGTCTATGGGTTTGTATATCCACTATCACATGGACCTTTCTCCTAGGAACAGTGCTGGGAAGTTCTTGATTTTTTAGAATTAGGGTTTAGATCTCATCCTATCCCTTCACAAAGAGATGGATCCTCAGAACTCTAGTAGGGAAGGTTAAGTTCATGATTGATTTTATTCCATGAAATCAAAGGATAAGTATCCCTCCCCTATCAGGATCAATTTTAGGGAAGCCATCTTGGAGTAATCCCCAAGTGTTTCTTATATGAGGTAGCATCATTGTTCATCCTCTCTTATTAGGTGCCAAAGACTATAGGGGAGATGTGGACATGGTATTTTGTTACCCTTTCCCCCTCCTGTTGAGCTTTTTCACCATGGGCATCCATCCTGGTGTAAGCCTTTAACCTTCATCCCTTCATCCTTTCATTTGACCCTTTTCCAATTTAAATAGAATAAAGGGTGGTCTTGTTGCATCACCCTCTTCCCAGATCGCCTTTCCCTCATCCATTGTCACCACCATAGGCTCTCCCTCCTCCACCAGTAGAGGAGGAAAAGTGTGTTTCATTATTGAATCTTTCACATCCTCTTGTTTCTCACAATGAGAATGAACCATATGGTCTTATAGATTCATGATGATTAAAACATTTTCACAAACACCCACAGTGAATGAACTACGAGAACTCTGATTCCAACCATAATTAGGATACATAGGAATCCATCTCAGGGCTTGAGCTAACTTGATATCCTCTTCAAGAATCCAGCATTAATTCCCTTAATCGGGGCATCCTCATTAAGAATAAACCCCAAATTAAACCCCCAAATCATCAAGGCATCATTTTCAAGAAGTAATCTCAAACTCATTTCTCTTAGAGGACTATACTCTCTTATGAGAGTCATTGAACTACACGGTCTTTGATTCCCATCCACTTGGGATATGTAAGAAGCCTCCTTGAAGTTCAAAACCAACATTTCAAAATTAACCTTATTCTCCATGGGCCATATTACTAACAAGATCTAATCTAACATGGAAACCCAAATACATTTGATGTTCGTTTGGCTGTTTCAGCATAAATCCCACACCAAGAATTGACTAAGAACCTTTCCCCTAGATTTCCTTACCACATGAAAATAAATTTTATGGTTAGGTCCTTATCACATGACCTTAAACAGTGTGATGTGTCCCAGTAAGCAGAACCGAACTATGTGGTTCTGATTCCTTTCACAAGGATATATAGGTAGCCCATTTTATGGGTATGATCCCAATATCAAAACAAGCCTTCATCTCCATGGATGACAATAAATTCTAGAGTGCTCTGCTGAGTGGCATAAAAACCAGTATCATCATAATGATGATTAAAATAATCTTGAAATATTATATTAGATGATACCATTGACGGGGAACCTTGAATATATACGACTATCTCCAATAATGAAGAACATTGAATACATACTGATGAATCTAAATTTTACACATGTTAATAAGTTATTTTAAATTACAATGGAAACATATTTTATACTTGGTGAACTAATAAGGATTCATGAAAATATCTTTAATTTATAAATAGAGTCCCAGATTTAACAAAAATTCCCCCCAAAAGGGTGTGATGAGTTAGACCTCACATCCTCTCAATCAATGCACATTCCTTAGTATCATAATGTTTAAAATTAATGGATTCCTGCCTTTGGAAAGAAGGTCCCCTTTGGATAAAGAACTATTGGAAGTATCTTGTTCCATAATTAAATAAAATGGAAACCGATTGTAAGTAGTGAATCTTAAAACTTGAACACAAGTTTCAAGGAACTATGAAACAAAAATGGTGAACCCGACGTGAATCCTTAACCAGGTTAATAATGATACCCACATGTTATCCCCCTATTAGTTAATAAAGGAAGTCCAAACAAATGAATCAATCACGCATTTATCCATATAAAATATGTTGCTTTAATGGAATTTTTTGTTGACTTTTTTTTCCTCAGAACTCCCTTCATTCCAAAATGGATTTATTCAAGACAACATCTGCAAACTTCCTGACTACTACTCTAGCTGGATCTTCATCCATGAAGACGATGTCATCGCCCACCCAGTGCATTCAATACTATGTCTCCAATGTGTTGTTAAAGGATAATCGTCATCACGGTACATTATCAAATATTGAAGCTACCCAACAGGCCCTCCATGTTAATAATAATCCTCGATCATTTGTCTAATGATGACCGAATATCGAGAATCATTTAGTTCCTACCACCATCTTCAACGGTTACAGGTCCTTATCCCTAGAACTCAACAACTAGTCCCTCCGGTACTATAGGGAGGTGGAATAAGATGTCACTCAATGCCTTAATTTAATGAGGTAGGGATCCTTCTTCAGGACTCCCACCAACAATATTTACTTGAAGAATTCGACAATATTGAAGCACCAACATGATTTGGGTGTTGCATATGGATGTTCGGCGCAGGTGAATCAGACCTAAGAACACAAGACGAACCACTGTGGAAAATGTTTGGTCAATTGGGAGTAGGTTCTTACCTCTACCCCCTTCGAAGATGTCTATAAAACAAACTATATGGTGAACAATGAGAGGGTACCTACACTCGTATATCATAATTTTGATTCCCAGCAGACTCGTCTAGAAGAAACGCTTCATTATTACAAGATAAACCCGATGGATTACTGTGAATAGGAAAAAACGCCTTCTTACTAGTTATCATCCAGTCAGCAGGCTCATCTGATGGAATTTAATGAATCTCGCCAATCCAATGTGGTGGAAAAATGGTAAACAAGAACATACACCTATTACCAATCACCAATTCTGCAAGAAGTCTCATCTTCCAGTATTGAAGGATGTTTTTTAACCATAATTGACAGGAAAAATCCAACAGACACATACACATACCGGCGTTCATCAATCCTACCAACAGACTCGTTTGGTAGCACTAGGAGATGTAATTTAGAAATCTCTGATGAAAAATTTGCGGCAGACCCAACTATCTGCCCCCTGCATGAGTACTGTCAAAATCCATTGATAGGAACAAGATGATAGGATCTTGCACATACACATACTCTAGATACAGAATGGAGGTATATTTCTGTTCTCCCCATTTATGTCACTAAACTCGACTTATTAATGGTAAAAGGGAATCCAGAAAATCCAACCAATATTTTTGAAGAATTCCAAGATATTATAACAACTACTTCCGTAATACCATGGGAAAATATACCTCAATCTATCCCCACAAATGAGATGACACATCGGCATGACACCCCAAAAAAGATACACACATATGTTTCATTCTAGGAGGGTCATGGGGAATTCCCACTCGTATTATATGTAAAATAATATCAGTATCATACACCCTTTCCAATTGGGGGTAATCGGTCCGTTCCAGTATGCAATCCAAGGCATGAATATATACCTACCCAAGATAACCACTTTTCCCAGAACGTGTCCCCAACAAAGTATAAGAGAAAATCCAAGAAGAATTCTCGCCAAGAAATGTATGAAAATAAAGAGTCATGATGTGATTTTTCTCCTCTTAATGCCAGAGTTCTTGAATCCCTTAGACATTTATATATTGTAGATCAAGATCCTATCATCTCATTAGAAAACTATGTGAGTGGTAGCAGTAATTCAAGAGACCCTCTTCAGAAACTCCATCATAATGTTTTGCTTTATAAAACTTTTCTCAATTCAGAGTGTCTATCTCTGGATGATTTCCATGACAACCCTCCATGTGGCCAAAAGACCAAGAAGAAAGATTATTTATTCATTTCTTTAATCCTACATGGTGATCCTACCCATGGTGGAATTCACTTTGAAAGTCCTCGCCACATTAGTATTTCGCATTTTTAGGATAATTCTATAATTTATAATATAGTGATGAGAAAGACCTCCTATCCCAAGGTACTTGAAAACACAAGGATAGTTATATCTGATTCCTTTTCATTGTTTTGTGAAACACTTTCTCAACCATAAGAAATCTTAATGGAATGGTCATTCTCCAAACCTCCCTTATTTCATTTTTCTTATAATATAGATAATACAATTTGGTCAGACCAAGTGGAGAAATCTTTATTAAAATCCGATGAAGATATTTTATACATGAGAAAAAAATTGGCCAAAGGAGAAATACCATTCATGTCCAGGCCTTTGGAAAATACATAGTATAACATTTCAGAATTCATGGAAAAAGATTGTATTCATTATATCGACCTCAATTTATGGAAAACTATTCATCATTTGAAAACCAAATTATTACCATATGATGAATATCAAAATCATTTAAAGGTAATATAAGGGTTGAAATTCCAAATTGACATGGCATATCTCTCAGTTACCCGACATCCAAAGGATGAAAAGCAGTAGAGAGCCCTTCAGCATGCATGCCTCAATGCTCTAAAGAGGCTACACCAGTTAATTTCTAACTCCCCATCTGGATTTCATAAGAGAGGATGGGGTGCACATGGAGCATTTCATTTCACTGTACTCTAGAATCATCAAATTTCACAAAAATTTGGTCTCATGAAATGTTATTTCCCACAGTTGGCCTCAATCATTTAATCGAATGTACACTCATGAATAGTACTTAACCATCTATCATAAGAGACATTCCCAATGAAAAGAAGTTGTTGAGTAACTTTTACATCAAGCATATGCAAATCTTTATTAGGTGTCTTTCTTAGAGTATGTCATCTTTAAGAGAATGAAAATGTCAATAATAGCCCAACGATCCTATTTAATAGGTGATTTGAGTTGTTTTTGGATAATTCACCCAACTAATGTATGAACCAAAATTTGCAAAAGTAGATATCAGTTACTCAAATTTACTCGATAGACGTTCAAGAATCACCCCATATTGAAATGATGGGGGGTAATTTAATTCTACCTTCAAATTCATTAAACAATGTTTAGAGGTTTGATGAAGAATAATAGGAACATCCCCTGCCTGTAAGGTTTTCGGATTTTTCACATCTACAATCCCCTCCTCAACAGAAGTCAGTTTTCTCTTGATTACGGAAGAATCCACAAAAAGATCACACAACTGAACTATCTGAGGATTTAGATCGGGTTATTGTTCATCCAAATTCTCATAATAATCCATTATATAGGAGAATAGAGTCTCAGTGAAGATACAGAGGGAGAGGATCTTACAAAGATACTGACAGAATGCCATCATTGTGTTATGCATCAGTAAAAGTCATTAACACCATTACTGAAAATCCTCCAAAAAAATGATTCTAGTTAAGGGTAATCATAAGATGAAGTTCTTATCCATAATACAATACACACTTTGGAAAATGAAGAAGGGGTACATTTCTGAAATCAGAGGATTACCCAGAATCTAAGTATGCCTTCAAATAACCAACTCCCACCCCTCTGAAAGGCATCTAACAAGGGGAAAGGTAAAATTAAGATTGCATATCAGTTTTCCACTATAGAAGGGAAATATCATTCCCTTTAAGAGATATTTTCACAACAAGAAGTGGAAATGAAGGAGTTGAAAAGACTAAATATAGAGTTAATTCAAAGCATCATTTCTGCTAAACATACTCCCCAAGAAGGTCCTCAACTTGCACATCCTATAGGAGCTCATCAGAAAAGAGTATTTTTAGTAACTACACATGTAGATAATGAATTCCCACCAATGTGTACACTACTAAGGCATGATCAAACACATCTTGATAAGCCTATTACAGTGGGTTATCCAATGCCAATACTAGCACCACCTTAAGTGGTTTTGGAGGTCGTTTCACCGTCTTAAGTTCTAGTTATTGTACCTGCACATATTCCATCTCATCTGGATATTTCCCAAATGATTATGAACTCAATTGAGGCTTTAACGACTTTATTGGAAGCTATGGAGGAATGATGTGTGTTGGTTCAGCTGGAAAAGAAATCTTACCCGGAATGGGTGGACCTGATTCCTCCCCAAAATTTTATTTTGAATACCACATTTCAAATATTTAATGGTTAAGGAGATCCAAAAAAACACTTGATGCATTTCTTTTCTCATTGTGATCCTATGATTGGAACTCCTCAATAATAAGATGCAGTAAAACTCAGGTGTTTTTTGCAGTCACTACAGGGACCAACTTTTGTCTGGTATGAATGTTTACAATCTTGATCAATTACAGGATGGGAAGATATCTGCCAGAAATTCCTTATTCAATTTAGCTCAATTCTATAGAAGATGGAAATTTTTGATCTTACCAATTGTAAACAAAGGCATAATGATAGAGTTTCAGAATTAATTCCATGATGGAAAGGATTAACATATTCCTTATGTATGGAAATTCCTCTAGAAGAGTTGTTTCCAATATTTTTTGGCAAATCTACGTGATGAGTTACACACACCTATGTTCCCTGTGAAATACACAGGATTATTTCGAGGCTTTAATTCAATTTCCCAATAGAGAGAAGATTATATTATTTAGAATTAGGCTAAAACAAATGCAATTCCATAATCTCTTGGAAGGACCACTTGGAATGCAGATGCAGCTACTGTTACATTCATGCAAACACATATACCTACTTCCACTTCAAAACCTTTATTGTATTGATGGGATCCACCTCTAGAGAATCAATATCAACGAACACCTTTTAAAGATGATATGAGAGATTAATGTGGAAATATTTTATGGAATTAGAGAGAAAAGTTTATTTCTTCCAGAGAGAACAAGTTTCCAGTTACTTTATCTCAACTATGTAAAACAAATTGGTTCAGTTTCCAAGGCCAAAGAAACCAAACAAATAATGAGATTAAGATCATCCAAATTATTGACCCTTTCAATAGTTGTTCGAGAATTCTATTAAAAAGTGTTTTTTTCAAGGACCTCCTACAAAAAATAGAAAACTCTAGACAAGTGAAACAGAAATGTTCTTCATCTTAAGTAGCATGTGTTACTGCTACTGATCTAGAGGAAAAAAGGAGAATAGAAGGAAGTAAAAAAGTAAAAATGTGTAGAAATATTATGATTGGATGATCAAGAAAATGATAAAATAAACTCAGTCCATTTTATGAACACAGTTGAAATAACCAATTGTGTCTTCGGCCACTCCTATAATAGAAAAACCACCATTATCAAAAGGTATATTTAGAAGGAAAAGAGGTGATCAAAATGACAAAGAGAAGTCAGAAGATGATGAGCTCATGTCAAGGCTAAAGTTGTCCTTGAACCTGGTAGATTTCATGCCATTTTCCTAAAAAGTACGGGCACCACCCCCACCAAACGACACAACCAAAACTAACCTATGAGACAGAATCTCCATCAGATGAATAATTGATATTTGGTTCTATCAACATTATTAAATTAACAGATCCTTATTCCAATGGTATCCTGATTATAATGATCAAGAGTTTCTTCTATCTATTTTGGGAACTTGAGTAAGTGGCCAAGGTTGAGGATATAGGGGAAGATGTGGGAATTCTAGAAACTGCCATTTTAACTCTACCCCTTCTCAAACCATTTATGCGGCAGAAACTCCTGGAATATCCCTTCAGCAAGCTCAACCGGAACAAGGAGTTTATTTCATGAAAGACAGGTTTGGTTTAACATGATTATTTTGAAGGACTGATTAGAAGTTACACCATCTTCCTCTCAGCATGTATAAAAATCTATTTAGTCTATTCTACCAAGTCCATGAGTATTTACAACTTTTGCTCTGAAACTGGGTACATCTACATTAGAATCATCAACTTCTAAGACATCTGTAAAACCGCATTTCTATGTTGGGAAGCGTAAAATGTTGGATCAAAAGATTAATCTTTTGAAACATGTTTCCAAATTAACAAACATGTTATCAATTCTATATGCCTTGAATCTATCAAAAGAACTTTTAGATATACTTATTGAGGCTTTACCAAGTCCTCAAGAGTTTGAAATCGAAGTTGTTGCTTGTGAGGTTTACCATATAGAGAATGATCCTGCAAAATTTCATGAATTCATATATTTTATAGATGAAGATTAATATGATGGTGTACAATGATATATCAGATCCTGGTAATTATCTGTCACAGTCAATGACATAGATATATAAAGAGACTTCATTGATAACGGCTCCGGAGTCAACCTCGTTCATGTTCGTACACTTTGTCAATTGGGCCTAACTGAATCTAAATTATCTCCTTCCACATTAATGTTTCAAGGATATGAAAAGATTGAGAAAAAACCACTGTGTGGTATTAGGATCAAAACTCAATTTGGAGATCTTGTGTCAAATATAGATTTCATGGTTGTTCGTCAGTACACAACCTTCAACATTCTACTTGGAAGACCTTTGCTGCTTCAAAATGTGACCATACCTTCGCGATAAAACCAATGTATTAAGTAATGTTTCAATGGAAAAATCAGGACATTTTATGGGGAAAAGTATTCATTCAAAACGTGTGAATCTAAATACATTGAGGTATAGTTTTATCACACAAAAGGAATGAGGTCAATGATAAAGTAAATAACTAGAGTTAATGCTCCAAATGGTTTGGAAATGATTCCAACAAACCCTTTCATACATTTGATTAAAGATTATGTGTTACCCATAAATTTAATTGAAATGTAAAACCAAATCCAAGAACTCTTCTAGTGACTTCCATAATGTAGATTGCGGAAACAGAGCCTGAAAACATGGAGAGATTGTTGATTCACCAAGAAGTGATGGATGCTTAAATGGAGATGTCTTCATTTCATCCACTGAACTACAACAAGACCTATAATTTTTCAATAATAGTAGAAGAAGTTGTAGAACTTTTTGAGGAAGACAGAGATGATGATTCATAATCCACAATCTCATCTTTATTACTAGAGGAAAAGTAATCATCATTAGGAGGGTCAGATATAGTAGCCTCTTGTTCAGGATGTTCAAATACTGACTCATCTCCTAACTCTGGATGTTTTACCTCTTAATATACTATGAAAGTATAAACAGAAGAGGTAACACATAATGATGAAGAATAGGAAGATCTAAGGGGTTATCTTATAGCATTTCAGGAAGGTTTCTTGGTTGCGCCCAAATTTACCCTACTGGTAAAAGCGGTCGTTGAAGTACAAGTAGGGATCAAATCCACAGGGACCGAAGAAGTAACCTTGAGACGCTATGATTTATTGATGGATTGGCTATGAAGTGGCCAACATTGAGGTATATATTAATTGAAGAACTAAAGATATAATTTAAATAATATATAATAAAAAATTATGTGAACTAAACAATTATTGATGGTGGGTTGATCTTAGGGTTTTGCTTGGGGTGGATTAGATGAATTTCTTTTCTTAGAAAATTTCATGTCATTAATTCAAGACATATCCAAACAATGAAATAATTCTTCCAAATCATTCACCAATTTAATCCCTACACAATTCCAAGGCTAATCACAAATTCACTTTGAGGATCACTTTAATGAGCACTCAATGGAAATAGATCGTACTAGCACTCAAAATGTGTCATCGTTAAAGTTGGCAAAGATGAGAAAGAATGTAACTCATCAAATGGAAATCCTAAAATAACGAATAGATTTAAATATTAAGTACATGAAATAACATTCAATCCATGACCTTGCTACTCCCTTGTATCAACCCTTAAGAGGTTAGCCCTCCATTGATGCTATTCTACCAATGGAAGCAGGATGTAGACTTATGGGGGAGGAATTGAAGAAGAAGAAAATTATTAAAAGAACGAACACTCCACCGTTGTGTGATTGAAATCACAAGTGCGGGTGTGAATAAATTCACACCTAGATTCAACGGTATCAACGTGTGAATAAAATAAAAAGAAAAAAAAAAGAAGAAGAACAAATTTTATTAAGATACTCAACGTGAAAGAAAAACTTACATGGGAAAATTGACGATACGATTACAAAAGGAAAGCAGAAAATTACAATTGAAAGGAAAATATGGATTCAAAGAAAAATGTTAGATTCAAGGAAAAATGTTAGATGATTATTCCCTTCACCACCATCTCCTTATATAGGCATATTAGGAGCCTTAGGTCCACCCCCAACATTAAATTCACCCCCCAACAATTAAGAGAGTCAAAAGGAGGGTGAAGAATCAAAAGGAAATTGACGTTTTGAAGTTGACCCGGAAAACTGTCCAGATTCGTCCTCCATTTTGACGTATGAATTTGACACTTCATATGGCAGAATCCGAAGGTATCATAAATATAAAATATCTTCTTACATGTGTCTTCTAGAATCTCTCAAAATATCAGGAAATTTGGCTTAGACGTTTGGAAGTTATGGTCGAAATGGTGGTACGGATTTCTCTGCATTAATGACAAGTCCACCATTTAAATGTTAACTTCATACCCCTTTATCATCATGAAAACATCAGAATTAGCTCCGGCCACAGTTGAATAAAATGATCCTCATATTTTTATATTTCTACTGTATAAATTTGAGCTTCATTGGGCTTGGTTTCTGGGCCCCACATTTGTTTGATGGGCCTTAGGCCCATTATGCTTTTTCCAGCAAGTTTCTGCCTTCAGGCGCAATATTCTCCATATTCCTTTGGGATTCATCCATCGGACCTAAAAGATAAAATGTTACAAACAAAGTGATCAATCATATCCCAAAATTTCAAATTAAAATGATGAATATTTTAATTTCCACAAGCACATTATTGAGTGGTCCCAAATTGACATTTTAAGCATGAATTGCACAATGATGGGAAATGAAGTTCAATTTCTGAATTGGACTAAAATTGATGTTTATAAACTTTTAAACACATTAATATTAAGAACTTAACAATGAATATTAGCCACTTTAAGTGACTAATCACACCCCCCAACTTGAGTTTTTCTAGTCCTGGGCAAAATAAATTACAAATATGAAATTGAAATCCCCTTTTCCAAAAACATTTTAAATACACATTGCTCACCCATAAGACCTCATACCAAAAAAATTATGGAACCCATCAAAATCATTTAAAACAAGCTAGGTCCATAAGCATATCCCAAGCCCAAGCCCATTCCTTTGTTCAAATTCATTTCCACATTTCATCCAATTCCAATTAAGCATGATAAAGTGTTGTGCATCATAAAAGATATGGGGCCCATTTTATTGTTCAAGGGGAAAAAAATGGAAGCGCTAGGTGGGAATCACATTAAACCTTTAGATGAGTATCCCTTTTTTTTATTTATTTATTTTTTTTATTTTTTTAACCACAATAGATATGAAAAGACTAACTCTGGGCAAGACAACTATGGAGTCACGATCCCCAAGTGCCGGACGCCACACATATTGTCAATTTCATGCTCTACAATAGAGATATAAATCCTAACTCTGGGAAAGAAAACTATGGAGTCACGATCCACAAGTTCCGGACGCCACACATTTGGACAAAACATTGCTCTATGTGGTCTTTTTTTGTTTTTGTTTTTTTTGTTTTTTTTTGTTTTTTTTTTTTGTTTTTTTTTTGTTTTTTTTTTGATACTCAAATTAAACTAAAAGTGACCCCAGAACCCTATGCTATAATGAAAGGGACCCAAGAACTCAAATTTACACCCACAATCCAAAAGACGTGCATTGTGGCATTTTTATTAAGAGGATGAAAATGTAAACTTTGAAAAATCACATTGGACAACCGCACTTTCCAAAAACTATGCTCATGAACTTAAACTTGCATTAAAATCAGAATCAAGGCATTCAAAATTTATTTGATATCCAATTTTAGAGTTTGCAATGTGTGTTTATCATGTTTAAGGTTAATGTAATTTTTCTTTTCATGCATGTTTTTATTCAAAAAAAAATCATTTTTATCCCCCCCCCCAACTTAGAATAACACTGTCCCCAGTGTTTAAAGAAAAGAAAAGTTAGAAGGGGGTAGGATAGGAGTTCAAAGATGAAATTGAGAATGATAAACATGGAAAAAATTCACCTGGTTTTTAAAGTTGAGGTTCATGATGCTCCAAATTACTCCTTTGATCTCTTTGGGGATGTAGGCACCTCCTTGATTGAACATGTATCACCCAAAATAGTTCCTGAACCATAAAAAGAAGGACAAAGAAGACAAAACAAACAACACAATGATTTATTTAATTCCAAGTACCATCCTTTTCATGTTTTTTTTAAATCAAACTAATGATACATTGTCTTCTTTTAAATTTCTGGGTAAGGTATTACTCAAGGATCACACCGCGTGACACGGATGAATACGGTGCTCCCCTTTCATACCCATCCATACTCATAAAAGAAGAACAGGTCAAGAGTCTAATTTTTTTTAACCTACAAAAACATAAATAAAATAAACTGATGATACATTGTCTTCTTTAAATTTCTGGGTAAGGTATTACTCAGGGATCACACCACGTGACACGGATGAATACGGTGCTCCCTTTTCATACCCATCCTTACTCATAAAAGAAGAACAGGTCAACAGTCTATGGTAATTTATTATATGAAAAAGAAAATGATTCAAAATGATTAGAAAACATGAAAACCATGGGTTGCCTCCCATGCAGCGCTTTTGTTTAACGTCGTTAGCCCGACTTGTACCCTAAATCTATCAATTTTTCTCTGGTTCATATGTTGGCTCAGTTAACTCCTCCTTGGTTTCTTATTTATTTAATGATTCAATGAATGGTTTTAACCTATGACCATTGACTTTGAAGACATGACCACTTGTGGGATCCTGAATCTCTATTGCCCCATGAGGGTACACATGATGCACTAGGTATGGACCAGACCATCTGGACCTTAGCTTTCCTGGGTGTAGATGAAGTTTTGAACTATACAAGAGCACAAATTTTCCTAGCTCAAAGTGTTTGACTTTGAGACTCCTAGATTGGTAGGCTTGAACTTTAGATTTATTGATCCTTGAATTTTTATAAGCCTCCATCCTAAGTTCCTCGAGTTCATTAAGATCTAATTTCCTTTTTGTTTCAGCCAAAGAAATGTCAAAGTTCATTTTTTTTATTTCCCAAAAGGCCTTATGTTCAATTTCAACAGGTAAATGACATGCTTTTCCATAAACCAATCTATACGGTGACATGCCTAGGATAGTTTTGAAAGCAGTTCGATATGCCCAAAGGGCATCTAAGAGTTTCTCGGTCCAATCTTTCCTAGAGGGATTGACAGTTTTTTCAAGAATTTATTTAATTTCTCTATTTTCCAACTCAGCTTGACCGTTGGTTTGAGGATGGTATGCAGTGGAAACTTTATGAGTAATACCATACTTAGACATGAGTGAAGCGAATGGGCGGTTGCAGAAATGGGTTCCACGATCACTGATTATAGCCCTAGGAATTCCAAATCGAGAAAATATATGCTCTTTCAAAAATCGGATCACAACATGGTGGTCATTGGACTTGGTGGGAATGGCTTCAACCCATTTTGAGACATAATCAATAGCTAAGAGGATGTAGAGGTATCCCTTAGAGTTTAGAAAGGGTCCCATGAAATCAATTCCCCAACAATCAAAGATTTCAACGACCAGAATGGGAGTGAGGGGCATTTGATTCCTTTTGGTAATGGATCCTAATTTCTGACACTGAGGACAACTTTTGCAAAATTGGAAGGAATCCTTAGTGAGTTTCGGCCAGTAGAAACCACTTTGGAGGACCTTTTCAGTGGTTTTCTTTGTAGAAAAGTGGCCTCCACATGCCTCTCCATGACAAAATTTTAGAATGGACTCTTGCTCAGACTCGGGAATACATCTTCTGATGATTTGATCAGGAAGAACTTGAAGAGGTAAGGATCATCAAACACATAGTGTTTTACGTCAGAAAGGAATTTCCTCTTAGCTTGGGTCCCCATGAATTTTGGAATGTCACCCGTCACCAAATGGTTTGCTATGTCAGCATACCAAGGGCAATCACTCACTGAATAGAGGTGCTCATCGGGAAATGAATCAGACACAGAGAGGTGGTGTGAGTTGTCTTTGAATTCCATCCTAGAGAGGTGATCAGCTACAATATTTTCAACACCCTTTTTATCCTTAATGGTTAAATCGAAATCTTGAAGAAGAAGGACCCACCTAATCAATCTAGCCTTGGCATCTTGTTTTTGGAAAAGGTATTTTAGGGCTGAATGATCAGTGAAGACAATGATGGGTGATCCTAATAGATAAGACCTGAATTTCTCTAAGGCAAAGACAACAGCAAGAAACTCTTTCTCAGTGGTGGTGTAGTTTATTTGTGCATCATTTAAAGATTTGCTTGCATAAGAAATGACATGTGGAGTTTTCTCACACCGTTGTCCTAAGACTGCTCCTACAGCGAAATCACTTGCATCACACATGAGCTCAAAAGGAAGTTTCCAATTTGGAGATTGCATGATAGGTGGAGATATAAGAGTTGACTTGAGTGTAGAGAATGATTCCTCACAGCTTTCTGTCCATAAAAATGGAGCATCTTTTACCAATAGAGCACAAAGTGGTCGAGAAATAGAGCTGAAATTCCTAATGAACCTTCTATAAAAACCAGCATGTCCTAAGAAGGACCTCACTTCCTTAACAGTTTTAGGATAGGGAAGGTGACGAATGATGTCAACCTTAGCTTTATCAACTTCAATCCCTCTACCAGATACCAGATGACCTAGAACAAGTCCTTCCCTTACCATGAAATGGCATTTTTCCCAATTTAGTATGAAATTCTTATCCTCGCACCTTGACAAAACCTTTTCAACATTTATAAGGCATCCCTCAAAAGTATCCCCAAAGATGGAGAAGTCATCCATGAAGACCTCTAAAAAATCCCCCACCATATCCGAGAATATTCCCATCATGCACCGCTGGAAGGTACCAGGGGCATTACATAACCCAAAGGGCATGAGTTTGAAGGCAAAAGTGCCAAATGGACAAGTGAAGGTTGTTTTTCCTTGATCCTCTAAGGAGACTTCGATTTGATTATACCCTGAGAATCCATCTAGGAAGCAATAGAATTGATGACCAGCCACTCGCTCAAGGACTTGATCAATAAAGGGTAAGGGGAAATGGTCTTTCTTGGTACAAGAGTTGAGCTTCCTATAGTCAATACAAACTCTCCATCCACTACTGACCCATGTTGGAAGCATCTCTCCATCCTTGTTGGTTATTACTGTGATTCCAGCCTTCTTTGGAACCACATGGATTGGGCTAACCCACTCACTCTCAGCTATAGGATAGATGATACCAGCTTTTAACAATTTCAAAAGTTCTTTTCTCACTACTTCCATGAGATTAGGATTGAGTCGCCTCTGAGGTTGACGACATGGCTTTGACTCAGATTCAAGAATAATTCTATGAGTCCCGATAAGTGGGCTAATCCCAGGGATATCAGATAGGGTCCATCCAATGGATTTCTTGTGTCTCCTAAGAACATCTAAAATCATCCTCTCATGATCGGCTTCAAGGGAGGAAGAAATGACAACAGGAAAGGATTGATTGTCCCCTAAGTAAGCATACTTTAGTGATGAAGGTAAGACTTTTAATTCAAGATCAGATTGGTCATGACTTTCCAAGAATGGTTGAGACTTTGTATTGAACTTAGTTTCTTTGTTCAGATTTCTTGACAAAATTGGTTCCTTGTGAACAGAATTTTCATCCACTAAATTTTCCAGAGTAGTGTCATGAATGGCTATGGACTCAATGTTATTGATTTCAACCATGGTATCATTGATTGGTGATTCTAGAAATTCATCAATAGAGCTGTCTGAAAGGGATTCAATCCAAGGAGGCAAATTTCCCTCATGTGAATAAAGAAAATAAATCTCTTCTTGACTTAACCATCCTTCGGTAACTCCATGATGTTCATTGAGTTCATTATCAACACTACCAATCCAATTAACCTCATGGATCTCTTCATCATCCCCAATTTGAGAGTTTGCATTGTAGATGTTCAAGTCTAGACTCATGTTCCCAAAGGTGATGGTCATGTTCCCATTTCGGACTCGGATTACAGAGTTGATTGTTGCAAGGAAGGGACGACCAAGTATGATTGGGGTTTTCTCCCTAGGACCTAAGCTTGGGTGATTGTCCAGAACAATGAAGTCAGCTGGGTAAATGAAATTTTCAACTTTTACCAAAACATATTTTAAGATCCCCTTTGGAACTCGAACACTACGATCAGCAAGTTGAAGAGTGACAGATGTGGGTTGGAGTTCTTCGAGCCCTAACTGACAGTACATGGCATAAGGAATGAGGTTCACACTAGCACCTAGATCACACAAGGCTTTGACAACTTTGTTCTCTCCTAGTTCAACATTTATGTAAGGGCATCCTGGGTCTTTCATCTTAGGAGGAATGGTCCCTTGAATGGTGGTACTCACATTAGCAGCCAAAAGGACTTGGTTTTTATGTGAAAATTTTCTTTTAAAAGTGCACAAGTCCTTAAGATATTTTGAGTAGGAAGGTATGGTTTGGATGGCATCGAGAAGGGGAATGTTCAACTTGACTTGTGAGAAGATTTCCCTCAATGCTTCACTCAATTCAGGCTTGGTTTTCCCCCTCATGCGTTGAGGAAATGGTGCAGATTGTGGAGTCGTTTGATGAAGTGTTGTTTCATTCACATTATTATCAGTTTCTTCAGTTTGATCTTGTATTTCATTTGAATTTTCATTAGATTTTTAAGCTTCACATGGTTTCTGACTTATCTGTTCAGGTTTTTCAATTGATTTCCCACTTCTTAAAACTGTCACAGCCTTTAGTTGTTCGTGAGTTGTTTGAGTGAAACTTGTCTCTCCCCTTGATGTTTGTTGTGGAATGGCTTGTGTGGGCATGGGTGCCTTTCCAGTTTTTATGGTTTGAAGTTCTTGTTTAATGGATGAGAATTCTGAGTTCATTTTGTCCATTTGTTTACACAGTTGTTCTAGTAGTCTTTGTGGAACATTTTGGGTTGGTGCTTGAGCTTGTGGGTTTATTCCAGGAGGATACTTTGGTTGTTGGATAGGTTGTTGATATTGGACATGAGGATGTTGGAATTGGACCGGTTGTGGTTGGAACTGATTATGAGGTTGAAAGTTTTGTTGAGGGTATGGGTTGATACATTGTTGTTGTGTTGGTTGTTGATTGTCCTTCCAACGAAAGCCCGGATGGTCGTTATACCTTGGATTGAAGGTGTTCGTGAATTGTGGCTTTTGAAAGTTCATTGCATTAACTTCTTCTGGTGGTCCTCCTAAAAGAACATCCTTGATGGAAGGAATGGTTGGACAATTATCAGTCTTGTGGTCATTCTTGTCACAAATTGTACAAACAAGCTCAACAGTTTGGGTTTTGTGGACCTTCCTAAGATCAATCTCCTCAACTTTCCTCGTGAGTGCAGCAAGTTTTGCTCTAAGGTTTTCTTCTTCTCCAAGATTGTACATTCCACCAGATTTGGGTGGCTTCTCATAGTATGGTGATGTTCCCCATGTTTGGTTTTGTTCAGCAAGATTTTCTAGATACTCGTAAGCATCATTTGGGGCTTTGTTTTTGAAGGTTCCATTACACATCATATCAATGAATTGTTTGTTTCCAGGACCCAACCCTTCATAGAAAATTCTCACTTGTTCTAGGATTAAGAAACCATGGTACGGTACCATGTTTAATGTGTCCTTGAACCTTTCCCATGTTTCGTAGAATGTTTCTCCCTCTCTTTCAAAAACGTTTTGTATGCTCTTTTTAAGTGCAATTGTTTTGTGATGGGGGAAGTATTTTTTATAAAATTCTCGTTGAAGTTGGTCCCAAGAGTGAATGGATGCTGGTCTCAAATTTTTTAACCAATTCTTTGCTCGGTCCTTAAGGGAAAAAGGGAAAAGTCTCATTTTAGCAGATTCTATTTGATTTGGTGGGCACATGGTTTCGACAATGTCATTAAATTCTTTAACATGAAGGTAAGGCATCTCAGACTCCATCCCATGAAAGGTTGGAAGGTGGTTCAGGACATGGGGTTTGAAAACATATTGGGCATATCCTATGTTATCATGCCTAATGCATGAGGGTTCATTGGTCCAGGTTGGTGTGAGGTAGTCATTCATGGTCGGGTCTGCAACAATTCCCAAGTTAGGGTCCTGCCCGTTATTTTGGTTCCCTCCCCGGTTTATGATTTGGTTTTGTGGGTGATTCTCCATTGTATCGAACTCAACGTCTGAATTTGGAGTATTAGGAAGATTTGTATCTAAAGGAAATAGACCTATTTTAGTGCTTGACTCCCCAGCCCTAGGAGTATCCACCCTAACTAATCTGTTTGAGTTATCGCGGGTGTAGGCGGACATGCGCCAAAAGAAAAAAAAAGCGAGAAAGGGAAAAGATAAGAGAATTGGGATGAGAATAGAAGAATGGGGGTAAGAAAAGAAGGTTTTTGGTCTAAGGAACTTACTTGGTCCCCGGCAACGGCGCCAAAATTTGGTTGCGCCCAAATTTACCCTACTGGTAAAAGCGGTCGTTGAAGTACAAGTAGGGATCGAATCCACAGGGACCGAAGAAGTAACCTTGAGACGCTATGATTTATTGATGGATTGGCTATGAAGTGGCCAACATTGAGGTAGATATTAATTGAAGAACTAAAGATATAATTTAAATAATATATAATAAAAAATGATGTGAACTAAACAATTATTGATGGTGGGTTGATCTTAGGGTTTTGCTTGGGGTGGATTGGATGAATTTCTTTTCTTAGAAAATTTCATGTCATTAATTCAAGACATATCCAAACAATGAGATAATTCTTCCAAATCATTCACCAATTTAATCCCTACACAATTCCAAGGCTAATCAATAATTCACTTTGAGGATCACTTTAATGAGCACTCAATGGAAATAGATCGTACTAGCACTCAAAATGTGTCATCGTTAAAGTTGGCAAAGATGAGAAAGAATGTAACTCATCAAATGGAAATCCTAAAATAACGAATAGATTTAAATATTAAGTACATGAAATAACATTCAATCCATGACCTTGCTACTCCCTTGGATCAACCCTTAAGAGGTTAGCCCTCCATTGATGCTATTATACCAATGGAAGCAGGATGTAGACTTATGGGGGAGGAATTGAAGAAGAAGAAAATTATTAAAAGAACGAACACTCCACCGTTGTGTGATTGAAATCACAAGTGCGGGTGTGAATAAATTCACACCTAGATTCAACGGTATCAACGTGTGAATAAAATAAAAAGAAAAAAAAAGAAGAAGAACAAATTTTATTAAGATACTCAACGTGAAAGAAAAACTTACATGGGAAAAATTGACGATACGATTACAAAAGGAAAGCAGAAAATTACAATTGAAAGGAAAATATGGATTCAAAGAAAAATGTTAGATTCAAGGAAAAATGTTAGATGATTATTCCCTTCACCACCATCTCCTTATATAGGCATATTAGGAGCCTTAGGTCCACCCCCAACATTAAATTCACCCCCCAACAATTAAGAGAGTCAAAAGGAGGGTGAAGAATCAAAAGGAAATTGATGTTTCGAAGTTGACCCGGAAAACTGTCCAGATTCGTCCTCCATTTTGACGTGTGAATTTGACACTTCATATGGCCGAATCCGAAGGTGTCATAAATGTAAAAATATCTTCGTCCATGTGTCTTATAGAAGATCTCAAAATATCAGGACATTTGTCTTAGACGTTTGGAAGTTATGGTCGAAAAGGTGGGACGGATTTCTCTGCATTAATGACAAGTCCACCATTTAAATGTTAACTTCATACCCCTTTATCATCATGAAAACATCAGAATTATCTCCGGACACAGTTGAATAAAATGATCCTCATATTTTTTATATTTCTACTGTATAAATTTGAGCTTCATTGGGCTTGGTTTCTGGGCCCCACATTTGTTTGATGGGGCTTAGGCCCATTATGCTTTTTCCAGCAAGTTTCTGCCTTCAGGCGCAATATTCTCCATCTTCCTTTGGGATTAATCCATCGTACCTAAAAGATAAAATGTTCCAAACAAAGTGATAAATCATATCCCAAAATTTCAAATTAAAATGATGAATATTGTAATTTCCAAAAGCACATTATTGAGTGGTCCCAAATTGACATTTTAAGCATGAATTTCACAATGATGGGAAATGAAGTTCAATTTCTGAATTGGACTAAAATTGATGTTTATAAACTTTTAAACACATTAATATTAAGAACTTAACAATGAATATTATCCACTTTAAGTGACTAATCATTTCTCTACCACTATGGATGACCATAGAGAAATAAATCCAGGTACAAAATAAAATCCACACCACACTCCAATTAGTGCGTCCATGACTTCTAAAGAGAAAGAGGTGTATACATCATTTAAAAAGCAACATTGATAAATTTTTTCTTGTAATTATATAGAAATTCTAGGTCTTAATCCCAATTTCGCAACTCGTTATTTGGGTTTTCAAGAAGAATATCAAAGATTCAATCAGGCAGCAAGAAGTACAGACCCTATTAATGCCTCGAAAATTGAAGTTGGAGTTGTTAAGATTATAAAGGATAACTTTTTCAAGTAATTTAAATATCCCAATGGCTTTCCATTATGTCCTAGTTAAAATAAAGAATGTAAAAATCAGTGTTTTCATTGAATTCATATATCTTAACTAGAATTTTCCTAAAGATGATTTTCCAGTTATGGTTACAGATATTTTAATTGATGAAACAGTTGGATATGAAGATATTTCCTTCATGGATGGTTACTACATTTATAATCAAATCCATATAGTCCCATAGGATGATGAATTTATAGCCTTCAGAGCCCCTCAATGCTTGTTTTTCTATATGGTAATACCCTTCAGCATAAAGCAAGCAGGTGCAACATACCAATGTTCCATGCACCATATATTCAAACCCATATTAGGTAAATTTGTTGAATGTTATGTGGATGATTTGTTGGTAATATACAGACAATGTTCCAATCACTTGTTTGATCTAGAGATCTCATTCAATACATTGCAGTAATACAGTTTAAAGATAAACCCCTTGAAATGTGCATTCAGGGTAAACTCAAGAATGTTCATTGGCTTCGTTGTATGTCATCATGGTGTCGAAATTGATCCCATGAAAACAAAATAAATCCTTGGTATGACACCTAATATAAATGAGAAATAATTAAGATGACTCCAAGGAAATTTGGCCTATATTCGGTGCTTTATCACCAATTTGGAAGGCAAGTGTTTTCCCTTCATTTGATTAATGAATATGGGTGTCACCTATCAATGGAATGATAACATCCAAGAATCATTTGTTTCCCTGATGAGATATATCTTGAGTCCAACAGTATTAATTCCACCTATTGAAGGAGGACCACTTATTCTCTATGTGACATATTTAGAATGATCATTAGTTAACTTCTATACCCAAAAGAATGATGTTGAGAATGAAAAAAATATTTACTATCACAGTCAAACTACGCTTTATGCGGAAACTCGGTATTCCAAAATTGAGAAGTGTTATCTAGCATTTATATTTCCTGTTCAGGAATTTAGGCACTATCTGCAACATTATGAGGTCCAATTAGTGTCTCTCAATAACCAACTCAAATTTATCCTCAAAAGTACTATGCTTACAGGGCATCTGGCATAGTGGGATATTATTTGGCAACAATTTGATATCCAGTTTGTTCCCTAGAATGCAATAAAAGGACATTATCTGGATGAATTCCTTGTTGAACATCCATCTATGGAAGATACATCATTAAATACTGATCTTCCTGATGGAAAGGTCTTCTCAATTATGGATAATTTTCAAACATTGTAGATGCACATTGATGGTGCCTCCAGAAGTCCAATATGGAAGAGAATGGAAAACCCTAAACTAAAAAACGTTGCATTAGGAATTGTAATTATTTCCCCAGAAATAAAAATGTTTCCTTACTCCTTCATGTTGTAAGAAGGTGGTACCAAAATCGATGGTTTAGAATTATCCCTTCAGGTGAAATTGAATCAATTAAAAGTGAAAGGTGATTCAGAATTATTAATTAAGAAAATCATTGGGGAATATTCTATAAGAAAAGAATAATTAATCCCATTGTGTGATTACGTCAAAGGTGTAATGGCTGCATTTCCCTCAGATCTGACATTTTCTTATGTCCCTCAATCACAAAACAGCAAATATGATGTACTGACTAATGCATCTATAGTCTTTTTAGATCCAAATTAGGATGTGACATTCATTAGCATAGCCCATCATCATGTGGTATCACCTTTTTTTCATCCCAGAATGGAGGAAATTAATGAAATTATCCCAATTTTTGAGCTTTATGGTCATACCACGGTATGGAGAACACCAATCATAGAATATTTTAAAAATGGAGTACTTCCACTAGATAGGGCTAGAAAAGAATAGATTCGATTATGAGAGACAAATTTTACTCTTTATGATAGTCCATATCACCAGAATATCCTATAAAAACAAGGTTTTGATAGAATCATCTTTAGATGTATTGATAGAGAAGAAACTACATTGGTCATGAAAGAAGTACATTTAAGAGATTGTGGTGCTCACCAGTCTGGGCATAGTATTTCTGATCAAATCTGAAGGCTTGGATAGATTTGGCCTTAAATGACGTAGGATTGTACAGATATCACTATGAAATGTCATCTCTACCAATTGCATACCAACATCATTTATCCACCCCTAAAGTTTCTACATATGGCTAAATAATCATTGCCTTTTTCCACATGGGGAATGGATATAGTTGGACCTTATCCTCCGACATGGATAACTAGTTCAAGTATATTCTTATTACAACTAAAATCTTTTCCAAATGGGATGAGGTAATACATCTCAAAAAAGTTAGAGCCAAAAGCATTTGTTAGTTTTGTTAAAACTAACATCATCACCAAATTTGGTGTCCCTCGTAGTATTTTGATGGACAATGGCTTCAATTTTTTTTATGCTGAGGTAAAAAGTTATATTAGGAACATAATATCAAGTACATCCATTCATCTCGCTATCATTCAGCAGCTAATGGATAGATAGAGGCCTTTAAAAAGACACTAAAAAATATACTCCAGAAGATGGTGTATAAAGATAAGAAATCATGGAATGATAAAATTTTGAATGCTTTATGGGATTATCAAACTACCACCCATACTACCACCCATGAAACTTATTATTCATTGTTATATGAAACCGAAGTAGTTTTTCCTATTGAAATACAATTTCCACCCCTCATAGTTGCAATCTGTGATCAGTTATCTACATGTCACGACCCCCTTCCATCAAAGATGCCCCTCCTGAGCTGGCAATGGTGAAAGGGAGATAATGAACCCCGAGTCCCGCCTCCAGTAGGCCCCGGGGTGGCGACTAGCACCAAGGGTATGAGTTTATTTTTTTTCAATCATGGGAGGCATTACCCTTTTTATAGTTAGGATCGGAAATAGGACAAGTCAACCACCAAAAAGGAAAAGGAACAAAGGTGCTGAAAAGAAACCCAAACCAGTCCCATATGCATGTATAAATAAACTGAAACAGGTACAAGTACAAATAAGCTCAAAGTACAAGTGAGTACAGTACCAAAAGAAAAACAAGAAAACAGCAACTGCACAGCTCCCACTGCCTGACTAGTAGGGTCCCGCACGGCCCTAGTAGTCCTCCTAAAAAGCTGAAATAACGTAGGGTGAGCATACAAGTATACTCAGTAGAGAACCTAAAGCTCTCGTGCACAAGTGGGGAGACACCCTAAGGTCCCGTGAGAAAACAGAAGAACCAGAAACTAACAAGGAAAAACTATCCACCCAGCCTCACTGGTCACACTCACCAAGTAACATAAACAAGTTTAGTATATATATAGAACAAAAGTATTGGGTACCCCACACCATTTCCCACTTAATTAGATGTTTCTCTTCCTAACGGCAAACGTCCTGACGCTACCACACTCTTCCCGCCCGCACACACCTGGGCCACAACCACTAACCCGCCCGCAGACACCTGGGCCTCATCTCGAAGGTTCTTGGGAACGGTAAGCCTGCCCGAAGAGTCTTGGGCTAAAGGTAGCCTCAAGCCATCACAGCCTCTGAGACCTACCCGAAGAGTCTTGGGTGTAAGGTCACCTCAAGCCATCATAGCCTATGGAAGAAGGAGCAGGAAGGAGCTAGTAACTAAGGGGGAACACCCTCTCCCATAAAATGGGAGTGTTCGGCACTAGGTGCTTGACATGGGTGTGGTGCGACAAAACACAAAGATACAATTATATATATACATATACCAAACACACATCCCAACCTATGGCTTCTTAAAAAGAGAAACTGATCATGTGCCTCGGCACTGCTACCACGAAGCATGCATCAACAACCAAACAATCATCCCCCAACCCCATTTAGTTTTTCATGTTCCATGCAATGGTTTAACAAATTATTACTACTGGGCAACTATCATCCAGACAAAACCTTTCACAAACATATCCCTGCCATCCACAACCAAGGTTAGGTAAAATGCAAGCAACCACATGCGATTTCATTTACAAAAGATTATCACAACCATACAACATTCCATCATTCATTTATTTCAAAGTTCCACACATAAAACCCTTTCCACACACAAAACATTTCCGCATTTGAAAACACATTTTACTTCAAAACACATTTCATAATCAAAACACTTTTCATAAATAAAGGCATTTTCCACAAAACAACCAAACCACCAACATGTTCATTATTCCAACTTTGTTCAACCGGGGTGATCACACAAGGTTTTCATTCTCATTTAATCAGCCAGTCTTTACGTGCTTATCCATTTTCCATGTTTTAACAAAACCAACCAAAAACAACTCAGATATCAATTGCGCACGCAAAGGCCACCAACGGCCTTGATTTTCTATAGGCAAAGGCCTTTCAATCCAAAATCACAATCAGAAGATAAAGAAACTGGAAGGCAATAGAAACAGCACAAAACCCCAAACCCTTCTTTATCCGGTTATTATCTTTATTTAAAGTTCAACTGCATCCCATGGAACAAAAGAAAAATATCCCACCCCGCATGTTGCACCAAAAAGAGAGACGAAGGTAAACCCCTACCTCAAAAGGTCCCGATCACGTCGCTTCCGACGACGTCCTTCGGTGTCCTCCGCCTTCGCCAAACCTGACAAACGCCTCTTAGGATGGAATCTGGAGAAGGAAGGAAGGAAGTAAAGGTGACAAGTCCGGGCTTAGAAGCTTCGTCTCATCGCTACGATCCTGTGGCCGCTGACGGATCGTAATTCGGAGCTCGGACAAAGAAGTTAGAGGAGGAATACTTCTCGATCGTCCAAGAGCGTCGTCGTGCGACAAAGAAGCGATCGATATGGAAGATAAAACATGACCTCATTCTTATATAGGAAACGAATAGGTAAATCCGTATTCAGTGTGCATTAATGAATACACGATGTGACCGTACATACGTTACATGTTTTGATTGGTTAACACACAATACGTCACACGGTTTCCACACGTTTTAATAATAATGATAATTCTATCAATATGTGGTGTTTCGTTGACCTGAGGCATGAGTCATAAAATTATCTCATTAATGGTCTTAAAATGACCATCATAATTTCAGGGTTACGCTGTCGCTGACGGATCGTCAATCTGATACCGTATGAGGGAGATACGTTGGATACAAGATCCCGTAATAATAACAATATTAAATCTATTAATTCATGAGCGTTTCGGGTACCCAATCCGAAAACCCGAAAAAGACATCCAATATTGGACTCATAATTTTCGTCTCGTATTCAGGGTCACACTGCCACTGATGGTTCATGAAACCGAGGTCGCACGAAGAAGTTATTGTGAAAAAAGTGTTTTATTATAAAAAAAATGATAACAATATTTTATTAATTATTTATTTATTTATTTCTCTAACTCCAATCAATCATCATTTGTCATTTTTCACACTAGAAATTCATCACCAATTATCTCCTTTACTATTTATTTCACACTTAATTTTATTCCCATTAATATCTTATAACTCCTCCCTCTCTCCAATCTTTATTAATTCTTTCTCCCAAGATTCTCTCCCACAAAAAGTGGCGCCTCTCTCTTATATTTATTTTTCAATAAATTTTATTTTCTCTCTCCAAATATTTATTTTGTTGGTGCGCCTCCCCTTTTATTTCATATTATTATATTTTTCATCTTCTCTCTCCTTGTGGCACGCCCCAAATTTATTTTAAACCTTTATTTATTTATTTTTACACAATTATCATAACATCTTTAATTTATTCTCATATCACAAATCTCATTGCATTTAATTCAAAACATAATTCTCATTAAATAATTATTACCAGATCTATCAAAAAAACCAACATTATTATTATAATTATTTAGTATAACACTTATAAAAAAACCCCAAAAAAAAATTATTAACACGTCACCATTTATTATTAATAATAATTATTATTTTTGATGTTCACCACATTGACCACATAAAAAAAACGTTGTTACAAAGTAATCGACCGGAGAGGTCCGGGCCATTACATTAGATACCTCTCAAAACATTCTCGTCCTCGAGAATTAAAAACTGACCCAGAAGAAGGAAAAGATCTGAAGAACCACTCCACAAGATACCTCTCAGGGCTCTCGTCATGACAAGGAACCAACCAACATCTCTATGAGTTAGGAATTCCCTCTCCTATGTCAAGATACTATCCGCTTTAGGCGGCACTGACTCGCCTGCACGAGTTTAAGCGCATCCTCATTAATGCGTCTTGATTAAGGATCAGGTTTTTCCTTTCCCATATATCCGGACAAGCCACACACTTCCCAAGAACAAGGAACAAAGATCTCACATCCAACAAGCCAACATTTTATATATCAAAGGTACAGGGTAACACCAACAAACAAAGGAAGGTACAAGTCAAAACAACCCCGGGTACTGAGCGCGCATCTGGGTCTCCCGCTCCCAAGTGCTCTCCTCAAGGCCGCCAAGCCTCCACAACACACGAACCAAGCCGATGGTTCGTCCACAGAGCACTTTCTCCTTGCGATCCTCGATCCTGACTGGCCGTTCCTCGAAGGTCGCGTCTTCTCCCACATCTAGCTCTCCCCAGTTGATGACATGAGAGTCATCATGTAAGTACTGACGAAGCTGGGAGACATGGAAGACGTCATGGACCCTCTCCAACTGAGGTGGTAGGGCCAGCTGATATGCCACCTCACCAACTCACCTCAGCACCTCGAAAGGTCTGATGAACCTAGGGGAGATCTTACTCCCCTTTCCGAACCTCCGCTGCCCCCGTCGAGGGGAAACCTTCAAGAACACATGATCTCCCACCTCAAACTCCAAGGGCCTCCTCCGACGATCAGCATAAGACTTCTGCCGATCCTGAGCTGCTTTCATCCTCTCCCGCACTAGCTGGACTTTCTCCGTGGTGCTCTGCACTACTTCTGGTCCAAGAGTACCAGTCTCACCAACCTCTGCCCAGCAAAAGGGTGAACGACATGGTCTTCCATACAAAGCCTCAAAAGGAGCCATGCCGATAGTAGAGTGGAAGCTGTTGTTGTAGGAAAACTCTACTAAAGGCAAGTGTCGTACCCAGGATCCTCCAAAATCCAGAACACATGCTCGCAGCATGTCGACCAATGTCTGGATAGTCCGCTCTGTCTATCCATCAGTCTGAGGGTGAAAAGCAGTGCTAAGGCGTAGCTGGGTGCCAAAAGCATGTTGTAACCCCTTCCAGACTCGTGAGGTGAACCGAGTGTCCCGATCTGATACGATAGTCTTCGGAACTCCATGAAAACGCACCACCTCATCCACGTACCTCTGTGCTAAGGTACTCACAGGTCCTGACTCCTTGATGGCCAAGAAGTGAGAAGATTTTGTCAGTCGATCCACCACTACCCAGATAGCATCATGCCCGCCCTGAGCTCTGGGTAGTCCTGTGACGAAGTCCATCGAGACGTCATCCCACTTCCACTCAGGAACATCTAAAGGATGCAACAAACCACCAAGAACGCGGTGTTCAGCCTTCACCTACTGACACACCAGGAATTTAGCCACAAACTCTGCCACTTCTCGTTTCACCCCGGGCCACCAAAACTGTCCCCTCAGGCCTTGGTACATTTTCGAAACACCTGGATGTACTGCCAAGGCTGAGCTATGGAACTCACGAAGGACTTCATCACGCATCACCTCTGGAACAAACAACCTTCCATGAAAGAGCATCCGATGTCGGCTGTCCTCCGACCATCCTTCCGGAGCGTTCCCCTGATCGACACGATCCCGCAACACTTCCACCTCAGGGTCTCCCCACTGAGACTCTTCCACTTGCTGCAACAAAGAGGACTATACTGTCATCTGAAACAAGCATCCTCTAGCACCTTCCACCCTCGCATCCAAGTGCAAGGCAGCTAACTCCCCCATTGCCTTCCAAGCATCAGCAGATTCCCGAACCACTTCCTGATGCGGCTTCCTGCTCAGGGCATCAGCCACAACGTTTCCCTTACCTTCAGTGTACGAGATCTCAAAGTCGTAGTCTTGGAGAAACTCGACCCATCTCCGCTGTCGCAAGATCAAGTCACGCTAGGAGAAGATATAGCGCAAGCTCTTGTGATCGGTGAAGACCACAAAGCACTCCCCAAAGAGGTAATGTCGCCACAGCTTCAATGCGAACACTACTGCTGCAAGCTCCAAGTCATGGGTGGCATAGTTCCGCTCATGAGGACGCAACTGCCTAGACCCATAGCAGATCACACCCTTCTTCAGCATCAGCACACATCCCAAGCCAAGGCCAGAGGCATCACAAAACACCTCATACAAGGATCCTTCCTCTAGTAACCTAAGGATGGGAGCACTAACCAACTTCTCCTTCAGGTAGTCGAAAGCTTCTTGGAACTTCTCATTCCACAGGAAGATCTGATTCTTCTTATTCAAAGCTGTCAACGGAGCAGCAACTCGAGAGAAATCCGAGACGAACCTCCGATAGTATCCAGCCAACCCCAGGAAACTACGAACTTCTGCCACACTCTTGGGTGTTGTCCAAGAAACAACTGATTCTACCTTCGACGGGTCCACTGACACTCCATGCTGAGACACCACGTGCCCAAGGAAGTGTACTTCTTGCGTCAAGAACTTACATTTTGACAACTTTCCATAAAGCTGATGGTGCCGAAGGACTTCCAAGACAGCCCTGAGATGCTCAACGTGCTCCTCCTTTGATCTTGAGTAGATCAAGATGTCATCGATGAACACAACGACGAACTGGTCCAGGAACTCTCGGAAGACAAAGTTCATAAGACCCATGAACACAGCTGGTGCATTCGTAACCCCAAACGGCATCACTACAAACTCGAAGTGCCCATACCTGCACCTGAAAGCTGTCTTTGGGATGTCACTGTCTTTTACCCTCAGCTGATGATATCCCGACCGCAGATCAATCTTAGAAAACCAACATGCTCCCCTCAGCTGGTCGAAGAGATCATCTATTCTCGGAAGGGGGTAACGGTTCTTGACCGTTACCTAATTCAGCCTCCGGTAGTCTATGCATAGCCTGAGACCACCATCCGCCTTTTTCACGAACAGAATCGGAGCACCCCATGGCGACACACTGGTTCGAACGAAACCCTTCTCCATCAGATCGTCAATCTGAATCCGTAACTCCCGCAACTCCGAAGGTGCCATCCGATAAGGAGCCATCGAGATTGGACGGTCACCTGGCTGTAAGTCTATCCCAAACTCAACATCACGTCGAGGGGGTAGAGTCACAACCTCCTCGGGAAAGACATCGAGGAATTCCCCAACAACTTCTGGAACATTCATCATCTCTGTATCAGCTGGAACCGCTGATATCCCACCCAACAAAGAAAAAAGAGGCTTCACATGCCGGCTTCCCACCTGATAGCTCCTCTCGCCAACAAAAGTCACACACTGTCCATCCATATCGGAGAACACGACTCTTCTCCGGAAGCAGTCGATAACAGCACTAACAGAGAACAGCCAGTCGATGCCTAAGATGACGTCGTATGGCTGCATCTTTAGCAAAAGAAGATCTCCAATGGACCGATGGGGTCCCAACGTCAGCTCGCATCCCCGACAAACACAAGACAAACGGGTCTGAACTCCAACAGGTGTACTCAGTACCAGGGGTACAGAAATTCTCTCTACGTCTAGACCCAAAGCATGGGCTAGACTGCGTGCAACAAAAGAGTGCGAAGCTCCTGAATCGAACAAGGTAGAAACAAGAGTGCTGAACAAACAGATCGTACCTCGTACCACCTCTGGTCCTGCTGGAGCTGCCAACTCTGTTGCGTGCAACTGTCCACGCCCAGCTCCTCTGCCTCTCTGATGTCGACCGCCTCCCCGACCACGCCCTGGTCGAGGTCCCTGAGGAGCACCCTGAGATCGGCCTCCTCCTACAGGGTCTACCCTCGGAGGGCCCTGCTGCTGCTGAAAGGGCCTCGACGGCAACTGCTGCTGAGGCGGGTACTGATCCTGACCACCTCCACCATGCTGAGCTCTGGTCGGGCACTGACTCCGGATGTGCCCAAAACCTCCACAAGAAAAACACTTCAGTCCAGGACTCGAGAAGGAAGGACGAGGGCCTGAAGACCTGAACTGGAACCACTGGGGCCTGCTCCCCACCGGCCTGAACCTGGAAGGTCCGGTCGCAGGAGGTCTGCTACTGACTGCCTTCCCCTTCGACGGACCTTCCCGGATCCCTTCTCGGGGTGCACCTCCCTGCAAGTGCATCCTCTCTACAACTTCCGCCTTCTTCTGTACGGATAAGTATGTCGGAAGGGTGAAGGGGGTCACAGCATACTGGAGCGAAGGACGAAGCGCCTCTTCCAAACGTCTCGCCCGAGACTCTTCATCCGGAAAGAGTTTCGGAGCAAAGCGTAGGAGATTCTTGAACTTAATTCCCAACTCTCGAACAGTCATACTCCCCTGCTGAAGGGAAAGAAACTCCTGACGCTTTTCCGCATTGATCAAAGAAGAAAGTAATTCCTCTCGGAACTCCTTTTCGAAGTCAGTCCATGGAATCTCTGCCTCCTTCCTCTCCCCGAGGTAGAGCATCCACCATTGGCACGCCGCGCCTCTCAGCTGACTAACCGCTAGGGGGACCCAGTACTCCTTCGGAGCACGGATCAAGGTAAAAGCGATCCCTATCTCTTCAAGCCACCCCTCCGTCTCCAGGTCCGAAGTACTTCCCTCGTACTTCTTGAGAGTCTGACGCTGGAAAGAACGGAGGGTCTTCTGCCACTGGTTGTCTTCCTCCTCTCGATCGATCCTCAGTTGATCGATCGCCTGAACCTGCTGGGCCTCGGCTGCCTAAGCCACCTTGGAACGCCGTCCAGGTGCCATAGCTGTACGGTAAACAAGGAAAACCGAAGCCCGAGTAGTAAGGAGATTTCTCAAGGGTTCATTTTATCATTTTACTTTATTCCCAGAACGCCCCAAATCAAGTAAAACACAAACATGATGATGCATGTACCTTTCCTAGGGTTTCTACCCTAAAATCAATGTAGCCTCACTTGGTTGTTTGGTAGGCTCAGAGTCCTTGCATCAGATCACGGGGGGCCCTAAAATCCCATTTCCTAGCCGGTCTTCCCTGGCCTATGTCACACACCAAGATCAGCTAAAACTGTTTCTCTACCATCCCATGCAATCCTCACTGTGCCTAACTCCAGACTCCATCCTATCTCTCAACCATTCCTTTGATACCATTCTGTCATGACCCCCTTCCATCAAAGATGCCCCTCCTGAGCTGGCAATGGTGAAAGGGAGATAATGACCCCCGAGTCCCGCCTCCAGTAGGCCCCGGGGTGGCGACTAGCACTAAGGGTATGAGTTTATTTTTTTTTCAATCATGGGAGGCATTACCCTTTTTATAGTTAGGATCGGAAATAGGACAAGTCAACCACCAAAAAGGAAAAAGAACAAAGGTGCTAAAAAGAAACCCAAACCAGTCCCATATGCATGTATAAATAAACTGAAACAGGTACAAGTGCAAATAAGCTCAAAGTACAAGTGAGTACAGTACCAAAAGAAAAACAAGAAAACAGCAACGGCACAGCTCCCACTGCCTGACTAGTAGGGTCCCGCACGGCCCTGGTAGTCCTCCTGAAAACCTGAAACAACGTAGGGTGAGCATACAAGTATACTCAGTAGAGAACCTAAAGCTCTCGTGCACAAGTGGGGAGACACCCTAAGGTCTCGTGAGAAAACAGAAGAACCAGAAACTAACAAGGAAAAACTATCCACCCAGCCTCACTGGTCACACTCACCAAGTAACACAAACAAGTTTAGTATATATATAGAACAAAAGTATTGGGTACCCCACACCATTTCCCACTTAATTAGATGCTGCTCTTCCTAATGGTAAACGTCCTGACGCTACCACACTCTTCCCGCCCGCACACACCTGGGCCAAACCACGCATCACGCCCGCACACACCTGGGCCACAACCACTAACCCGCCCGCAGGCACCTGGGCCTCATCCCGAAGGTTCTTGGGAACGGTAAGCCTGCCCGAAGAGTCTTGGTCTAAAGGTCGCCTCAAGCCATCACAGCCTCCGAGACCTACCCGAAGAGTCTTGGGTGTAAGGTCACCTCAAGCCATCATAGCCTATGGAAGAAGGAGCAGGAAGGAGCTAGTAACTAAGGGGGAACACCCTCTCCCATAAAATGGGAGTTTTCGGCACTAGGTGCTTGACATGGGTGTGGTGTGACAAAACAGAAAGATACAATTATATATATACATTTACCAAACACAAAGCTCAACCTATGGCTTCTTAAAAAGAGAAACTAAGCATGTGCCTCGGCACTGCTACCACGAAGCATGCATCAACAACCAAACAATCATCCCCCAACCCCATTTAGGTTTTCATGTTTCATGCAATGGTTTAACAAATTATTACTACTGGGAAACTATCATCTAGACAAAACCTTTCACAAACATATCCCTACCATCCACAACCAAGGTTAGGTAAAACTCAAGCAACCACATGCCATTTTATTTACAAAAGATTATCACAACCATACAACATTCCATCATTCATTTATTTCAAAGTTCCACACATAAAACCCTTTCCACACACAAAACATTTCCGCATTTGAAAACACCTTTTACTTCAAAACACATTTCATAATCAAAACACTTTTCATAAATAAAGGCATTTTCCACAAAACAACCAAACCACCAACATGTTCATTATTCCAACTTTGTTCAACCGGGGTGATCACACAAGGTTTTCATTCTCATTTAATTAGCCAGTCTTTACGTGCTTATCCATTTTCCATGTTTTAACAAAACCAACCAAAAACAACTCAGATATCAATTGCGCACGCAAAGGCCACCAACGGCCTTGATTTTCAGTAGGCAAAGGCCCTTCAATCCAAAATCACAATCAGAAGATAATGAAACTGGAAGGCAATTGAAACAGCACAAAACCCCAAACCCTTCTTTATCCGGTTATTATCTTTATTTAAAGTTCAACTGCATCCCATGGAACAAAAGAAAAATATCCCACCCCGCATGTTGCACCAAAAAGAGAGACGAAGGTAAACCCCTACCTCAAAAGGTCCCGATCACGTCGCTTCCGACGACGTCCTTCGGTGTCCTCCGCCTTCGCCAAACCTAACAAACTCCTCTTAGGATGGAAGCTGGAGAAGGAAGGAAGGAAGGAAAGGTGACAAGTCCAGGCTTAGAAGCTTCGTCTCGTCGCTACGATCCTGTGGCCGCTGACGGATCGTAATTCGGAGCTCGGACAAAGAAGTTAGAGGAGGAATACTTCTCGATCGTCCAAGAGCATCGTCGTGCGACAAAGAAGCGATCGATATGGAAGACAAAACATGACCTCGTTCTTATATAGGCAACAAATAGTTAAATCCGTATTCAGTGTGCATTAATGAATACACGATGTGACCGTACATACGTTACATGTCTTGATTGGTTAACAGACAACACGTCACGCGGTTTCCACGCGTTTTAATAATAATGATAATTCTATCAATATGTGGTGTTTCGTTGACCCAAGGCATGAGTCATAAAAGTAGCTCATTAATGGTCTTAAAATGACCGTCATAATTTCAGGGTTACGCTGTCGCTGACGGATCGTCAATCCGATACCGTATGAGGGAGATACGTTGGATACAAGATCCCGTAATAATAACAATATTAAATCTATTAATTCACGAGCGTTTCGGGTACCCAATCCGAAAACCCGAAAAAGACATCCAATATTGGACTCATAATTTTCTTCTCGTAGTCAGGGTCGCACTGCCACTGACGGTTCGTGAAACCGAGGTCGCACGAAGAAGTTATTGTGAAAAAAGTGTTTTATTATCAAAAAAAAATGATAACAATATTTTATTAATTATTTATTTATTTATTTCTCTAACTCCAATCAATCATCATTTGTCATTTTTCACGCTAGAAATTAATCACCAATTATCTCCTTTACTATTTATTTCACACTTAATTTTATTCCCATTAATATCTTATAACTCCTCCCTCTCTCCAATCTTTATTAATTCTTTCTCCCAAGATTCTCTCCCACAAAAAGTGGCGCCTCTCTTTTATATTTATTTTTCAATAAATTTTATTTTCTCTCTCCAATATTTATTTTGTTGGTGCGCCTCCCCTTTTATTTCATATTATTATATTTTTCATCTTCTCTCTCCTTGTGGCACGCCCCAAATTTATTTTAAACCTTTATTTATTTATTTTTACACAATTATCATAACATCTTTAATTTATTCTCATATCACAAATCTCATTGCATTTAATTCAAAACATAATTCTCATTAAATCATTATTACCAGATCTATCAAAAAAAACCAACATTATTATTATAATTATTTAGTATAACACTTATAACAAAACCCCAAAAAAAATTTATTAACACGTCACCATTTATTATTAATAATTATTATTATTTTTGATGTTCGCCGCATTGACCACATCAAAAAAAACGTTTTTACAAAGTAATCGACCGGAGAGGTCCGGGCCATTACAGAGGTATCAAAATAGTATAATGAGATGGAACAATTAGAAGAAAGAATATTGCATACTTTGCGTCATTTAGAAGTCTATCATAATAGAATAGTGTGGGCTTTTATAAGAAATTTCACCTCCATTCATTTCTTTAAGGAGAATTGGTATTTTTTCTAAGGACTCCAATGATACCATGAATGAAACCTCTAATGCTTGAGCCAAAGTGGGACAAGCCTTATTCTATACATAAGGTCTACTAAATAAATCTTATGCCTTAATATCAATGGATGGAGAGATCATTACAACTCTAACCAATGTGAGATTATTTAAGAAATACATTGTGTAATTAAACAAACCATTCGTCCTCACTGCAAGACTGAAAACTACAAATCCCCCACATTCATACTACAAATATTAAAACTGCATGGTATAAAGTTCTAGTTTCAAGTCATTAAACTGTATAACAACCATAAGTGGTCATGCTGCATGGCATTAAAATGCATGACATCATTCATCTTCAATGCAATGCTGAAAACTGCACAGCCCCCATGTCCTTACTACAAGACTTAAACCTATATAGTACAAAGTCCAAGTTGCATGACATTAAACTTCATTACAACCATAAGAATCCATGTTGCATGATGTTAATATTCATTGAATCATTTTTCCTCATTTCATGAAATTAAACTGTACGACTAACTTTTTCTCTACTTGATTTTATAAGCATCCATAAACAAACACCATTGACATCATTGCTACTCTTTTGTGGAAAATAAATCCCACTCTTCCCTATGTTTGAATCTGATATTCATAGAGACCTTATTTCAAGAACTATGTATGGCATGATTCTAATTTTAAATATGATATAGATAGATGCCTAAATATATAATTTTGGGCCCATCTACAATCAAAAAAACTTTTTATTTTTCTTTTATCCTCCTATATATGAATCAGATCTACACAAAGTGATTCCTTAAGATATATGGTTTGGTTCTTTTTTCTATTTTATGTCTTAAGTTTAAATGTTCTCTCAGAACATGTCTAAATCCCCCACTCTTCATTAGCACGAGGAATTATTGTTTAAAAAACTACATATGGCTTTATTCTCATCTAGATGACATATGTGGAGGCGCCTCAATCTAAAATTTTGGGCCCATTCGTAATCACAAAATCATATTATTTTCTTTTTATATTCTTGTATATGAATTAGATAAATATTTAGTGTTTATTTAAGATATATGGTTTGGTCCTTATACCATTTTATGTATTATGTTTAATCGTTCTCATAGAACGTGTCAAAAGCCCCCCGTCTCCCATGTCAAACTTGATTGGTGTTGGAAATTATTGTTAAAAGAACTACATATGGCATGATTTTCATCTATATGAGATACATAGAGACACAAAAATCTCCAATATTGGGATCAGCCATGATATATAAAAAACCCCTGCTTAGGGAATGTTTAAAGAACTATGTATGGCTTGATTTGTTCCCTCAGCAATACATGTATTGACACTTCGGTTTTATCACTTAGTCCAGCTACAAAAAGCCATTATTTTCACATCAGTTGATCTTCATCCTTACCTCATGTTGTTAAACTACGTGCAAATCTAACACCCATATTCTCCACTTGTGACACCTTTGTATTATAGAAGAAACCCTTACTGCTCTTTGTTTCTCACACCGAGCATAGCTAACGTGGGCTTACGAATTAGGTAAAACTATTCATTATATAAATAAGGTGTCTCAATTTCTAATGGTTCTATCAATGACTTCACTGAATGACATAAAACTACACAGTATAATTTCTTCACTTCTTGACTTAAAACTACACAGTATAATGTCCTCACTACATGACTTCAAAATACACCTCACAATATTAATTCAAAAGGAAACAAAGAAAGTGTCCACTTTACATATGAGTGGGATCTATGTAAAGGATTTCTGAATCATGGAAAATATTGATTCTAATATTTCTTATGTGAATTGAGAATAACCAACTTCTATATTTCACACACCTAATCTTGAATATTTCCATATCATCATAGTGTTTTTTTACAGTTTCTAGTGTCAGAGTTTCTAATACATGAAAAATCATTTTCCTAACTATGCAGTACATGAACTTAGGTGGCCTTGGATAATTTTCCTACATAACCTTCCTATCAGTAAAAATATGCCATTATTTGTCTATGTATTATATTCCCTAGTTGGCCCTATATAATACAGCCCCCATAACGGGTTTTTTGAAATAATGGCAATTTAGTTCTGGTTATAGTATCATTTTTCCCTTCAAACATTGATGACAAAATACAAGAAATTATATTTTATAATAGTCATTTAGGTATATTTGTCCCATTATCTTTCTCTCAATCTGAAAGCCTTAAAGACCATGGTTTTCATGTTTCCCTCTCCTTGTGATCAAAGAAATATGAAATAACCTCGGAATCACTTGGCCGCATATCATATAGTGTTTCCATTTCTGGTCCTAGTTGTATGACCTTAAACTACAGACATCATACCTATTACATTTGGTTTAGACCTTTGTAGAAGTCCTATTCCTCCAATTCATTGGAAATCTTGGTTAGAAATAACCTCTTTATATTCTGGTACCATTATCCATAAACCATTTTATGTTCTTCGGAATATCTAAATCTCAATAAACATTTTTTGTCTTTTAAAATTGAATGCCAAAATTCTTAAGAGCTCTTTTGCTTGAATATGTAGTATGTGACCTTAGGTGACCTTTTCTAAAACATTCCTATATAATAGTCCTTTAAGTCAAAATATGTAACTATTTTTCTATGTTTTATATGCCCCATTTGGCCCTGCATAATATATCCCCCCTAATCGGTTTGTCAAATAAGGTAAAAATGTTCTTGGAAAAGACTACTTCTAATGCCTTTAGCACTTTTTCTATATCATTTTTCAGATCTAGAAATTCCCAAATCATAGATTATAATTTTCTATTCCATACCTAAATATGATAGTACATTTCAAAACAAATGATCAATAAATTGGGATAGATTCATACCTTTGGTCAAAGTTAAAGACCATAAATTAAATCCACAAAATTTCCTCACTCCATGACTTAAAAATGCATAGTATAATATCCTTGAAAGACATAAAATTGAACAGTACAATATCCTCACTGCATGACATAAAACTGAACAGTTTTATATCATAAATTCCCCTTTCATATAAATTTTAACCATTATTCGTACACCAAATATGTGTAGAAGTGATTTTCATATTCATGATATATGTTGGCATAGATATCCCTTTCATTATTAAAATTCCATTCCCTATAAAACCACCCACTGTGGTCTTGAGTCACCCAAATTTTATTTTCCCTGTTCTATCAGCATTAGAATGTTAAATTCCTAATAGCTATTTTGCTTCACTATGAAGTATGTTCTTTTAGTTGACCTTGCAAAAGTTTCCAACATAATGGGATTATCAGTCAAAAGATACTACTATTTGGTTATGCAGCATATTCCCAAGTAGACCCTATATAAAACAACTCCCATAATGAGTTTTTCAAATAATGGTAACATTCTTCTTGGAGGAGACTCCCCTTATGTTGAAAAAAATATAAAATTTGGTGACCATAAAAATCATGGCTCAAGATTCCCCTTGGAAATATTTTAAAGAATATTAAAGAAATACTTAGCCACTGAATCTTGATTGGGATATAATTTCAAAATTTATTGTTAAAGACATTAGACCACAAATACATTCTCTTTATAGTCCAACATGTGTGAATCTAAACTTCAAACAATAAGAGACATGGTACTCACTACATTGAGAACCTTTAAAGGGCACTCTGAACAAAAGTCGAGTCCTGACACACTAAACATACATTTTTGTCTGATTTAGGTAATATTGAGCAATAAAAAGTCCAAATATATGGAGTTTGTCAGGTTTTCCATACAAATCATGAAAAAAAAATATTCTTAGTAGGCGCATTGGATTAATAAGAAAATCTTGAGCACTCCAATTCATGTCATTGTAATCACGATTGTAGAACATGAAGGTGTGATGATTTAGAAGAAAGAATCATCATCATCATTACCTTTAATATTGCAATAAAAAAATCCATAATGAGAACATATATTTTATTGAAGAAAAAATTTCTTCAATTTATATGAAATTAGAGGGGCATCCAAAAAATCAAGCCATTCTATCATGTTTTAAAATAAACTCTCTAAATGACTCTTCATTTGTTGAATAGCTTCATATGCCCTATCAACTACCTATTGAAGTTGAGATAGCTTAGAAACTTCATCTTCCTCGGCCCGACAAAGTGATTCATTAGTAGTGGAAATGAATTTTTTCCCCCTCCTCCTTAGGGTTGATAATTACCCCTTCACGTACTCCTAAGTTCATTATGTGAGATACTTGTTTAGAGGTTAGGATTTCTTCATTATTTTCATATATAAAAGCCTCCATCTCCATAATATACTCATGTTCTTCAAACAGGTTATTATCCAGGATTCAATTAGAAGGTTCCTTAATGTCACAAACCACTAGTATTTGAATGAAATGCTAGAGGAATACCCATGAATCCTTAAGATCACGAGTCACGCTATCCCAATGATGAATGGTTGAACAGTACGCATAATTCAATCTCTGTATGGTTGATTCTAAAGGATATTCAGAAACTTATGACTAGTGAGACTCTTCAAGCCCCACTTTTTCTTCAAAATGTTCAACAGATGAAATAAGAACCCCTTTCTGATGGTGGCAACTAGATCGACTTAGTGCCAGAAATATTTCTTCTCTTGCCCTGGTCTTTCGGGTATACCTCCTATGAGAATGTTTTTAAGGCTTTGAAACCTATGAAATTTCTATATCATCTCTCTCCATGGATTTATTACCACAATTACCATGCACAATAGTTGTTGTAGCTACCAATCGAAATATTCCATTTGAAAAATCCCCTTGAGGATATGAAGAAGCCAATGCCTTGGCATATCCATCTTCCAATCCAATAGATGCATCTGGTGGAGGTAACGTAATCAAAAAATTGGATGCCTCTAAAGACTTTAGAATCCATAATTGTCTCGAAACCATTGGGAGTTTCTCATGTCTAACATATATTGGTAGAAAAGAGTTTTATTTTTGAAGACATCTTAATTTATAAGAAAACATATAAGGGATGTAAGACTCACAAATAATCTCATCAACAATCTTGGTCGATAATACACCATCCCTGAATTCCATTATATAAGTCCTCAACTCATAGTTATTTTTCTTTAAAATCATCAATGAATGTTCTAGCTGGTGGGTTACCAAAAGGAAAGGAGAAGAATTATCTAAATACATTCAATGCCTCTATCACTACATCAGGTGTCAAATTTTGAGGCTGAATACCAGACAATTTGTATAGAAATGGGGTGAATCGACCATTGGGAACTCTAATTGAATTAAACACTGAGTATGAAGAAATGTGTGTCGTAATCCAGCCCCGCAACACTTGGAATGGCCCTGAAATCCTAAATGTATCCATAAAATTTTTTAAATGGAGCAAGGAGTAGTAAATTCTTGCTAATTTAGGGGTTTCTAACCTAATATACTTCCCATCTACCAATTTACCTAAAATGAAAAAATTCACCGACCTTACACTACCTCCATACTTGCAAACAAGAAGCAAGTAAATGCTTAGGCACATGGCTAGAATGGTGTCTAAGAATGTCTTTTCATCAAAAGTAGACTTGAAATTGTAGCCCTGGGGCTTATAGTAACCTCTCTCTAATGTAGGCCAATGTTTCCCTGAACTAACCTGGTTATCTACAGAAAGAAAAATAGAAGGATGCCCATAGGTTGGACCATTCACTATTGTTGGTTCTAAAATGGCTTTCATCCACACCCTAGTATTAATATCTTTCTTGTCTTTGGAAAATTGGATTGTTATTTTGAATAGTTAATGAGCTAATGGTGGTGTTCTGGTAGCCACACCCCATTTTGTAGTCGGTAGAATAAACTCATTATACATTTCCCCAAGAAAGGGAACCCCATCTATTTAGTAGATATCCCAAAAACTAATGTCAACTTCAACGTGCGTCAAGTGTAAAGAATTAATTTGTAGACTTCATCTACTCTGTAATTCTGGAATGAAATCATTTCTATAAACATTAGTTTTTTCCTTCCAAATATATTCATAAATAAAAACATATAATAACTCTTTCTTGAATTCTGCACATGTCCGGAGCACCCAAAATGACCACATCCATTCCAGATTCAAACTTCCTCTACAATAAAGATCCAGGTATTCCTTCCAACTGTTAGAATGATCTGTCTTAGAAGCCTGAAAGGTTTAATCATAGAAATGTGTAATTGGCTCTACAACATGATCTTTCATATCAGGAGTACAACCACTGTGATGCATGATACAACCAACATGGATTATTCCATCATGTACCAGCATCCCCTTGTAATAATATTTATACAGTTACAATTTAAGTATTGTACAAACCAATTTGCTTGAAAATACTTCTTAGTAGATATAAGATGGGAATCTTGAAAAATACCATGCCCGTACAGGGGTAGATAAGGACTTTGGGTATATTCACATTAATATGGAATTAAACCCTTCCACATCCCAAAAAGAGTTCCTTCAACAACGTCATAATAGTCTGGTCTGACGATCTCCATCATTTCATTTTGATGGGTCTTGGCTTCTTTAGTAGAGGTTATCAAATGATTCATTTTATAGAAAAATAATTATAAAACATCCCCTATTAGGTTGAAATTTTGACATCAATTTAAACATAAAAGAAACGGATATAATTTTTTTTGAAAAGGACACTGTTCGTGTAGGCCCTTTTATGAGGTTTGTCACATAGGTCCCTCGACATGGGTCCAAGCACAACTCATTTGACGAAGTCCTTCTATATATCTCCAACGAAAAGATAATTTCACCTTGAGAAAATTTCAAGGAGACTAAATGAGAGAACAACACATCAAGGCTAGCCGAAAGAGATACACAATGAGAGTTGGGAGATTTGGGTGCATGAGTGAAGAAAATATCAAATAATCGAACCTATTTATAGGAATCCTTGAACCTGCATGACATGCATGCACAAAAACACTTCACGACATACCTACATGAAGTAGCTCCGTGAAAAACCAATGCTTTCCATCAATAAAACCATAGTCCTTTCCCCATTATGTTTCCTCAGTACTTTATCGTCTTTCTAATCATATCCAATCCTAAGGGGGGTGTTGATGAAAACACATAATAATAGAAAATAAATATGAAGATATACTTGTATATTTCAAAATCCCAAGGAAAGATTTGAGGAATTCAAAGGAAAGAAAAATCCTTTAAAGGGTTTCATGGGAGAGCTACGTGACTGAGCTACATGATAGAATGATCAATAGAGCTATGTGACAGACCTGCATGGCATACCAATGTAACAACATAATGTATGTACCCCTATACGACATACCTGCGTGGAGATGCTGCATGAACAATGTTATATCAACCAGGCCCATCCATGCCTATAAATAAGACCCTTGGGCTCCCCATTTCAAAACTTAAAAGGTTGAAAGACACCATAAAGACCCCATTATGTAGCTATTTTTCCTAGATCCCTCAAATTGACTCTGGTGGATCTCTAAAAAACAAGATAATGGATAATTAAATGGGACAAGCTTGTTTTGAAAGTATTTTACAATTTATACATACTTATGGTCCTCTACGTGAATATATTCTTTAGTAAACATACAAATTTGCGCGGCACACCTGCACGACACACCTACTCAACACACCTATGCATTAAAACTGCGTTGTGCAGCAACACGGGTTACCTACATAGAACACATACCCGAGGTAAATATGTGGAAAATATTTGAATAAATCCTACATTTAAACTCAATTACCCTCTTTAAATCCATTCATAGCAGGGTAACTCATTCCTTGGATCCCTTATCTGAAATGGACTAAGTTCAAGCATCTTCAAAAACCTCATGTCTTATAAAACCTTTGGGAAAGTAACATTAGTATGTCTCTTATTTTGGTTTTTATATCCACAGTCATTGGTATCCCACATTTGTTTTACAATGGGGTTAGGGTTTATTTAGTGTTTGTGGGTTTGTATATCCACGGTCACATTGAACTTTCTTTCAAGAATAGTTCTTGTAAGTTCCCAATTTTTGAGAATTAGCATTTAAGCTGTGACCTCGCCCTTCTCAAAGATACGGAACCTTAGATCTCATGTAGGGAAGGTAAATTTCATGCTTCCTTTTATTCCATTCAGTCAAAGGAGAAGTCTCCCTACTATACAAGGATCAATTTTAGGGCAACTATCCTAGCATAAGCCCCTATATTTTCTTGTAGGAGGTATCATCATTTCTCATCATATCTTCTTCAGTGAAAAAGACTAGAGGGAAGATGGCCATAAATACTTTTGTTACCCTTTCTCTCTCCTATTGAGCTTTGTCACCATGGGCAGCCATCCTGGTGTAAGCCCCTAACCTTCATCCCTTCTTCCTTTCATTGTACCCTTGTCCAATGTAAAGAGAATAGTATGAGGGCTCGTTGCATAGCCCTCTTCCTAGGACTCCTTTCCCTCATCCACCGTCACCGCCACAGGATCGTCCCCCTCCACCAGAAGTGGAGGAAAAATGTGTTTTACTATTGAATATTTCACATCCTCTTGTTTCTCACACCAAGAATGACTTATGTGGGCTTATATATTCATGACAATTAAAACATTTTTATAAACACCCATATTGAATGAAATATGAGAAATATGATTCCCACCATAATTGATATACATAGGAAGCTTTCTCAGGGTATGAGCTCAGTGGATATCCTCTTTAGAAATCTAACCTTAATCCCTTTATATTATCATCATCCTTAGGAATAAACCCCAAATTAAACCCCCAAACCATCAATGCATCCTTTTCAGGAAGTAATCACAAACTCATTTCCTTCAAAGGACTATACTCTCCTATGAGACACATCGAACTACATGGGATTTGATTCCAATCCACATGGGATACGTAGGAATCTAGCTTAAGGGTCAAACCCAACATCTCAAAATTAACCCTCTTCTCCTTGGGCCATATTTCCAATAGGGACTATTCTAACATGAAAACCCATATCCATTCCAAGTTCATTTTGCTATTTCATCATAAATACCACAACAAAATTTGACTAAGTACGTTTCACATAGATTTCCTTACCACATGACATTAAACATTAGGCTTAGGTCCTTATAACATGACCTTAAAAGGTTTGATATGTACAATTAAGCAGAAACTAACTACGAGGGTTCCGATTCCTTTGACAAGGATACGTAGATAGACCATTTTATGGGTACGATCCCAATATCAAAACAAGCCTTCATCTCCCTGGATGAAAATAAATTCCTGAGTGCCCTACTGAGTGGATTAAAAAACATTATCATCATAATGATGATTAAAATAATCATGAAATAGTAAATTAGAGGATACCATTGATGGAGTTCCTTGAATATATACAAATATACCCATTAATGAACCTTGAATAGTTACTGATGACTCTAAATTTTAGACATGTTAATAATTTATTGTAAATTCCAAGGGAAACTTATGTTATACTAGTTGAATTAATAAGGATTCATAAAAATATCATAAATTTATAATGAGAGTCCCAGAGTTGAAAATAATTCCTCTCAAAAAGGTACGATGAGTCTGACATCCCATCTTCTCGAAAAATAAACATTCTTATGTATAATAATGTTTGAAGTTAATAGATTCCTGCCTTTGGAAAGAAGGTCCCCTTTTGACAATAAAATATTAGAAGTTTCTAGTTTCATAAATAAATCAAATGGAAAATTCCCAGAAGAAGTTATTCTTAAAACTAGAACACACGTTTAAAGGTACTAAGAATCAATCATAAAGTCTTATAATGTTATATTGTCTTCTAATCATGGTGTTTTTTTTATTCAATCTACTGAACATGAGGTTTATATTTTGAAAATATATGGGTGTTACATTATGTTCTATGATTACTTTATGATTCATTTCTTATGAGCTGCAATGATTTATTCCATTATGTAATATTGTGATATATGATGCGAATATTATGACTTTGAATTGTTATAATCATGAGATCATACCCTTATATTCATTTTTACTCATGAGATCATTCATATATACTTTTATACCATTAATTCGTATCCGAGATCACCAATTTCTTATGTTTTCATTCCCAATGTTATAAAGAAAAGAATTAATTATGATATATCTAAGAATTTTTCTACTTATAAAGAGATAAGTTGGTGATGATATTAATATTTTATGACCTAATATTTTATGTTTCTAGGTTTCCAAATATACTAGACATAAATGATTCTAGGAAAGTTGAAAATTATATGTATTGAATATTAATATGTTAAAATGTAATATCTATGTATGAAAGTTATGGGTTGACATAGTCGGTATCAGAGAATGATTTAGATAACCTTTTCAAAATATGATGAGAAAAAATATTAATAATCATAGGTATAAGTCTATGTATAGGATAAAATCGAATCATTTCTGTAATGTTCCAGAATTATGATGGGTAAACCTATAGTATAATAAATTAATTTTTCATGATTTAGACATCCTATAAATTATTTTTCATGAGTATGTTGTTCATCACCATGATAATTGTTTCTAACACTATTATTTTTGGTTTTAGTCAATCTATAAAAGAAAAATAAATTATTTTAATATTGAATGTAAGGTAAAAGGAAATTATTTTCCACCTGAGAAACAAAATTTAATCGGAGCTAGATTAAAAAAATCATACTTCTAGTTTTACACAACATTCTCAAACTATGAATCTTGATAATATTCTAGAAAGTAAAATTATGGAACAATGTTTAATTGAGTCCTTCATATGGAAACCTCTGAACTCTTTTAGTGGGTCCACTCATCCATTAGTCACCAAATATTGGATTAATACCATTAAAATTATAATTTCATTTCTTTAGTGACTAGAACAAGATAAGGTTGTTATAATTTTATATCAATTGGAATACCAAAAATATAAGTTGATGGATCCTATCATGAACATAATAGAACAAGAAGAAATTCTATCTATGGAGTGGGATGAATTTAGAAGACTATTTTAAACAAGTGCATTAATTATAACTTTCATACAACAATAGATAATAAATTCATTTAGTTAATGAAAAAGGATTATTAATCTATTGGTACTTATGAATAAAATTTCACAAGACAAGATTGGTACACTTCTAGTATTAACATTTAACAAGAAAGTAAGGTTGATTGATTTTTGATTGGCTTAAAACCAATCCTATGAAGGGCATTAATCAAAAGGTACATTAGTTTCTTTGAATAATTTTTCTATGTTATATCAAGGGGGAGATGGATATTGGAGTTACACATCCTTTTTACTGTTTTGATATAGAAAAATATTTATTTTAATGTAAATTTTAAAAACTAGAGAGAGAGAAATATGGGATTTAAATTATTCATGATTTCTGGAAGAAAACATGGGGTAATTATCTTAAGGGAACTTTTAAATGTTTCATGTATGGAAATTATGGTCATTAGGAAATTAAATAATGATGTGATTTGTGGAATGTAACTAATGATGCGAATATAGAGAAAGCACCAAAGAATTCCCAACCAACACCCCAGTGTTTTAAATCCATGTTGTATGATAATTCTACTAACCAGTAAAAAAATGAGAAGGATAATTATTATAACTGATGTCAAAAGGCACTAAATCCCAAAGGGTAAGGTAAATCTCATGTGATCATTATTATTGGTAAGTGGTACAACAAAGACATCGTCTAAGGTAAAAATACCATCCAATCTAGAACTGATAATATCATACATGATTTTAGATGTATCCACTATCTTATATCTAATGTATTTTTTTAAGGGTACCATATTACTACCTCCAAAATTATATGTTGATATAGAAGTAAAAACATTTAGGGTAAGATTATTGAATCTCATGTGTTTGATTGTCCTCTAGTTAGAGTTTGTGGGAATGTGTTCCCTAAAATTATTTTCATTCTTCAACTAGTTGAATTCAATGTTATTTTGGGAATTGGTTTTCTTTATTTACATAGATAACACATAAAGTTTTTAGGAATATATGTTAAGGTTGATATTTCAAACCATTTATTATTTTCTATCATTATTATGATTAAAATGGACTTTTGCTGGAATTTAAATCCATCGTATGGTTCATGATTACTATTTCAAAGTGCTATATATCTCAAATGGTTGCATAGAAACTCGACATAAAAGATATGCATGTTGAATTGGTGAGTTTTGATGTCTTTAGGGAATAATTACTTATTCCTCTATTAAATCATGAATTTATGTTTTCAATATAACTCATTGATCTGAATAATTCATATAAATCTTTTTGATTCAATTCATTAATATTTAATCATAATTTATATGATTATACAATGGGTTTTGATGTCTTCTCAAGAAATAAGAACTCAATAATCAAAGAAGGATATATTAAAAAATCATAAAAATCAACAATATATGGCCTGAATCCCAAGGACATTAGATATACTCCTCGATAAGGCCACCTACCAACCAATTTCAAGTCATTGATCCAAATTACGTTGTGTGAACTATGCACAAGATGAGAATTCAGATTACATGACATGAACAAAACGTATTTGAAACCAGATGTAGATACACAACATGATCTCAGTACAGAGTGTAAAAGTTTCTAATCCTAATTATCACCGATGATTCAGGATGTGAAATACGAAGATCAAATTTCATTAGAGAATATTTAAGAGATAAACTACATAGTATGAAAACCAATTTTATATCTAGAAATCATTAATGAAAAAATCATTAAAATAATAATCATTGTGTGAACCAGCTACACATCGTGAACCAGTCAATGTATATAAATATCAAATTACCCCAACATGCATAGAATCATTAGACTCCTAACATTACTTATTTTTTTCTATTTATTTTCCTTTCTCATTCCAATTTGTTTCCATTAAATTGTATTGTTGTTTTATTCAATCCATTGTTACATCTTTCTATTTTGATACATGTTTATTGTTCATTATAATTTTGAAATTCCAATTTCAGTACAAACATCCATTCAATGTAAAAATCCACCGTGTTATTTATAGGTTCTTAATTCAAGTTAATATTTAGTCAAATTTAAATCATTTAAATTTTTGATTGATTTCATTTAAGTTGTGTATTCATTATATTTAGCATGTAGTAATCTATTTCCCTTCATTTATTCAATATCATCATGTGTGGATAATCTATTTAGGTTTAGGGGTCAATAGTAGGGGTGGATTTCATAAAAATGAATCTATGAATAAAAACATGTTAACATTATAGATAGTAATTAGGCTAAAAAAATTGTTAAATATTGTTTCTCTTGAAATTATCCTAACCATAGAATGTGTAATCATAAGGATCGTTGGCTGAATTTAAGTGGATTAGGGTAGGCCTAATGCTTTTGATTATTTCTACCTAGAATATAAGCTTCATGCAATAACATTTTCTACTCTATTTGGACAAAAGATTAGATTCCATCATAAGTAGATCCAATAGGTTTGATAATGATAAAATGATGATTGTTTTAGTGGTTTTTTTTCATAATTGTTTGGTCTATCCCATGTTATACATATGATTATCTTTTTCATATTCCATAAAATTGAACATGAACCCTTCCTTTAAATATTTATAAATCCCATGGTGCTTAGCCTTAGAAATACTGAGCCAATGATTGATAGAGATGAATCATACCCAAAAAGGTTCTTACTAATATGTTCATTGTCTAAAATTTTTATCTGTGAGATTGACCCAAGAAATCTACTGTGTTAAACCTTTATATCCAAGTTTAGTTTGGGAAATATAAATATAATATGATCAAACACTAGTACATAATCAAAGACTGCATGTGGGCCTGTAAAATTTCAGTAATTTTGTCCGGGACAGTTCTACCATGGAATACAAACCTTCGTAATTAACATAAGATTACATAACCCCCTTTTTCTTATTTCCCTTCCCTATTATTTTTATAATTTCTTCTCACTAGATAGAACATGTTATAGATTTTCTCTAGAATAGTGCATGTGCCATGGTTCTCTGACTCATTCTAGAATCTTGGACGAACAAGAACTTAATCATTTAAATATCGAGATCGATGAATATATTACTACATATCAATATGTAAACATATATTAACATAATGATCTTGAGAAGAAAATATTACAATACACACCACCTATACATCATGGGGGGAATGACTTTTCTAGTGCACACCATAATGGATGATGTATTTCCTTCCATTAGAGGTGTTCTATGTATCTTTATTCACCCACCTATTCTGGTGAACTCATTTGAAATAAAATTTGGACTCATTTGTATTATATATAAAATAGTGACGTAGTGTTCTATTAAAATAATACCCCCATGAACTTTTTTTTAAATTTCATATTTTTTTGCAACACCATTCACAACCAAGGTGTACCATATGAACCAATAATATTGAGAGCTTTTACATTATACTTGTGTGAACAATACAATGATTTTAATTAAAACCATGTTCCCAAGTCCATCATGACTTCGAAAAACCGTTTAAATAAGTTATAAGGTAATTAATCCATATCAATCTGAACATTATAGTAATGTAATGAAATTACAAATTTCGATAATCTGGATGGAGAATCAGAATGTGAGGCATGGGTCCACTTTAAGGAGCTAAATCATAAATTTCCACATTACGTACTCAGTGTTTGTATTCTTATTCAAACATTATACAAATAAATCCAACCTACTGCATGTACTATTTTAGGTTTCTTCGCTAATGGTGGGATCATTCAAAAGAAACCTAAAGTCAAAAGAGATCTGTTAGTTGACATCTCACAAAATAAAAATATATAGAAGAGTGATATTATACCACCCTGGTGTGGAATACATCAGTTGGTGGAGAATAACCTCCTTTCAGGCTATGTTGAAGCCCCCACTAAAAATAGTGACTCATTTCAGTTATCATAGGAACCACAACCCTCTTTTACTCGTATCATGGAGATCTAATCTTGTGATATGTGCATAAGAACACACCTATATCAGGATTATAAGGAAAGAATTATGTTGTATAAAATTACAAAATTGTAATTACATAAATTATAGTAATTAAAATATTCATTTTTAGAAGCCCCAACTATACCAACTATAGTACTATTATTAGAGGCTGGTTTAGTAGCTGCAACATCAAAATAATGGTTATTATCGAAAGAGTAGTGTTCAAGTTCCACCACAGGATTATGGAAAACCTAGGTACCCTATATAATCCTATCCCTTGTCCACATCAAAAAATATCAATAAAAACCATTTGCACCTAGAGCTCAGTAGCAACCGCCTACTCATCAATATCGTTATCAATAATAACTTCCCATGGAAGAATAACTAGCCCAACCTATTCAATAAAATTTGGATAAACTTTCATGTCCAACACTTTTCCACTGGGTGACATTTTTCGATAGTGTTTCAATGTTTGATGATAATCACATTGTACCCCTCATTCCCGCTTTCCAAAGGTAGGTGACATCGATCACTTCTTTAGTAATGTTTTCGCCTTGATCAAAATGAGATGATTGGATGTTTTTTCTTCCTTTCATGGATTCATCCTCAAAACAAAATGCCTTGTTCATGTCACTCTCATATATTTGAGTAATTTTTTGTGAATATCATTATGATTTCAATATCATTATGGATTTTTGTTAATTATTCTCATTATATCTGGACATTTTAAGGGGTCTTGATAGGGAAATAATCATCAGTAGGAGTAGATGGGAAGATCTCACATGTTAAAGAATCTATGGATACTGGAGAATTTTTCACATGTATTATTCCTCACAAAGAGGGCTTCTCAAAGGCATGGATCTTGAGGCATTCAACATCGATTGTGGGATATCTTATGTGAGAGGCATGTCTCCAAAGTTTTGCTTGGATTAAAATATTTTACAACAGGGTACATCACAATTTTAATGTCTAGAATTGAAGGATAAGACTGATCAAAACTCATATCAAAGTGAATCAGATCTATATAAACCTAAGAGGGATCTCCTGGAGGGTTTATCAGATGGATGTGTCAGGACGCTCAATGAGGATGGAACTGAAATGATTTGTCCCACAAAGGGGAAGTATTCACACCATGAAGGATGATATGGACACCCAAAAGGGTCGATAAGAGAGTGTGGGAGCCACTAAAGGGGACAACAAAGTTTACCATTAGCAGGGATTGAACATCGGGGAGGCTTCCTACATTTCCCCATGGTGGGGAATCAAAACCCACATAGTTCTAATGGATGATTTGGGGTTTATGCACTAAGACTGTCTAGGTTCTATTGGGAGCAGTAGTCAAATGGATGAATGGGGCTTATAGAATAAGATGACCCATGCAGATGATGTGACCCTACCATGATGTGGCATCCCTGTTAAGAATCTGGATCGATGATCGATGATTTGATGATATGGATGAGTTTAATGTGGTGAAAATGATGTCAAATGAAGATTTTTGGATTAAACCTAAAGGATGATTCCTACATACCCTTAATGGGAGGTAGGGATCAAAGTCCACATAGTTCAGGTATGGGGCGATGATTCAACAAAGGAGGAGAATCATGAGAATGAATGCATGGATGGGACCCAAAGGAAATTGAACCTTGGGTTGAGGAATGATCTCCCTAGAACACAAGGGTTCAAGGAAGAGACTGGGTTGAGACATGAATGATGGTTTTTAACCTCAGGGAGGCTTCCAACATATCCCCATGGTAGGGAATCCAAGTCCATGTAGTTCAATAGATGATGTGGATGACTGTTAAGATCTTATGAGGACATGTTGGCCTGAGGGGAATCGAGGTGGATGATGAATGATAGAAGATGGATTCGGACACCCTATGTAGGTGGATCCGAGGGGATGTATCCCACAAAGGGGAAATGTCACATTATGAGGGTACATACCTAGGATAGAGCTCCAGTGCTTACTATCGATGGATTAGAATGCCCCATGAGAGCGGACCGAGGGTGGTGTGTCTCATAAAGGTAATATGTCACACCATGAAGGATGATCTAGACACTGATGGAGGTTGATCAGAGAGGGTTCACCCCTTGTATGGGGAACCAATTCCTACAGTTCATCGGGAATGAACCTTAAGAAATGATCCTACATACCTTATGATGAAGAAAAGGATAAAACCTAACGTAGTTTGATATTTTGATGCTTATGCATGGTTAGTGGCCCAAGAAGGTGTAAGTTGTGTCTTACTCTAGGATGAATGCCTAGGTGAATGGATTCATGGTCACTATTATCTTCTACACCCATGTGAGTTATCCTCGGTGTGAGAAAAAAGAGGAAGAAGTTAACTAGAAGGATGTGTCATAGAAGGTATGCACAATAGGATGGTGGATGGGGATTACCCATGAAAGCTTCTAGGGTTCCACAAAAGAGCATTAATGTGGTATGGGGATTACACATATAAGCTACTCGGGTTCCTCTATGGTGCAGAAATGATGGATAGTCCATACATGCATGTGCTGACATGGTGTCGTTAAGGAGTGACAATGATGGATGGGATAACATTGGGAAGCTCGCGGGGTGCTTCAAAGGAGAGGCAATGATGGATAGGGAAAATGCACGAAATCAACCTGGGTGCCCCTAAATAAAAGCAATGATTGATGAGGCTCACTCGCGGAAGTTGTATGGGTACTGCTAAAGAGAAATATCTATTGATGGGGCTCACATACAGAACCTTACATAATGCCTCTATATATCTGCAATGGTGGATTGGTCTTATGCATGGAATCTCCCCAAGTTCTATTGTGGAGAAGTAATGGGGAATGGGTCTTATGCATGTATGTTTCCCGAGTTCCTCTATAGAGTGGTAATGGTTAATGAGGCTTACACATAGAAGCTTCTTGGGTGTTGATATGGAGAGAAAATAGTGAATGAGGCTTATACATAAAATATTCAGGAGTTTCACTATGAAGTGGAAATGGTGAATGGTTTTTTTCATAGAAGACGCTCAGTTGCTACTGTGGAGAAGAAACGGTGAATAGAGATTATGCGTGGAAGCTACCGGGGTGTCACATAGAATTGGAAATGGTGGATTGAAATTACACGTGAAAGCTGCCCATAATGTATTCCTCATGTTTGTCCAGGATGGAATTCCAACTCACTGTTGGGTTGAGGCATATATTTGGGGCCTGCACATATGCGTTATTTCAAAAGAAGTATAATTCCAATGGTGTTTGAATCTATAAAAAAAGTGAGATGAAAAGTTTGAATCACATTCAAAATATTTATAACACAATCAGGGTGGTATGATAAAGTAAGAAAAATACTAACCATGTTTACAACACAACATCCAAATCATGATATCCTGATATGGAAACAAACTAATGAGGGCCAACTACAGACCATATTCGAAACACTAGTCCAAACTCAAAGTATTGTCCATTTTGTTTTGGGGAGTTTGCTAAGAATGGTAGGTGAGCCGAAGAGGAATGGGACTAGGCCATTAGGGGCCCCATAAAACTTGAAAAAGGAAGAATATCTAAATGAAGGATACAAAAATGCATGAGTTGGAGTGCTAGAATGTTTGGATTGATTCTAATAATCTTGAAATTACACCACTGTGATAATAACATGAGGAATCTTATATTTTAAACATAAGGAATATCTTATTTCGAACAAGAGGCATCCTATTATTGACCAATAGGGAATGATACTATTTATACTCATGTAGTGAAGACTAGTAAGTAGAAGATTCCTAGAAATGGTTGATGTGGGACTTATGCAAGAGTGACCCATTCAGGGTGAACCCAACAGAGAAGCCTGGTGATGAGGTTTGGAGGATTTTCTTGATGAATGGTTCGATGAAAGGGAGGAATAACCATTCTTATAAGGGGAGTGAACATAGTATTTATATGTAGAGGAGGTCATCAGGGCTCTCTATGAAGAATAATATGGCACAGTGAAGAAAATTTGACATCACAATTGATATTTGTTTGTGGCTGTATAAAAAAGGAAAAGTGATGTCATACATGAGATATATTCCTGGAGAATCAATATGGAAAAGGTATTCAATTGAAGAGATACATTTGAGTGGTGATCTTTACATACCATGAAGCTCACCAGCATTTGGTGATGAAAATGGATGTTGTGAAGCACATATGTTAACGTGGCCATAGAGGGAGATCCATGAATGGGCTCGGTGAAATAGTTTTCCAGCCTATCTTTGAATAACAATAACTTCTAATCTATATGTTTTTTTGGGCTCTTTGACTAGTCAAATAGAATCCCATAAAAGAAGCTACACTCCTTGATCACATATAGAAGCAATCAGTGTATCTTGTGGATGTGTTTTCCAAAGAAAAAACCTACTCACCTCTTTTTTTTAAACTATATTATATGATGAAAACCCAAGAGGCTGAAATAAAAACCAAATGGTTGTAATGTGAAACTGTTAGCATCTCATTTGGATAACGATTATACCACAAACAATAATTGTTAATAAAATGATCCAAAACATAATAAAATTGAAAAATATAAAATTAATAAAAAAACTAAAAATAATATGACTATATTGGACATCCACCTCAAAAACATCCTCTCCTACTTCCAAAGAGGATGATACAAGATTAATGATAGGGATAATGAACGTTTTTGAGATTCTTCAGAAATTACACATAGACATCCCCTTTGGTGATGTGATCACTTGGATGCCATATTATTCCAGGTTTTTATGGAATAACACACAATTAAAAGGAAAATATAATATATAGGAGTTATCTAATTAAATTAGTAATTATATGAAATTAATCAATAAAATCTACAACAAATGATATAAGACCTCATAAATTTCTCTAATTAAAACACTATAGGACATGAAATTTCGATACAGTATTGTTCGGTCTTGGTGAAAGTATCAATCTCATTCTTATGAGTGTCTTGAAAAATTTTGGGATCGAATAATTATATAAAAATAGATTATAACATCATATATATGATTTATCAGTCAAGTAACCTCAAGGAATTCTTTAGGATGTCCTAGTCTATGTCAGAGAATTATTTTTTCCTACGGGATTCCATACCTTTGACATGGAGGATGCATAAGAGGTTACTATCAATGTAGGTAAAAACATTATCACCACTAGGAAGGATCTAATTAATGTGAACAATGGAAGGATGATATTTTGGGTTGGTGAATAAGAATATGGATTGATTAAGTTAAAGAATCGAAGAAGTAAAATGGGTCAATAGATTTTCAATCCATGTTTAATATTAATAAAGAAGAGGATTATTTTACAAGTGAGCCTGAGATATTAACCTTCTCCCTAGATAAAGATGAATTTAGTAACTGTGAGGGCATAAATTATATAGATCCTCTGATAAAGGGTATTATCCAGTCATTCATACCCTCAGTCCTCTGACCACCAACACTGGAATGGAAACCTCTACTTTTCACAATAAAGTGTTTTTTATATGCAATAATGGCTACAGTAGTACTCATTATAAGTTCAGAACTATATCAAATACAATAATATAATCTTATTGATGTCCTAAAAATGATCAAAAATTAAATTACTTTGGGAGTGATAGAAATTAAAGGGATCATCCTTATGATATGCTCTAATATGATTTTATTGGTGGGAGGTGATAAACTCAAATGTCAAATCTAGAGATGAATCACCCCACTGATGAAATAACTAGTCAAAAAGGATTATTTGAATCTTCTTTATGATGATATAATATATTCAATTTATGATATAGAATTTATGATCCCTCTACAAGTCATCCAAAACAAAGCTGGCTTGACTTTTGTTAAAAATGATGAAGATGAGTTAATCTCAACTTGGACCATCACTCGGTGGAGAGTATGTGATGATTATTGAAATATAAACAAGGAGAATTATAAGGATATTTTTTTCATCATTTCATGGATACAATTATATATATACTATTCGTTCATAATTGTTTTTTTAGGGATATTTTGGATACAATCAAATTGTAGTCGAACTATCATATTGCTCCAAAACAACTTTCACTTTTCCATTTGGGACCTTCTCCTATATAATAATGTAATTTTTTTAATTAAATTCACCTGAAACATTTCAAAGTTATATGTAACACCTTTTTCATGTATGACATCATAATTCCATGAGATAATTCATGGACTATTTCTATGTTCATGAAAGATCCATTTATGTTTTTTTGAATAACATGGACCTAGTTTTGTAGTACTATAATGGGAAAATCCAAGTGATAAACGAGTAAAATATTAATTTTATGGTCAAAGGAGGTATAAAAATCCGATATAAGATATTATATAATGACATGGAAGTTGATTCAGAATGTATCATGGTGATTGAAGAGTTTCATGAAATAATGTTTGTAAGAGGTAATAAGGGTTTTTTAGGGCACACGATATTTTTTCACTGCTTCTTCCAAGACAATGTAAAAATATCTCACACACTAATACACCATTTATCAAATAATATTATTTTTGATTTTACCTATGAGTTTTGAAAGGAATTCATCAATATAAAAATAGCATGTTGTCCACTACTATTATAATATCACCTATCTATGATAAGATTAAAAATTAATGTTTGATGATAATGGTTTTTCTATGGGAACATTTTTAGTACAAAAATTTGGATATCTCTTACACTCTATTATTCCATTTATACAAAAAATTAAGTACAAGTCAATTACCTTGATATTGAAAAAGAGTTGTCTTTAGTTGTCTACGCTTTTGAAACATTTCTTTCAAAACATGTACATTTGGAATTAGTGGTCTATATAGATCATACCATAATAAAATTCATGATAGGAAAAAGATATTCAAATCCATGATTAATATGATATAAATTTCTACCATAATAATTTTACTTCATTATTATGGGCAAAAAAGTGAAGGAAAATGTCATTGATGATCACTTATCTAGACTTCCACTACGAAGAATTGGTTACAACAATAATCTAACCTTCAGGTGTAACGCCTCGACCCCAGTTACCCAGAGTCGGTGTGTTACTTTGTAACATTGGCATGATCACAAAAGATCAAGTCTCGAAAGACCAATTAGTTTAGTAGCCTTGGAAACACTAGATACATTCCTAAATGTTACATTACATCATAAAGTCAAAAACTACAATAACAAAGTCTCCATAGTCCACACTCATATCCTCTTATGACTATCCCTGCAGGTCATTCATAAAATACTTCTTCACATCCTGGAAAATATTAAAACATAGAAAGGGGTGAGCTCAGATGCTCAGTAAGGATAATAATATTGCAGAAGCTTTCATAAATAAACATCAACATTTAAGGCAATGTATAATTAAAACAAAAGCCTTTTTAAACATGAAATTCAGCATAATATGGAAAAAATAAAATTAAATAATGCCATTTACTTACTCACATAAATGTTCTACTAGTTGAATAATCACATGCAATATCAATAACAACTTTTATAATGATGGAATGAATAATGCCAGACTATCATAACCACATAGCCAAGGTCTTGTGCCAAGACAACAAATAAGATTTTGTCAAGGCCTCATGGAAAGACACTAGTTTGTCTCATGAGACCTACCGATGCATCGAGGAGCTATAGCGGGCTCCACCCATCACTTATTAAGTCCAATGCAATCCTCATATGAACAGGTTTAAACATATCATAACCATAACATAATTGTATCACATAAACATGCATAAAGGAAATATAACATTTCCACATTTCAATCACAAGATATCACTACAACACATTGATATAATAAAAACACTTTCAAAACCATTTTCAATACCAAAATTAATGAAAATTAAAACTTTGTATTTATTTTTCATTTAAAAAAAGTTATGGCTTGTAGAGGAAGCCGACACTCAAATAACGGTCACGGCAGCGGAGAAGTCGTTGTCGCCGCATACGTACGACAAGAAAAACATTCATTTTTGTCGTTTATTAAAATGATTCGTATAAAAATATTCCTTTTGAATAAATGTAAAAGTCAAAGGGGTTTATAAACCGTATAAAAGAAATTTGTGTATAAAACAAAATATGCCTCAATGGATGGTGATTGAGACGAATTCCCTCAAAAAGATCATTATTTTTTAAAATAAAATAGATCTATTATGTGTATTCACTATAAGTACAAATTAATAAAGTAAAAAAATATCATGACATAATTTGAAAATAGGAGATTAACCCAAAGATTGGAAATTGGGTTAAGAAATTCCCTTACCTTGTGTCCGACTTGACTCGATAGTTATTTAACCTCCTGAATAATAAACTATAGTTAATCTCTACCTTTTTAAGAACCTTTTTCTAGTTCATTATTACTTTTATATCACTTATTACCATGTCATGAACATTATGTAATTATTTAAGTTAATAACGGCCATTTTATCGATCGTAGGTACTTGGGTCAAAAATAAACTTCTTATAATTACACTTTGTTCATGTGGTAAAATATCCATTATATTCATAATTATATTCATGATGTATATATCATATACATCATATATATCTAGTATATACATTCATTTATAATGTTACATAACATTTAGATGTAAGAAATGAAATGCATCGTTCATGGAGACGGTAAGTCGTACGTACGCATGAACGCTACTTTCATTTCTATTTCGTATTTAATGGAATGAAGTTATAATTATATAAAGGTATAATATAATTGCAGTATAATAATTTGTATAATACCATTTACTCCATCCTTTACATATCCCACATATGGCATTAACGATTCAAATCACTTTGAGGGGGCGGTAGTCTGCACTTCCTAAAATTAAATTATCGCGTTTACCCATAATGGAAATCATAAAGTATGCCATAAATGAGAAATAATGAAGAATAAGGAAAACATAAACATAATATATATATCATATATGAAAATAGTGTCATCAAAATGGCAACCATTAGAGGTGTAAAAAGAATATTGAACAATCATCGTTTCGTGAGGCAGTATTTCGCCACCCACAGAAACAGTATGTTCATTAACCATTAGACGAAGGTGTGTGTAAGTTTAAACCAAATACATATCATAAAAACTTCCTCTTATATTTTATATACTGGTTTTTTTACAAATAAAGGAATAAAAATAGTTTAAGGGGTTGGATAAGCAAAATAAAACAAAACAACATTAGATAAGACATTACCTTAAAATCAGGTAACTCTTCTGATTTGAGCCAAAGGCTTCCTTGGGAAGAATTCTGCCCAAAGTGAGGCTTCTAAGAGTAAGAGAGGGAATTTTCGAGAGTATTTGGGCAGAGGTTGGCTGAGCGAAAAGGCTTTGAAGGTGTGAGTAATGTGGTAGTGGTGGGGGCCTTTTATAAGAGGAGAGGAGGGGCACTCTTGGAAAGTCATGAAATGTTACTTTATTATATATTGATTTTAGGATTTTAAAGGTACCACACTTATATATTTCGAGGGTAAGGTGATAAGGGTTTGAAATATACTCATCCAATAGGCTTTGGACAAGTTTAAGTCTTAGATTTTATATTATCTTTTTATTTTATTTAAATCGTTAATTAATGAGGTAATCGCTGCATTATCATGGTGTCATAAATAATTTAATTTATTTAATGTCTAAAAATTATAAAAAAATTATCATTATGTAGTAAATCTTTTTATATTTCTAATGAATATTTATAGTCAAAATTATGACTTGTATAACCCCATTTAAAAAAAAATTAGTAAAACAACTCATGTTTGTGATATTTTTATTTTAACATTAAATAGAAAGTTTTTACTGTCATTTTCCCACCAAAGTGGCTCCATGGGGTCCCCAAGTTGACCCATGGATTTTCGTGGTCGGAAATTACTCATCCAATAGGGTTAGGACAAGTGTAAGGGTGTTTTCATATTTTTATAATATCATTTTTACCTTAAATTTCACTAATTACCTTTAATCGTGATTAATTAAACTTAAAAATTACTATTCACCAAAAAATTATTTTAATCCCATTGAACCACATTTTACTTCCTAATGAATACCATGTATGATGGATTTTTGAATATCAAATCACAGAAGTGGCAATGTTTCATTTAAACGAAAAAACAGTTTTTTAACTACCACTTAGTGGTTTCACTATTCATCAAAAATTGAAGTTTTTTAGAACAATGCCAAAATTTCACCCTAAGCTATAATTGATATTCCTAATTCAAAAATGATTTCTATTTTACAAAATTACAAACATATAATTTGAATTAATTAATTTTATAATTAATTTCCGTTGTCACGACAAATAGCGTGTTTTTAAGAAACAATATATATCAAAAGATTGACAATTGTTTATGTCCAATTTAAAAGTGAAATTAATTCTAATGACCACCATTGGATAAAATGGTAAAAATATATTCTAATTATACTTTAAAACCACTCAATAGTATAATTTATCACTATAAATTATTTTGATTAAAAAAGTTGTTTTTAAGTATTTTTCACTATTCAAAAAAAATTGGAAGTTCTCAGAAAAATACCAAAAATTCAACATAGGCTAATTTAGATATTCCGAATCCAATAAAAAAGTCCATTTGGCAAGGTAAAATTTATAAAATTTTAAAAATTAGGTATTACTATTCATAATGGCTACTTTGATTGGTTGTGGTGTGTGTTAGAACTCGAAGTTGCGTACAGCACACGCTACTGTATTATTCAAAGATATGTGTACCGTGGAAGATTGGGGTGTTACATTCTCCCCTCCTTCAACAAATTGCATCCTCTCAATTCAAAATTTTTGTTTGAAAATAAAAGGTTTAAAATAGAAAATACCTTTGTGGAAAACCCACATCAGAAATAAGGTTAATAAAAATATAACTTTAAAAGAAAGAGAGAGAAGTACAAAGGTCACCCGAGATAGCCCACACTAGGATTATATGAAAATATGGATATGGAGGAGAAAAAAACCATCAAGGTCTGATGGAGAGTTGTAGAAATCTGGATTAGGAGAATGTTAACCATAAGAAAATCACAAATTTGTGATTGGTTAAACGGTCATTGAATCCCTCATCGGAAAACTTAACCGGCAACGTTTTTGTTTTAAGTTACCTTTCATAATGTTGAGTAATTTATTTAAGAGATTTACTAAGAATGTAAGGAAATATACTTACTTGTCATGTAGACTTTCATTATTTAATAAATTTTTACCACAAACACATCTTTCACTCAAAAAGATAATAGAACTCAAAAATATTATATTTATCCAAATCATACAAGGTTACAAATATCAACACATACCATTTAGATTAGGAAAACTATTTGTAATAATCAGGGACTTCCTATAGGCTAGTGGTAGTAATAAAGGCCTATTACACTATGGTTGTGGGTTCGATTCCTACAGCTTTGTCTGACGCGACGGGTTATCTCCCAACCTTCAGGTTGTCCTTTTCCAAAAACTATAGTATTAAAATATTCCAAAAATAATCTTCAGAAATGTTTTAACCTTAAACAATACTATCCGAAGTTAAACTTAATCCATGCCAACCTTTATAGTTATCCAAAATACTTTTGTCCAACTAACAGTCCAAATTTTATAAGGAAGGTAAACATAATGAAGATCCTTTTTTCTGCGTAACAACATGTGAACACCTTCATAATGTATTCATCTAAAATTACTATCTTGGTATCAGAACCATATTATGGTCTATCTTTCTCTCAACCATATATTTTCCAAAAATTTAACCTGCTATGGAGTCACTTTTCTTGGTTCCACACAATCTCAAGTCCTTGATGAAATAGTACTGCAGTACAATCCTTATATACTCCATAATTATTATAACCAGTACATCATTGATACAACACTCAAATTACAAAATTCTTTAATGACAACATAATAACTCTAATCATTCGTCCTCATCTGTAGTAGTATCATAACTTGATTATTATCCAATAACATCATTTGGGTTATACTCTGATGATTTGGACATTGGTTTGCATAGTGTCTCCACTCCTTGCAGATGAAGCATTGTACATTTGAAACCTTTTTCTTACCCTTGCAGTCACGCACTTGATGTCCTTTTTCTCTACACTTATAACAAACTCCCATTCCCTTCAGTCAAGTTCCAAGGTGTTTCTTCCCACAGTTATCACATATTAGAAAATTCTTCTTTTCCCTCGTCCCTTTATCCATCCTTCTCTCTTCCATCCTTTTCTTCCCTTTCATCCCTTCAAATCCATAAGACTCGGAGAATTATTTACTTATCTTATTAACACATGATACTATTTCTTCATATGTTGAGAACACATGGGAGACTATTTCCCTTCTAAATTTTGGCTTAATACCATGAAAGATATGATCCTTCTTATTCTTTGGATCATACGTATTGATGGAGTTCACATTCCTTCTACTGGGCGCCATTTCTATACAATGGCATAAACTAGGTTAGTTTATGAATTGCAATGAATAATTACAAACTTGTAAAATACTTAATGTAAATTGAACGGTTTATGGATATAATCCATAATCATAAAAATAATGTTTTCTTTGAGGAAGTATATACTCATAAACCCTTCATAATGGTTTGTAAGGAAAATGATAATTATCCTAAGCATATCCCACGGGAGTGTCATAACCAAGAGTGCAGCAAGGCCCGTTGTCGTGCACCAGTTCTCGTTCGAGTCCAGCTCAAAGCGGAGTTTTCGGGTTTTACCCCTAGGTACATCTGGGCCAGAGCCACCTCTACCTGCTCGTATCCAGACAGGGATGTATTTCTCGAAAAACTCACAAAATCTCTATAATACCGAAATTCTAGGAAGTTCTTCTATACTAATCCTTAAAGTCTATCTTTGGTCTATGTGCTCTAATTAGAGTTTATCTAAATCTAGCTTCCAAGGTTAGTACTAAACTGCCTCTAATACCAACTGTAACGCCCCGACCCCAGTTACCTAGAGTTGGTGCATTACTTCGTAACATTGGCATGATCACAAAAGATCAAGTCTCGAAAGACCGATTAGTTTAGTAGCATTGGAAACACTAGATACATTCATAAATGTTACATTACATCATAAAGTGAAAAACTACAATAACAAAGTCTCCATAGTCCACACTCATATCCTCTTCTGACTATCCCTGCAGGTCATTCATAAAATACTTCTTCACATCCTAGAAAATATTAAAACATAGAAAGGGGTAAGCTCAGATGCTCAGTAAGGATAACAATATTGCGGAAGAGTTCATAAATAAACATTAACATTTAAGGCAATTTATAACTAAAACAAAAGCCTTTCTAAACTTGAACTTCAGCATAATATGGCGAAAATAAAATTAAATAATGCCATTTACTTACTCACATGGATATTCTACTAGTTGAATAATCACATGCAATATCAATAACCACTTTCATAATGATGGAATGCATAATGCCAAACTATCATAACCACGTAGCCAAGGCCTCGTGCCAAGACCACAAATAAGATTTTGTAAATGCCTCGTAGAAAGACACTAGTTTGTCTCATGAGACCTACCGATGCATCGAGGAGCTATAGCGGGCTCCACCCGTCACTTATTAAGTCCAATGCATTCCTCATATGAACAGGTTTAAACATATCATAACCATAACCTAATCGTATCACATAAACATGAATAAAGGAAACATAAAATTTCCACATTTCAATCACAAGATATCAATACAACACATTGATATAATAAAAACACTTTCAAAACCATTTTCAATACCAAAATTAAATAAAATTAAAACATTGTATTTATTTTTCATTTAAAAAAAGTTATGGCTTGTGGAGGAATCCAAAACTCCAATAATGGTCACGACGGTGGAGAAGTCGTTGTCGCCGCATACGTACGACAAGAAAAACATTCCTTTTTTTTGTTTAGTAAAACACTTCATATAAAAAGATTCCTTTTGAATAATTGTAAAACTCAAAGGGGTTTATACACCGTATAAAATAAATTTGTGTATAAAACAAAATATGCCTCAATGGATGGTGATTAAGAAGAAGTCCCTCAAAAATATCTTTATTTTTTAAAATAAAATAGATCTATTATGTGTATTCTCTATAATTACACATAAATAAAGTAAAAATAAAAGATAGGACATAATAATATCATGACATAATTTGAAAATAGGAGATTAACCCAAAGATTGGAAATTGGGTTATGAAATTCCCTTACCTTGTGTCCGACTTGACTCGACCATTCTTTAACCTCCTGAATAATAAACAAGAGTTAATCTCTACCTTCTTAAGAACCTTTTTCTAGTTCATTATTCCTTTTATATCACTTATTACCATGTCATGAACATTATGTACTTATTTAAGTTATTAACGGTCGTTTTGTCAATCTTAGGTACTTGGGTCAAAAATAAACTTCTTATAATTACACTTTGTTAATGTGATAAAATATCCATTATATTAATAATTATATTCATGATGTATATATCATATAAATCATATATATCCAGTATATAAATTCATTTATAATGTTACATAACATTTAGAGGTAAGAAATGAAATGCACCGTTCATGGAGACAGTAAGTCGTACGTACGCATGAACGCTACTTTCATTTCTATTTCGTATTTAATGGAATGAAGTTATAATTATATATAGGTATAATATAATTCCATTATATTATAATGTATAATACCATTTACTCCATCATTTACACATCTCACATATGGCATTAACGATTCAAATCACTTTGAGGGGGCGGTAGTCCGCACTTCCTAAAATGAAATTATCGCGTTTACCCATAATGGAAATCATAAAGTATGCCATAAATTAGAAATACATAAGCATAAGGAAAACATAAACATAATATATATATCATATATGAAAATAGTGTCATCAAAATGGCCATCATTAGAGGTGTAAAAATAATATTGAACAATCATCATTTAGTGACGCAGTATTTCGCCACCCACAGAAACAGTATGTTCTTTATCCATTAGACGAAGGTGTGTGTAAGTCTAAACCAAATAAATATCATAAAAACTTCCTAGTATATTTTATATACTGGTTTTGTTACAAAATAATGGAATAAAAAGAGTTTAAGGGGTTGTAGAAGCAAAATAAAACAAAACAACATTAGAGAAGACATTACCTTAAAATCGGGTAACTCTTTTGATTTGAGACAAAGGCTTACTTGGGAAGAATTATGACCAAAGTGAGGCTTCTAGGAGTAAGATAGGGAAGTTGGGAGAGTATTTGGTCAGAGGTTGGCCGATCCAAAAGGCTTTGAAGGTGTGAGTAAGGTGGTAGTGGTGGGGGCCTTTTATAAGAGGGGAGGAGGGGCACTCTTGGAAAGTCAAGAAATGTTACTTTATTATATATTGAGTTTCTGATTTTAAAGGTCCCACACTTATATATTTTGAGGGTAAGGTGATAAGGGTTCTAAATATACTCATCCAATAGGATTTGGACAAGTTTAAGTCATATATTTTATATTAACTTTTTATTTTATTTAAATCGTTAATTAATGAGGTAATCGATGCATCATCATGGTGTCATAAATACTTTAATTTATTTAATGTATAAAAATTATAAAAAAGTTATCATGAAGTAAGAAATCTTTTTATCTTTCTAGTTAATATTCATAGTCAAAAATATGACTTGTATAACCCAATTTAAAAATTGTTTTAGTAAAACAACTCATGTTTGTGACATTTTTATTTTAACATTAAATAAAAAGTTTTTAATGTCATTTTCCCACCATAGTGGCTCCATGGGGTCCCCAAGTTGACCCATGGATTGTCTTGGTCGGCCATTACTCATCCAATAGAGGTAGGACAAGTGTAATGGTGTTTTCATATTTTTATAATATCATTTTTACCTTAAATTTCACTAATTACCTTTAATCGTGATTAATTAAACTTGAAAGTTACTCTTCACCAAAAAATTATTTTAATCACATTGAACAACATTTTACTTCATAATGACAACCATGTATGTCAGATTTTTTAAAATCAGATCACAGAAGTGGTAATGTTTCATTTAAACGAAAAAACAGTTTTTAAACTACCACTTAGTGGTTTAACTATTCATCAAAAATTGAAGTTTTTCGGATCAATGCCAAAATTTCACCTTAAGCTATAATTGATATTCTGAATTCAAAAATGATGTCTATTTTAAAAAATTCCAAACATATAAGTTGTATTAATTAATTTTATAATTAATTCCCACTGCCACAACAAATAGCGTGTTTTTAAGAAATAATATATATCAATATATTGACAATTTTTTATGTCCAATTTCAAAGTGAAATTAATTTTAATGACCACCATTGGATAACATGGTAAAAATTTATTCTAATTATTCTTTAAAACCACTCAATAGTATAATTTATCACTATAAATTATTTTGATTAAAAAAGTTGTTTTTAAGTATTTTTCACTATTCAAAAAAAATTGGAAGTTCTCAGAAAAATACCAAAAATTCAACATAGGCTAATTTCGATATTCCGAATCCAAAAACGAAGTCCATTTGGCAAGGTAAAATTTATAAAATTTAAAAAATTAGGTATTACTATTCATAATGGATACTTTGATTGGTTGTGGTGTGTGTTAGAACTCGAAGTTGCGTACAACACACGTTATTGTATTATTCAAAGAGATATGTACCGTGGAAGCTTGGGGTGTTATATCAAGAAGGACTTTAATGATAAAATAATGATTAATATAGACACACAAGCCCAACAAAGTTTTATTTATATTTAAACTATCTTTTAATGGGAACACATTACCCCCACCTATCTTACAAACTAAAGAAGATATTCTTGGAAAATGACTAAAGCTATTACTAGGATGATTTTCTACGAATTAACTGATATACTGATGGATTAATGAAATATTTCATATTGTAAGATTATGTTCAAATAATAATAAAGTTGTGTCACATTTCACCAGCTAGAGCTCATCCTGGACCTATACACAATATGGTTTAGATCATAAAAATTGGACTATTTTGTCCCACTCTCCATTGGGATGAGAGGATTTTTGTTAAAATCTACACTTGATGCTATTGAATTGGAATCATTGAGAAAGAAATTAAATTCACCAGAATACAATTCTATAAGGATAATGAATTTATATCTAGGTAATCAGTTTTATGTTTCCATTCCAAAATTCTCATATGTAATTTAATATCCTAGTCAATCTGGATTACATTTTGAAGTGGGGAGAAGCTCTGTCCACAACCAATGATAGTGTTATGGTGTTTATGAAATTCATAATGAAAAATATTTCCTTGTGATTTTTATTCCCCTGATTTCTCATTACTGATCTAGAAAAAAACATCTCATATAATTTCATTTAAGGATTTCTTAAAAAATATGGGATCTATTTTAACAATGGAAATCCATACCATCTGTAGAAAAGATGGAAATTTAAATTTCTCATAGGGAGATAATTCAAATTATAGAAAAGGTAGTTCAATTATAGAAAGAACTGGAGTCAAAAATTGGATGATGTGCTTTGGGTATATCTCATAGTGTACTAAACCTCCATCATAACTACTACATTCCATATTATTCATCAGAATCCATGTCACATACCAGTTGAATTTGAGCATCAATATTATTAGGAAATAAAAAAAAACCAAAAAAATGATTCTTAAAAAAATATGGAGGTTAGAGTGCTAAAGAATGATGAACTATAATTTTTTATAAACGATGATTATGAAAATGTTCATATTTATAAAGAATGGGTAATGAAATAGAATAAATAATGTTTTGTATGATGAATCTTTTCATTAGGGGATAAATTTATTATTTTTATTCCCAATTGAAACTATTCCATGGGAACCTAAAATACTAATAGTAAGATACCATTATAGTTGTCATAGTGATCCCCTATACTGGAGGAAAAATTCAATAAGGTGAAGGACCACTCTTCAATGTCAACAGAAAGAGAATAAAAATTTACCATGAACCATTTCAGGATGGGTGTTCCATTTATTTTGAGTTTATCTGATTATTTAGTCTAGCTTTCTGGATGATGACGTCATTGCTTTCACTTTAGGTCACGAATCCCATATTTGTTTCATTATTTTTATTGTGTTCTTATGAACTTTTTCTTTCCATTTCCATCTCATTATTTTTTTATATGAAAACAATTTCCTTGTACCCACTTACTATATCGATCTAACTTATTTTATCATATTATTGACTATGTGAACTTATCGATATTTTTACTTAAATATTTTTTTAAATCCTATGTACTAATGGTATATCAAATTCATGTATTTTGTTCATTACAATTTTGTAGGTAGTCCAGTGTCCAATCACCACCCTACAAGTTTTTACATAGATGAAATTTTAATATAAGAATATCTTGATTACCTAATTTCAAATTAATAAATTTCAGTGTTATATTTTATATGCTTTACTTAATAACTTTCCCACAGAGCATTCCAAAATAGCGTAGACACTATATAATTTTAAGAGTGGTGGAGTCATTATTAAGATTTATTTTATATACACATTTTTTTATTTTTTAATTAATCTTGGAGAAATGTATCATTAAAATCATTCTTTAATCATTAAATATCTTGACAAAATTTTAAATAAAATAAAAAAATTAGTAATTTTTTGAAAGACATTTTTATTCATGTTTACCCATTTAAACATGATTAGTGATATGTCTAATTTAATTTTAATACTATATTATTGAAACGTTTTTTGATTTACTTATTAATGTATACAATGACCTATATGACAAGAAGTTATTTTATATACTCCCACTCCTGAGAGAATTCTTGACCAACACTATCATATTATCTTCTGAGCATAATTCTTGAGAGATAATTAGGGAATGTAAACCTATGAGATCTTACATTGGAATATTATTTATTTATTGATTGAATAAATATACTATTAAAATGAATGAAGATATCCTTGTTGAGATAGCTATCCCAAGACTGAAATGTAGAAATTTCCTTCCTTATCCCATTGTATCCCGGAATAACCTTTTTTTGATGTATCAATTTCCATCTTATTATCACTTAATACCATATTATTATTACTATGCTTGATTTTATTATTAAAATGTTATGATTAGTTTTCATCTATTTTGTTCATGGGATGTTGATACTGAGGAGACATACATTGGAATTTTCATTTGATTTATTTTTACATGTTGTGTGATTAATTATTAAATTTTATACCCTTCCCATATTCTATTAAAGAAATAAATATATATATAAATAATTTTTGTATTAGGAAGGTCAAAAATAAAAATTTACATTCCATTGAATATTATGATGGATCATTGGTGTTTATTTGATGAATTTGAGATCTATCCTAAACATGAATTTTGAAAAATAAATAAAATTAAAAATTTAAAGAGAAATGGAATTTTTTTGCTTTCATGACATATTCATAGGCCTAGTTCGAGTTATTTGGAGCAAGGTGACATTTTTGTTTAGAAAGAGTTACATTATTTCACTATTCAATATTATCATTCATTATGATATAGAGTTTACCCACATTTTTTATCTAGATTTTTCTATATTACTACCCACACAAATCATCATAGTCATTTGTCCCCTATTTCTTACGCCTTCATGATTAATTTTGTACTTCAATTTAGGAATTGGATATATTAGAACTAATACAAGCCTATTGTTAGGAACATGTATCCATTATATGATCATAAATCCATTTTTTTACTTTTCCTTCAGTGATGAGAGAATACTTTTTGGTTGTTAAATTGAAAAATGGTTATAACTTCTGAGGGATAGTTATGAATCATTAATAAAAGGAATAAAGAAACTATGTAAATAACACAACTATGATGCATGAATGATTTTATCTATAGGATTGATTTAAGAGGTCTTTCTTTTTCCTGCTTTTACTTTATTTTATTTTCCTGGAAGTAATGCATTTTTAGTATTTAAAAACACCATTATATAGAATACCTATAAAGATGATTTTTCCTTAAGGACTAAAATTTGTTTATGTGTTAGTAAATTTGAAATTCATATACATCTTTTGGATACATTTAATAAATTTTGAATCGTTATATATTTTTATAATAAAATGGGATTTGATACTTATCTAAGGAATATGAATTCATTAATCAAAGGATGAAATGTTGTAAAATAAGTGAATTCAACATTAATTGGTGTTAATCTGATGTATGTGACATTTATTCCCTGAGAAGAGCACATTCTAGCCAATTGAAAGTCATGAATCCCAAGTATAAAGCATGAACTATGTAGACAATGTTAATATATATTTCACAACATGAACAACTTGAATTTCAAACTAGGTGATGATACACGTCGTGAGCTCAGTACACAACATGTAAAGTTAATAACCTAATTTTTATTGAATATTAAAGCTGTGAAATTAATATATCCAATATAATTGGATAAAATTGTGGATCTATGTTAACAAAATTAAATGTGATGACATGTCATGAAAGATTCAATGTATAAATCATTCAAAACATGTTAACAAATGAGAATCAATTACACATCATGAACCAGTTAGGGTATATAAATATCCAGTGATGTCGATATGCACTATAGATTTAGGTGCTCCAATTTATTTCTTTATTTCTTCTCTATTTATTTTCTTTTTTATTCCTATCTTTTATATTCCATTATTTTATTGATTTATGAAATCCTTTTCTATAACATTCTATTTCAACACTAATTTTTTGTTCACTGGTGTTTCCACATTCCAATTTCAATACCAATTTTCGTTCAATATCAACATTATCCGAGTTATTCATTTTTTTCATTGAATTTAGAATATAATTGAATTTCCCTGATTTCCATTGTTTATTTCTTTTATTTTTGTTTTCTCTTCAATATATTAACAATTTTGAGATTAGTTTTCATATATTCATTCAATATAATCACATGGGTCTAATCTTTATAGGGTTAAGGGTGAAGATTAGGGTGGATTTGATCCCAATGAATCCTTAAATCCAATCTTGGTAGCCCTATGGAATGTAAATAGTTTATAAATAATTGATAAATGTAACTTCTTTTGAATATACCCTGACTATTGGTGGTTCTATCAAAAGGATACTTGACCTAACTAATGTTGAATATAATAGGTCAAATAGCCTTCGATTATTTTTTTTCTAGATGCTAGTATCCATACACATAGGTTGTTGGACATCTCTATACTAAGGAGTATCTTCCAAATCATATAGAATCAATTGGTTAGATGAATATCAATTTGTTATCTTTGTACTGATTTTCAGCCTAATCCATCAGTCTATATCAATTTAGACTTCAGATTATCTTTTTCCTATACCTTGAAATTGACCTTGAACCATTCCTTTTGGTTTTTTTCAATACAATGATACTTATTTTCACTAAACATGAAAAAACAATTTATTATGAGGAATCCTATCAATATGTTTTATATTGGGAGGTTTCTTTTTAGAAATCTATCTTTATAGATTCAACCTTGGAAAACCATTATTCTATCTCTTTATATGAAAGTGTAGTTTGTGAAATATGATTTTATTATTATAAAATTTCCACACATAATCAATTATACAATATTCTCCAGTCACCCATACCCGGTGATACACTTATTTTCCCGACTCTACAAAGAATTCCACTGATTTAGTTGCATGAATAGAAGAATTAATTCATAGAGAATATTAAAGAGGCATGTATTCATCCATGTGCATCACCTTGGGGTGAATCTTGTCTATTTGATAATAATAAATATAGATCAATGAGACACTACATTAAATATTGAGAACTTACCAAGATCTCTATCAATAATAATGACCATCTAACCCATATCGATGACATGTTTCATAAGTTGGGCAGAGCTTGATACTTTTCCATGATTGATCTTAATTTTGTATATTAGCAATTAATGGTTGAGAAGGAGGATATAATAATGAAAAAATTTTGTATATGTTATGGAATCTTTTACTATATAGTGATTCAATTTGGTCTTAATAATTCCCATATCATCTTTATGGGTTTAATAAATAAGTTATTTGGAGATTACATTGATTAGTTTGTGGAAATCTTGATAAATGATAAAAAACAATTATTCAATGTGAATGGAAGATAATAAAGGTATTATAAGAATTTTATCAAATACCATAAGGAAAGAGAATATTTATGAAATATTTACCATGTGTGAATTTTTTCTTTGGAATGTTTCATGGATAAAAAATCCACTCAATAAGTGAATTCAAAAGGTATATATGTTCTATTAAAGAGACTAATATAATGAATATTTCTAGGAACTAAAGCGAATGATAGTCAGTATACATATGATTACAATACCCAATAGTGGATAAGGGTTTCTAATCTATAGTAATTCATCAATAGAGGGAGTAAGATACATCCTAAAGTGAAATAATATTTTTTTATATTATGCCTCATGATAATTGAGATATCGTAAGAAAATTTAACCATCTTTTAATTTGGACATAGCTACAGTAATGTTTTCATTTATGATATTTTATAATTATCTTCATAGAGAAAGGTGTGACTTATATAATGATCATAACATTTTAGTGTATATTTTCTATCCAAAATATTTTAACATACAATAAATAACATGGTTGGAGATGATTAATTATTACGATTACTCAATACATTATAACCCTGTAAAAGAGAACAAGATCGATGATGCTCTGAATCAAAATTATCATGGTATATTATATATGATAAGGATCAAAAAAGATCCAATAATTCTAGTATTTTATTTTATTGTTCATGAAATCCTAACGGAAAGGGGAAATTATTATAGTTCCTACATGGTTGTTTAACCATCTATCAATGTAATAATTAAAGAGGCAAAAAAAAAAGATGTAGAGATGAAAAAGAAGGTATAAAATATTCATGAGTTTAACCTTGACTGCAATGGAATAATATGTTTTGGAAAACATGTATATTCATCATTGATATCATATTTTATGAATTATGTTATGGATGAAGTTCATAGTTCTTCATTATATATTCATCCTAGATAGATATGAAAATATTGAAATTCAAAGGGGTAATTTTCGTGTGATAAAATGAAGAAAGATATATTAGATTATGTTTCTTAGTGCTTGGTATGTTAGAAAGATATAGTTTATAGATAGAAGAATAAGGGGTTGTTACAACCATTACCCAGACTAGAATATAAATGGGAAAATATCACCATGGAATTTTTCAACAAACTTTCCAAAACATTTAATGTTTTTATTTATATTTGGGTTATAGTCAGTGACCTTATATTCTCAGAACACTTCATTTACATTAGATAATATTTCTATCCCTATTAAAATGCTTTGTTATAGATTCATTAAGTTGTAATATTTTATGGTGTACCACTATCAATAATATCATATCTATATTTGAGGTTTACCTTGAATATTTAGAGAAGTATTAAGTAGGATATAGATAAATATTTAATTTTTGGAATTTTCTCATCCTCAGAGGGATGGTATGTTTTAGAGAACAATTAATACTCTAGAACTCATGTTTAGGGCTTACTATATGTATTTAAAATGTGGTTGGGATCAACACCTTCCATTGGAGGAATTTTCTTAAAATAATATCTTTTAATCAATAATTATGATTTCTCCTTATGAATACCTCTCTAGTAGGAAGTATAGAAAAACATATTTATAGACTGGGATAAAATAAATAAGTCTATTATCACTCTATTGAGATGTGGAAATGGAAAATATGGTTATATATATTTTACATAATATACATGAATTGTAACACCCCGGCCATAGTTACACAGAGTCAGTGCATTATTATATAACATAGACATGATCACAAGGAAATCATGTCTTGAATGACCGATCCATTTTGTATTATTGGAAACAGTATTCATACATAAATTCAACTTTACAAATTGAAATGAAATACAACATGAATTTATTCCGTTAGAAACATCCATGCCTCCAAGATTATTCCTTCAAGTCAGTCATAAATAACTTCTTCATATCCTAGGAAAATGAAACATAAGAAAGGGGTGAGCTCAAATGCTCCGTAAGGGTATGCAATACAGTGGATGATAAAATAAATATTAAGCATGGTGAATAATTGAAACTGCATGCCTTTACCAATAATAAACATGAATACTTTTATGGAAGGAATTTGAGATGAGTAAATAATGCCATAAAAAACTTAATCATGGGTATTCTACTAGTCGAATGACCAAATGAACCATCAATATTATTTTCATAATGAGGGAATGTATAATGCCGGGCATTCTGAAACATTTTTTCATGGCCTCGGCCAAGATGTCTAAAAATGTTTCAGGCCTCGGCCAAAACCATATATCAAATTGGGAAAGGCCTCGGCCAATTCCACATCTAGTTGTCTCATGAGACCTATTGATGCATCAAGGAGCTATAGCGGGCTCCACCCATCACTTAATAAGTTCAATACATTTCTCATATGAAAAGGTTGAAATATAACATAAACTTTTATATTAATACTACCATAAGAAATGTAAATACTTTAACCATAAACCATGAATGGTATAAAAATAGAACATCCACAGTAAAAAATATCACCAAACCTTCAATACAATATGAAATGTTTTTATCAAAATAAATCAACTTCAAATAAATGTAAAATCCATCAAAAGATGTTGACATAGGTGAAATCAAAACCTCTTTTAGAGAAATATCTCTTTCTATTTTGAAATACTTTAAGCATCAAACAATTATAAAGAAAACATTTATTTTGAAAATATTCTTATAAGCTTGTAATGGAAGATTAGATGATGTTATAATGGTGGAAAATATCCACACCCACCGTATAAGTTAAAAAAACATTCTTATCTTAATTTTGTCAAAAAGGTCATAAAGTACCTTGTTTGGAAAATGAAAGAAAGATTTATTTCAAAACATATAAGGTTAAATAAGGTTATGAATTTCTTTACCCCTTTATCTAGTAAAAAATATTTTGAAATACATTTTTATGAAACAAGGATGTGGATGATAGTGTTCCTAGTAGGTACTTTTGTAAAAAAACCTCAGACAATAAAGAGATTGTAGAATTAACCCTCACCTCGTTGTAATCAATTGAGTCGTATGAAAAATAGTCAGTAACCACCAAATTAATCACAAAATATCATTAATATAAATAGAATCAAAATAATATATATCAAATGGCAGTACACAATACACCACATGCAATAAATAAGTGGTGAATAATGGAAATCTCACAGAATTAAAACTGAGATAAGAAACCCCTTACCTTGCACATTCCTTTGGTCGATGGTATGTTTAACCACTTGTATAATTACTATTGTTTGTTATTAGATTATTCCAGGACCATATTCATATTTATTATATCTTAAATGATTCATTTATGACTTTATACGACCCATTTAATAATGATTTTCATGTTAAATTAACATTTTGGGTAATAATCACTTTCTTTATCGTACATATTTTAACTTGTTATTCTTAAAATTATCATTTAGGTAATTATTTAAATAAATCTAGAATATAAACCATGCTTCATATATAATATATATTTAGTATATTAATATTTATAATATATAGATATATGAAATGGAAAACACCATTTATGGAGACGGTACATCGTACGTACGCATAGACGTTGTTTCGGTTTTCATATCGTATTGAATGAAAGTAAGTGAATAAGATATATGTAAGTACATAAATACACAGACACACACACACACACATATATATAAATATACATATATCTACAATAGAATTATTATTTCATGTATTACATACTTATTATTAATATATATTTTTATAATCGTCGATGAATGGTGAACGTGGAAATGAATATCATCGCGTCGTGGAGACGGTAATCTGTACGTACGCACGAGTGACAATATAATTTACCTAAAATTGTGGAATTGGATGGTATATTAATTTTACAGAGACATTAACATGTTATTTTCATTATTTTTATACATATTACTCATCATTATATCCATCAAAATAACATAGTGTTGAATAACAAATTACACCACGACGTGTAGACGGTAAGTCGTACGTACGTACGTACACATAGTGCCATTATCATTCATAAGATGGATAGAATAATGAATATAGTTTTGACATGATTATAATAACATCACAGTATATAGAATATACTAGAGTTCTTATTTTATAATGGAAACAAAAAATAAAGAGTAAGTGGAAGAATAAGAGAACTTGGAAAAGGGTGGAGAAATCATTACCTATTCTTCGGGTTCTTCCTTTTTATTTGATCAAAAGGGATCCTTAGTTTGGATTTATGACCAATCTAAGGCCTCTAGGATGAAGGTGGGATAGTTGGGAGGATATATGGGTAGGGTTTAGCCGATCCAAATGTCTTTGAATGTGTTAATTAGAGAGAATGCGGAGTTCCATTTTTAAGAGGGGTGAGGGGCACCTTAGGAAAAGCTAGAAATATTATTTTATAATAAAATAAATTTTGGATTATAATGGCACAAAAAATGGATTATTTAATGGATAAAGTTAGGATGGTTCGAAAACCACTCAACAATTAGTTTTTAGACAGGTTTGGTTCACTATATTAACTTTATCTTTTAGATTTAACTCTTAGTTAAATAGTTTGACATTTACCTTGTCTCTTTGTATTTTTATATTATATGGTTAATAAACATACTATATACTTCCAAGAAAACCCCAATAGGTCCATTAATGGTACACCTATATTTATATAAGTATTTTTTCTAATCCTTATTTTTTTGGAATAGAAAATCATTTAATAATATAATATTTGTTTTAAAAACTCTTTTATGTCAATTTTGACACCATTTGGTATTTTGTTTTTTCTAAATGAATAACAGTATTATTAATTCAAAAACTATTCATCTAACCAACCCTAATATTTCATATTAATCTAGAAAATTTTTTTAATTCATAAAAAGTCTCAAATTATATTTATTTGGATATTTATAATGTCAATTATTTAAATCATTCATTAATTAGGTAATTACTAAATCATCATTGTGTCATAAGTAAATTAAATTTTTTAATTTCTAAAAATATAAATAAAATATGATTATGTATGAAATAGTTTTATCTTAATAATAAATATTTATAGCCGAATTTATATTATGTGTAAATCAATATTAAAAATGTTTTAGTTATTAAACATTGATTTTAACTCTTTTAACTCTTCTTTGAATTAAATAATAATAAATTTCCTAATCTAATCCAAATCGACCAAAGAGGTTCATATTTTATTTGTAAGGTTTTTCTGTCAAATTATACTTTTCCAATAGAGTTTGTACATGTGTTTGGGTAATAATAATATCATTTTTACCCTTAATTTCCCAATTTACTTTTAACCGTGGTAAATAAAATTAAAAAGTTAATATTCACCAAAAATTATTTTCATCTTATAGAACCAAATTTTACTTACTAATATCAACCATGTATCTCAAAATTATAAAATTAGACTCATAAAAGTTGTAAAATTAAGTTTTATCCAAATTTGCAAATGCTCTTAGGAGGTGGGTAAAAGGCGGAGAAAAGATCAATAAAATTTTTATATATCAAAAATTATTATAAACATTCTCCATTGAATTAAATTGAACTTATATAATTATTATGTATCTATTTTGACATAAAATAAATTTAAATAAAACAAATACTTATTTAAATAAAAATTTGTTTTTAAACAATAACTCAGTTGGTTTTTTAATATTCATAAAAAATTGAAAGTTTTCAGAGAAATACCAAAAATTCCCCCGAAGATAATTTTGATATTCCAAATTCAAAAATGAATTCTATTTTAATAATTTAAAAACATAGATGTTTCATTAATTAATTTAAAATTAATTACCTTTGTCAAAACCAAAATGCTTATTTTTTAGAAATAATAACTATCAAAAGATTGACACTTATTTATGTCTAATTTTGAAGTTAAATTACATACAGTGACCATAGTTGGATTAAATAGTAAAAATATAATATAATTATATTTACATACCATTAAATTTTATAATTTAACACTATAAATTATATTGATTAAAAAAGTTGTTTTTAGTTAAAATATAGTATTTTTCACTATTCACCCAGATATGAAAGTTATCAGAAAACACCCAAAATTTATGGAAACTGAATTATTATGTCCTCATTCTAAAGAAGAATTTTATTTTGTAAAATTTACTATATAAAAGTTTAAAATATTGTATTTAAAAAGGGTTCACCATTAAAAGGTGGTAAAATTGCATTTTTTGAAAAATATTTCTTTTATCTGAAAAAAAATGAATGTGTTCTTACATTATGTCTAATATACTCATAATATGGATTCTAAAATTATAAAGATTATATGAAGTCCAAAATTCAGGTAATATTATTCATGACTGCTTTTGAACAACTAGTTTGGAAATTCGTGGTGCGCTTGAACTCAGTGTTGCATGTAGTGCAAGTTATTGCGTTACATTGAAGAAATAACGTTCTATGAAATCATGGGGTGTTACATGAATATCAGATTTGAAAAAAAAAATTATAATGAAAATCATGAGAAAGATCTAGAGTTTGATGTTTGTGAAGAGGTATTCATATTAATATATCCCTAGATGTTGGAGATGATATTTTCAAATAATCGAAATCAAATAAAATGTTGTATCAATACTTATGAAATTCAAGATTTATTCAGAACTTTAGCACATCGATAGGTGATTTCAGAAAATATCTCAAATCTTCATGATTTGAACAAAGTATATCTCTAGAAGAAGTAAAAACATTATCCTTTACATGTACTGAACATACAGACCATTCCACTAGATCAAATTATTATTTATTAATGATAACCAGAAGATATTCTGTATCATAGGGAGAATTTTCTACGAAACTGGACTACTCATGTGGTCAATGTTTTTGTGGATGAAGGAAAACATTTTAGGATGCTACGCGGGAGCATGAGGAGGCGATGAAGTATAATTATCCTCATATGATTGTATCTGAGTTATATATTTTTAGGGTAAAGTTCATTTTATCTGTGGTAGAATGTGACACTCTGTGGTTTTTTAGGATTATCACCCCTTCAATAATTTTCTTTCCTCTATAGCTTATGTTAATCATAACATCAAATTTAAATGAGTTGCCTAATATTATTAAACTATAATTTTTTTGTTATCTCTAAGGAATTTAATTGGAGGGTGTGAATAGGAATTAATAAATTATGCGAAATATATATCATATAACGTAATAAAATTAATTCATTTCAATGTAGTTATTATAATTTTAAAAAAATTATTTGAAAATAAAAGTGCTTTTTCTCAAAACTTTTTATATGTCTGTAATATATATTTATATTAATAAATTTAATTAATAACTATTGAATAATAATTTTAATATTATTTACTTGGTAAAATGTTTTAAACATTCAAAAAATATTTTTCCTAGTCATATGATGAAAATAAATCCAGTTTTATGCTTAAAAATATATTTTTCCAGAAAAGAAGTTTTGTTGTCCCATTTTATTTACATAAATTTAAAATAATTTATTTAATTTATAATAATGAAATAATAAAATATAAATTTTTATTTTTACAATCAAATCCTAAAAAAAATTATATGGACCCCTTTACTTTTTTTTAATGTGAATTGTAACCATGCTAAAATTTATCACACCAATAAATTGTAAACCAAGTTATTCTATGTTAAAAATTAGTTATAATCCCACATGTTTTAACATTATTTATTTTTCTAATAAGTTAATTTTTTCTTTTAAACATTATAATCTAAATTTATTATTTTACCAGAATATTCTCAAGGAAAATAATTTATAAATTATTTAAAACAAATAAATTTAAAAAATGTTACTCTCTAAGTATTAAATATCTTCAATGTTTTCACATTAGGGAAAAAATGGTTATAATTAATATTATTTGTAGTTTTTTCCATAATAAAAATATATTCATGGTGTTAATTTTTTTTGGGAATTTTAAAATCACCTTAAATGCATATGCAAGATAACTATTTATTTTTTTAAATATTAAAAAAAATAAAATAAATGATGTTGATAATATTAAAGGTGATATAATTTGAATGAGTTACTATGTAAAAAATTTCTATATATCCATATGACATATTCATGGGTTTAAAATCCCTATATCTTAATTCTAACATTGTTTTGGTGTATTTAATTTTAAATTAAATGAAGAGTGTAAAAATAGACAATAATTATATCTTATACAAAAATATTATATCAAATTATTAAAAGGTAATAGAAATCATGAAAGAAGATAATATGGATATGATATGGTCTTCAGCTTGATAAGTTGGATATTTTTGGGTGAATTTTCACCTTTTGCGTAAAAAGTTCTATCCTTTAATGTTGAATTTCTAAACATAGTTAGAATTAAAAAAATTTATCTTTGGATTTGCTAAATTAACAATATTTATAATGATCCCAAAAATCATCTAAATTCAATTTGTTTATGCTATTATAGATCTATCCTACCTTATTTTAGAATCTTATCTATATTTAAGAAATTTTCTGGAGAATTATTTTTTTATAATTTTATCATTTATAAATTAAAAAAGTGACCCTAACATTGATTATAAAATGGAACCTCCTCCATCACTTATTTACACCACCCTCAGCCTTATATCTAAAAAACTAATTTATATTTATAAATTTCTTATATAAATTATATATGGTTTGGTCTTCTAATAAGACTATTCCAAGATCCCATTAGAGGAGATCTAAAGTATTCATTTAAAAAATGAAGTGATACTGGTCTAGATAAAGTTATTTATGGATGTGGTCATTTTTTAATGAGCCCAATTGGCCATTTATAGACCATTATTGAATAAACCATCTTGGAGACAATAGTGGATTTAACAAGGCAAGTTCTACCAGTCATATAGAGAGAATTACCTTGCCAAGAAGAAAGTTGATTAAGAATGTGATCAACTAAAGTCATTAAGTTACAAGATTTGGGCCTACCATAAAAAATGTGAACACCAAGATAGGTGAATGGAAGCTTGCCTTCTTTTAGACCTAGGTCACTGACAGTGTTACATATTCTACCGGAAGGTAATTTCTTCCCAATGAAGATGCAAGATTTGTTCCAGCTAATGGTTTGACCAGAAACCTCTTCATAGTGTGAGAGTGCATTTTTTAGGTTAGGAATGTTTATTTTATCTGCCTGAAAGAAAAGGATGATGTCATCAGTGTAAAAAAGATGAGTGGTAGCATTCACATTTATGGAGACATGAATGGGATTTATTTTGTTCTGGCTAACCATCATGTTGATCAGATGACTGAGGTAGTCTTCTGCTATTAATAAGAGAATGGCAGAAAGAGGGTCTCCTTGCCTGACACCTTTAGTGCATTTAATATAACCTTTAGGTGAGCCATTGACTAGGATGGATATAGACACTGAGTTGAAGAGAGTTCTGATTTCAGATATAAAAGAGGTGTTAAAACCATAACCATAGAGAACATTGAAAATAATTCTCCAATCGAAGGTGTCAAAATATTTTTTGATTTCAAGCTTAATCGTAATGTTTCCTCCCCTATTTGTTTTATTCAAATTATCGTCACACTCTAAGGCTAGGAAAATGTAGTCTTGAATGGATCTTCCCTTTATAAAACCAAATTTGTTCCACGAGACAATTTTGTTCATGAGAGAGGAAAGTATGTTTGGCAATGATTTTTGTGATCACTTTAAAAAGGGTGTTGATATGTGCAATGGGTCTAAACAAATGAATCTCAGATGCATTATCAACCTTAGGTATCAAGGAGAGAAACTGGGAATTTAGAGTGTGAGGGATAACCCCATTTGTGAAAGAGTTTTTAAAAATATTACAAACATCAATCTGAATCACATCTTAGTAATACTGGAAAAAACCATTGTTGAATCCATCCGGGCCCAAAACACTATCATGATTTAGACTAAAGATAATGTCTTTGATTTCATGATCCATCGGGGTGTTAAGAATGAAGGATTTGTCCCCATAATTTATTCATAACTCTAGATGGGTTGTCTCTAGAGACTTGTCCATGAAATGTTGGTTGGATAACTAGATTGTAATTCATTTAATATCCATGTTTCATCCTGATCAAACCCCGTATACTACCAATATCTCTATCATAGACAATTTAAACTCACAACATGATCACCTTCCTGACACTATTTTAAACGTTATTGAAAACTACTCTTTCTCTCCCACTAATTACTTCTTAATTGGGGAACCTTCTAACAATGGTATTCTCAACTAGAAACATTTCTACAAATACATTTTTGTATCTCAGAAAACAACTATAGTTGGTTAAAAAACATCAACAATCCTGGGATAAAGCCATTGTGATTCAACCTTATATGGTTTATTTCTCACAACAGAGTGCCCACTGAACTATTCCTCCATTATTTTGGCATCCAGCTATGTTCTAAATGAAAAATATGTAATCAGCATACGGAAGTTAATAACCACCTTTTTCTTTCTTGTGCTACTTCATTTTCTCTCTAGAACTATATTCTTGGCATTTTTTACTATAAATGGTTGAATCATAATTTTGTCAAAGATCAACTTAAAAAATGTGCAGAAATGGAAGGCTATCACCAAATCTAGAACCTCTTTCATGATGTGGTTTTTGAGCCCCATCATGTGATTTGGTATAATCGTAATGCTATTATTCATCACAATTACTCATTCAATCAAAATGCAGGACGATTGAGTATCCTCATTGCTCTACAAGAAGATACCTCGATTCAAAAGGGATGATTCGAAAAAACCATGCATTACTTTGTGATCCTGAGGAATTTTAGGATTAAAGGCAATTTTTTTCATCTGCATCATACTCAAGATGTGTTCTGGAGAGCCCCCCCCCCCTACCTGGATGGATCAAGATCATTATCGATGGCGCCTCTAAAGAGAATATGGGACCTACAGGATGCAATGTTGTCTTCAGAAATCACCATGGCCAGATCCTTGGATGCTTCATGGGTAAATGTGACATTGCCACCTAATATGATGCTGAGATGATGGGCTTGATTAAAGCCATTAACTTTTCCAAATACTTTGTTTGGAATAACCTTTGGATCGAAATTGACTCGACGAATATTGTCTATGAAATTTGGAATAGCGTAATCCACCTTTCATGGATGATTACCACCTTCTGTATGGATTGTACCCGGTCACATAGCGATCTTAGCTATATCATCAGACATGTTTATCGAGAATCAAACGTGGTGGCAGATGGTCTAGACAACATGGGAGTCAATCAGGACACTACTTGGTTTGAAGACCTCCCCATTGCTCTCATTTGCATGAATTAAAACAATTATAATTTGATCTGGTCTTTCAGACTCTTGTAATATTTCTTCCTTTTTAATAATATTTCGGCTTTGGCCGTTTTTGACCAATGCGTCACCTTTTAAAAAAATTATAAATGAATTATTTAACTTTACTGATCAGTTTATTTTCTACTCTAATTTTACTAACCTAATTATATGGTATTTATCATAAAATGATAGCATCAGTATAATCAATATGAAAAATGTTATTATGATTATTAAAACTACATTATACACACTTTTCCCATCAAATGATAAGTGAAAGTATCGCTGGTGTGTACATATGGATTAATGTCTCTACGTAGTCATACAACAAATTTTTTCATCACCATATATTATATATGGATATAATGATGGGATTAATTTTTATATATGATATTAAGGAAATAATTATAATCTTATTATTATAATATAAAATCTAGTTGCTTTCCATCTAGTCCTTTGACAAACCATAATGTCATTTATATGGATGTGTGTTCTACCACCTCCACGAAGTGATTTGATTCATTTCATCATTTATATTTTACATGGATAATAATGTGGAATAATTTAAACAATATATATTATATATATATATTTGATAATAATGATTTCGGAAAGGTGAAATATTTTTTACCTTTATTTTGTTCAATACTTCCAAAAATGAAAACTATGATCCAATGTACGTACAATATACCATCTACATGAATAGTGTAATTCATTTTTCAATCTATATAATTTATTAAAAACTATAAATATATAGATATATAGTTAATAAATGTAATATTTATATCATGGTTAATATTCTAGAGAAGATGGAACCAAGATAAATGTAAAACTACCAGAACTACTGGATATAAATAATCACTATAAATGAAACGGTTAACACCTTAATGTAACCATTTAAAAATATATAATTGATAAAATGGGTATGAGTGTATGTAATTAAAATTTATCATATTGTATTTTAGTGTTATTTCAAATACATTTAAACATAAGGTACATGATTTTAGGTTATAATCTCTTTGTTTATCAGGATTGTTTATGATTACATTCTGATAATGAAATGTTACGATCTTCTTATCAATATAGAATAGAATATTATACTCTTATGAAAATTTCATAAAAATACACATTTATTTTCATATTACTCACATTATTTACATACGCGTCCAAAATTATTTTCTAAAGAAAATCCTATTCATTTATTTCTTAAATTTAAAACACACTTTCCTTCATATATATGTTTATAAAGGTTGAATACTCTCCCATGAATGTGTAAATTCATTTTTACCCAAGTTTGAATTTTAAAAAACATTTTAAAATGAATCTATTTTTAATTTTCTAAATGAGAAGCATTGTGAAATTTATGAATAATGTATTGAAAGAATGTTTTTAACTTATATGACTTGAATAAATTTTCATAAATATATGATTACTTTTTTTTAAAATTCCTTTACAATATTACATTGTTTCCTTCAAAGAAAACGTTTTCCATTTTAGTTGAGTAGTTTTTTTATATGTGGTTTCAAAATGGAATATATATTTTATGGATGAATATTTTAATTATCTTTTAAAGGAATTTATATTCATCAAATACAAAATTCCTTATTATCATGTATGATTTACTAAGGATATGATGTAAGGATACTATCCTTATTATTTATATAGATGGTTTACCTTTATAATAAAAATATTTTTATCAAACCCATTTCTTTTACAAGTTTTATTATAAGATTAAATGTTTCTAAAACCCCTATTTTCCAGGGTTCTAATAAGATTAAAATATTATGAAATTTGGGAACAAATATTTTGGATTTTATTTATGTAATGGGTGTGCCTCATATATCCATCATATTAATTGTATAAATATTAATATATCATAAGATAAATAGGACTAGAATTAAGAGTGAAACTAGTTCAGTAAGAGACATTATACTCTATGATAGTATTGAGAGTGAATTTATAATACTATGATGGATTTAGGAGTGAACTCAATCTACGATGATTGGATTAAAAAAGATCATTTACTATTAAAGAAAATAATTTTTATTCTTATGTGTATCAAAAAATTCCATGTCTTCTGCCAATGAAATTTTTCCATGGCTTATGTCATTTAATTTCATTATGATTCATGACTTATGAACTGTCAAGATTCATGAAATGAAAAATTATTATGCTATATGATATATAGTATATCATTTTCAATTTTTATGCTTATTTTATCAATCCCTAAGGATCAATTTATTCTAATGTTATCACGGATATCTCTCCTGTTGCCCCTTACTAATCATTAAACATCGACTATTTATTATTTTTTCTTTACATATGTTTTAAAGAAAGGTATTAATTATTATATGTATAATAAGGGTTTTAATTATATAGAAATAAGTTGGATATGATGTATATATTTTATGAACCAATTGTTTATGTCTCAATGTTTCTAAATATACTAGACCTAAAGGATTATGGAGTAGACTGAAACGATATATAATTAATATTCATATATTAAGATGTAATATATATTTGTGATAAGTTTGGTTCAATATAAATTATAAATTATATATTTTTATATATATAAATTAATAAAGTGCATAAACTTCATTTTGGGATTGTCATGTTTACCCCGATAAAATAGAAGATATGTACCATATTTACCAAGTGTAATTTTTTTGAAACATGTGTCTTTATTAGGTCATTTAATTTCATTTTAGGGTATATAATTTGATTATAAAATGAAATAAGTAATTAAAAAATGTCCTAGACAAACCATGGTAACTAGGATCTGTATTTTTCCTGGATTGGATGGATATTACAGATGTATTGTATGAAATTTATCATGATTTTCTAATCTACTCACCATGTTGACTAAGTAGGCATTAATGTTTTTTATTATAGATTAATGTGAGGAGTATTTTAAATAAATAAGGAGATGTTTATTCAGTGTAGTTATAATTTCACTACCCCGTAGTGGATAGGGGTTTGTTATATATAATGATGCATCAAATAAGGGACTGGGATGAATTCTTATACAAATTTATATGAGGATAGATTATACCTCTCTCAAATTGATAATCCATGATAAATATTACCCAAATCATGATTTGGAGTCAGCAGCTGCAATTTTGGAATTAATTTTATAGATTCATGATCTATATATTGAATTTTGTGATATTTATATTAATAAAAATGCATAAAGTATATATTTTCAAAGAAAGTGTTTAATATTTCCCATATAATATGGTTGGAACTGATACATGATTATAACTGCTCAATATATTACTACCATGGGAAGGAAAACAATGAGTTTGATGCTTGTCGATAGAAATACCAAGTTGTTTTATCAATGATGATGTTTGAAAGAGACATAATATTTATAAATTAAAAATGTCTGATCTTGAAATTATGAGTAAATTTGATAGATCTTATTATTATCAAAATATTTTCATTCTATTTATTTTTTATATCATTATAAAGGATCATAAGGAAAATGTGCAATTATAAATGTATTTAAGGAATGTTTCTAATTTAAATAGTAATCTTATTATAATGATATGGTTTACCAATTGAGTATGTGTTTCGTATACACTCGGCATTAATAAGGATTTGTTGGATGAAGCTCATTATTCCTCATTCACTTTTAATTGTAGATGTGAATAGATGTATAGGTAAATGAAAGATAATTTTTAGTTTTATAACATATAATGAGGTATTTAACAGTATTTATCATGATGCTCAGCATGTTATAATGTTAAGGGAGAGAGAGATAAGTTTGAGGGGATATTACATCCATTATCCATACTATAATGGAAATGAGAAAACATTACCAGGGATTTCATCATCATACATCCCAAAACATCTATCCCCAATGATATTCACTTTATATTCAATCACCAAGAAAAATAATAAAATTTTATTTCCATTGAAAAATTATTCTATGTTATTCATATTAATCAGTTATAAATTAGTTATATTTTGAGATTTTGTGTATTACCACTCCTAATCACATCGGATTGAGATCTAGGATATATATAAAAATATTTATATATAACCAATTGTATCTAGACATAGAGTTGAGTTTTAGTAATTATAATCATTAGATAGATGGTCAATATGAGAGCTCCACTCATACACTAAAATAAAAGTCGAGAGATTTATCTTTGGATTTTAAAGGTGGTTCAAATCAACACCTTCCATTAGTGGATTTTTCCGAAAAGAAAAACTATTAGTCAAGATTTTATTTGTCTCAATATAAATAACTATACAAAAGAATTATAGGACGTGTATATTCAAGGATAAAGTTGGAGAAACAAATCTATCGGGACATGATCTATGTAAGGTAATTTCATATAAGGTTAGAGATATTTATAATCTTATAAGAGAATATTGGATTCAATATAAAGGTTATATTGATAAAAATAAGTGATTTTTGACGATTGAAGTGGTTGAAAATGTAATCCTATTAATAAATCATTGGAATAAGGTTATGAGTTTTGAAAATAAGTGAATATTGATCCCTATATGTTTAAGTTCCTTTAAAATTTCTCATCATATCAGGATAATAACTTATCAATGGGAGCGTCCACTAAATCTCTCTCAAAAATATAGTAAGTTCCATGTAACTCTTTGCAGGAAGTGAATAACTAAAAATTCACATGTAATTAACTTAGAGGTAATCTCATTGGAGTATGATCTATTTTATGAGGAAAATCCTGTGGATATTCTAGATCACAGTGAGAAAGTTCTATGAAACAAGACTACTCACATGGTCAATGTTTTGTTTTGAAATAATAAATTTAGGAAGTTACATGGGAACCTATGGATGAGATGAGGAAATATAATCATTCTTTAATTGATTAATAGTGATGGAATTTTATAAGAATGATTATTATAAGGGGGTAGAATGAAACACCCTTATTTTTTTGGTATATGTGCCTTTAAAATAATTTATTTTTTTTATATATTTATTTAGATGAAAAATAGTGTTTAATTGAATTTCAACCAAATATCTATAGTTATATCCTATATGTTTTATTGGTGGGTATGAATATGATTAACCAAATTATGAATAATATGTATATATTTTTTATTTTATTTATATGTATTCATTAAATCAAAAGAAATTAGTACTCAATTTTATGCATCAATAAATAGATTTCTTTAAAAAATATCTTATTACATGTTGTATATAGATATTATATATAATTCCATATATATAAAGATATATATTTCATTATATAAAAATTAAATCATTTTTGAAATCATGAAATCAATTTTATCTTATGATGATTTCTATATTTTTCTGAAATGTTTGATTATTCAGGTAATAATGAAAAATTCTGTTCTTTTCCAAACTATAATTTAATTTAATTAAAATGTATCATTATACATGAAATTTGACATATAGTAATATAATAATTTTTTAATTATATATATACTAATCAATTACATTGGAATTATCATTATAAAAAAATTTATAATATGTTAATTACATGATTAAATTGATTTTTTAGAAGAAACATTTTCATTTTGTTTTATGAATTTAAATTAAATTTTGTTTCATACAATTATAATAAATGAATCATGAAAAAAGGATTCCATATATATAATCAAGTGGTCCCAATTGTTTAAGTCTCTCCCTTTAATTATTCATAATTTTGAATAGTATCCATGTTAAATATTTGTCACACTAATAAGATTAATATGGGTAAAATTTTGTTAAAAATATTCACAAGATTATAAAAATTCCATAACATTTTCACATTTTTTTAAAGAAAGACGGATATCATTAATGAAGATGTTCAGCAGACGTACAAGTGCAAAGCCATGAAAGAAAATTGTCTAGCCAGAGCTGGTTGGCATTGAATGGGCCTGATGCCGCAAGTTGATGGGCCACATTGTTTCCTTCCATTTTGGTGAAGGAGAAGGTGCAAAATGAGATGCATTGGCGAAGTGTGATAATTCTTCTGATGATGAAGCCAAAGGACTGGAGTCCATCGTCATTATGGTTAATAGCATCGATTGTGGTGAGGCAGTCAGACTCAATGTTTATATCAACCCAGCCATGGTCCATAGTGAGCATCATACCGGCAAGGATAGTGGTGGCCTCAGCAACTGCAGGTTCCCAAAATTCATGGTGTGGTTCGTATTTTGCGTAATGATTTGCCCCATATGGTTTTGGGCTAGGAGACCAAGGGAAACATGCCTATATTTGGGGAGAGATGCGTCCAAATTGATATTAAGAATCCCTTCCATTGGTGGAATCCAATGAGAGGAGTATGAGGAGGTAACACCAAGCGTATAATTCCATTGTGGTCCTTCTAACCATCAATCCATGAGGTGTCCCATTCAATCTAGAAATCGAGAGGTTTATGAACATGATGAAAAACATCATCATTACACTAGATCCAAATGATCAAGGCCAGGGTGAAAAGTGAGCCTTGCGTTAGCCGATGAGAGGGAGGAGCACCAATACATTAGAAGATCTGTTAGGTCGGAGACCGTGGCTAGTGGTGTGCCTGGAGCTAGACCCCGTTTATTCCAAATTTCAATAGCTCTTGGGCAGTGAATTATGGCGTGCAAAGGGGTTTCTAGAATATGCGGGCAGAAAGGGCAGAAATTGGAACATTCCATATGTCAGTAAATGATAAGGCTCATAGTTTGGAGGGTACCCATGCACACCTGCCACCAGAATTGGCATACTTTTGGGGGGACGTTGAGTGTCCAAATAGATTTCCATGGTCCCTCCACCTGGATGACTGAGTGGTTTCCAAGATCGAATCTATACCCGGATCTCACCATATACTCTCATAATATGTCATTGATCTAGAATAGAAGGTATGAGTCTGCGTCCGGAACCTAGGGAATGCTCAAGATAATTCTTTGGTCTCTTTCATTAAACCAATCATGAATATTTTCTATACACCACCCCCGTCCCTGGTCAAAAAGGAGGCAGCTAACAGTGGCGTCTTCAAGCCCTGTTGGGTGGGGGATGTGTCCCTCATGCCTTCCTTATTGATCATCCAAGGATCAGTCTAGATAATGAAAGACGAGGCAGTCCCAATCCTCCAGCCTAGCCCTTTTTCCAGGCGATTTCAATCCCCCCAAATGATTCTCCAAAAGATGCTAGGGTGAGGGCCAAGAGAGGAAGCAAGGAAGTCTGTGTCGGGAAGGTACTTTTCACGAAGAACCCGTGCACAAGGGGATGATGGGCGGTTAATAAGGCGCCATCCTTGCTTGGAAAACAGTGCGTCATTGAAGAAAGAAGGTTTCTAAATCCCATCCCTCCCTCTGTTTTAGGTTTGCAGAGTTTCTCCCAGGCCATCCAGTGTGGTCTATTCCATCCATCATTCTTCCCCCAATAGAAGTTGGCAGTGCGTGAATTGATTTGGTCGATAATGGCCTTCGGATGCTAAAATTGGGACATAAATAGCTGGGGATAGATTATATGACATCATTAATGAGGGTCTCTTTCCCAGCTCTAGAAATTCTTTTTGGGGTCCATCCATGAATTTTTTATCAATCCTATCCACCAGAGATGCAAATGTTTTTTGTTGGACCGACCACTCACCATGGGTAGCCCAAGATAATTCTGGTGTTTTTCAACCAGATGGATTCCTGCAGATGCGCATAGTTCATCTCTCTTGGGAAGGGGCACCCCTGTGCTGAAGGAGATATCAGATTTTCCATGATTGATTGACTGGACAAATGCCTTCTCGTACTGAGGGATCGCTTGGCTGACCACCCGACATTCATTAATTGTTGCTCTAGAAAAAAGGAGGAAGTCATCGGTGAAAAAGTGGTGTTACACTGGTGGGCCAGCACGACAGACCTTAGCCCCATTTATAGAATTAGAGGATGCAGCCCTAGAAATAAGGTGAGGGAAAACATCTGCCACTAAAATAAAAGGAAACGGTGAGAGGGGATCTCCCTGGTGTAGGCCTCATGATGGGGTGAATCCTCTGGTAAGCTCCCCATTGACCTTGATTCTAAAGGAGACAGTCAATATGCAGTTCAAGACCATATCAATCCATTTAGCACAAAGCCCATTTTCAGCATCACAACTCTGAGGAAGTGCCATTCCACTTTGTCATAGGCCTTAGTCATATCTAGTTTCTAGTCCATGGTTCCTCTTTTTGCAGTGGAGATTGATTTCATAGAATGGAACTCTTTGTGGGCTACAATAGCATTATCAGTGATCAGTCTCATGGTCACGAAAGTGCCCTACTTTTTAAAGATAATAACAAGAAGCCAAGGTCGCAGCCGATTGACATGGATCTTTGAGAATATCTTATAAGAGACATTACAGAGACTGATAGGTCTAAAATCAGGGATCACCAGTGGTTTCTTGACTTTGGGATTGAGGACGAGGACCATTTCATTGATGGTGGCAATTATAGTATTCCAAGCCCATATATTTTTTATTATTTTTCAAATATCAGGACCGATAATGTGCCAGTATTGTATAAAATATTGGGTGTGGAACCTATTCTGTCCTGGGGCCTTAGTGGGATGAATGTGTTTCAGATCCAGGCATATCTTTTCATTCATCACATCATATATAAGCTGCCTATTGATCTCTTCGGTGATCACAGGTCCAATGCACTATTCCACCACAGCCGATATGATAGAGGTTCGTGCAGAGAAAAGGTTCTAGAAATATCATTTCAAGGCCTCGTGAATTCCAACGAGGTCAGAAACATTGCTTCCATAGGGTTGTGAGGTGCAAGTGATAGCGTTTTTCCGATGCCTAACTGATGATTTCTGGTGAAAATACCTAGTATTGGCATCCCCATCTTCAATGTGAGTGTCTCCCGCCCGAATATCCCAAAAACTATACTTAACGCGCAGGTCCATGTCTAGTTCTCTTTGCATATCACCAATCTTAGGGAGATTGAAATTAGATGTGGGTTTCTTGAGAAGGTTGTGGAGTTTCTTTTCAAGGACACCACAGTGCCAATCGGGGAGGCGGAATTTTTTGATTCTCCATGACCTCAGATCGGATGCAACATGTTGGAGATTGCTACTAGCATCCTCGTGAGTACCTTCCCATCTTGATCGGATAACCACTTCGCATTCATACTCTATAGACTAGAAACTCTCAAATCTAAAGGGTTTGTCGAATTGCCTATTGCGTTCACCTTGTGTGCAATCAATATAAATAGGACAGTGGCCCGAACAGTTGAGCGTCATGTGGCTGATATGGAACATGCCAAAGATATCAATCCTGTCAGTTGAGCCAAGAAATCTATCCAGGTGCTCACCAATGCAGGTGCCTTCTGAATTACAGTGGAACCTTGTGAAAGGATTACCTGCGAACCCCAGATCGACGAGGTCCGCCCTAATGACTGCATCTTTGAAATTTGACATCAAATCCACGGGTTGGAATGTTCCGCCCCTTTTTCCCTTGTGGAACATAATCTCATTGAAGAACCCTCCGAAAAGAATAGGGCTTGGGAGATCATGCCGCAACTTTTTGAGAAGGTCCCACGACTTCACCTTGTCACTATTGGATGACTAGCCATAGAATCTAACAATGGTCCAGGGTTGGTTATGATCTATCTAAATAGTTGTTGCCACATGGTGCGAGGAGAAGGAAAAACATTTGACGTCGAAGTTGTCCTTCCAAAGGAGACAGAGGCCCCCAGAGTGGCCTTATCTTAAAACCGGGAAGCAACCTTGGAAGCTGCATTTCAGAGAAATGTCATTTGTGTCCTTGTTTTCCAGTATGTTTTTGGACAGTAAAACCATATAGGGGTGACTTTGGGCACAATTGCGCTGAAGCATGCGAATCGTTCGTGGGTTGCCAAGCCGACATCAGTTTGAGCATAAAACAATCATTGGTCTAGGAGGGATGGGTCTCTCCTGTCGCCACCTTTAATTCCACTAGATGTCTTTCTCCACTTTTTGTTTTCCATCTTTTGGTGGGATTCCCCCCAGATTACCCACTTTTATTTTGTCCATTTCCAACCCTGAGATTTGGGACTTCTGTAAGACCGTAACTTTCTCCGAAATGCACCAGTTTCAATGTGAGATGGGTAATTGGGCCCAGTAATGGAGATCCCGCCATTCCGTGGGCCTCCATTGTTAGGGTGACTGATTCAGTCCTTTGTGAATTAGGGTTCGGATCTGGTGGTTCGATGTGCAACATCTTTGGATTGGAGAAAAGTGATGGTGGTGCTTTTTGTTTCGTCTCTAATGTTGTAGATGTTAGGGAATTTCCCTTCAGCTGGTTTGGATGAGCTCCCACTTCTCTCTGAGTGGGAGAGCCTGATCTAGGAAAATTTGGTGGTCCAAGCATAATGGCTTTTTCAGTAATGTTTTCCATCCAGCTTGTGTGTGCCAACGTGACACGGTCGCGGTCCTTTTGTTTCTCCATCTTCGGGATGAAGGCATATTTATTTGTTTTGGCATGGAGGCAAGGGCCATATTTTAGGATGATGTTACCTGAGTAACTCTTTTGTTTTGTGGTACACATTCTTTCCAAGTGTCCAAGCCGGCCACAAAAGAAGCAGAAGATTGAGAGTTTCTCGAACTCGAATGAAATCCAGGTGTTGGCATCTTTGATTTTCTAGAACATACCCCTCATCAGGGGCTCTAAAACTTCAATTTCCGCCTTGATCTGATCCTTGGGGCCCAATTGTATCAGATCCGAGCAATCCCAGTCAATAAAATGGCCCAAATTGTCCTCTATTTCTCGCATAATGCATTTCATTCTTTCATGGAAAGAGATTCCTCTAATTTTAATTTAGAAGGGGGTGCAGGTGAAGTTGGCACGCTGGACATCGCTCCCCCCTAAGTTTTCCATAAGGAGGAGTTGATTATCAAAGTACCACAGTTGGCCACACATGATTTTATCCCTACCTCTCTTTTTGAAGAAATCAAAATTGAAGCGATTGATCCCTGCTCCCCGAATATCCACTCCAGCTTCATGTTTCCAAATTTTCATGTTGAGTGTTTTTGAGAGCCTCCTGATTTTCTGAGATATTTTCCACTAACTTTCCCACAAATAGTAGAGACATAAAATTTTCCAAAAGTGTGTCTTCATGTCTCTAAGCCTGTGTCACTGCCTTCTCTTTATCCATCAGGGGTAACCTTTTCCATTGATTCACAAATTCCGCATCCGTACTAAAAAAAACTAGTAAATTTGTTTTGCACTCCTCATAACAGAATAGTGCCCCAGCCAACCCCACAGGTCATGTACGCCAGGCCTAGCCCCATCCAACTGCACCTGAATCAAGGCCCAATCCACAAAGGGAGTTCCTAGACTGGAATCCCCCATCACAACCTCCTTTCGAGATCCTAATTGCACGAACTGACACCTTAGAGTGTCTTCGTGGTCGACACTGTCCCTAGGATGGTCCGACCCATAGTTCGCACATCACGGCTCCCACCATCCTTTGTGGAGCAACACAATCACAACAGCAGGATCTTCACATCTGCACAATGCGGCTGGAGCATCATGGAATCACTTCTCACGTCAGACACTTCACGGAGAATCCTTCACGGCGGACACTTCACGAACTCCAAACGCAACAAAGAACGTCAAGGCAGGTGCTTCGCGGAACAACAATGCTGTCACCACTTTGCGGCAGATGCTTCGCGGATCAACCCCTTCATGATGGACACTTCACGAACTCCCAACATGACTAAAACATCACGGTAGGTGCTTCGCGGAACAACAATGCGACGACCACTTCGCGATAGGTGCTTCGTGGATCAAACCCTTCAAGGCGGAATCTACACAAACCCTAGTTTTGATTTACCGCCCACAGGTCGCCGCCGATCTTCACAGGACAGGTGAGATGTTGCGATTAGGGTACATGATTTCCCAACTCTGGTATTGTCTGCGATGAATACACAGATCTATTTGCTGAATGGGGTTGAGGTTTTGAAATTAGAAAAACGCCCTTTCGAACCCAGATCAGACGCCGATGCAAGGGGACAGTGACAGGATAGTCTTCTGGGAAACATGGGAGGACTGGATCTGTGTCTGCATACGATTTTGAGAGGATGAAGCCTGAATCCCTCTGATTCACAGGTATCGGGGTTCGGATACATGCGATGGAGATCAGCGGACAAGGGAGTAAAAAGGAACAACATTCCTCGCCATGGGAGGGTCGGTGAACGGCAACAAATGGGGAAACCGAGCCCCCATCACCGGAACCAAAAAAATGAGGTAAGCTCCGCAGTGAGGCGGGATGCACAGAGATGGATGGAGTCGCCGTCCACCAAACGGAAGGGGTACTCACATATCCCCATGGAAGTGTGGAGATTCACCAAAGCCACAAATGATTCAAAAATATCGAAAATTAGTTCCATTAGAAATTTATTGTGGCTTTTAAATTATTTTAAGAAAAAGCAAAATAAAAAGTATCATACTATTGAATTTAAAATTTATTATATTTTTTGATTAGGATAAAAGATTTTTTTGATCGTAAATATTTATTTTATTGAAAATTTTATATTTTTATAATAGATTTTTTTTATATTTCATAAATGAAATAATTTCCTTAAATGCCTATGAAATGCAAACTCAATATTTTTTCAGGTAAAATAATAATAAAATAAATGAATTGAAAAATATTAAAATAATAACATTGGGATGAATTATTTCATTCCAAACATTTAAAATATAAATAAAACATATTTATAATGTGTCAAAGGTTTATATTTACTTTACACTACAATCTTTATTACATAAATTTAAAGTAAATGAATAGTTCCAAAAAAAAATAATCAGTAAATGAAAACAATGTTAATGCGAATGGGATAAGGTTTAAAATATCATACATAGTCTATTTATGGTTTAATTTTCATTTATTGGTAATAGTGTAAGCCCATAATAGGTAAAAAATATTGTTTTTATAGTAAATGTCAAAAGTGTTAATGAGTGGTTAAAAATAGGATAAGTGTTAAAACATAACAAAAACATGTACAAATTTCATAGGATGAATATAATTTGACCTATAATCATCAAATATGTTTAAATATATCAATTTGAAGCTAATTTCACTTAATATGAATTTATATTAATTAAAAAAATTATTTAATTCAGAGGGTGGCCCTTCCTTCAATAATAAAAGGGAAGCTCCTCTATATCTAATTCACAATATTTGAGAAATATACACTGTCCAATACTTTTCCTATTACCATTATATAATCCTTCCCCACTTCTAATATCTTCTATGCTTGCTAAACATCTATCCATTCAAGACGTGAGGTGTTATCCAAAGGTTGTTTCTCAACGACTAGTTATAACACTTAACTGAGTACTTTAAAAATTATTTCTTATTATACATCCAATAAATATACTGTAACCATCATAAAATAAGAAATATATTATAATATGTCTATTTATTTTATGTTATGATTATGGTACAACAATTTTCAATCTCTTTTTCATCCCATGGGAGTCGAAGACATCACCCAGGCATACGAATGCCATACTATATCCACATAGTGGTGTAATTTTTTTCATCACTATTTTACATGGATTGTTATAATTATGGAAATGATGTATTATATTATATTTATTACATAGTTTTTCTTCATTAATTATAATATCATATCTATGTCCTTGACATCTAATTTGTGGAAAAATGATAGTGTCGCTCGTGTGTATGTGTGGACTACAATATCCACAAAGTGATGTCACTTGTTTTTAGCTTATGATTTACATATATTATAATAAGGATAAATTTTATTAACCTACATGATATATGATAAATAAGAATTTTTTAATTTAGGATTAATTTTTAACTTTTTTTCATTAAATCTATTGAAAATTGAAAATAGTGTTCATGTGTATGTATGACCTACTGTCTCCATAAATGATACATTTATTTTATCTATGTATACCATTTATAGATTAATATAGATTAATATAATGTTATTATATGTTATATTTATATATTTATTAAATTCCTATATATGATGTAACCAAGATCCATATACATGAATTGAAACTACCTAACAAAATTTCTTATAAAATATGAAACAATTAACACTGAGAAACGATGACTTTATTTTTTATTTATTAATAAATATGTATTGAAATGTTATAAAGGAATCATATAAGATAATATAAGTATTGAATTTATTTATTGAATAATAATAAATCAAAAATTATTATACATGAGGTTAAAATCAAGTATAATACTAATCAAACTTGAGGTAAGGGATTTCATTTACAATCTGATTTTATTTCAAGATTTTTCACGCTTGAATATATATTAAAGAATATTATATGTTAATTATCACAAGATCCCAATTAACATTTACTTCCTCTAGTTATTTAAGAATAATACATCTTTTTTTCATTTTTTCCTCACTTTATGTCATCATGGGGCTAAACAAAATTTTTTAAAGAAAAAGTAATGTAGGTTTACTATTCCATCAGGAATCCTTTTCATCCATATTAATATTTTCTATAAAATGTTTTAATGTATAATTTTAATATTCTAAAATGATTTGTTTAAATAATTTTCACGCATGATTTAATTTCTATAAAATGTATTATAAGGATTCTTCTTTTAATTTTATGAAAAGTTTATTTTTAATAAAAGTGTTAATGAGATATTTTATTGAAAATAAATTGCATAAGCATAAAATAATTTATTCAAAAAATATTTTATTTTAAGTTTAAATTAAAAATTTCCAAGGTTTTTTTAAATATAATATTTTTATTAATATTATGTAAATTATTAGATAAATTTTATCAAAAGGAAAAGTCCATTTCGCCATGAAATTTTATAGTGATATTTTAATCGTATTTTCATCTTTGACAATACCCATTTATTTTTCCAGGAATATGATACAATTATAGAATTATTATTCATTCTCAAGATGAATTATGATGATTACTTATTTATTATCTATATTTTGATTAAATATGGATAATTTCTGACATATAAGGAATTTAGAAAATGACGTTTATTGATCATTCTAAATATGATAAATACATTGGATGTTAATGTGGCTGGTGGGTACCAGTTATAGATAGAACCTTCATATATAGATTGGAATCATTAAAAATGATATCTAGAAACCCATATTAGATTATTTCATGGTTTAAACCTACTCAATTATGAAGAATGTTATATCTGTTTAAAGTCAATGATGGTAATATTCTTGATATCTTGGATGAGATTCCTTGGTCATGAATATCCATCAATTTGAATTTGTTTAATTGAGCGATCATTTTTAATAATCCATGTGTTTTTTATGTTGATATTATCCTTAAATACTCATTAAAATGACGAGTTGATTGAATTTCATGTTTTGATTATCCATTATACCATGCTGGTTACGAATTCTTTACTCATGATGGATTTTTTATGCATAACCTTATTGAGAATAAGATATCAACATTTATTTTTTTCTATTTCATATTATTTGAAGAATGATATTTTGAATGATATTAAGGAGTAAATAATATTTCATATTCCATGTTTTTTATATTTACAATATAATCTGGGAATCCTGTATATATCTATTTTTCCAAGAATTATAAACTGATTGGTTATCTTTGGTGAGATCCCTTATATATTTTTCAAATATAATAATCTAAATGATGTCTTTAGGTTACTATATTTGTTTTTTTTAAATTAACACATCTCATTCCAAATATATTATTTTATAATCAAAACCGAGATGAAAACATTGATTGGAATAAATAAACCTATATTTTTTTTGTTATTCAAGAATTTTGGACTTCATATATATATTAATTTTAGAAATTTTTTAATCATGTTTTTATATCACTTAATGGTTGAACTCATTTTCATCATCATAGATTATTCTTCTTCATCCTTACTCAATGATAGACACATTATTAATGTTATACATAGTGATGACTATAATAATATTGATCCTCTTATTTTATTCCATCAATTATTGAATATTATTATATAAAATGAAATGGAATAATGAGGGAAAAATTCAATATTTAACAAAATCATGTAGGTTGATATATTACACTAAATCTGGATTATCCATTGTTCCACCTTCATTATTGTGTATACACTTCATGATTCAGTTTTCAATTTTCTTATCATTGATATTTTTATAAAATATGGTAGCCCCATTAACATTAGTATGTTTCATATGTGATAAACCTATGATTTAATGAGAATAAAATGGGTAATTGTCCATAATTTTCATCATTTGTTAATTTTATTCATGTATGAATTTAAAAAAATTATTTATTTCATGACTAATTTCCTTTCATATCCCGCTCATCTTCTCATGAACTTCAAAATTTATTTGATTATTTTCTTGTAAAATTAATTTTTCTATATATTATTTTCCCATGTTTACCATTTTAAATGTCCTTTATAATTATAGTTTTATTTCTCTCTTCTTATTCATTTTTTAAAATCTGTATAATAGTATTATTATCCACAATATTTTTCCCTCTCTAAATGTTTCTTCTTCTAATATAACTTCTTATTTTCTCACCTAGAATACTCACCCCCCATTTTTCATGAATTTATGATTGAGATGGAAATTTTTTACTTGTATTCATAGTGTTTTTTTGAAACATCCATACCACCAGGAATATAACTTGATGTTTCCATTTTGTATATTTTTTATTTTATTATTCTGGTTATCTAGTCATCTTCCAACCATTATTATTCTATATTTAGGGAGTTTATTTATTTACCGTCTCATATTTATCACTATAACTATAATAGGATTCATATTTGAACATTATTATACTTGAAAATATCTATAAAACTCATTAGAATCTACATATCAGATCATAAATATTTAGTATAACCTGAGAAATTAACAAAAATTAGTAACAATTATTGGGGTTTGTTTTAAATGTTTCCTTTAACATTTTAGAATAAATCACCAATTATTTTACATGACATCCTCTCATGGTATTCAAGGTGGTTTCAAATTTAAATAATCATGATTAAGCCTTATTTAGTACTTTATTCCTCATAGCTTTTAATTCATTATGATCTCCTCAAATCTAATCTTTTTTCTACGATATTGACCATAGAAATTTTAATCTCTTCTATGAGTTCAATACATTTATACTCATTGATTTTTTACTAATTCTAAATATTATTTTTCTTTTTATGGATATTTTTATTTATATTATTAGATTAAATTTTATCAAATGTAAATAAATATACAATATATTATTCTTCACATTCTTCTTTACTTCCTAGTTTGAAATTATTATTTTTGACCATAGTTGTGAGGGTTTTGAGAATTTTATAGAGAGAAAATATGATTCTCATTTGGAAGTCTATTTTATCATGGAATCTCATTTTAATAGTTTTCTATTCTCCTTTCTATAGTGGTCTTCATATTCCTGGTCATACTCAATTTTTTCATATTCATTCTTCAAGAAATTTGATTAAAAAGTACCCAACACCTCAACAATTGATTCATTTATGATGGATAAAACTAATATATGTTAATCTATATAGTGAACTCGGATTTTTATAAATAGATATTAAATAATTTTAGATGAAAATTAAATAAATTATCAAAACATATTCTTGAATACCATTATAGTTTAATATATTTAGAGACTAGGTACATAATCATATGATTTAGTGAAATATCTTCAAAATATCCCATAAGTATCTTCCTCATTATTACACTTCATAATAATACCCTACCTAAAACATTTATTTATAACTTGGGGAAAGGAAACCTATGAAAGGGTACTATCAGGTGATCAGTAAGGGTATTAAAGGGAGATATATAAGCATCGCGTGAAAATAAGTGTATGAAATCATGGGCATAATATATGAAAACCATTCCCTGTATCTCATAGATCAAAATATAAAGTCATGGAATAAATATTTGATGTTAATAGTACATTAAATGTAAGAGAATAAAATATTATTTTCCATTAGGTCATAAAAGTTTCACAAGATATATATTTGTGGAATACATACCAGCTTATGACATTGTAAACATATATAAATAGTGACAAGATCTCTCATTATATAAATTACATGAAATTATATTCTCACATAAAATTATAGATATGAAACCCCATCCAAGAATAACATTTTGAACATGAAAGACATGTCTATTAATAACACTATGAGCATTTAATACGATTCTTGTATAATATTTTTAGCATGTAATTAGGTTCATTAAAAAACTAGGAAAATTTAATTTGGTTCATTCATAATATTATAAACATGTAACCCGGATCACACATAACATATTTTCTCACAGGTTATCCATATTTAACCCAGTCATGTGAGGTAGATATAGGTCCCACCCATTACATAATGAAAATCATACATATGTATAACACGATATAAAAAAACACCATATCATAACCCATGAAATAAAATTTTTTCCATAAAAATGACATCATATCATAATATTTTTTAAAGGGATATATTTTATAATCAATTCAAAATTTCATCATTGAATAACACATGGAAATAAAAGTGGGTTCAAGAAAAACTTTTCTATGGTATAATCCCTCAAATATAAGAAGGTTTCATAAACATATTTTCATAAAAAACTCAGAGAAAGAATATAAATGGAATCCTTTATTAATATCAAAAAAATATTTTATGTAATATCAAAATGATATAATATTAGATGTATAAGTATTTTTAATGATCACTTGGAACATTTAATGAGGAAAATAAATATTTCAACAAATTAAAATATTAAAACTAAATATTACTAAATAAATTTGAAATCATCTTTTTTTAAAATATTCATGAAAATTTATATATGCCTCTTAAAATATAATTATTTTCATGAAGGTATATTTTTTTCCATTCCATACATGTTAATATAAATATTCCTTTAGCAATTTTAGTAAAACCAAAATAAGATTTACTTGCAATTTGATGTGAATATTAAATTCAAAATATATTGTAAAAATTAAAACATGGATCAAAAATTTATTTAATAAATTATTTTAATATAGAATAAAATATTTTTAAAAACAATTTCTGAAAACATGTTTTTGTACAGAAATTAGTTTTCGACCGAAGAATGAAATAAAGACAATTTTTTTTAAAAAAATATTTTTTTTGAAATCATGAGTACATAAAGAGTGTATAATGATTGTAAACCATGTATTATATATAAATAACTATATGATAAAAACATAAATGAGTTTATTTAGAGGATTATCATAATATTTCATCATTGTAATTATAATCATGTGTAATCTAAATATATGATAAGATTTTAACATAAAAACCATACCACTTCAGTAACTTTGAATCATAATACCCCTGAAATAATAACATTAAATGAAACTTATAATATCATTATAATATCTAAAATCATTAAATTAAAATTAAAATGTGATTTATGTACGCCTTAAATTGAATATATCTACATACCATTACATATGTTTCATAGAAAGAAAATTGTGACAAGGATCCATTACTGCTTGGGTATTTTTTTGAACCATAAACACCATGAAATAGATTACATAAAATTTATTTTTAACTACTAATAATTTCATGATAAAAAATACAAAATGAATTCATGGGCCTTATATTCACAAAATATAAATATCAAGTGCTGAATAGGGCATGTATTTCATAAAAATTAAAAAGTAAGATGGAAATCTCTTTCCACATTAGAAATATTTTGAATCGCATATCCAAAACCAGGATAATATCAAATGAAAAATTTAATATAATTAAAAGGTTTAGATATATTATATATCAAATAAAATGGGATGTATATACACCATATAGATGAAAAGGATGGCGAGTTTACATATATATCTATGAAATAAAAGAGAGAATAGAAATATCTTACCCTATGTCTCAAATTACATTGTATATGTTTGAAACTCATGTATAATAAATTTAAATTTATTATAAATATATTATTTTACAATAATTATATGTATTATTACATTTATTTTCTACTTATGACTATTTATTAAATGTTTATTAGAAATTCCATGTTAAAATTGTGTTTTGGGTAATAAATGCTTTGTTTTCGGTAAATGTTTTGATTCTTTATTATCATTCATGTTAATTTAATAATTGTTAAATCAAATAAATAATAATAATTATGAAATAATTATCATATTTAATAATTAATTATACTTTTAATACCAATCATGAAATATATTTGTGATAAATGAAGTATCTTATGATAACGGAGTTGGTTGGTCATATGTATGCATGAGTAACATTTCCATTTCCCTATGATCATTATGGATAAAAGGTAAGTAAGAATGCATCATTAAATAATAATCATAATATCCTTAATATAATATTAATTAATTTAATATACTTATACATTTCCAATATGTCGTTTTGTGATGAAAATAAGGAGTCATATTGCTTTTGGAAGGCGGTAGTCCACACATACACGAAAGACATTATTATCTTTCAGTGAGTGAAATGGTAAAAAGAAAAAGATATATTATCTTTATATAATTATAAATATTACATGAATATTATAATAATTTAATTTATATCACATATATTCATTAATTATATCTTTATTATCTTCCATGTTAAGCATTAGTGAAAACGAATCACATCCCATGTGAGGTGGTAGTCTATTGTACACATGAGAGTATTATTGTGTCCACTATGGAATGGATAGTAAAAAAAATATATATTATATAATGATATAATAAGTTAAACTATTTTATTTATACCATATATATAATTTATATCCATCATCATACACAACCATGATAGGTTGTAATTGAGAAATGAATGAAATCAGTTCACAACGACGTAGTCCACCATACACATGAATGATTATTTTGTAACCCATTTAAGGGATGTTGAGATGTTTTTAGTAAATTAACATAACATATAAATGTGCTAGTTTATTTAATTTTAAATGGTTATTGTAAAATCATCATATAATAATAATTGAAGTAATCATAATAATAAATAAATAAAATGCTTGTTTAAAAACATTACATTTTCTTTGGGTATCCTTATTAGGTTTTGCACCAAAATAATAACCCGAATGGACCAAAGGCCTTATTTTTATTTATTTATGATAATCCCACTTTGAAGGAATGAGGGGGTTCCCTTAAAAGGCTCATAGGCTTAGATATTACATGACCAATAGGTCTTAGAGGAAATGTCCATACAATAACTACATGGAACTTCTCCTCAACATCTTCTACATCATCATGTCAGCTCTCCAACATTTCATATCTGTTCAGCTGGGCTTCTTGTGCATGCACAAGCTGGTCTTGATGGAAATTCCATACCATCTCCTTCTTCCAAATCTGTTATCTTCTGCTTTGGAAAATACACATGCTCTGAATGCTCATCTTGAGTCTGATCCCTATAGAGTCTACCTAGTCGAAAAATAATGCTTTGAGAATTATAGGATGTATTTTTAAATGGATTTTGTAGTGGTTTTGGGAAAAAAATTTCATTATGAATAACGAGGGGAGGTGGTGGCATGCTATAAGTAAGGTTAGTAACATAATATTAATGTTTTGAAAAGAAAACGGTCTGCCCTCATTTTTCATATGCCACAAGGCTCTAAGTGGGAGTATTATCGATCCTTATACATTATAGGGTCTATATATGGTCATACAAAATATTTTATAATTTTTTTAGTTAATTTTAACCATTATATATTTGATTAAACTCCCATACTTTAAAATACTTTTTACTTTAACCACTATAAATAATTTTTACAATTTCGCTATTTATTTTTGTAAAAGATTATGTTGACCATATTAGATAATATAAATAAAGATAATTCAAAATATTTAATCAATTCTTCTAAATTTAATTCACATAAGAGTAAAACGTTCATATAAAATCAATCCCGTAGATGCAATGAGAAAGTAACCTTCCAAAGAGATAAAAGGTCAAAATCTTACATGTTTATAAGGATTTTATTTCATAATTCAATATAAAAATTATTAAAATGACCTAAATTCGATTAATATATATATATATATATATATAATTTATATAATAATAAATTTAAAACTATTAAGAAATATAAATTAACTATATAAATAATTTAAATGAAAATGATGTTTTCAATTAAAATTTAGTATTTTCAGTGTTCATCACCAAATTTATCATTTTAGAGAACTATCAAAAAATAACCATAAGATAATTTCGGACATTATCATTTAAAAACATATTTTTTAAAATAATTTTTATCAATGATTCCAAAATTACTTTAAATTGTTTTTAAAAAAACAAAAAAACAAATTTTTAGACCAATACTGTTTTTAAGAGTAAATTGGATTTATTCGTATCTACTGTCTAGAAAAAAAATAAGATGAATGTAGATTATTTTATTTAATATAAAACATATAGAGTGCCTTAAAAATAAAAAAATCATTGATTTTTTAATTTATTAATGTAAGAAGTGTTTTTTTATAAATATATTATTTCATAAAAAGATTTCCATTATTTTCAAATATTTTTTATTTTAAATTTAAATTATTTTCCAATCAAATAATTCATTTTATATACATTTATAATCATCATGTTTTTAAAATATAGTAATTATTATTTATACCAATGACTTTAATGAAAAATTAATCACAATCATGTAGTAAAATTTTAATAATATGACACATTTCAATTAAATGCATTATTGTGTGTAATGAAAGATAAAATTAGAGTTATGTGTAATGAGAAATATAGAAAATATTAAATTAATAAAAATAAAAATATTCTAAAAAATATCATTGTGTTACATTTTACCCCCCTTAAAATGAATTTTAATCTCAAAGAACCTTTTAGTCATCAAATTTAAAACATTTAAAAATCCCTTCATAAAACCCAACATCGAAAAATGGCATAAAAACCTAACTATGAAAAAGATAAAGGGATGTGTGAAATTCATCTATAATAACACATAACATGTTTCCAAATTGAAGACCATTAGTGGGAAGTGATGATTTAGGCATAGAATAAAACCATTAATAATTATAGAGAGTGAAAGTGATCATTAATCAATAGAAAGTTTGTGATACTGATAAGATTAAAGATAAAAAATCAAAAAAAATGTGGCAATAAAAAATGTTATTAATATAATAAAAAAACATTTTACTAGGAAAAACATTTCTTTCAGGACCCTTTTTATAATAGTGGGTAATTAATTTACCATCATGACATGGATCATATTAAATTATACATACTTTAAATATTTTTATTTCATAGGAACAATTTCTTCATTTGGTCGTTCTTTGATCAATTTCCATTTCATCTCTTACTCAATGAGTTGATTGTTTTCCGGTTTTATAAACTATATAAAATCCCTAGAATAATGATAACTCATTACATCTATTAGTAGTTAAAAAAGGTAAAAATGGTTTTCTAATATGGATAAATTCTTATATGATTAAGTAATATATTAATCTGTGAATCTATATCCAAATTTCAACTTAAACACATTATAAAAATTATTAAGCTTAAGACATTTCGAAAAATAAATTTTTTTAATGAATATCAATAAATTTTTAGTACTCGTAATTTATCTTCCAAATATTATTAAGCGTCATATAATGTTCACATGTATAATATATGAATACATTGGTCAAATATTCTCTAAATGATTTGAAATAACTAAAATTACCATAAAACCTCAATAAAAACATTCATGATTCCTCATTCCTTAATAAAACTATAGATTATGGAACATATTTTGTAGATAAAATAATGTTTTAAACTCCATCAATGATAACATAAACAAATTTTTCAAAAAATCCTTTATCAGTTTTGATGTCATAAATAATTTCCAATTTACTTTATACATATCAATCATCTCTTTATCTAAAATATAAACCATTTTATTTAGCTAAGTATCAAATTATGTGTTATATTCCCATAATAATGTATTTAAAAAAATAATCAATCAATGAAATAACTTTTATATTTAATTTTTAATATTATACGTATTATTGCATATATTTAATGAAAATAATATCCAAAACAATCCTTATATATTTCATGATTCATACAACATAATTATTGAATTACAATACATAGTCACTTCAATCACCCCACTTACTTTAAAAACCAATAAATAGGCTTCATCATCTTATTCCATAAATATTATTTCCTTTTATATACTATTTTTTGTCTCTTTATCATCATAAATATAACCATTATGCAAATAAACATTATGATTATCTTTATGGGATTTCTCCTAATGGGTTTGATTTCTATAATTCCTATACATTCTATATTAAAAATTTAAAAGGTGATGATACCTTAGGGAGACCATTATTATCATCCATTTAATTAACTATACATTTCAATTTTATTTTGTATTTACTTTCTTCATGTCCTTCCATTCCACTCCAAAAACATTTCTTTTCATATTAAGACATTACCTTGTGTGAGTATTCCCACATAAACGATATATATGAAACTGAATTTTCTATCCTCCATGGTCTCTACTAAATAAACTCTTAGATAAATATGTCATATTATTTTCAGATGAGTCTAAGAGTTAGTTATGGTATATGTTTATAATCATGTTTATTGATATATAATTATGTATAATAACAAAATCCTTCACTTTAATCATCATCCCATTTGGATTATCATTATAAAATGTTTTATCTCAATAAATGTTAACCCATATTTTTATGGTTCCATCTATTGAATAAAACTAAAAAATACAGTGTTAGTAGTTCTAATCATAATAAAAAACCACATAGTCTGAAATATAATTTACAAGATGTAAAAATCAAGAGACCATATTTTAAATAAATCAAAACAAAGGTTTACCCTATTTTATCCATGGTCATCATTTATTTAAATCCTTTATGATGGTTCATAATGAGTTTGTGAATTTCCAATAAATGTCCCTTGTGAGGGTCAAAACAAGTGTGTTTCAAGGCTTGTTGTTGTGCATCATGTGACAATTGATTATAAATCAGTATTCCTTCTGTAGAGGTAATCCCCCTAGTCACCTCTATACCACGACTGCTCTACCTGTAGTGTCCGGGGAGGGATATAATTTCTTGGAAACCACTCACTCTATCATTTTCCAAAATTCTAGTATATTTTCTTATAAAATAAATCATACAGAGAATTATCCATAGATGTATCTCTAGATACATTAATATATATATAAAGGTACATCACTAAAATTTTCTCATCCTAGTTTCCAACGGATAACTAAACCTTTCCTCTCATAATAAATATAATGACCCAAGATTTTTTTATTTTGATCTAAAATATTATAATATGAATATTCAATACATTAAAAAAACTCATGCATAAAAATAATAACATTTTAGTGTATTTGTATTCTACGTATAGAATATTATATATATTTTTTGAAATATCTTCAACATTTCCCATAACTATCTTCCACTTTTTGACTCTTCACAAACATACCCTACTTAAACCCTTTCTTCATAACCTGGGGAAATGAAAGATAGTAAAGGGTGATCTTAGGTGCGTAGTAAGGGTAAAAAAGGAAGATACGTAAGAATGATGTTAATATAAGAGTATAATAACACGATCATAAGATTTTAAAACCTTATCTTAGATATCAAAGATCATAATACTTTGTGAGGTCATAAAAATTTTTAGTTCAAAAGAAAGAAATCTTAACGGAATCATATTACATGATCCACAAGAGCACAAAAATGGAATAAGACATTGATTTATGGAACACACATCATTATATAACATTGAGAAAAGTATAAATAGACATATTTTCTTTTTATATGTTAAGGAAAATAAATTATTCCGTCACATAAAATATGGACACACTACCAGGACTACTCATAACATTATGGAGTTGAAAGAAATGTATATGCATAACATTAGAAAAATTTAATTAGGTTAAACCATAACATTTCAAACATGTAATCTGGTTCAAAAATAACATTGTGAACATGCAATCAGTTTCACGCATTACACTGTGAACAAGTAATTACCTTACACATAACATATTTACTCATTATTTATCTATCATTACCCAATACATTGAAGGCTGATATATGTCCCAACTTCGTCATAATGAATGTCATATGTATATGTACCCCAAGATCATAAAAAAATTAATCAAATAATAACACATGAAATGAAATGGCTTTTATAAATATTTTATTAGATCATAATAAATAAGTGGGGAATATGACATGTATCTCCTAGAAGTAAAAAATTTGAGGTGAAAATACCTTACCCCTTTTTTAATCATTTAAATCATAAGACCAAATAAATTATAAAATAAAATGATACATTGAATATAATAAAAAATATGAGATTATGATATAACATGTAAAAGGTTAAGTATAGACACCACACAAAATAAACAAGTTGTGAATTTTCACATGTCTCATAGAAATCAAATAGAAAATAGAAATCTCTTACCATAGGTCTCGAATTCATTCACACATGTTCAAACGTCCTCTATATATAATATAATATTATTATAAATCTTTTATATAACCTTAATTATATATATATATATATATATATATATATATATTATCCCAAATATCATTTACTTATTACCGTTTATTACCCACTTATTACCATCACCTTGTTAAAAAAACATTTCTAGTAACGACCGCTTGTTTTTCATAAAAGTTTTGATTTTTTATTTTCAGTCCTCTTACTTTGATCATTTCTCTATCATCACTAAAATCATTATAACAAAATATTTATAAAATAAATATATCAAATATAATGTTATTACAAATACATAATGTTATGTTTGAGAAATTACGAATGGTAAAGTCATGGAGATTGTTGGTTGTACATACACATGAGTAACATTTTCTTTATTCAATGATCATTATAGAAAGTGGGTATGTAATATTTTATCATACCATAATGATAATAATAACATAAATTACATATTATTTCTTTAAATATTCTTTTGGATATCAACCATGATTTTTGGTGATAAAAATTGAGATTTTCATCGCTTCATGAAGGTGGTATTTCACACATACACAAATGAAGTGATCATCTTCAGTGTGTGAAAGGTTAATAAATAAAATGATATATTATATTTTAATAAAAATATATATTCCATTAATATCATAATTATTTTATTTATATCACATTTATTCATTAATTTTATCCATAATATCTTCCATTTAATGTGTTATTGAAGTTGAATCGCATCACTTCATGAGGCGGTAGTCTGTCGTTCATTTGATCGATGTTATCGTATCCCATATGGAATAGATTATAAAAATTTATATTTTATTTAATAAATATATAGGTATAATTGTGTTAAAATACCGCATATATATATATATATACTTTATATCAAATATCACACTCAATCATGAGAGGTGGTAATGGAAAAATGAATGATATCAGTTCATTAGGTGGTAGTTTTTCGGACAGATGAATAATGATTTCATAACACATTTCATGGAAGAAGACATATTTTTAGTTTATTACATTAAAATAGATTTTTATTTTTATTTTTATTATAATTGGGAAATTATATCATAATGATTTAATTATAATTTTATAAGGTGGTGGAAGAAAAAAATAGAAGCACTCATTGATGAACAGTATATTTTCTTTAGGTATCCCCCTTATGTTTAAACCAAGATCATTTTTAGGTTGGATTTATTCCAAAAATAATGATTATATGAAGATATAGTGGATGTTTTAAAGTTATTATGTTAGTTATTGGCCTATCAAAAATGGTTTTATGGTTTTAATATTATAGTAGATGGGGTGGCCTTTTATAAGTGAGGTGAGTGGCACACTTGAAATGTTTTGAAATATAATATGTGTACCCACATTTTATTCAAGAAATATGGATCCAAAATTGATTATTAATGATTAATAGATATTATACGGTCTAAATATGTCCATAAAATATATTTTATACAATATTTTATGTCATTTTAACCCTTATAATTTTCATTTAACCCTCGATTAAACCATTTTAACCTTAACTGTAGTAATTAAGTTTAATTGTTTTCCCTATCCATTTTGGTAAATATTTTGGTTCATTGTATTATATAGAATAAATTATTATAATTTCAAATATATAATCTTTTATTCTAAATTCTATTCACATAATAATAATATGTTAATTTAAAAATAAACACCTCATATGTGATGTAAAAATCCATTTTCAATGGGAAAAATTTAAAAATATTATAAGGTTTTTGTATAAATTGTTAATATAAAAATGATTAAAATGAACTAAATTGGATTAATAGACATTAAAATGATATAATTTTAATTTATTTCAAATTTTAAATATAACTTGTCGTTATATATAATTGAAATGAAGTGATTGTTTTCATGTATAAATAAATATTTTTAAATATTCATTAAAAAATTAATCTTTTCCGAAAATTATAAAAAAATCACCCTAGGATAATTTTTCATGATAATTTCAATTTTTTCAACTAAAATCTATAAAATGTTTTAAAATTTGTTTTTAAGAATTGTGTAAAAGTAGATAAAACACCTTTGAGAAAATGACAAATTAAAAGTGTAAAATTGGATTTATTCTTATCTAATATATAAAAAACACATAAGTTGAATGTAAAATAGTTTGTTGAATATAACGAATAAAAATTTAAATAAAATTATTTACCAAATGTGTTTTTTATTTTATTTATTTTAAATGTTTGTTTATTCTTAATTTTTTTTATAAAAATTTTCTTTTATTTTTAAATAATTCATATTTTAATTTATAATAAATTGGATAGAAAATAATTAACATTATATTAATTTTCACCCGATTAATTTTTAGATTTTAGTTAATACTATTATTACCCATAATTTTAATGGATAAGTGATAATACTCATATAGACATATTTTATTAATATGACATGTATGGTTTAAATATAATCCTTCATTTAATACAAGATAAAGTTAGTGTTATATTTGACACAAAAAATAGAAAATATTAAATTCACTTGGAAAAATATATATCAAAAATTATATGGTTGTTAAAATATTAATTATATCATTTTTTCAATGATTGAAATGATTTTATATTATTCCCTATTACCATTATCTTTTGTTTGAGAGAGTAGTTCATTTGTTAACTAAAGACATTTTATAGATTTAATTCTGATTTATTCTTTAATTTTCAATTTGATCACCTTGGTTTCTCTTATCTAATAATTTAGTAGAGTGTTATGAAATTTATCAGGAGATTTATTTCTAATTCATATTTTTAAAATATGATTATATCAAATCCATCAAGAAAATTTATAATCGGCTACTTCATAATAGTTTATCTATCCAAATTACCACCAAATACTCTAATATTTTTTTCTATCTCATTGACTCAGAGATAGTAATAATAAATACCATTATAATATATCATATGATTATATTAAAACATTTACATTTAAATAATCATAGCTTTTTTGAATTTCACATTTCCGTCATACGTATTTTCAACTTTTTCTTACATCTCCATGGTTTTTTAATGTCCCATCATAATGTTGTAATATATTGAGAGAATTATGAAAGAATTTAATTTCATTATTTCCTATATTATTCATGATTTTTTTGTATGAATAATTCATGGGAGAATATATTCGTATATGAGTAAACCCATAGTAATATAAGCTCTTTCTTCCAAGAATTCTGAAAATATTTATATAGGCAATCGGTTTTTTAATTCATAAATTATAATTCCATTAAATAATTGGAGTCATATAATGTTTATTTGAAATTCAACTATTCTATCAAAATCCTTAAAAATTTTTTGGATAATTTTAGTGTGTATGTGTATCTATGATACAACTTGTTGTTTCCATGAAATGTGAGATAAGTTAGTGGGGAAGGGTTGAATTACTGATCTATTTTAATTTTATTATTTCTTCTCAATTCATAATCCTATATGGATGGTTGATTCAAAATACACTATTCTAGGTTTTTATTATCCATAATAATTAATGTATTATATGAAAGGTAAAACATATATTTTATTGTAAGGTATATCATTTAATACCGACTCCATTCCATGACTGATTGATATTTTGAGACCTATATTAACTTTTATGAATCACTTGAATATAATGTACTTGTTATATCCTTAGACACTATATAATAAATCTCCAAAAATACATATTATATAATCTCCCATAATATTAGAACTTCTTATCTGTATAGTGTAAACCTTATAAAGAGTTATTTATATTATAATCCCTTCATTTGAAAACCCATATAGAGAATATAAAATTGTATTCATAAATAATATTCAAATCTGTTGTAAGTTAGTACCCAATAATAAACATTACATATTCTAGTGATTTTGAACTATATTTCACATTCGATGAAAATTTTGGGATAGTGTTTTAAAAAATTAGTAAAAACCCTTACAATGTAAACCCTAACAGTACAACTATATAATTATAATTAGTATTCATTTCCTCACCAAGGGGAACCCTTTTAATATAAAACACAATTTATTTTCATGACACGACTTCAATACTTTCATAATTAGCATCATATTTGTCCTTACAATTATTTAAGACATATAAAAATAATTTTAAAAATTTAGGTGAGAACAGAATGCTCAGTAAGGGACCTAAAATAATGTAATCCTCTAGTCCAATGAAAACCCATAATCATTTTCTTATAAACATACTATTTACCAAGATAAATAAATCACCGTTTCAAAAATTTAATTATGTTTCATTTATAAAATCGCATTATTTACATGAAATCTCTTAATAAAGAATAAAAATTATATGTATGTAATATGGGATATCATTTTCCATATAACTCTTATATATAATGTATCACTATCGTATATACAAGGAGTAACCATCACAGTTACATTTGGAGTAATCACCATAGTATATTCCTTTTATCTCTTAAGAAAAACCATATTAGTTAACTCTATTCTTTTACCCAATGCATTGCAGATCTATAACAGGCTCACTCACCCTTGGATTATCATGGAACCATCACTCCTTATAGTAAATTCATAATAACCCTAAAAAAATCATAACACATAAATCTTATGTAAAATAAAATTCGTGAGAAAAAATGACCTTTACGTTTTGAAATTAAATTTCATTTTTTAAAATTAGTACACTCATAAATGAAAAAAAATTAATTGGAAATAAAATTTTAAACTTTTAATGGAAGCATAATAATATACAGCAGTCATGAAATTATGAATTTTCATTAATTATATATATGTTAAAAACATTCCTTTATTATTTTCTAAAAGATAGTTTAAAGAGTAACCTAAAAATTAATTGTTTTATAAAAAATACCTTACATTAAAAATAAAAAAATTTCCACTTTTGAAATCATTTTAGAGAAATTAGAAAACATCTAATTTAAAACATTCATTTACATATAAACAAATTCATAAATTTCATTTTTAAAACATGTAAATTATAGAGAAATATTTGTAAGAATAAATCTTTTAAACATTTAAAATCACATTTTTGTTAATGGGTCCCCTAAAATATCAAATCATTGAAGTTGAAATTAATAAAATGAATTGATAATTTATATCAAATTTAAATAAAAATAAACATTTTGAATTAAAAAATATATATTTAGAAGTCATTTCGCAGATGATGTTAGAATGACATAATTAATAAGTAGAAGTTTCACCTAATGAATTGAAATTGGGTTAAGAATTCCCTTTCTACATTGTAATCAATTGAAATGAATATTATATGAAAAAGTAAAAATTAAAAAACCCTAAATATCATGATAATAAATTAATTAATGGTTTAACATGTCATGATAGAGTTATATACACCTAAAAATATAATATAGGTTCATAAAATCAAAATTTTCCTCAACAAACGAAAATTGAGATGAAGTCCCTTACCTTGATCCTGACTTGTCACATACAATCGTTATATTCCTAAATAATAAAATTATGTTAATTTGTAATATTTTTGTAAAAAATTAATGGTTATTATTCCTTTTATATTACATATTATAATGTTATAAAAAGTACTTAATTATTTAAGATCATGTCCATCATTTTGGCGATATTGGGTACTTGTGTCTAAAATGATTTTGGTATGATTTATATAGAAAAAGTTTTCATTATTCCACACTCTATAGAATAATGTTTATGAAATAATAATATATATTAAATATAAATAATTATTTTAAATTCATACATTATATATGGTTTTGAAAAATGAACTATGTTACAATCATATAGACCGTAGTTTGTACGTATACATGAGTAATGATTTTATTTTTCAACAATCATTATAGAAAATTGTATGTTTTATTTTATAATTCTAGAATGATCATAATATAATTATTACCACATTTTTAATTTAAATATACATTTCTATATCATCCATTTAATGTGTTTATGAAAAAATGAATCACATCGCTTTACGGAGGTGATAATTCACACAAACGCACAAACGACGTTATCATTTTTCCCTGCATGGAATGGTAAGAACATAAATAAAAAATAATAATTTTATATTGATAAATATTTCATTAATATAATATAGAAACATTAATTCCATGTTTATTACCAATCTTTAGAGAAAGTGATGGAAAACAAATTCCATCGATTTACAAGGTGATAATACATCATATACACAAATGATAACTTCTTTTCTCATTTTATGGATGTTGAAATGGGTTTAGGTCATTATACATACATAATAACATCTATTTATATGTATGATATTTGATTAATTATTTTATAATGGTTGAATAATGTTTTAGGGAATTAGAAGAATAAAAAATAGAAAATATCGATTAAAAATGGAACCTCTTCATTAGAACTCCTTCATTTTTTGAGACCATAAGACCACTAAGGATGGTATTATTCCTAAAATAATATATCTATATTGTGGTATTTTATTTTATTATTGGACATGGGAAGATATTTTCTGAACAAAATATGATATTATGTGTGAATAAATGATAAAAATATGTTCCATTTTATAATATATGAGAGTGGCACTATTGGAATTTCTAAAAATATTAAATTAATATATATATATATATTTATTTTACATATGGTTGAAATGTGAGTTATTTTGAACATAGGATTATTATATATCCAAATACACTCATCCAATTAGTTTGTATAAGTCTAAGTCAAATTATTACCATTATCATTTAGTTTTTACCCTTATTTAACCATTTTATCAGTTACCATGACAACATTGATTTTTACTCCTTAAGGGTATATATATTTACTATAAAATACTAATGGATATTTGGGGGCATTTGTCTAGTTCACTGGTGTTTCTGAGGATGAATCTTATTTATAGTCTTTCCATCAATGATGGTTCAATAGTGTGACATGTCTATGCTCGGAGTAGAAATATAGAACTGTAATTCTGATTCTTGGGTGTTGAGTCCTTAGATAGACCAGAAATGATGCACGATATCTACCTTCAATGTGAAAAATTATTGCTATCCACTTCAATACCCAAAACCTTGCTCTAGATTTTTTAGGTTGTGTAAGGATGCATTGGATGGACCATCTATCATTTCCATGAGTCCCACCTCTCCCTTTGATCACCTCAACCCTTTTGTTTATGGTAATTGAGTTTAGTGGAAGCCTTTTATTTTAGGGAATAAACATAACATGGATGGCTTGTGTTTCTTGATTTCCATGATGGGAGGTGGAGTGATTTGATATTCCTTAAGTTCTGTTCTAGAGGCTTTCTCTACCTTATATGGGAATGGAGATTCCCTCCAAGTGGATGCCTAAGATCTCCTCTCATGCATTCTTCTTTACCAGTAGCGTAATGTTACATTAAGGGAGTTTGAGGCTAAATCAATTTATATCTACAATCCATGTATATATAAGGATAATATCCCTTGGTCTATCGAATACTCCCTTAGAAGGTGCAAGAGCCTTGTGATTAACTCTATGTCCATCATTTATATGTAGTGCGATGGCAATGTTGTGGCTCACAGTCTTGCATCTATATTATCTTAGGATGGCCTGTTTATTCTTTTCTATATTGCTGGTTCTTTTCCCATAAAGTCACTAACTTTGTTTAGGCGGATTCTCTGGGGATTACTTAAATTAGACCTATATAATTTTATTTTTTCTGTATTTTCATAATTTCTTTTAATAAATTAAAAATTTCATGTCTGTTTTTCTGTAATATTTTCAATTTCATTAATTTGATATTTCTATTAATTAAATAATTACTGCATCATCATTGTGGAAGCCTTTCACGCACATATTTCTTACCAAGAAATTAAAAATAAATTTCCATGATAAAGATAAATATTAAATATTCTAAAATACTATTTATAGTCCAATATATCACTATGATATCTATATATTAAAAATATTATATTTTTAATAAAAAAAAGTATGTCAAGATTGACATTTCATTGAATAAAATATTATAAAAGATATATTCTCTTCCAAATAGTCATAAATGGTCGAATAAAGGATCATTTAATGATTAGTGATGGATTATAATCATCCTATAAAATTGGGGAATGTTTTAGTGTCATTTTAGAATATTTATAAAATTATTTTTACACTTACCCCATTTACCCATAATAGTGGAAATAAAATTAATATGTTTACTTTTTATATTGTGAAAAAACAAAATGGAACACTTTAATAAATTTTTTAAAACTTGATTCCATATATGGAATCCAATTTTCAAAATTCTAAATAGATTATTGGAAAAATGTAAATTAAAATTAATATGATAGATGGTACGAAATAACGAGTTTTTAAAGTGGCGACACACAACATATTGAAATGTTTATATATCTAAATTCAATATATGAAATATTAAAATGTCCAAAATTTTATTAATAGATTTATTTTTTATTTACATTTACATTAAATTATTTTTAAATATAATTTATCATTATAAATTATTTTTGATGAAAAATCAGTTTTCATCTAAAATGCAGTATTTTTCACTATTCATTAAAAACATAATATATCTGCAAAATAAAAAAATATTCCAAAGTAAATTTTGAAAAATTGATCTCAAAAATAAAATATTTTTTTAGAAAAAATTTATAAAAGTATAAAAATTAATTTTACAACAAGTTCTCCATGAACATGCAATAAAACATGTTTTTTATAAACATACATCTTTTACGCGTAAAATTGGATTTTTCTTAATTTTTGATAATAAAACTGATTGGATTAATTAAAAAACATTTTATTAAATTTTTTCTACATAATATAGTTAGAAATATTCGTAACCAGAAATATAATAGCTAAGTGATAGATTCCATATTAAAAAAATTATATTTTACTTTCCATTTATGATTTAGGTGGTGTATTTTTTATGCTATTTAACATAGGGTTTTCTTAAAAAAATATCAGGATATTATATCCCCTAATTAAATAAATTTTTCCTTAAAATTTTAAATTTTTATTAAAAAATAGGGGTTCGACATTACAATGGAAATAGGGACAATAAAACATCCAATGAATAAGATAGAAAATAAAGTATTAAGGATGTCCGAGATAACACATATTTGGTTTCAATGTAGGGAAAAAAATGACATAGAAGAAAACATGTACTCTCACAAAATAATAGAGAGTGATATAAAACTGGATCATGTGATAGTTAATGATCATAATACTGTATATATGTGTTGGGTTAGAATACCATTGATACAAGTAAAAAAATACCATTTTGTTTTCAAAATAATGTTCCTGAAGTTAAGGCATTCATTTACTTCTTAGTCTAATAAATTATGGAAATATACTAACTTGGAACGTAATGTTTCATCCATTATTCAATTCCTATAATAACATCATATTTTAGTCAAATGAATGAAGATTTTTTATATCACAAGCACTATAATCAACTTCTAAGGACTCATATAATAAAAAAAACTAATAAATTTATATTTCTCCTATCAAGAAAAATTAACCAAAAACAAAATGGTTATGATAATATAAGATAATTATTTAAAAATAATAAACCATTATATGATTATAGACTAATTCAATTTCCATAATTGAACAGTAAAACCCAATGTTCAATGTAGATCATTTAACAGATAACAATTCTTAATTTTTTTCAAAAATATTCATGAATTATATTGAAACTCAATAATTAAAAGTATTGTAATGCATAATATTCCAAGATATATTTTATAATTTTTCTCCAAATAACATCAATGAATCATAAAATCAAACTCCACAATGTATATTCTGCAATCATAAAATCTCTATGATATGATGATCATCAATATAAATAAAGATAAAGCCACAATGGAATAATATTTTACTCCAAATGAAAATTCAACAATTATCACTCAAAAAAGTCCCATAATAATCCATTTAACTTAATCTTATAGGATTCATGTTATAATTATTGTCTTCAGAATTAACATAAATCTCTTAATAAACAAATCATCCTCCAATACCATGGAAATATATTTGATAAAAAATATATTATAAAAATAACCTTATTATTCATCTTTGAATTAGTTTAGATTAAAATAAAAATTCATTCTAACCAAGAGTTCATATAGTCTATTATAGGTGATACACCCTTGCATCCCGTTGATTGAGGGTTCAATTCCATGATCTATTCATGAGTATGATGGAATTTCACCCATAATGTTGGTTGTCCTTTTTCTAAAAATAAATTAATATAATCCATATCAAATTCAATAAATATGAGAATGATATTAAAAAATTACATTATTATGTTTTATCCTATAATGGTATCTTATATAATCTATTTTTCATCTCAAAATGTAATCAACCATTGTTTACTAAAAATAAATGTCCCTAAAAATACTATTAGTCTTATTAAAATATCTTAAATTAAAGCCTAAAAATGGGTTTCTAAGACACTAATATTATGATCATCTATAAAATCATAAACCCATGATTATATCCATAACATTTAAGAAAACGTCATAATATCAAATGATATCTAAACCATAATTTGATACCAACTCTCAAGACCAGGCCTTGAACATTAAATATTATATTATTTTTGAACAAGAATTCACATTCAATAAAATTTTCAGTTTAAGGTTTTAGAGAAATAGGAAAAATCATAATAATTATACCCAAACATTACAAGTGGAAACAAATACGTAATATCCAATTTTATCCAATCTAAACCCTTTTAAAATTAAACATTCTTTCATTTCATGGTAGATTTACAATACTGTAATAATTACATCTTCTTTGTCTATAAAAATCCTTAGGAACTGTGAAAAAAATTAAAATACATTGGATGAGAAAAAATATCTTAGTACAGTAAAGAAAATAAAAGAAGTTGTTATTCTCATGAAAACCAATAAAATTCTTTCTTTAAAAAATACTTTTAACCCAGAAAAAAGAATCATAATTTCAAAAATATCATTATCTTACCTTTATAAAATCAAACGGAATTCATGAAAACTCATAAGAATGAAAATAGTTGATAATTAGGTAACATTAGACATCATATTATATATCTCTATTACAACTAATATAGATTTATTGGTTACACAGGGATTAAACAACATAGTTACATTTAGAATAACCACCATAGTATATTCCCTTAATCACTAAGGAGAAACAGTACTAGTTAACATTGTCCCATTACCCAATGAATTGGATAGATATAATGGGACACCCCACAGATGGTTTATCATGGAACCACTATTTATCATAAATAATTCCAAATAACCATAACATAATAATAACACATAAATATTTCATAAAAAATATTCTAAGGGAAATAAAATTTCCATTTCGAAATCTATTTTCATTTTTACAATGTTGCACACTCATAAATGAAAAAACATAACTTGAAAATAAAATTACAAAAATGTAATAGATGCTTGAAAATATAAATGTGTCATGAAATTTGTAATTTAATTTCATGTATTATATGTTAAAAATCATTCCTTTTATATGTTCTTACATAGAAAGAGTAACTTTAATAGTGGATTTAAAAAAAGTCCCTTATATAAAACATGAAAAAGATCTATTTTTTAAATAATTTAAGAGATATAAGAGAATTACCATTTTAAAAAACTCTTGTCCATGTAAATAAATTCCCTAAAACCAATTATGAAACATGAAAATTAGTGAAAAATATTTGAAACAAATAAATATAGAAAATATTTAAAACAATGTTTTAGTTAAAGAGTCATTTACAAGTATCATATAATTAATGTGAGAATTAATAAAAATATTGAATTATGTACATCATATATAATTTAATATAAAACAATTAGTAATGAAATATAATGTTTTAAAAATTCATTTCATACATATGTATATAATGATATAAAAAATAAGTAGATGTTTAACCCAAAGAATGGAAATTAGTTATGGAATTCTCTTACTAATTTGCAATTAGTAGAATCATATAAAACATGAAAGAGTAAAATTAAGAAAACATTAAATATAATGAAAATATATATATTCATGATATAACATGTTAAGGGAGAGTTATATACTCATTACAAAATAATATAGGTTTATAACATCAATGTATGCCTTAGTGAAATAAAATTATGACGAAGTCCCTTATAAATATCACTTCATTGAAGTGAGAACTAATCAAATGAATTGAATATGTGTATCCACAATAAATCCATCTAAAACATTTTTAAATAAAAAAACAATCTTTTCAAAATTAATTTCATAAATAATCAAAACATAACATAATCCCCAAGTATAAGATTAACTAAATGAATGGAAATTGTGTAAAGAATTACCTTACTACATTGTAATATATCGAATCATATGACACATGAAAGTGTACCATTTAAAAAACATTAAATATATTTATAAAAATTGAATTCATTATGTAATATTTCAAGGGAGTGTTTTATACACCTTATAAAAGAATATAGGTGAATAACCTTAAAATGTGCCTCATCGAAAGAAAATTGTGATGAAGTCCCTTACCTTGATTCTGAACCATCACATACAATATTTATATTACATAGTAATAAAAATAAATTATGTTATAATTTATTTAGGAATTTTTAATGTTTATTTTTACTTTTATATCCTTATTTTCATGTTATAACAAATACTTAAGTATTTATTTTCATGTCTCTCATTTTCATGATATTGGGTACACAAGTCCAAAATGAATTTCATATGTTATATGTAGTGAAAGTAGTAATTATTACATCAAATCCATAATAATATTAATTTAATAAGAATACTAATTATATATCAATCACAATTTTAATTATATATAATAATTATGTTTATGAAAAATGAACTATGTTACAATTATGGAGAGAGTAGGCCATACGTATGCGTGAGTAACATTTTATTTTCTCAATGATCGTTAAGGAAAGAACATATGTATTATTTTTTATTTAAACAATTATCATAATATAATTATTATCATATTAATAATTTTAATGTACTTTTACATATCATCCATGTGATGTGGATATGTAGAAAAAATCACATGGGTTTGTGGAGGTGATAATTAACACGTACGCATGAACAACGTTATCATTTTTCTATGCATGGAAATGTAAGAACATTAATGATATATTATCACTTAAAAATATTAAATATGTCATGAATATAATATATGAGCTTTATTTCCATCATTATATCCAGTTCTAATAGAGGGTTATGGAAAATGAATTTAATCAGTTTGTGAGTAGGTAGTCCACCGTAAACATGATCAATAACTTATTTCCACATTTGATGGAAGTATAGGCGTATTATGGTCATTATACAGAATTAATAACATATTAGTACATTTAGGATATTTTATTTTTATTTTACCATTAATTGATATGTTTTTAGTGTTGTGGAAGAATAAACAAGACATAAAAGCTTGATAAAAATTATACCTCTTATTTATAAATCATTCATTTAATTACACCTTAAGACCACTAAGGATGGTCCTATTCCAAAACTTATAGATTTATAATTTATGGATGGATTATAGTAATGGAATTTGGAATATAATTTCTAGACAAAAAAATATGTTTTAAATTGTGAATAAAAGAAAATAATATGTTCCCTTTTATAAGATAGAAGATGGTAACTCTGGGAATTTCTCAAAATATTATATTAATATAAATAAAATTCTATTCTAATTGGATCCAAAGTGAGTTATTTAAAATATAGGATGTTTATTTTTATTATTAATCCCATAAAACATTTTTTGGACACGTTTAGGTGACATTTTAAACCTTATCATTCAGTTTTAACCTTTATTTATCCTTTCTAGCTTTTTCCCTAACAACATAGATTTTTACTCGTTAAGTTTAAATATAGTTACTATAAATAGATAAATGAACTCTACATGAATCATTGAGGACATATAAAAACTCATCAAAATAAAATTTCCAAATTTTATATTTTTATTAATTTTATATAATTTAATAAAACATTATTTATTTTAAAATATCATTAATGTCAATTTTTACACTATTCATTACTTTAATTTTACAATACTAAATCAACAAGATATACTAGAAACCAAAAATTAAAACTCATAAATTTCATTTAATAATATTCTATAAAATTAGGGAATGACATTAATTGTCACAATATATATTTATTGTAATATTTTTGACATTATTTATTTGATATTTTCATTAATTTATCTATTACTGCATCATCATTATGCAAGCCTTTAAGGTAATTATTTCTTGCATAAAAATAAAAAATTAATTATCATGATGAAGATAAAAATTTTATATTTCAAAATAGTATTTTTAGTAGAATATATCCCACAGATAACATGATATTAAAAATATTTAACTTGTTAAATGTAAAAGTATGACAAATTTGACTTTTATTTTAATAAAATATTATAATGTTTACAGTCTCATCCAAATGTCCATAAATAGTCAAATAACCCATATTATATTCAATATTGATGTAATATACCCATCCAAAAAAATTTGTGTATGTTTTACCGTCATTTATTAATATTTAAAATATTAATTTCACCCTTTAATTACCCGATATACCCTTAATCATGGTAATAAAATTAATAAGTTTAATATTCATATTATCAAAAATAGAAGAAAAAAATTTAATAAATTTATAACAATTGATTATAACTTTCAAATCTGTTTTTCAAAATTCAAAACCTAAAATTGTAAAAATTAAATTAAAATTAATCTCATAGAGGTGTCGAAACAACATGTTTTAATGTGAAATCATGGATAAGTTTGAAATGTTTTTATATCAAAATTCAATATAATGAGTATTAAAATAAAAATAATTATATTAATAAGGGTATATTTGATTTGATTTTACTTTAAAGTACATTTGAAATGTTGTTTATCATTATAAATAATTTAGATGGAAAGTCAATTGTCAATTAAAATTTAGAATTTTTTATTCTTCATCAAAAGATGAAACATTTGAAAAATATAAGAGTAAAATCAAATTTATTTATTGATATTATTATTTCAAAACTGAAAATTATTTTCTAAATGAATATATATAAGTTTGAAAATTTATTTTCCAAACATGTGCGCCATCAAAACACGATAAAAGTGATTTTATTGAAAAATGAAACTTTTAGGTGTAAAATTTGATTTGTTCTTATTTTATGCTTATAAAATGATTAAATGAATTAAAAAACATTTTTAAACATTATATTGTTATTCCTATTAATACCCTCTAATATAAAAACTAGATGAATACTTCCATATTAAATAATAACATTTAGTTATTCATTTAATCTTGATGTAGCGTATTCTATATGTTATCTTACTTGATATATCCTTTAAAAAAATATTATTATGTTTCAATTTATAATCAAATAAAAATTACGATGTGAATCTATAGTTATTGGATCGACCATATCCACACTACCATGAAGTGTAGGTAATCGATTGTCACTAGATCAACTCTATCACTATTGACCATGTATATTCCTTAATGAAACCTCAATCATTATCCTAATATGGAATTCCTAAATAAATCAATATATTTATGTAGGTATTGTGATTTTCTTGTCCAATAAAAATTTCATTTGAATTATATGTAAGTCCATGTTACATTTTTATAGATCTTGACTTACTGTCATTAAATTATTGTAACTATTGTTCTTAACATTTTTTATTTCAAAAACTTATTTTTTTCGTCGTTATCGTTATATATCTTTTTGAATTTTTATAGAATATTTATGTTGAATATATTATACCTTAGAAAAATATCACGATTCAATACATAAATTTAGGTATTTATTGAACTCTGTTGTGTACCATTATGTAATTTTTGGAAACATTTACATAGGTAGTGGAAATATCAATTTTCCCATATATAACCTTCATACATGTGGAGTTACTTTTACCAATGTAATATATTAATAATTTTTTTATCCAATAGTATTATTCCATTACTATTATATAGATACTTAGACTATTCCGAATAAAATAAAACACATAAAAAACAATCTCATTAACTTTTAAATTTATCTAAAGGGTTTCTATCTCTAATCAAATTTAGTATATAGTGTCTATAAATCCATAAAAAACTATCCTTTTCATTCCATTAAAATCAAAACATCAATCATCATATTTATGATATATTACATGAACCCATCTTGCGAGTAACTCATTGTAGTATCCTCCACATGTTTTATTACCATGTTGGACCGAAGCACATCAACATCTACATACAAATATTGAAAGCATCTTTTATCATCCTTATAGTGAAAAAATATCATTTATCACGGGAAGATAATAATTGTTAAAGGTCGGTGAATAGGTTTTCAGATTTTCTACTCTAATATGAATATATTGAGACATATGGTCTAGTTTTCCCCTTCTTTTTGAATAGTTTAAAACATAATCATTATAGATGTTGCAATTTTTATGACTAGGTTATAGGTTCTTAAGATTATCTAAATGGGAATTGATTATGGAAGAAGATATTAAATATATCTTTTTTATAGGGGTAATTTTATTTAATGTGAGTGTTATGTCCATAAGGTAACATCAAGCATGAGTGATTAAATTCATCATAAAAAAGGGATTGAGTAGAAGAAAAATATGGGGAACAAGGGATGATAAAATAAATAACACATTTCTTATCCATTTAAGAAGTAAATATCCACATGAGGGGAATGTGTTTGATTTTTGGGATATTCTTCAATTAGTTTAGAGAATAACATGTATAGAAGTATAATCATATAATAATTTCAATCTAAGTCCTTTCATTGATATCCATTCAAAAAATATTCATTTATGTATTTTGGGTATGTATACCCATATCTAGGTAGTTATAAATACACTAACTATTTTAGATGAAAATTGTTTTTATTATTTAATATTGAAAGGTTTTAATGTGACAATTTCTAAATTTTAGAGTATATCATATGATTTGAGCACAAATCCCTAGTTTTTGGTAAGGAATTAGTCTTATAGAAGAAATGGTTATGCAATGGAAGTGTTTCTCTTAGACTGAGACTATGAGGCCTAATGATTACATTCACAACATTATATTTCCACTACAACATGAAAATGAATAAATAGTTATTTTATGTAAATAAATCTTCCATAAAAGTTTTTTTCAGAATAAATTTGTATGTCGAAGTGAAAAATCAGACACAGTTTTGTCGAGATGGGTGTGTAAAAGCCTTCACATTGAATGGAATTGTGTTCATTTAATTGGACCTAAATATTGATTCATCTGTATATAAACATATTAATAAAAATAGGTGTGCTGAGGCGATTTAGTTTAGTAGAATGGAAAATTCACAAAACCTCATAAGAGTGGATTTTGGTGAATATCATTACACAATTACATAATTTTTCATTGAAAATAATAAACTATATTTTGAACCTCAAATAACCATATAATTTATTTTAGGTTTTTTCCATATATCATTTTTCTATGATATAAAATCATGGAAAATAATATATACCACATACAATATTCTTTACATGTAGTACCTATGTTTTTATTTAATCAAAGCCTTGAAGTTCCCTTATAATATGTTTTTATGGAATCAGAATACATTTCATCAAAAATAGATGGGATTTATTGTATATTCTTGATTAGTGTTTCTCATGACCACATTAATAAAATTGGAATACTTTATTAAAAAACACCACATATTAATAAATGTATATAAATTAAGTACAAAACGACTCTATTTTTTATTATTTGTAGAGTGAGGTACCCTTTAACATTCATGTAAAAAAAATGAGGATCATAAGATTAACTATACAGAAATGTTTTGACTATATTTTTTAAATACCTATAATAATCATAGTTTCATCAGGATAACATTTTTCATGAATTTATAACACTATCATAGATAAGAAATATGGTGTTTTCTAAAATTAAAATAAGAAATCAATAGAAACAATGATCCATAAAAGATTTAGAAAAAGTGAATATTTTCACCAATGAATCCAATATAATTTGTCCTTTTTTATAAATTTAATCTATTTTTGAATATTGTAGTTGATTAATATTCTATTAGTTGTGGATGTGGTGTTTTGGGATGGATAAAAACCGAATTAATAGTTTTTTTTTTCAAAAAACAAATTTTACAAAAGTTATTTCCCATCTCTAATTATATTTTATTAATGGTTCTATAGAATAAGAAAAGGATGAGTAATGTATTTCCATAAAGGAGGAATATTGTGATCAATTTCATAGAGGTACACATAAAATGAATTCCCACCTTTTATGAATGACTAATATTCCTAGTGGGATTTAATTTTAATAAATTCCACTGAAATTCATCCTTCAACTTCCTACATCATAGAATATAGATGATGTGAATTGAAAAATCCTTAATTATCATGTTAAGTTATAATTTTACTTTGATATAAATTATGTAATATTTCATATATATTATCACATAAAATATATATAAAGTGCTTCTCATGATTATAATCAATATCATAGAACATATAAGTAATGAATATAATATATATAGGGAATGAATATAGAAAATATTTAATTAGCTCAATTTTTCTTAGATATAGTGGAATTATTATATATAATCTAAATAATATTGGCTACCTTTTAAATTGTAAATTGATTATGGAATATGTGAGCATGACCCTATAAGAGAAGTTCTCTATATTAAATAGAGGAAAAACTTATTTTTATGCTAAAAAATTCTCAATAACATAGATTCAGTGGAGAGATGTCCATTTTAGGATTTATAATCTATTTATGTGTCATTAGTGAAATAGATTCAACAAATTCTATAGGTTTAATGGAGATATTTAAAAAATGGAACTATATGAATGGAATTGAGTATATAATATTAAAATATAATCGAAAAATAGATGTTGAAAAATGTTATATATCCAATAATAATTAGTAAAACATTCTAGGAATAACTTATGCTTGAGTTTTTTGAGATTATTAGAAAACATATTTTGACTGATCATGAATAACATCACTGAATGTAGACCTCCTTGATAATGATGCCAAATAGATTTATTGATTGAAAATCACATACAAACAAATGAAATAGAAAACTAGTGTAAATAAAAACAAAATAATATATGATCAATATATAGAATGGATAAGGCAATGATGTAAATGAATCCCTGAATAATGATGAATTTAATTTTTTTATAATACATTTTGATATCAATATTTACCATACTATCCCCCCTTGAGTATATTTTCGATTGGCCAGAGATCATTTACTTATAAATTATTGCATCATAATGTATACAATTTAATGGAATGAATACACATTACAATTACGATATAATGTTGATTATTTTAAACATTAAGTAATTTAAACACAATATTGTAATATAATTGAAATGTGTTGATCGATAATAAATGTTTTTTGGGCGGGTGGTCAAATTTTAAATTTTTTAAATGTTTTCCATGTTAGTCATAAAAAAATAATCGAGTAATATTTTTACTTCAAAGAAATCATGAATATTACTAATGTCATTTTCATTGATAACCACTCTAGTTGATACATTTAATGACCCTAATAATCTATTAGGAAAAGATGCACTCTCTATTTTATACAATTTTAAATCATTAAAAATATCTTCTTCATATGTTAATGTTTTGTGAAATTATGTATGGTTGAGGGAAATGATAAAAGTAATAACATTACTAAATCATTGATAATCATCTAATAAATATGGATCCATAAAGAGGTTATGGACATCGACCAATATATTAAAAAGAAAGGAGAAATTTTCAATTTTTCTTGATTCCAACTATTATAATTGATGGTAAAATATCTAATATCTTATTGGTGGTTTATATATATAGATTTATTTCATTAATAAATCCCTGAAATATGTTTTATTACTTTAAACTTCATTAAGATAACGTTTCATAGTCCACAATTACATATACCTTCCCTCTATGAGAGTATGTCAAACAAGTATTTCACATTCATGGGATAACACATTGAACATAATTTTATCCCATTAAGGTTATAAAAGGTAATTAATTTCATTAATTTTACATCGAATACCTTTACTATCATTTTTTATTCTCTATTATTTTATATCATAATCTAAACAAACCATTTTTAAATGATATAGTATTTTTGGATGAATCATCCATAGAGTCCATGAGACTAGACACATTTAAGGGGAGGATATCAATGGTTAAAATATACATGATGTGTTTCTTGAGAATAGAATATTGATCCATTTAACATTGTTTTTTTATCATTCCATTTTATAATAGTATAGGGTAACAACCAGAATTTTTTTCATGAAAATGAAATACATTGAATTTTTAATTTGAGATGATATTTTTAATATTAAATATTATATTAAAATAAGAATAAAATATGTAGTTAATGTGGGAATAGAATAAAAAATATGTAACGAAAATGTTTAGATTCATTGCTATGAAATATTTAGGGGACATGCTTTGAGATAAATCTATCATGTGGATTTATGTTAATAAAGTGGAAAAAATAAAAATGAAACGATTAAATAGAACAGTAAATATATTTTAAAAGGTATTTGATAATTGACATTGAATTAATCCTTAAATAATTGAATTCATGTTACCAGTGGATTGAATTATATTAAAACATAAAATTATCTAATAGTATATTATAAAGAACCCTTATAATAAGAGATATTTTTGGAGTTGATTATTATATAATATGTATTGTGTTTTTAATGTGTATATAACTATTCTATCAGTGACATTTAATAGATTATAAAATTTTAAAAATAAAAATTTATCAGAATATGGTCATTATGGTAATTTAATGGTATGAATTATTTTTAAAATATTTTAATAGTGATGTTGAAAAATAAATCATCAAAATGATATTAAATAAATTTTACAATAATAATTTCTCATTATTGGATGATAATATTCTATAAGGAAGATGATATTGCAAATAAAAAAAATTATATGAGGCAAACAAACATAGTGTTCCATATATCATCATTTCATGAAATAGGTACGATGTACTATTAGGAGAATACATATTAGTTGAAGTGAAAAATAATATATATAGGGAAATGGGGAAATTTTAAAAGATAATGTAATCATTAATGTTGTTTTTTTAAAGACTCGGGAATTTCATTATTTAATAAAATTAATGGAGGTAAAATTTTAACCATTGTTACTGTTAAAAAACACTAAATAATTTTAAATAATAAATTTACTTGGTGGATATATTTACAATACATAAATTCTATTTAAATAATAATAATTTTAACAGAAAATTGAATGATATATTTATTCTAATAATATATTTATATATATAGATTAATTAGTGTAAACCTACCCTATGGTAAATAATTCCATGTAATTGTATAATATATCTTAATCCAAATAAATTATTAATATTACTTATGATTAATAACATATTAGGATGGTTTATTTTATATATAATGGAATTGGTTGATAAAAAAATCATTAATATGATTCTAATAAAAAAATAATATCTTATACACATAGTGTGTCAATTTGCATCAATAAAAGAAAATTTACTACAAAACTGTCGTTTTCGTAAAATATTTAATGTTAAATATGATCTTAATAAAATTTACAATGAAATGGTCTTTATTATTTAAAATTAAATGAATTTTGATATTTTTTTAACATATTATTTAAATTTATTATGATTCATTTTATGTCTATAGATAGGTCTTATTCGGTTCATACATTTCATGTTTTGTATAATAAAAAGTCATTATACAAATACACAAAAATATATATACACGCATATATATATATATATACATATGTGTTCTATAAGTAAAAAATCATAAATCTTTTGTCGAATATATACAAATTCTATTGATTATATATTTATTGTGTAAAATATACGTGTTAGTTCTTGAATTGTAGAATAATTATTTATATTTTAGGTATAATGTATATATATAAATATATATCATATATTAACTTTATTTTGAGTACAAAGAATCATGAAAAAAGTTACATATATAAATATATAATTTTATTATATTTAATATAAATTTATATTTTTGAAATATCAATATATAATTTTTCTTTTCTATATTAATTATCAGACTATGGTTAATGATAATAAAATGTTTTTTATTTAACTGACATAAAATAAAAATGTTATTTAAAATATTAATATATTTAAGTATAAATATATATCATTTATTGTGCATGTATTTATGTGTCACATAAGTAGAAATATAATATAAAAATTTTGTAATATACCTGTATATTTTAAATTATATATTCATATATGATAAATATTCAAAATAGTATATTTTTTTTAATTTTCAATACAATATATTCTCTGAAAAATTTTCTTTATTGATTATACATTCTATTATAATTTCTATAAATTTTAAATTGTTTATGATTTATTAGGATATAGTCCATATAAATTAAAATATGATAAATTCATATTCATAATTAATATATTATTTATGTCCAATGGTCTATTATTGTTACCTAGTCGAAACATAAAACGTTTTTAACATTTTATCATAATTTTTTTTGTTGTTTTCAATAATATATTAGTACTTTTCTAATTTTTTATGTTCTTTGATCTACTATTTCCTTTTTTGAGAATAGTATTTTTATTTAATTATAAAATTTGTAGTTAAATTATTTAATCTAGTAAAATATTGTCTATTAATCAAAAACATAACAATTTTTGTGCTGGGATTATTGTTTTATGGATTTTATTATTCTAGATAATTTTGATATAAATTGATTTTATTATTTATGTTTATTTTTTAAATTTTATAAATATTAATATATACTAAAAAATATATGAATTATATTTTATTTAATATTATTTAAATAATTCCATAATTTCACTTTTTTAAAAGATTTTATATTCCATCATATAATAGTTTTTTTCTATCATGTCTTAAATGGTCTATTATAACTGTTACCACTCTATATATGTATAATTATCTTATTATTGTTATTATTTTATATTATATTATCTTGGATTGTTTCTTTAAAACTCATTATCATTTTCATATAAAATTTAAATTATTGATATATTATTAAGTTCTTATCATGGGTATATTTCTTATTACATAAGATAATTTGATTAAATATCACCAATTGATCAAATTATCTAAAATAATTTAATATAATATTCCATCATGTTTTTTATTAGTTGAAAATAAAAGAATATTAGAAAAACAATTTTTTGGTATACATAATACAAATGGACTCAAAATTCTTATCCATATAAAAATTTGACAAAACAAAACATAAATGGATATGTTATTTATATAAAATGATCACATAGTGGGTTTTCGGATGAGAAAACAAATTAATTAGAAGATAAAAATATATATTCATTAACAAAATAGATAATAAATTTATACACATTCACATGTTAATATATATTTAAATATATCAGTTTGTGTGTGTCTATGGGACAACATATAAATACACACACACACATAAAAGTGTTCACAAGACATCTAATAAATTTACAAATTGTACCAAAATGCATGACATATTTTTACGAAATATACATAAAAATCTATAATGGGAATATTTAAAATTTTATTTAAGATGTCATTAATTATATTTTTTGTAATCATGGATTTTAGTGTATAGTTTTATTTATGATATTTGGTTTAATTTATATAAAATTATTTATATTATTTGTAATATATTTTATAGTTTTCTGTAATAAGAATTTAATTATATTTTTTCATTTACAATATTTTCATGTTACAAATTAAATACATTAAATGTTCTCTCGTTCTAGTAGAATATGTTATAATACTTTTTCATATGTTATTTTCGAATTCATCGTAACATATTTATCATTTCACAATGATTTTTAACTTATATTATTTATTATAGTTGATATTTATAAATCAATAAATTTTTAAAAATTATATTTAATTTTTGATATACTCTTTAATAAAGATGGATGGTTAGCATTAACTAAGTTTTCGACAAATTTATGTTATATGATATATTTTAAAACTATTTAATATTATTATTTTTTTGTTACATAAAACATCCCCTCATGATCAATGTTAGAATAAAAATTTATAATAAATGTCCCACCAGATTCTTCTCTTTAATTTGATAATGGTTAATTACAAGATATTTTGAATTTCACATTTTAAATGTGTTCCATTATAAAATATAAAAAACATTAGAATAATTAAAATGAAATGAAAACCCCAAACCATGAAATGTAGAGGATCCTCATAACATGAGTTATCATTATAGTAAATGAATGAGTAATACAAAATATATAGAAAAATAAAATATCCCATGATATAATAACCATTACTACCCAATGGGATTCCTAAACAATCACTACATTTTTTGGGCATACAAAAACATTTTAAAATTCAAAACTCTAGAAAAAATGCATGTTATTGGCTTAGTTGTTCTTAACAACTCTACTAACTAATCCTTACAAACCATTATATAAAAGACAGTGTTAGTATATCAAATACTTATTAGGAAATTATAATATTATAGAAGAAAAAATAAAGAGAAATATTGCATAATATTTAATACAATAATATTATAATACATTGTGATGAACTCACATCCAAATACCAATAATGGGTTACCATGGTCAAACCCTCATCAAGAAGAACACCATAGCATATTAATATATAAAACATCATTGATAGTATATCTCATTAGATTATCCCACATAAAAGCTACTCATATTCATAACTACCAAAACATATGTTTAATAAAACATGGACAATCAAATATGGAATGTACCCCTTAAAAACTTTAAAATATTTGTACCCATGTACCTAACATATAACATCTTATAAAGTTTCCAGTATTATAAAAATATAATGCAACATTAACTACAAATCTATATAAAAACATATCATATATACAATCCATATTTTATATTGGATTTGTTGAAAGAATACTATATTATTCTTCTAATCATACCACACACATAATGGATATTTAGTAAATCCCAATATATTATTCATCAAGGGGTATTTGTATAAAAAATATCATTCCCATTTCTAAAGAAAATAAATTTAAAATAAATAATAAATCATAAAAATATATTCCCATAATCAATCGATATATTTAAAAATAAATTGCACTATTAAAATCTCAATCATCTTCCAAAAAATAGATCATCTTTAAGGCACTCGTGAAAATAGAATCATGGGATAATATAAATATTCATTAGTAAACATTATATTTGGGTAATTTTTCTATAATATCCTATAAAATGGAAAAAATAACAATAATAAATCACATTATCATCAAAACATATCATAAGGAAAAACTATATATCTACAAAATATAACCAAATTAGAACATTTACTACATTAAAAAAATGTGTCATTCCAAAGTTGAGTTATCTTCTAATGATTATATATCAAAGAGAGGTATAATAAACAACCTATCATATAAACACAAAACATGTACACTACCATATAAAAATATATAATAAAAATGTTTTAATATAATAATAGACATTCTCATATCATATATTAACTATAGAGCTCCAATACACTAAAAACAATGTTATAAAAAAAATTACAAATATTCATATGAATAATAAAATTTTAAAAAATACTTCATCATTAATCTATTTTATATTTTAATCCATATAAAATATTTTAAATGTTTAAATGATTTTAATTATTAATTTAAATTAATAACTACATTGACCATCTTGAAATGTACGATGATTGTTTAACATTTGAGTGTTATCCTGAACAACCATTGAATTATTGTCACTAATCTTTATAATTAATTATTTCCTCAAAACAATTATATGAAAAATCATTTTTCTAAAATTATAAAAATATTTTTACCCACTTTCATGGGACCCACAAGAAAGTCATGGTTCTTTGTCAGTGTTATAAATATAACATGATATTGTTCACACATATCACCATATAAAATATTGTTTTCCAAATTAAATTATACATGTAAATTAGAAGTGAAATGAAATTGAACAACTATAATAGAATCAAGAAAATAGAAGGAATAACACCATATTAATTTTCATAGTGAACTCTCCAAAAAAATTATAGAATCAAATTATTTTAAAAACCAAAACATTGATTTAAAAGAAATATGTAATTCTAAAACAATTGAGTGATGTTTACATTTTTTTAAATATTGATAGGATAAATTTTTATATTATTAAATTAAATTAAATAATAATAAATTATTAAATATAAAAATGTGGAAGAAGGAGTCATTGAGAATATAGAACTAAAAAATGTGGTTTTATGAATCCAAACAATTGTGTTGAGACACCCCATGTGACCCACTCAATCTAGGTTAGAAGACACATCTGTCCATTATAAATCAAATTTAATTCCATGGAAAACATCCATTAAAAGGGTTGGACTACCTTTTCCTCTTTCCCTTGTAAAAAAATTGAGGGTTTGACCTATCTCAAATAAATTTATTAATGTGAATATGATCTATCCATTCTTTAAAATACTTATATATAAAAACATACCTAAAAATAAATTTTTATATATAGTAAAATTATCATAAACCATTATTTTCTCCTATAGATTCACTATATAATTCCTTATAGAATAATTAACCAAAAATTACATGATATATAAAAATGGTTTGACATTATTAAATTTTAAATATATGTTATGTTTATAGTTATAGATAATTAAAAAATAAAATTACATATCAAACCCTTAAAAAATGTGGACACTTCTATTTGATATATATTTTATAAAAAAATATGTTTTTTACACAACTATTTCTTTTGAACCCCATTCACTTCAATAAAGTTGAATTCCCATAGTAGATAGATATAACATTATATAGTTTCTACTAATCCTTAGGACTTGTCAAAGATAGTTTCAAACTTGTTATGGTCGTAAAAATCTAAGTAAGGTATTTAAAAAAAATAAACGAGATAGTCCATTTTCTAAATCATTAACTCCCTTAAGATTTTTTTAAATTTTTAAACAATAAAAATTCAGATCAAATATATTTTTATTAGGCGTTTAATAAGATTTATTTCAAAATGTTATTCATAAAATATATCATAATAAATATTATTTGTAAAATAATTTTAATGTGGATTTCTTCTAAAATAATTTTCAGGAAAATTTTGATTTTCACCCATAAAAGTGGAAAAACTACCTTTAAATGTTATCACATAGGATTAAAACAAGAAATAATAAAGCCATCCATGAAAAGTAATTTGAATGAATAGAATAGTATATTTAGAACCTTTTTAAATCATTTACACATCATTATTATAATCACTCTTACTAATTGAATAATATACTTGGTAAATTAAAACATAATTCTTACGAGAACAAAATTATTACCTATTTCATTAGATATCTATATGTTGCACAAAAATCATCATGAAAAATGTTAAAGTACTTTAACATTAATAAAACAAAAAATATATTTATTTAATTCATAAAATCAAATAAATTATTCCATTAAACATAAATATAGAATCAATCTTTGGATTTACATAAAATTAATAATTTAAATAATATTTCATTGAAAACTATATAAAAAATCCTAAAATAATGAGAGAGTGGTTATTATTTTGAATAACCAAAAAAAATTAGGGAATCCTTATTAAAGAATAAAATACATGGATGTGTCCAATTATTCTCATTTATTATTCATGTAAAATAATTTTTCATTAATACATTTCATAAAATGTAAAGAATAGCATATTAGTACTACCTAAAAATAATCATATTAAAAAATTCTTAAAGAAATATAAACTTCGTATAAAATGATTTTGAACATAAATTTTTTTATAATAATAAAATATTTTATGTATTTTATTCAACATTTATACAGTGTAATAATATAATAAAAACATTTAAAGTTTTAAAATATGGTTTCAAGGAAACATCCCTTACTTCGAGTCTCATTCACCATGTACATACATTAACTTTGATATAATAAATGTATATTACCATTTATAAACTAGACATTAAATTAGATATAATGAATATAATTAATTGAATTATTTAATATATAATTTTTGTACTCATTTATATATTATTAAATAATTGTTTTTTAATTTTCACTCAAATTTTTATTAACGTCATTTTTTTAAGAAAAACTTTTTCATTAAAATGTGTTTTATAGAATTTTTAGTGAATATAATAATTAATTATTGGAATATTTAAAAAATATAAATCATAAATAAAAATTCTTTTTTTTATTTCTAATATAATTTTTTACTTTCTGTGAAATATTTGGATTTTTTAGAAACTATTAGGTTTTTCGTGAATAGTGAGAAATATCTATTTTTATAAAAGAATTATTTTCAATAAATTATAAGATTTAAAAGTACCCATATGTTTGTAATTTTATTCAAAGTAACATTAGTATTATTTAGATATATTATATTCTCTTAAATTAATTTTAATAAATATTATATTTTAGTTTAGAATAAGTATACTTTTATGTTAAAAATTTGGATTTTTTTTTTCTGAAAACTATTTTAAAACACATAATGTTTCTAATTTTTAATTAATTAAAATAACACATGATGAGGAATTTTTTAAATTATATTTATAGACTATATATAATTAAATATTAATTTATTTTCATAACATGATAATTATTATTCAAATAGTTAATATAAATTCATCATTTTCTTGAAAAATACATTTTTTTGAAACCTATTATTTCATCACCTTTGTAGGTTTTGTTTTAAAAATATTTTTTCAAATTATAAGAATTGAATTTATTAAAATGGAGTCAATATTTTGAATCTCAATGATAAAAATTTGTTATTTATTTCATTTTCATTTTAGGGATAAACATTTTATTGTGGTCATAAAATGATTTACCATAGTATAGGTAAAATAATGAAACATGTTGAAGTTAGAAATTAAAAGCCTAAAATACAGAAATAAAATATTTTTAAATGGGTGGATATTGTGATTATAATCCTCAAAATAACTTAAAATATTAATTATCTATCTAATTATTTGGAATTATTTCTACCCAATTTTTGTTGACTTCGATTATAAAATACTCATTACGTAATCACTTAAAATAACCCCTCCTCATGTATACATAACACTCCTCACCACACCAATTGTCTTAACAAGCCATGAGGCTCTCAAAATATCTGAAAATACCTATATTACCCACTCTACCCACATCTATGTGTGGCTGATATCAACTAAAGATCATTTTCAAGGACATTAATGGGTCTTTTAAGGAGGTGATATTAAAGAGGTAAATTTTTCAAAAACATATCTCTTAATTTATTTTCTTTTTATACCTTCTTCAAAACAAATATATACATCAAGGAATGATAATTCAATATCAATGTGTAATTTTTTTTATTTTAGAAATAGAATATCATATATCCATTACTTTTATAATCTCCAATTATTTAAAGAAATGAAATCATTTTCTTAATTATGGCAGTTAACTATCTCCATGAATAATGATTTTGTTTGTTTCCCTTTAACACCTTCATAAATGTTCATAAAAGTATTATTATTTGTAAATAAGATTTTAATAGTTATAATATAAAGTATTTCATGTTTTATAACTAATATATTCACAAAATATTAAATAAAACAAAACTATTTTGGGAAGTTAGGAGCGAATTCCAAAAAAATATATTTAACATTTTATCAAATAAATCATCCTCATATAAGAAAAAAATGATATACAGTACGATTTAAAATTTTTTGAGTGAATTAAAACCATTTTTTTACTTCTAGTTTTGTATTCATATTTTATAAGAATGTCTATAATTATACAAAAGTGAATAGAGAACGAAGACCTGAAAACCAATACTCATAGACAGATGAAATTGATCTTTATAACTCATCAAAATTGACATAAATGAAATTAATACCATTATAATAAATCAATTATATATTTTAAAGGTTGTTAAATTAATTAATTATGTAATCTAATTTGATTATTCTTGACATTGATAGAATGTGCAAAACATTCCAAGATAACTTTAGGTACTCATTAACTAAAACCCCCTTTTTAATTGGTTTAAAATTTTATCTTAAAATTTTATCTATTTCTTCTTAATTTTTTTTTTAAAAAATTGAATGTATTTAGATGGTAATGAGTGTTTCAAAAACAAAATTTTTAAATTTCCCTAATTTTATTTCAAATAGGAATCCATTTAAGGTTTTATGTAATAGATTTCGTATCCCAATTTCCATTCCATTGGTTAAAATTACACTTATTTGATTATATTGTGCTAATCTTATGTGAGAAATGACTTTTTAATATCATATCTTTTATTTCATACTATGTTATTTGGATTTATAGAATATGGAAATAGATTATTTAGTCAGGTAATTTTCATATAAATGATTTTATATTTATAAATGACATTCCTTTAAAAAACTTCTTTTCAATTATGGTTTTACAATTTCTAAAAGGAATGTTTTTTATATATTTCATGAATGAAATTTACAACAATCAAGTAACATTAATATTTTGAACCTCTCAAAACAATTTCATTTAGTAAAATTCACATAAATTTATTCCCTTTTACATTTTCACTTTTTCAAAATGGTTAATTTCAGAACAAAAATATTATTTTCATCAAAGAGTGCATTTTTTATACAAGAATTAGTAATTTGTGTTTATTATATTATTATTTGAAATTATTAATGGTGAAGGTTGGTTATGTTATTAACAAATTATTGGTGGTTCCATTATAAACCAGTAAATGTCTGCATTTTATTAACCAATTATTGGTGGTTCCATGATAAACCAATGATGTGTGGTTATGTCATAACCTCCAATTCATTGGGTACTGTAAAGATAGAGGTATACTATATAGTTTACTCCATTTATAATAATTATATGGAAAATGATGTAACAAGTTACCTATATATATTTTATATTATTTTGATGATATTTCCTGAAAAAAAATCATTCTCAAGTAGTAAGATAATAGTATTATTGAAAATATGATTCATTTTTCAGATCAAAGATGTATATTTTCATAACTATGTTTTTTTGGTTTTCAATTAACTAAACATTTCTATTATGTATATCCCATTCATATCTTTTATTCTCATACCATGTTTTAAAATAATTTTTAAAGTATTTAATGGTGGAATAGAGATAATGATAAGATCAAGGGAAAAATTTCATGGGTTTTCATAAAGTGAAAACATGTTTTATGTTATAGAATTTTGGTTTTTGAAAAATGGATAATTTGTATATATTTCCACCTATAATGTGTGGGTTTACTATGTATGAGTTTTTCCGAATTCTATAAGAATATAAATGTAAAATATCATACAGAATGTAATAATGGAAAATATTGTTTAAAATCATTGGAATATGCAATGATTATGTCCGGGTTATTACTCTATATTAAATATGTTAAATTAACACAGGTGGTTTTGAGGAAATTCAATACACAATCATGGAGAAATATAAATGGGTTGACCATAGTCAAAGTACTCAATGTTTCATCCACTCTTAAAAATTAACCATGTAATAAGAATCATTTTAATACACTAAAAAAATAAAATCATATATGAAATATGGATTGGGAAATAAGATAACATCACATCATAGGGGTGGTAGTAGAAACATGTTTAGGAGAGTCATTATCATTTTTTTAATTAGAATGGATATACCTATGGGTTGTATTACTAAAAAATAACACCTAACACTTTTTTTAAAGATGTAGATATTCATTGAAAACATGAACTGAAATTAGATTCATCTAGAGGCAAATTTCAGGAATAAAATAACAAATATTCACTTAATATAATGGAAAATATCCATCCATGAAATCATTTTCCACATTTTTGAGTTTTAATTATTTAATAGAGTCCATGAAACCACTTTTGTAGTATATGTTTCTCAAATAAATATCATCAATAGATTCTAAGATTTCATTATCCATATAATCACTGATCCCTAAACAATATTAACTGTTATTATGGTCTCTGAATTAAATGCACTCAAAAATTTCAACCCAAAAACTAGGAACTAGTTGGTACTAAATCTCTAAAGCACCAGATGAATTAAATTTGTCATTTATAATTTATCAATTGTAATTTTGATATACCCCAAGCATTATAGTAATCCTATTTTATAGACATGACCTCATTGTATAGAAGGTAGAACAATCAATGGTAGTAATTTTTTAGTATCTCTAATAAATTTTCATTTTCAATATTTCATATTTGATTATCTATAGAAGTAATCGTATCTATAGAATATATTAAAATGATCTTTCATGATTAAAATAAACCACAGTGCTAATAGAGTCATATATCTCAAATCATTCCTCTAATTCTCTTTTTTTTCATTTATTCCTTTAAGTCCATTTTTTCCACCATCCAAAGAAACATCAACATGCCGTTAAAATTACAAACAGATTCATATGAAGCTGATCCAATAATAATATAAACATTCTCCTCAATAAAACATTATAAATGAAAATCCTTGGAATCAAATGGTCATAAATAACATCTATCTTGATCTAGCACAATATTCAGCGCTACTCGGTAACCAAGATGCGCCACTATTTTGGGATGACTGATAAGTATATAAACAATGCAAATACAGTGAAAAAATAGAGTAAATTTCTTGAAATAGAATCATAACAACAACAATAATGTCACATATAATACAAGAGGGAAATAATTTATATTTAGTTGCCCTAAAATTTAAATTTTGATTAAGTTTAATGTCAGAATCTATCTTGTATAACATTAGTTTTCCTTTTTTGAAATAATTCTACACAATTATTTCTCTATTAAAATATTTATTTCACATAATTATGTCTTGTTCTTCAATTCAGTAGTATAAATCCTGCCCTATTTGATTACTAATCTTAAGAGAACTCTTCAAAATTGGATTAATATCTTCATCTTCATACCATTTGAACTAGTATTTGATTTTAAATCCACCATAGGATCTATGGTGATAATGTTAAATTCATTTATGGTATTATCCTTTATATTTTCATCCTTCATTATTCTCTTTGGTGGAGATGGGATGCTTGTTTTAGATAAGAATATACCTGAGGATCTACTGACAATAGTCTTTTTTAATTTAGAGTAGATAGTAAGTTTCAATGTTTTTATTGTAGATCCATCCAAGTCCATAATGTTTTTCAATCTTTTTATCACTTAAATATATAAAATCATCAATGATTTGGTGTATTTCCTCATTTTAATCTTGATTAGATTCATCATATTGAATGAACTTAACTAAGTGTTTGTAGGATTCAATATCCTCACCTTTTTTAGGTGGATTATCTTCCAAAAAAATTCAACTACCCTTGGGACATTATTTAGGCCTATTGAGGTTGTATTACCCTACTTATCAATGGAAGTTAAATCCTCCTCTTCAAAGGCCTCAAAACTATCCTTACATATAGCTTGGTTTTGGTTGATTAGAGAAATTTCATTACAAATTAAAATTTTGGGAACATGGACCTTAAATGTGATTGATTGAATATTTTGGTTACCCTTTTTACATTATAGTGGCCTTCTACCAATGGGGTAGACCTATAGGGAGATTATGATGGGTGAATATCCCAAAAAAAATATATAATTGAAAACATTTATATTAAGTCATACAATAATCTAGGATATTTTCATAATAATTATTTTTACAAAAACTACAATATATATCTTATATCCAAGTCTTATAAGGTATTTGATATGGTAGAACCACCTAAGTGAAGATTTCAGACATATAGGGGAAATATAGCTTAGCAGTGGTCGATTCAATTTTAAGAGACACATCAAAAACATTATAAATTGAAGAAATTACATAATAATGAATATGTTTACTAGTATACCCATAATACCTGATGAAATCAAGAAAATTGGAGGATTAACAGTGGATTCAATGTGAGGAGGTCATTTCATTACCCTCATAGAAAAACCTCTAAAGACCTATATACCGTGATACCAATTATTAATGCACTCAAATGAAGGTATTGTGTGTATAATAGGAGATGGATATATAAGTATTTAAAAATTCTCTTCTGAAATCTATATAACTATTTTATCTTTAGAGATTCATTACCTTGATATAATCTCAATAATCTCATTCAAATAGTTTTGAGAATAAAAATATTGAAAGAGAAACAACTAGACGGATCTGAAAAAGTTATATATATATTTTTTCTACCAGTGATAGATTCTCAAAGGATCCAAAGATGAATCCCTTAAAATTTTACACACATACTTAAAAATCTATATGAGTGATGATCGTTGAATTTCGGGTGCTTGTATGGTGATTCGATAATCTCTTTAATGTTCCAATGATCACCTGCATCGATATACCTTTTATGGGTAATAGAGATCTAGATAAAAACACCTACACTTTTGGATTCTATCTCTATAATGAAGAAGAAAAAAGATAATATCTAAATAAATCTACATGAATAGATTTTGGTGAGATCCTCTCTCATCCATTTATAGTGAATTATGATGTTATAGGAAAATGCTCCATGACCCTCATAAATGTTAGAGACTATATAAATGATATATTAATACATTTTTACTATGAAATAAATATCATTTATATTATTTGTTACATTATTATAGTAAAATAAATATATTACATGATAAAACATAAGCCATTAACTTGACTCATCGTTCCCACAAATATTAATTGAACCATTAATATTTTAAACTAATATTCCTTAATTTATATTTCCCATGAATTTACATTAAAACATTTAAATATATTTAATAAATAAACTCAATGCTAATTATTACTAAATTTAATAATAATAATTTATTTATTCCTTTGGCGATCGTACATCCTTGGAAAAATCTTGCACAATAGTGGTGAGGCCCACCATGTCCTATATACCAATTATATTGAATTGGGTAGATTATTGAATACGCTATTGTGTGTGACCCTCTAGGTCCTTACCATGACAGTAGTGGACAATATTCATAGACCAATAAAGAAATATTTCAAATACCATGACCCCTAAAGAGATAAGATGCAATCAGGACAATGACAACCAACCTACTGACACACAGTATATAATATAATCCCATTTTCATTAGATATATCATAAAATAAGATGCACACCCATGTAATCATACATTATTAATTTATTATTTTATGATTTAACAAGAATGATTTAACCCCAAATACTATGACTAGGGATTTATAAAGGTACTACAATCTTGATCATCCTGGATCCCAAATATTACTTCTTCAACTCAGAAGAGGAAAATTCTTTATTCATCATTATCCAAATGTAATACCACCAATTAATATCCTATCGTAAGATTCCAGGATACAATTTCATTAGAATGATTATTTTCTTGCTTCAATTTAAGTGATAAAAATGTACACATAGGTGATGATCTTATGACTAGAAACCAATACCCCATTTCATATATAGTAACATCACATAAAACCCAAAAATGTGTTGTTCATGATATCTTGTTTTTTCCCAGGTTCTCAACTATTATATAACACTAACTGTTAACTTAATGAGAATAAGTATCAATGTATATTATCCCCCAACACCAGACAGTCAAACATCTATTATGTCTAGTGAGTATGATGTATCTAGGCCATAAGGCATATGTTTATGATTAATGTTATATTATCTAAAGGTTCTCAATAAAGTATGGGAACTGCTATAACCTTTTTAGAAAATAATATATGAACTATACCATTTAAATAATTTATGTAGAAATTTCTATACAATTGTAGAAAAAATAGAATATGAACATCAAACTATATACATTAAATGACAATATAAAAGTAATATATAGTTGGTTCAAGGGAACCCACTATTACAACACTCCAAATTTCACATAAAGAAACATTATAATAAACCTTGTCAGCCCTCACATGATCCATATCACGTTTATACTGAGTTAGGGAGTTAGTATTTTGGTCGTACATGTATCATTTTTGTGGTTATTATTCTATTTTAAAAATTACCTTCTTGAGTAAAAATTCTCTTGTGATGAAAACATAGAGTGTATGATATTTTTCCACATTAAAAAATAATCATCTAACATTTTATGAGTTTTATAATTTACATTATGTTAATAACTTCAAATAACTAGAAAAAATCATTTCATATTTTACACTACTTCTTAGATACCTCAAAAGTTTCAATATACTTAGTATTTTTAGTTATAGATACCACTAGCTTGTATGAGATTATATTAATCTTTAACATTAGACTAATTATGATATTATTCCACATGGATATAAGGAAGACTAGTTTATATACCATAAATTCTCATACCCTATCTTTTACACTTACCAGGTATATATCCTTTATACATATCAAGTACAATTGGATTGTTCTGACTGCTTCCATCGCAGTTATCTGGGATATAACTGATATTTCTGTACTATAATTAATGTATTGGAAATATCGAATTTTTTACATATCATGGAATATGTGATTGCTCCTTTTCAAAGAGTATATAATTTAACCCACAATTTTTATCTCCTCAAATTCCACATCATGTAATGTTATAGGGATTTATTCCATGTGACATAGGAACCAATTCTCTCTCGAATTCTAATAACATGTATTTCACAATACCATTTTAGTATAAATATTGTTGAATTTTTCTAAGAAATATTTAGATCAACATTAGTAGATCATGATCCATATAACTTATTTTTCTACATTAAGTCAATAGTTTGTGAATTAATTTCATCTTGGATTAACTAATTGTATGATACAGAGATATTTTATATACTTTTCCAGAAATATTTCATTTAAAAACAATTGTTCCCCACTATCCTCCAGTTGGCGCATGGAAAATATTCATTCAAAATTAATATTCAATGATCATGTTTCATACTCTAATCATGAACATTATTTAATTAACTATCACCCTTATTGGCATTCTATGATGTCATTATCCTATATAGTTGCATCGTATAGACAACTTCTCTGAGTGTTGTTTTTGACATAAAATTTCCAATTACATGTCTATAGAAAAAGATAAGAAAAGTAAAATTATACTACATTTAGGTGTGTTGACAATTTATTAACAATCACACCATATTGGTACAATGCTTATACCACCATAGTATAAACTCACTTGAATACCCATCAAAGTATTCATAATAAAAAAACCCCTTCGACTATGATACGTGGATTCCTTTATTGAATGTTAATTAATATTTTTATTATCAAAAAATATCCATATAATTCATAGTTTTTTAAATTATTATCCACAACTAAAAATGGATTATTATCCACGGTGAATGAAAATCCATCATCATAGATTTATCCTACTAATAATTTATGTGTTTCTTGAACATTACTCTTTCATTCCTCTTATGGAACTCGATCCTATGAAAAATACTTGTGTCCCTCTAACATTGACAAAAACCATGTAAATATAGCTCCCACTATATCAAATATATATGTAGACCCATTTAGAGATGTATAGTCTATATCTTTACTATTTAATTTCCTTATTAGGGATTTCTATAGTATCCTAAGAAACATTTAGGATAATTATTATAGATGAACATTGTGTTTTTCTTATTGCGTTTTCCTTTGTGTCTAAACAAACACTGTGAATATAGACACAAGCCATATGACATAATAGATTTCAATCATACTATGACTTATATGATATTTATTTTTCATTATAGTGGGAATATGGCTATGGTATATTATAATTATTTATGAAGAACATATTGACATATATTTTATGTTTCTCCAATATATATCAACATTAATCCTCTATATATTAATATCATTAATCTAAAGTGTAAAAGGAAATGTATATTTATGAATGGTGCCATGTTAATTTTTTTGATCAATGTCACAATGTAAGTCTCCTCATCATTATTCCTTATTAACATCAAATACCTAATGTGTAAAATATAATGTATGTTTAGGAATTACTCCATGCAACATTATATTAATCAATTAATGATTGGTAAAGATATTCTTCATCATGTCTGCCTGAAGAAGCTTATATCGTCTTACAATCCATATATAATACTTCACACTCTCATTCCTCAACCACATAAAGAAATATTATGAAGGATATTTACCCCTAGATTACACTTAGAATAGGTTATTCTCTTTAGCTGAACTAAGACCTAATGATTTGTAGATTACATTTATTTACAAATTTTTCTCTGTCCCAAACTAATTATGTATATCCGTCAATAATAACTAATGTGTTTATTTCTACAGAGTCTAAATACCTCAATTTTTATATCCTAAACACCCAATATTTCTTTTGGTCGGAAAATATATATTTTTCCACACTTGGGTATATAAGTCATACATTTTATATTCATCATGTATTTTCTATGAATCATTTATAAATGAACTATTTATTGAGTATTTGACACCACAAACAACATTCATTAATTATCGTGGATTAGTGTCACTTTGTTTCTAATGGACACATTAGATTAATCTTCTGGTTATACTCAATAAAAGTTATACTTGAATCCCTAGACATATAAATATAGAAGTTTTGTGTTTTTTGATGCTGACATACGAACCACCCTTTCATAGTTTCTTGTAGAATACATGTTACTTCTAGTAATGTTTCTATACTTACATGTTTAATGTATTTCATTAAAAATATATAAAAAGTATATTATATGTAATAATAAATATGTAAAACTAAAACATTACTAAAAATCATCAATATTCATTGAAGAAGAAGTGAGTACTTTATTATTCAATTTAGTGCATTGTGTTTAACTTACATAGATTTATTTCATAATGTGTGATGAAAATAACCTCATCTTTAATTGAAAACCACATTTCTATGAAGGATATTGTTAATGTGACGTCAACATTAAGCATTTCATCATCCTTTTTCTTTTTCTTTCAACTTGTTCACTATAAGAATTCATTTTTTATTTTTTAGGTTGTTATTAAATTTAGAACTTTTCCTAGAAGGTAATGATTAAATTTTTTCCATACTGTTCATTTTATTATCTTAAATGAATCTAGATAAATTGGGAAAAATGATATTAGAATAGTATGTAATTAAATATCACAATTCATCACTCAATTTACACAGACACAGTGTAATCGTTACATATTCTTATATTTGTTTAGCTTTTCCTTGAAGAGATCTCGAAGATGAGAAAACATGTAATACCATCCAAGACCAAATTTAGTATCCACAACATGCAATGGATGTTGATGAAATAATTATAATATAACTATCATATGCATAAGAAATTACTATAAAATAATCATTTTTAAATTCCCTCATATCTAGAGGTGTCTTAATAGGTATTGAGGATACTTTAACTTTGAATTTCCTATATCATAGTATTTTGTGAAAGCAGATGTACAAATTTTAGAAACTTATGATCGCGTGAACATCAAATTTTTCCATTAGATGTCAAAGAATCTATTTTGATATAACATGACATTTTTAACAAAAATAAAACCTTATTATTAGTACTTTCATCAGGATTACTGATTATGAAATTATTGGTTAACTAATTAAACAAATAAAATATGTCCCACTATTTTAATGAATTCTATAAACCATCTGTAATAGAATTGGAATAATATATCACTTTATTATTCTTGTGATATGAATCCTTGAACGTCCCCTTAGAGTCTATAATATTTTTATACACCACTACTAAGAGGGTTCAAGGTTGGTGTTTGATAATGCTACCACATTAAATCAAAATTTATTGATTTGTGGAGTGAATTCAATGCTTCTAAAATAATATACATTATTCACACAATGTATTCCTATAAAGTACCCAAAAGATATATTTGGATACTTATTTTTATAAAACATTAGTTAATTCAACCCATCACTATCATTGGAACCCCTAGTAGTAATAGGCACCCTCAACATGGACTAATGTGCACCCTAAACACTTGGTTTTTGATAAATTCTAATGATAGAATGATTTTAACAACATAATATTTTTTTGAGTTTTTCATAACATTTACCTGAATAAAGGAAATCATTATCTATAACATAACATCATACTATGTGATCTCACTCGCATTTGACCATGAAATAATAGAAAACATTCGTCGCTTCACATATTTATTTAATCTATGAATGCTTGTTTATTTAATTATGTGATAACGCATAAAATACACATACAAAAAACAATAAACCATGCTATAATAAAATTATGATTTGATCATAAGATGATACTAAGGGTTGATTAATAGAGGGGAAAATGGATCAAACTAGACCCTAGGGGTAGCTCCTTAGGTTGCATCTCTCCCAAATCGAGTGGCAGCACATACCCATCCAATCTATCAAACGCGTGTCTGGTATGTTCCTAGAACTCAAAGTGATGTATGTCATGAATATTTTACTTTATTATACAAAAATACTTGTATTAAAGCGAGGGGTAAATGGTGTACAAAATACCACTGAGAAATTGGACACATAGTCCAATGTTATTTTAATGATAAAGACAACTAGCAGGTAATCATTTATTAAACTAATTATTACAAACAATTTCAATAATTTAATAAATAAATTATTCATTCATCAAAAATACACCTTTTAGAGCATGGATCATGATACGTCAACATATATTAAACTCTCATATTAAAATTAAATTCATAAGTAAAATTTAACCTGGATTAAATTATTTCAAAGGGTGTTTTATTGAATTAAAAAATTACAATTATTTTTAATTCAATATTCACGTCATTCGGTCCCACAACTAAATAAAATTTAATTCCAAAAATTTAATTAATTAATTAATTTAATTTAAAAGATAAATTAAATTAATTAAATCTAAAATATTATAAATTATAATATTTCATTAATTTAATTTAAAACAAAAATTAAATTAATAAAATGAATTATGTTTTTATTGATAAATAATTGTCCCTAAAAACACCATCTAAAGCCTGTGCAGGTAGGGACAAACCCACCCATGCCCCTTTCGGGCCCTATAGACCTCGTGTAGAGGTGTTATGGGTCGGGCCAACCTACCCAATCCAATTATGGGTCTTTCATACCAACAGAATTTCACTAAAACCCAAATGCCGTTGAATTAGGTAAAAAAGTGGTGGTGTAGGGGAATACCTTCCACCTGGGGGGGACTGGAGGATCCCGGTGTGGTTGCTTGGTACATGGTGGGTAGCATGATGTTGTGAAAACTTCATGATAGTGGAGGTGATGAGTTGTCCAAGGACACTGAATTTACCCATGGTAAGGAATGTGGGGGTGCCAATATGCCATATTTGGTAAGAACCAACAATAGTCAAAAGTTTTAGGTTGCATTAAATGAAGGGGTGGATTTCAAAATGATTCATTAGTGAAGACTGTGGGGTGGTGTAAGTAAGAGGTAGCATGGTATGGTGGTGGATGGACAAAGTATGTAGTGAAGTGCAACTGCTGACAGAGAGAATAAAAATCATCCTAGCGGTGGTGGTGTCACGACCACCTCCCCACATGGTCTACTGCTCCTAGGCTGACAATGTGAGAAGTGAGATAGTGACCACAGAGTCCCACCTCTAGTAGGCCCCGAGTTTGTGACTAATACCAAGGGTATATTAAACTCATAAATGAGAAGAATTACCCTCTTTGAGAACACATGAGAATGAGAGAGATAAGACAAAAACCAACCAAATATAACACAGATCTCAATATAAAAGAAACCCCAAGTACACATATGTTATGTCATGGAAAAACTACTACTACTGAAAGGTAAAATGGAAATTACCAAAAGAAATTAAAAACAACAGAAACCATGAAGCCCAAATTGCTCCTACAACCGAGAGATAGTAGTAACCAGCCTGATCTCTATCCTAGTCCAAGTGTCCTAAAGACAATCTATAAATATGTACACTGGGTATAATATTAAACTTAGTAGGATCCACCCCAAATCCCCTCTTGGAAATGTAAATAAAACATGCTATAGTACAACAAACAACAAGTGAAACTAACTTGTCACCTAAATTGGTATACTACATTCACATCCTCACCATGGATACTCTCACAAAGATTCATATACACGAGTATATCATATAATAAATAATATCAAGGGTACCTTGCTACTAATTCCCCACTAGTTTTCTGTATTTCCCCAATATCGCAAGGCCAAAGCATCTCTCTCCAAAAAAAACTTGCCTTCAGTCACCTGGGTGTAGCACCACAACATGAACCTCATGCAACAAACCCCAAATCCATGTATCCAAAGTAACTAGGTAATTTTGGGTAGCCACTATAGCTTGTATAACATTTATCTTACATTGAGTACTAACCCTAAAGCTAATATATCCCATACACTGAGAAAGGATCCTCAAGCCATCACATCCTAGAAATGTGACACCTATAGTAGTCCATAAGAACCTATATATAGAATATATGTGTGTGAATAACCACAATCCATTATAGCCCTCTATACAAGTATATGGGGAAAACTAATCATTGTGCCTACTAGAACATGTAACTACCAAGAGAAGAGAGTGGCACTATAGGGGGTAGCCAACCATTTATCCCTCCACAAGAATGTTGGGGAAAACCCCCCTAATGGTCAAAATCCCAAGGGTGTCAATTTCCCATACTGATGGGGTGGAGTAGCATATAGTAAAACAAAAATTACAAAATATACAATATCTCACAAAAACACTATGGTCATAACCTTGTCTTAGACTCAAATGAAGCTAACGTATCTCCGACTCCTGACCTCCACTTCTATGACTAGGTATCATAAAAGCACAAAACCATTTAAAGAGCTTTGTTACCTTACATCATTAAATTTTTATCAGTTCCAATTTATGTTAATTAATTATTTAAACATTGAATAACTATTAATAATTCCAAATTATATTTCATTAGCATCACTCCAAAGTCCACTGTTACTTTAAAATGAAACCTCAACATTTCGTCCCAACAAGATTCAACTCCATGGGATAATCATCAATTATTAAATCAATTATTAACAACATTATTACTATTCCATATTCCTAGGAATTCTAGAAAAACATTCTATGCTACAAAACACAAGGGGGATCAACATGGTGGTTAGCTGAACTTACCATCAAGTATTTTACATCAATAGAAAATGCATAGAACCATCCTCCCTAGAAAATCTAAGCATAGAAAGTACGTGGAATTCCCTACAAAGTTTTGATCCTTTTAGAAAGAGAGTAATGAAAACCAGTTTCCCTGAGTAGTGGGGAAAGTAAAGCAGATAAACAGCCAACATGATTCAACAGGCATCCAAAAATTCACATCCGACTTGTTTCATCATCTCTCATATCCTCCCTAACACCCACATACACAAGATGATGCATCTCGCCACTCTATGTGTCACATGAATCCATAAAAAATGGGCCTCTCTAACCCCACATATCACAACATCCATCTAGGATCACCTCACAACACAAGCTATAAGAAAACAAACATCATATCAACTGGGCTTTTAGCCCTTAAACTAGACATCCAACCTTCAAACACAATGAGCTCTCACAGATCCAAGCATAAGTCTCTTTGCCTTTACAAGTAAGAGGGTATCTCAGAACCCTATGAGGAATTATCTTTTATTAAATAGGTAATTCATTAATCCATCACGAATTGACTAATTATTATTTGTAAGTTCCAACGATGGGAACCCTAAACAGTACGATATCACAACTAAATAATCATGATTACTACATATATTTAATTAACATAAAATTACAACAACATCAACCAGATTTAGTAACATGCCTCTTTATCATTGATTTTTTTACAATTAATCCCATTTTACATTATTTACCAATTTATGTATAGAAATACTTATTAACCAAGTCATGCATATATATCACATTATCTAAAAAAACCAGAGGCAATAACATACAATTGATGCCAATTGATTTATCTAGTTTAAATATTTATTATGTAAATTTTATTGTTATAAAATGTAAAAAACATGGTAACTGTAAATTTTCACATAATGGAATAGAGAAAAAAATAATCCCCTACCTCAAAATGATCTTAACATTATTTATTCAAGAACGATCTATACAATGGATTATGATCAGCTCCCCAATGACAACTGCATCCACTCGAGGATGTCATGGCTTGACCGCACCAACCGACACCTGAAAAAACTACATTAGAAGCATGTATATCATATTCCATAACATGGAAATGAGAAAATGGAGGAAAAAGTATTGAAGAAAATACAAGAAAAAAGGTAGATCATATCTTCTATTGATGATGCATCAACACATACTGCTTGAACCAAAATAGGGGGTGCGCATGAAACATGAAGAAAAATTAAGGGGAAATGATCCAAGGATTAAGGATTGAGCACACTGCTCCTATGGGAAGAAGAGAAAGGTTTGATCATGTCGCACCAGGGAAAAAGATGGTAGAATAAGGGAGGAAGATATCTTATCCCTTTAGAATATTTATGGTGTTTCAGTTTAAGATACGCTGAATTTTCTATAAAAAATTGATTGCATTAAAAAACATTGTTTGACCAAGTAAATGAATCCAGATCCTTAGGAAAAATTAATATAGGCGTTATGGGCTTTGAATCAGCCTAAAATCCCTTATAACATGGCCTTGAATGTGTATAATGTTAAAGAAAATGTAAAAGGGGTGAAATAGTAGGAAGATGGAAACACTGTAAACCTACTGATACTAGAAACAATTTTAAAGAATAAATCCCTAATACTGATAGAACTATTCAAAAAATGACTCACTGATGGAACTCTTCACAAAATGACACATCGATTGCACATTTCACAAAACGATTCACCAATGGAGCTGTTCACATTGGTCTCACCAATAGAAATATTCACAAAATTACTCACCGATGGAACTGTTCACAAAATGACTCATTGATGGAACTATTCACAAAATGACTCATCGAAGGCACTATTCACAAAATGACTAACTGATGGAACAATTCACATCAGTCTCACCGATGGCACTATCCACAAAATGAATCACTAATGGAACTGTTCACAAAATGACTCACTGATGGCACTTTTCATAGAATGGCTCACTGATGGACTATTCACAAAATGACTCACTGATGACACAGTTTACAAAATAACTCACCAATGACACTATTCAAGAAAGTGGAAAACTATTCATAGAACTATTAATTTGGAAATATGTTGGGGATAAGTCACCATGACCTCCCAAAACACCTCAAACACAAGATTTTAGCAATAGAATGGACTGGAGAGGTTTGTGCCATTACATCAGATCCCCCTTAAAACATTCTCATCCATGAGAATTAAAAACCAACCTAAAAGGAAATATATAAGAGGTCTGATATACCACCCATCTAGATACCTGTCAGAAGATAGAAATCCATAAGAAGAAAAAAATAAAGACATCTCATAAATATGAATAGTCTACAACCAGAAAGTGAACATCCTTACAAAAAAAGAGTTAAAAATTAGAAATATATGGGTACTAATCATGTATCTGCGACTACCATTCCCAGGTAATCTCATCCTCACAACAATGTCTCCATAAGTCATGAACCAAGGGGATAGTATGCACATGAAACACTTTATCCTTACGGTCCTAGATCTCTACAAGCCACTCCTCGAAGGTCTCATTATCATCAACATCGATCTCTCTCTAGTCAATTACGTGGGAGTCATCATAAAGATAAAAATAGAGATGTGAAAAATTAAAAATATTATGTATTTGGCCATCTATTGGGGAAGTTCTACTTGATACACCATAACTTCAACCCGAGCCAACACATTGAAAGGCCCAACAAACTAGGGAGAAATTATTCAACCATTAACAATCCTTTGCTACCCATGATGGGGAGTCACCTTCAGAAACATGTGATCGACAACATCAAACTCTAATGGTATCCTCCTTTGATCAATATATTATTTCTGAAAATTCTGCACTATCTTCCTCCTCTCACGAATAACCTAAACCATCTATATTGTGTTCTGCTCTAGTTCCGGTATGAGAATTGCTGGCTCTCCAACCCCAGTCCAACACAATCGAGAATGGTAAGGTTGGCCATAGAAGGATTCAAATGGTTCCATACAATTGGTGTAGTGAAAAATATTGTTATAAGAGATCTCCACAAAGGGTATGTGCCTCATCCACGAACCTCTAAATTCTTGTACACAAAATGACAACATGTCATCAAGATTCTAAATGGTCCACTCTATCAGACGGTCCTTCTATGGATGAAAAGCAGTGCTAAGTCATAGTGAAGAACCAAAATGATGTTGGAGTCCTCTCCAAAACCTAATGGTAAATCAAGGATCATGATCAGAAATGATCATCCTTGATACTCCATGGAGTCTCACCACCTACTTCAGATATTCCCTCGACAAACATTCCACTAAGCTGGACTCCTTGAACACTATAAAGTAGGATGATTTTGTTAAATGAACCGCTACCACCCAAATAGTTTAATTTCTTCCATCAACTATAGGTAAACTAGTAAAAAAGTCGATTGTGATGTCTTCCAACTTACACTAAGGAATATCTAATGGCTGGAGAAAACCACTAGGGACACATTTCCCGACATTCACCTTCTAGAAGACTATGCTTTGAGACACAAAATATACAATGATGTGCTTCACCACAGGAAACAAAAACATACTTCCCATGCAACAGTACAACATTTTCATGCCAGGATGCACCGCTAAAGGTGATATATGGAACTCTATGTGAACCATATCATGCATCACCAAGGGAACGAAAATCCTTCCCTCATACAACACCTGGTGTTGTTTATCCTAAGACCAACCATTTGGGGCCTTTCCACAAACAACCCGGTCTCTAGAGACCTCCTCTTTTATATCCCCCAACTAGGACTCTTACATATGCTACCCTAGAGATGACTGAAATGTCATCTAGAAAATTCAACATCTACCCCCAACATAACCCATATCAAGAAGAAATTCAGAATGTTCTTCTACAACTCCCCCAAAAAAACACCAGATTCACGCACTACATCACTATGTGACTTCCTACTGAGCGCATCAGCTAAAAAATTCCACTTTCTAATGGTATATAATGTTTTGAAGTTCTATTCCTATAATAAATCCATCCACCGATGTTGTCTCATGTTCATGTCGTCTGGGGAGAAAACATACATCAGGATCTTATGATCAGTGATAACCACAAAGTGCTTTCTAATGAGGCAATGTCTTTACCACTTCAAAGTAAACACCACCGCCACCAACTCAAGATCATCGGTCATTTAGTTACATTATTGGGGATGAAACTTCTAATACCCATGTGAAACAATGGATCTCTACTACATCATAACAAATCCTAACCCCATATATGAAGCATTGAAGAAAAAATCAAACTGAACTCCCTCTACTAGAAGGAAAAGAACTAGAGAACTTACCAAATTATCTTTCATTTACTCAAAATATCCTCCACACTGATCATTGCATTTGAACACATGATCCTAATAGTTCAATGATTTCATAGGAGTCATATCCCATGATAATTCGACTACAAACCTCCTATAATAACTTACATGACCAAGAAAACATCAAAACTATTCAACTGTATTGGGGAATTCCAAAGACACAAATTCTTATATATTCAATGGATCCACATAAAATTTATACTAGGACACCACATTACCCATGAAACACAATTCTCAAGCCCGAAACTCACACTTATACAACTTCCCAAATAGCTGATGTTGATAATGATCTCACAAAATGGCGTGCAGATGCTCTAAATGACCCTCTTTAGATGTGGAGAACACAATGATGTCATCAATGAAAGCAACCATGAACATATTTATGAAGTCATATAACATGGAGTTTGTCAACCCCTTAAACACAACTGGAGCATTCATCACACCGAAAGACATTACAACAATCTCTTAATGCCCATGATAATTACAAAAAACAGTCTTCAGGATATCCTCATCATTCACATGCATCTGATGATATCTTGACTGCAATTTAATCTTTGAGAACAAACTATCTCCCTTTAGTTGATCTAATAAATCATCAATCATTATTATAGGGTAGTAATTATTCACTGTCACTTTGTTTAAACGACAATAATCGATACATAATCGCAAACATTAATCAACCTTCTTCACAAACAAAAATGGTTCACCCCATGGTGGAACAATCATTCAAAAAAAACCACATTGTAATAGACTATCGATCTGTATATGAAGCTCCTTTAACTCTGATGGGGAAATCCTATATGAATACATAGATCTAAGAGACACTCTTGACTATAGCTCGATCCCAAACTCAATCTCTGGTCATGGGGGTAATGTTACATCCTCTTCTAGAAAAACAACATGGTATTATTCTATCACCCTAGGATATGCCAACTATAGAACCTCTGAATCACTTAGTATTGGTTCATCCATCATGGATGTTAAGGATAGGACACAACTCTGACACATCCAAGGGTCTCGCTTGCCAACAAACACTACTGGCTCTCCATCAGCATCAACGAACACCACCTACCTCCAGAATAAATCTATGATAGCATTCATCTAATATAAATAATTCATTCAAAGGATGAAATCATATGGTTTTATCCATAAACATAAGAAATCTTTCAAAGAGCGGTGTTTCCACAACACTTTCCTACTACCTCTAAATACTTCAAACAAGTCATCTAGAACTCCATCTAGTGAAGCCAATGAGAAGGGCACTGGAAGCCACTTTACCTCAAGTCCCAAAGCATGGACAAGGGATGGTGATATGAAGGGGTGTGTTTCTTATGACTCTGTAAAGGCATACACCAAGTAGAAAACAATTGACGGTGCCTCGAACAACAACTGGCACTCCTAGAGCTGGCAACACTAATGCATCAAGCTGACCATGACCTCCTTCATAGCTTCTCTGACCATAATGAATATAACCCCCACAATCGCACTCTTCACTCTGAGGATGGGGAGAATCATATGGATGTCCTCTACCTACCCCAACTTCCCTATACTATTCCAATGCTAATGAAACATCCTACTGTTGCCTCGGCTGGAACTGCCTCAATGGAGGAACATAGAGCGGAACACCTCGTACACGATGACTACTCTAAAAGATCAAGCACTCTCACTGCTGGTGACCTCAGCCTCCATAAGAAAAACAAGCACCTGACCTGTTGGTATTGTTCTAATAGCTACCACACCTAGATAAATAGGATGTTGAGGGATGGGACCTACCCCCATCCGAATGGATACTCTTATGCCCTAAAAACTAATAACCCCTGACAATATCTATATATCATGGGGTATCATGACTATTCCACTCTAATAACAATCTGGTTCTAGAAAATTTCTTCTCGATGAACTATGCCCTCTTTGGCACCCCAGGATATGTCTTTAGTATAAATGGGGTGACCTAGGGATGGATCTTTGGATGAAAAGCCTCCTCAAAATGCCTCGTCATTTCCTCCTCATCTAGAAATATGTCCATAGAATATTGTAAAAGGTTCTTCAAATTGATTCCAAACTCTCGCACACTGAGGATCCCTTGTCGATGGGTAAGAATCTGCTGTAGACTGGATGCCTTCTCATTTGAAGAATGAAATTTGACTATGAACTTATCATGAAACACCTCCCATGAGATCGCCAACTCCTCTAGTTCCCTTTGGAATAGAAACCCACATTGCCTCAATACTCCATGAAGTATCTTCACAACCAAAGGCACCCAATGCTTCTTTTGAGAATCTATTGAACTAAAGGATATCTCAACCTCCTCAAAATAGTCTTCTATAACTGCATCTGAAACAGATCCCCCATAATTCTATAGAGTCTAGCGTTAAAACACATCGAGTGTCCTTCTTCATGCGTCACCATAGTCAAAATATACCCAGGGGTTATGTGCTGGCATAACCTTCTAGACATCTTTTGTGTGAACCTGATGAGGATATCGACCTACATCCATATGAGAAAAATAACTAATAGATAGATCTCCTAAACCTAGATTATGGAAGACTCACCATTAATCAATTATTTTTTTTTCTTTTATTAATTTTAGGGTTATCTATCCAAATTTCAATCCATTTATACACATGCACAAGGAAGAATGATGCATGATACATTCCAAGGTCTTTACCCTTGAACTACAATCACCTCGTTTAGTAGCCACTATAAAAATAATGGTCCATCAATAAGATCACAAGGGGGCCAAAACACCTATGTCTCAGCCAATCTCTAGTGTTTACATCACTTTCTAAACATGACTAACACTGTTTCCCTACCAACCCATGAAACCTCACCTGTTTATAACAGAAAACTCCATCATATCCCTCAACCTATCCTCTAATACCACTGTGTCACAACCCCCTCCCCACAAGGTATACCCCTCTTCGGCCGACAACGTGAGAAGGGAGATAGTGATCCCCAAGTCTCACCTCTAGTAGGCCCTGGGTTGGTGACTAGCACCGAGGGTATGATAAACACACAAATGGGAGGCATTACCCTCTATGAGAACACATGTAAAAGAGAGAGATAATACATACACAAACCAACTTCAAATCAAACTTAAATATAAAATAAATCCAAATACACATATGTAAATTCATTCAAAAACTACTATAACAAAAAGGGAAAACTGCATGTACCAAAAGACAGTAAAAAACACCAAAAAACCACAAAGACCTAACATCTTCTGCAACCCCAAGCTAGATGTAACCATCATGATCTCCCTCCAAATCGATTAGACCTGAATATAGTTTATTATACGTAGGTTAAGTATTACAGTATACTCAGTAGGATCTTCCCTCGATCCTATCATAGAAAAGTATAGATAGGATGATAAAGAACAGTGAATAACAGGTGAAACTAACTCATCACCAAAATAAGTCTACTGAGTTCCCCGCCTCACCATTGAAACTCTCACCATGTATCGGATATATGAGAATATAATATAATAAATAATATCAAGTGTACCCCACCTCAATGTCCCCGCTAGTTTTCTACCTTGACCAAGCATCGCTTGTCCTATGAATCTCTCTCAAAAAAACCTTTCCCACGGACACTTGGGTGGATCACCACAATATGCACATCGTGAAACAAAACAACCACATACATGTAACCAAAGAAACCAAGTAGTTTCTAAGAGACACCAAATCTTGAAAAACGAGTATCATATGTCATGTATTAAACCTGAATCCATTATAGCCCATACACCAAGTAAGGATCCTCTATCCATTACAGCCTATACATGTTTCACATATAGTATTCCTTAGGAAACTATATCCAAAATATATGTGTAAGAATAACCACAATACATTACATCCCTTTGTACACATATATGGGGAAAACTAACCACATTTCCTACCAGAAAAAGTAACTACCAATTAAAGAGATCAGGAAAAAATGGGTAGTCATCCATTCATCCTCCCAAATTTATTTTGGGGAAAACACCCCCACAGCTCAGAATCCCCAGGGTGTTAGTAACCCAAAATTAAGGGGTGGATTAGTGTATTGAAACAAAAAAAATTATAGAATATACTATAGCTCACAACCACACTATGGGAATAACGTATTCTTAGACTAAACTTTAGATAATATCTCTCATACACCTAGCTTCATCATTTAATACTAGGTATCTTATAAGAAAACAACCAGTTAAAGAGATTTATTACAATACATCCTTCTATTTTTATCATTTTCTCTTTATGTTAATTAATTAATTAATCATTAATTAAACACTATCAATTCCACATTATATTTCATTAGCTTCACACCAAAGTCAACTGTTTCTTTAAATTGGAACCTCAACATTGCATCCCAGTAAGACCCAACCCTATGGGTTAATCAACATTTCTTAAATCATTTATTAACCACATTATTACTTTCCCATATTCCTAGGCATTCATGGAAATAATTCTTAGGTATTAAATAGAAGTGGACTCAACATGGTGGGTAGTTGAACTACCCATCAAGTATTTTCCACCTATATCATGTATGTAGACCCATCCTCCCTCGAAAAGCTTAACGCCAAGAGCATGTGGCATTCTCCATGTATCATTACCCATTTAGAAAGGAGGTTAAGAAAAAACATATTCTTTGAGAAGTGGGGAATGTAAGTCAGATAAACACCAAACAATATATAGAAAGAATACAAAAATTAACATCCATCCAGTTTCATCATCTTTGGTGTCATCCCTGACATCCACATGCATTAACTGATGCATCTCGCCACTCGAGACGTCAAAAACTACCACAAAAAATTGACCAACCGATCCCCAAATATCACAACATCTACCCAGGCTCAAATCATAATACATAAAGAAGGAAAAAAACATCATATCAATTGGGCTTTTATCCCTCAAACATGGAAACCAACCTTCAAACACAATGATCTCTCACAAATCCAAGTATAAGGCTCATGGACATTACAAGCAAGTGAGTATCACAATAACATATGAGGAATTTTATTTTATTAAACAACCAGTTATTTAATCCATCTTGAATTAACCAATTTATTATTCATATGTTCTAACGATAGAGAACCTAAAGAGTAATTTATCTTGAATAATTAAACATACTTACTGCATCAATTTGATTAACATCAAATTACAATAAAAACAACGTGGTTCATTTACATGCCTCATTATCTTTGAATAAAATTATAATTAATCCCAAATAACAATCTTTACCAATTTCAATCAATAATGACATGTTAATCAAGAAATTAATAGATATCACACTATCTAGAAAAAAGAGGCATTAAAAGATGACTGATGCCAATTGATTTATTTAGTTCAAATATTTATTATGTCAATTCCATTGTGATCCAGTGTATAACACATGATAACTCTAGAATTTCATGTAAAATAATAGAGAATAAATTAATCATCTATCTCAAATGGTTGTTAACGTTCTTTATACGATAACTATCCACACAACAGATTACGATCGCCTCTCCCGTGACAAATGTATCCACATGAGGAAGACATGGAAAAACTGCACCAACTGAAAAAAAAACTCCATTAAAATCATGGATTTTACATGACATAACATAGAATGGGTAAAGCTGTGGAAAAGGATCAAGTAAAACACAAGAACGGAAGAGGATATTACCTTCTATCAATGATGGATTGACACTTTATGCTTGCACCAAAACTGGGGGTGCACATGCAGTGGGATGAATTTTCAAGGAAAAAAGATCCAAGGATTAAAGATCTATCACACTAATCCTATGGGAAGAAGGAATTATCCTAGAATATCTCCCAAGGGAACCAGAAGGTAGAACATGGGAGGAATATATCTCATCCTATTAGATGATTTATGGAGCAACGTGTTAAGATACACAAGATTTTCCATTAAAATAATATCACATTAAACCACATATTTTGACAAATTAAAGACATCCTAATCCTTTGGAAAAATTAATACAAGAGTTATGGGCTTTGAATAATCCCTAAATCCCTTAAAATAAGTCCTTGAATGTGTTTAACGTCAAAGAAAATATTAAAGGGGAGGAACAGTAGGAAGCTGGAAACGCTTTACACCTATCGATGCTAGAAACACTATACACCTGCCGATGCTAGAAACACTTTACACCTACCGATGCTGGATACATTATACAAAGAATGACTCACTAATACTGATTGAACTATTCGCAAAATTACCCACCGATGGCACTGTTCACAAAAATGACTCATAGATGCCACTATTTACATCAGTCTCACCGATGACCCTGTTCACAAAACTACTCATCGATGGAATTGTTCACAAGATGAATCACCACAGGCACAATTCACATAATGACTCACAAATGGGACTGTTCACAAAAGGACACAGTGATGGCATTATCTACAGAACTGGAAACACTATTCCCGGAACTGTAAATTTGAAAACTTGATGGCGATAAGTCACCTTAACCTCACAGAACACCTTAGGCACCATATTTTAGTATTGGAATAGACCTTAAAGGTTTGGGACCTTATAGGTGGGGCTCATTGGAAGGAGAGGACAACCAAGAGGTGGGGAAAATTCTATAGATTATTGAGGTTGTGGGTTGTAGTCGAACGGACTCTCTGCGTTAGGGGAACACTAAGGGACGTGGTGCCTCCTTGATGGGGGTCTGGTTGGCTACTGGCTGGTGTGCATGTTTGAGGGGAGGCCCATTGAGGAAGATTCCTTTGATAGGGTGAGACTATTGGCGAGTACCCCATTCCCTTTTTAAAATAATTATGTTCAATTTACACACTAAAGTTACCGTGTTTTGAAAGAATTATGCCACCCATTTTTTATTTGGTGGTGTGGTAGTCCCCTTAACTAATTCCTGTTTATTTATAAATACTATAAACTTATTCTTATTCAATAAAATAAAAATATTATAATAAAAATATTATTTTATCTCATTGAAAAAATAATTTCTAATGAAAAAACCAATGAAAAAAATTAATGTTTTAGCAATATGAACTTTGATTGTTATTGGGGTTCACTAGAAATTCTCAAATACAACTAGATTTGATTATTGCATCATAAAAATATATATATTCATTGATTTAATAACCTCAAAAAACAATTTCAACCTGTATTTAAAACTTAAGATGGCCAAAAATTGTCCATCTCATCTCGGCTTGAACCTCCTGCATTTGGATCTGAATAATTCCTTCCATTTAAGTTAACATAAATTTATTTTTTCCCATGGATTAAAATATTCACACATCCCAATTATACCAATTGAAGGTACTAGGGTACGTATAAAAAGCTGATGGTTCATGGATTTAAAGTTTTCACTGACAATCAATGTAGTAATGTAATCGTCAGTAATGCACTATCATGGTATAAGCTTGACAATCTCGAATGAAATGTTTTAAGAACAAAAATATTAAACCATAAAATCAAGTTGGATTTGAAGATGTACTTGACATATAACTATATTCATATATTTTTTCTCCAATTATCTAATGTAAATCCACTATACGTCATCCCCACAATCTTCAGAAATCATAAAGGACAACTATTTTTTAATTCTGGGTGCTTGCACGGATATCTGAAAAGGCCATAAATTCTCCAATGATCACCTACATCGATGTAACTTCGATGAATCAGAGATAGAGAGAGAGAGATTAATTAGAACACCTAGATCAAGGGATTCCCTCTTTATAAGGTGGGAAAGGGGAGAGAAACTTTGAAGACATCATGATGAATAGTATTTGAAAAGAGCCCCTATGCTTATTTTATAGCGTATTAATAAGTTATCTTGAAAGGCTCCCATGCACCAAAAAATTTACCACACTATATAAATGATATATTAGGACTATTCAATTGAGTCATAAATATCATTAATAATTTTCATCACTTTATTGTAATATAATAAATATATTATGTGATAATAATATATCCATTAACTCGACTTTCCATTCCCAAAAATATTAAATAAAAATTGAATATTTTAAACTAATATTTGATCATATAATATTTTTCTTGTATTAAAATTAAACTTGTAAATATATTTAACAAAAAAATTCAATACCAATTATTCTTAACTTGATTAATTTTAATTTATTCACTATTTTGGTTATTATACAACCTTTGAAAAATATCAAACCCCAGTGTTGGGGCCCACCATAACCTATATACCTATTCACCAGAATATGAAGGGTTATTGAATAAAATATTTTGTGTAACCCTCTAGGTCCTTATGTTGATATTATTTTATATTATTCACATACTAACAGTGGAATCTAGTAACCCATCATAGCCTTAGAAGAGATAAGGTGTAGTCTTAGAAATGAAAACCATCCTACAAACATGAATTATGAAATATAATATCATTTCCTGTAAATGTATCATAAATAAGGATTCAAAACAATTTCATTATCCTTTATTTCTTTATTATTTTTTGATCTACCTATGCCGATTTAACCTCAACTACCATGGGAATGGATTTATGAAGTTAAAACCATCATGATCAGTATGTACGAGGTCATATTACTTCCTTAACTCAAAATATATACATTATTTATTTATCATTCAAAAAATTCCATAACACCAATGTAACAACCAACAAAAGCTATATAAAAATTATTTTATTATCATGGTTTTTTTATTGCATCAATTTTTGTGATCTAATAGGACACACTAATAATTATCTAATATATTGATACCAATACATATGTTCATAGATAATACCATCCAGTAACACTAAAATCATGTGAAGTTCCTATTAGTCTGTTTGTCCTCGGGATCTCAACTACCAGAGATCACCATGGGTGAAATTCTTTAGAAAATTCTCAATGATGAGCCCCTATCTTTTGATAGTAAATAAAAACTATTTCTATTAATTTTGATGTATCTAGACCATAAGAAATATGTTTATGATTAATTTAAAATTATCTAATGGTTCACATTATTTCCTAGGATCTTATATAAACTTTTCATACAAAACAAATCTATGTACCTTACCATTTAAATAGTGGATGCCGAAATGTATATATAATAGTAGTAATAATAATCATGAACATCTAACTGTATACACGAAATGGTAATGGAAAATTATTGTATAGTTGTGCCTACAACATTAATAATTAAAACACAATCTTCCAAAAATAAGTGAATAAAAATATTAATATAAATTAGGAGTCTTATTTAGATGAATTAAAAAAATAAGATTTTTTAATCCTCCCCTAACAAGAATAGGTAAAGGACAATTATATGTGGACATACCAGTAAGGAGAAACTAGAGATTTGAGGGATGAATATCCAAATACTTCTATAAGAATCAAAACATCATAATTCCTTTGTCATGAAAGTATATTATAGAAATAATATCAATGATAGGGGAGTAATCATGGTTTAGATATATAAGAGCTAACACATCACCTTTTTATCGATAGGGTTTTGTGAAAGAATTGCTCATGTGATCGCTATTAGGTGACTCTCCAATGGGTAAAGGCATCACATCAAGATGTGAGAAGCTATGTAATATTTTATCTTTAAAAAATCAAGGTTTAGATTCATAATAGATAAAACATCACCATTTTATCGAAAGGGGTTTGTGCAAGAATCACTAATGTGAACGCTATTAGGTGACTCTCCCATGGGTGGAGGAATCACATCAAGATGTGAGAAGGTATGTAATATTTTATCGTTACATAATCATAATTATGCTATTAATTTAATTTATAATCCTTAAACATAACATAATAACTATCCTTATGAGACGGTGATGAATATTGAAACACAATATTTTTTTTGACACACTAGGTCACACTTATAGAAGGAAAATGTTTTTATTTATTATAAGAAGATAAATTTGAAGCAATAGGTATTTTATATATAATTAATAACATTTAATTATATTTAGTATACCAATATTTTTATTTCATAATTATTAAAGATACTTTTAAAATGAAAGAGGATTAAATAAACATGTAACATTTTGTTAATAATTATAACTCTTCTTTGGAAAAAAATCCATATATTACACGATAATACTTATTAGGATTGTCATTTGGTGAGACGAAAAATTCTAAGATATGGTTAAGGATTTTTGGTAGAGATGTGTCTAGGTATTGGACAAAATAATTGGATCATTATGTGCGAGTAATAGAGGAGAGGTGATTTCATTTTATATGTGAGGTAGGTGTCACACAATTTTTTATGTCAAACATTAAATTATTATATAGTTATATGCATTAAAAATGGACTACAAATACAGTAAATTTTATTTTTCAAGTGATATATGGTCTAAATTAATTCAAAAATAATATTTATGCATTTTTAGAGGTAATTTTGACCATCGTCGCATTAGTTATCCCTATGTTAACCTTTTCTAGCCGTAACTAATTTAATTTTTTTGAATATTTAAGATTCCTAAAATTAATTTTAAATATTTAATGTGCCATATACATGAACATTTATAGATTATAATTATACTATCACATCAACATGATAATATATATAATTATTTTATTTTCTAAAGATTTAAAAATAATTTTGAAACATTAAATTCCATTTAATGTTATTTTCATGACTATTCATATAAATTGAATTTAAAGGAATAAATGTAATAGTTAAATTCTTACTTAAACACTTTAAACACCACACATAAATTATAATAATCCTTAATTTCTTTGGGAAAACAAATTTCCTAGATAATATATTACTTTTAATATTTAAAAATTCATTTAAATGATAGTTTTACCCCTTGCACAAACACTATGTCAACATTTTATAAGAATTCAAGAAAGTTATAGTATTTTTAAAATTTAAAAATAAATAAATATAATATTTTCATATTAATAAGAACCCTATTTATTTGTTCATATCTTATTTTTAACCTTTGAAAATATATTTTATTCTTAAAATAAAGAGAGTTACATTTTTTAAAAAAAATTAAAAAAATAATATAATTTTTATGATCAATATGTAGTTGTAGAAGATCTATAAAAATTAAAATATATGGTTATAAGGGTTTAAATTATACATTAAATAATATTTAAAATTATATTTTACTCGTTATCAAAAAGTATTTATCTTAATTGACCCGATTTATAAATTACCGTGATGACATATTTTTAACATGCTTACTACTCAGAATAAATAAAAATGAAAATTAAACCATTACTAAATATGAAAATCCGAATTAAAAATATAGAATCTAATTATTAATTGTAAAATTTAAAAAAGTTTAATAAATTATGTTTAACATAATTGGAAAAACCACAATGAAAAATGGTTTTTTAAAATTCTGTTTTTATACATAAAATTGAGCTTATACAAAAATAAAATAAAATATTTATTAAAATATAATTATTTATTTTCATTAATATAATGGATATTATGATAAATTATAAAAATTATAATTATAATTGGACCTTTTAAAAACACAATTTCAAGTAAATAATTTATAGTTATAAAAAAATCTGCATTTTTTACTATTTACTGAAAAATCTAACTCTCCAAAATAATTTATCCAGAGATAATAAAGAGAATATGATTTCAAAAATAAATACCATTTTTTAAAATAAAATTCATATGTTTTTATGAAATTTATTATAATCTTCATGCTTAAACTACAAAGAAATACATTTTTACATCAAATGTAATTTCCAGGAAAATGATGGATTCATTCTCATTCCATGGCTAATCAAAATAATTACAAAAAATCATTCATTAATTTTAATATAGTTTTTAATTATTTGTCATTAATTATTAATTTAATATATTAATATTAAAATACATTGCACACATAATAATAATTTTATGAAAAAATAACTCTTTTAACATTGAAGAATTTAATCCTCACATCTTAACAAATGATATTCAATATATAGTTAATTATTAATTTTATTAAGGAAACACATTTTTCATATATTTCATAATATGAGAATTAATTTCCATAACATATAATGTAATGACTAGGTCATAATGGCCATTATAAATAATAATATATCATGGGTTGTTTATACTCGAGGTTTCATATTACCCATGCTATAAAAAATATTATTTATTGATAAAAAATTCTAAAATATTAGCATCACAACATATACATACCTAATGAAAATAAATCATTTTAATGTTATCTTATGTTTGGTATAGATTTTTCAAAATCAGTTAGATTAATAATCCTATGAGTAAAAGATAAAACAAACAATACGAAAAGGATAACCCATTTATATATTTTTTAAACTAACATTGTTGAAAACCCCATTATAAAATGGGATAATAATAAATCCTTCTGAAAAGAGGAAATGGGAAATATGAAGGTCACATGGAATAACATAAACTCAGGTACTCAAATAGGGATATCATCGGTAAGATGTGGAAATATAATCATTGAAAGAAGATCCATTTAAGAGATAGAATTATATATATTTTTAGAATAGAAGAGAACATAAATTCATAAAAAAGACAATAAAATGATTAAATTTTTATTTTCAAGACTCATTTATGATGTAGGGGGATTATTTGACCACAACTATAGAGAAGACGTTAAAATAACATACATGATTTATTACCATTACATAACCCAATTTCAACCTTTGGATTTTCGTAGAGATTTTTTTGCACTTTAACATAATCTCATACTATATGAAATGAATATTCAACATGAATTTATCATTTTTGAATCAGTAAAATCATCTTCTAACTAATCACAAGATCCACAGAAGGATAAAAAGTTATTTATACGATCTATACACAATAACCAAAACCAAAATAGATATCACAAGGTAAAATAATATATTATTTGAGCTGCTACATTAATATCTAAAGACTAAATAATAACAAACAAAATAAAACACTAAACATTACATTCATAATTAACCATAATTCATTTTGAAATATTCCAAAAAAAATTGAAACCTAAATATTTGAATGTGATATTATATTATTTCAAGTAAAAAAATTATCTATAAATAACACTACAAACACCTACAATTAAATACCCAAAATGTATATTCAATAATCATATAATATTAAAAATTTAGTAATGTATCCAATAAATAAACTGGATTATCAAAAAATCCACCATAAAATCATATATGCATCCAAATGATAAATCAACATTCATTCCTCAAAAAAATCTCATATTATAAAGAAATATTTCTATTTAAATTCATCATATAATGTTCTTAATATGTATTATACCAATAATCCCAAATAAATATAATTACCACAACATTAGAGATCATATAAACCATAAATTTTATTAATAAATTTCTTGTTGTATACAGAGAATAAAAAATAATTCTTCCTCAAATAAAAATTTCACTACACAAAAAATTATATTAAATTTTTATATATACATAAAAATTTTATTAAAAAACAATTAATTTATCCAAAAGTACTCTAACCACATTAAATCACAAATTATTATTCAAGAATTTATATTAGTATCATCATTAAACTTATAAACCCGTAATGGCTTACCTAACTCTTAAGTTATCTTATTATGACATCATTTTACCACCAAAATATTTTAAAACATTAATTTGATACCAACTGTAATTCCCTATAACATAATTAATCACTTGTTTAATGATTTTTAATTTGGATTTCACTTTCATAAATTTCAAGGATCATTCAATTTTAGAGTTTTAGATAAATTATAAAAACATTTAAATATAAAAAACATATAAATTTTTTGAAAAATAAAATCTATCAATTTTTCCTATAATAATTGGATTATATATTGTAAAAAAATTATTTATTTAAAACTCATTCAATTATTTAGATATGAATCCACAAATAAGAAAAATATAAATTTTTATTGTTCTAACACATACATAGGCCCTGTGAAAAGCATCTGAAATCATGAAATGGACATTAAAAACTATGTATCATATAAAAAAATTACAACACTAATTATTCTATTTTCAATATCATGAAATACCATAAGAAGATTTCCAATTTTTATATATAAAAAATAAGATAAAATATTCATTTTCTTACTCATATAATAATATTAATTTCATAATTAAATCCATAAAACATCATTAAAAATAATAAATTTAAAACCAAAATCATTAGGGTTTCATATAATACATCAGTATTCATGAACTTTTTTCCTTCAAAACATGTCTTTCAACCGTAAAGTTCCATAATAATTCATCAAAACAAAATATCCCTAGATTTAATTTTGACATAAAAAATAATTACCTGAATACACATTTGAAAAAATAAAATATTCATTTATATACCATCATTCGTAACCATTATATCACTCTTACAAGAACTCTTAAAAATAGGAAAAATAACTCAACAATTAAAACATAATTCCATATAAAAACAATCATTTCCGATTTCTTTGAAGGGATATATGGGGCTCATCCATAATCATGAACAATTTAAGAGGACCATATGAAACAGAAAACATAAACATTAGATAATTAAAATCATAAAACAATATAAATTATTATGTTTATCCCATATTCATAAGAACTATCATACTTTATCTAAAATTAATCATAAACATCCCTTTTCATTGAAGACTCTTATAAAACAATTCATATGATAAAATGAAATAGAATATTAATTTAAAATACCCTTATATAATTTATTGGAATCCTTTTGAAAAATAATGGTCAGAATGGTTAGAAATTTTGCTGTTTTAATATATGGTAATAAAATATTCCTTTCACTCTTATCAAAATATGTAAAAAATATATTGTTTGGAAAAAACTTAAAAATATTTATTTTAAAACTATCATAAATAAATGAAAAACGATTTAAATGAATTTTAAAATACATAATTTTAAATTTATAAAATAGATGAACTATTTTAAAAGATGGATATAGAGAGAAAAAATAAGTAAAATCACTACAATATGAATAATCATGTTTTAAATAAAAATTTCTAAACTCAAGTATGACATTACATATTCTAATATTAACTCATGTAAAAAAAATTAATTATTTAATAACTACATTGATAAATGTTTTCATTTTTATTCCATTATTATTATACCTCTTACTTAATTGAATATCATGCCTTATATAGTAATTAAATCATTTATGTTTGGGATAATGGTTTTGGGGATGTTTGGTTTAGAATCCTAAAACAAATTCGGTTTCTTGACCATAGTCAATGGGGTTAATTTAATATCATTACGATATATTAATAAATCTATCATTAGAATTTTATACATTGAATATGATTTGGTAATAAAAAATGAATGATGGAAATAAAAAATCAATCTCATTGCTTCTTCAGGGTGGTTGTCCAAAAATATGCATGAGAAACATTATAATTTTTTGAGGAGTGGAAGGATAAGAATGTAAGTAATATATTATCATCCCAAAATCAAAGTTATATCTAGAATATCATAAATATTAATTTAATATCTTAATAAGTACCCTTGTATAGAGGTGATGAAAACGGAAAGACGTTGATTTATGGAGTTGGTAGTCTACACATATAGAAAAGTTATATTTTCATTTCCCATTGATTAAAAAAAGTGATTCAAAAAGGGTTCTTATATAAAAATATTAACGCTAAAATATATTTAACATTTTTTATTAATTATTTTATCATTGTTAAAGAATATATAAAGGTGGGGGAAGATTAAATAAATGTGAATCACTTGATTTCCAATTATTACTGTTATTTAGAAAACCTCCCTTGACTCACAAATTAACCCTTCATAGTATTGACATGTGGTGATACCAGGACAAATAGGACATTGGGATAAATTTTTGATATAGATGTTTTCATATAATGGATAAACTAAATGTTACATGAAGTGTAAGGAAGAGAAGATAGGTGGTTTCCCTTTATAAGTGAGGTTGGTGACAAACTTAAGATTATAATAATCATTAGAATAATATAAGTTTACTTTCCTACATACGTGGCTCATAATTTGATCTATTTAGAAGGAGGGATGACACGATGATGAAATAAATTCCTTGAATATGATACATACCTGATATTTGGTTATTGTAACCATTATCCCATTAATTTATCCCATCATTAAGAATGCTTAACCTTACTAAATTTAATAGATATTTCAAAAATTAAGGGCAATAAAAGTTATTTTAAAAATTATTTGTCAGATATATTTAAATATATTCATGAATATTTCATAAAAATATCATAAAATTTGGATGTGATGATATTTTTCTGATTTTCACGTGATTTTAAAATAAACATTAACATTAAATAACATTTAATATCATTATCATGATTGTTTACATAATTTGACATTGATAAGATCATGATAACAATACAATTAGAAAATAAGTTATAAAACCATAAATTATAAATTATAATTACCTAATTTTTTGGGTAACTATACTTCATCAAAAATATAATACTTTTATTTTTTGAAAACATTTATTTTACTTTTCAATAGTTTGAACAAGCACTACATCAGTGTTTTGTAAGAGTTCAAGGAAATTATATTATCTCTAAATATGTTAAAAAATTAATATCATAAAAATAATATATTTAAGAAAAATTAATCATTCATTACTTATTTTTATCTCACTGATGGCATATTAGAGATATTGAGAAAAACTAGAGTTTCATTTTGTAATATTTATTAACATAAAATAATATAAAAATCATAATCAATATAATGTGACCAAAATTCATTCCCATTTCAAACCAAAGGTTATATTGATAAAAATAAATAATCCTATAATATTTAAGTTTATTTTTTTACTTATTACAAATCATTTTCCTTAATTAACATATTTTGTTATTTTTCACGGTGACATATTTTTATAATGGTAACTATTCAAAATGAAAAAAAAATGAAATTGAACTCATAAATAAATTGTAACCCTATTAATTAAAAATATATTATCTATTTTTGAATATTGAATTTTTATAAATGTTATAAATTGTGTATAATAAAAGTTCAAAGAATGCAATGAGAAACAACTTTTGGAAAATTAAATTTTTACGAATAAAAATGCAAACATACCAAAATAACATATAATATTAATAGATATAAAATTATTTACAATAAATCTAATATAAGGGTTATGAATTTACTAAAAAATAAAATACAACACATAATATTACTTTTAAATAAAATATTTTAATGAAAATAAAATATAGTTTAAATAATATCTTCATTTTTACTAATCACTAAAAAAATTAAATTTCACAAAAACATCGAACAATTAATCATTATTTTATTATTACCTGATAATTTACTAAATTATATTCATTTATCAAATATAATTCATTTGATTTAATGATATTAACTGTAATATCTTTCCATAAAATGAAATAAGAACCATTTTTCAGGAAGATGTATTTTTGAGACAAGAAATTATATTAATCCCATTACTTTAATAATAAACATAGTTAAAATTTATATTAAATAAATTTATTATATAAATAATGATATTATTTTAATTTAATAATTTATCCATAGTGATTAATTTAATCTATTAATAAATAAATGCAATGCATAAATAAAAATAATTTAATAAAAAAAGTATATTTTGACCTCAAAATAATTTATTTTCATTTCTAGGAAATTAATAATCCAAGAATGATTTATTATTTTTTTATTAAGGAAAAAATTTCTACATATATTTTATAATAATTATTTGTTTATTCATACCTACCAAACGAAAGGACAGGTTACCACAAATCACACTCTGGATTCAAACATCATTAATATCCCACCACTTTTTCCTCCCAGAACATCCACTAGTTATACCAATGGTGGTGGTTTAGAATAAATAATATAACCCTAAATGGATGGAATAATGAATAGTGTATACAAGAAAAACATAGATTATTAGGAAACTTTTTTAGATGATGTGGTTTTATTGTGTTGGGATTTTTAATATCATTATTACATTATTAATAATTTATTTTTTTCCATTAAATAATAAATAAATGTTTAACATGTTTTATATAGATATTTTATATGAAGATAATGAATTATTTTAATTATTTGTTGAAAAAAATAATTTCTGTATATTATTTATGAACTATTTAATGGTTTCATTTCTATAAAATTTCCAAACAATATTTTTTGTATTCTTTATTCTTACTGTATAACTTTTTAATTATTCAAAGAACCAATTCAACTCTTTAATTATTAATATTATGTAAAAGGTGAAAATTTAATTTAATAATACATTTCGATTGAATGAATTTTTTATATTTCAAATTATTTTTTATTTTTGTTTGTTGATTTTTTTGAATTTATCATAATTTTACAATTTGAAAAATATTTCAAAAGATTAATTTTTATGAATTATAATTCATTATTTGTATTTTTAAATGGTTTCCAATTGGCGATCAATCAGTTAGATTTGATCCAATTATGATAAAATATTTTTAGAAACATTGATTTATTTGGAATATCTTAAATATTAATTTATGTGAGAACATTAGATATATTATTAAAATATTTCAGTATATAAAAATATATATTATAATATTAAACATGATTAAAATTTTATAGTTAATCAATAGAATGGGTTGTAACATTTTTTTGGTTTTTAAGAGTATCAAATGGAATACTGAAAAAATTCAGTTCATCATTCGAGCAAATATCATTAGGATGATGAAATTTGAAGAACAACATGATGTTGAAAAATAGTTGTATCTAGTCTTTGAGGAATTGGATTTAGATAAATAATTGATGAATAGATGAAATATAAACTCAATGTAGTGATATTGTACAATATTTGTACTTTAGGCACACATATAAGGATTCATAAATTATAATTGTGGGAAAATGGGATTTTATATGATGGTTTTAAATAGTAGGAATCTAATTGACTAGATTCACCAAGAGCTTATTAAAGGCATGCTATTTCTGGAGGCATGGATTATTAGTGATGCAGAATCATTTTCAATATTGATTTCATTTATTCATTGGGAATATGAATAAATTGAACATGAAAATGGTAACTAAAAATTACTTATTTATTATTCGTTCACCAACGATTTAAATTTTTGTTTAAGATCATATGAGATAAATTATTTGAATTACAATATGCATGTTAAAAGGGTTTTTAATATTACAAATTTTTGAGACAGATGTTTCAGTGGTTCTCTATAGAAGTACACTATTCAACTACAAATGAGTGTTTTCTACCAAATCGAATCATAAATAGGTTTGGGTGTAGATATATAGCTTCTGTATGGTGTTGAAATTTCTAAATAATGTCTAATGAATGTTTATAGAGTTCATAGAAATAAATTCCTTATAGTGGATTGATTGTGGAATCAATGTTGACATTCTAAGAATGTAAGAATCAAAGGAATGTAAATAGAGTACAACAGACTCTTCCTCTTGATGTATTGATATGAATTTTACAAGAATATAAGGGAAATAGTTTTTTTCATATTAAAAAGTATTTTAATCCTCATTTATATTCATACTTTACCCAATCAGAATTAGAGAAAATATAAGTCTAGAACTAAGTTATTAACAGAACAACCTATGTTTATATCGAGATCACATCTATGGGAAAGACTAGAATTACCCGAAAGTATTCAATATTATCAAAGGATGGGGGTTATATAATAGGGGGTCTCAAAACTAAAATTAAATATTCATAAAAACCATGTTTTGTAATATCATGGGCCTGGACTACCTAGAAACAATTGTTATATTAAGATTTTTATTCAAAATAATAATAGAAAAATTCTTTGTTTTCTGATCTTAGGATAGAATTCTCCTCAAAGATTTACTCCTTTGAATATCTGGGAAATCTTCTTATTAAGACAAGTCATTTATCTTATGAGGTGAAAAGACTCAGGGTTTTGTTTCATATGCACCTTATGGAATTTTCAATTATTAAGAATTATTAGTATGTGGTAACATACATATTGAATATCATAGATTATCTATATCATTTTTATTTTATAAATTATTTTAATATATATTAAGAGTACAAGGATTTTTGGAATTATATTGATCATTTATCTATTGCTATCAGTGGGTCATTGTTCCTACCTAGGGATTTCAATAAAATCCATAATTTTGATGAAATTATGGGTATTTTAATTTCTATATTTCCAATAAAGAATTTTAAACCATGATGTAGAGAAAAACATTTTCATCAAGTGAACCTTTTTGTGGAAAAATATACAAGGTAAAAGGATCACTTAAATAATATGGTTACCAACAATCATTATAGACACATTCTTAATGTGTTGTTCCTGAATGTTTGGGCTGAAATTGTTTTCTCTAATTTATCTATAATCATCTCATATTTCCACCCTCTTTTTGTGACTTTGTATGGTATATATGTAAATCATTTTTCCCTTTCATATTTAATAATGCATTGTCTTCAATTTAAAATTATGGAAGTGTTGTTAATGAAAAATATAATTACATGTATTATAAGGATGATTCAACTGATCATATTGAAAATTAAAAATACATTAAAGAAAAATGAAGGATTATAGTAGGGACCAATTCAGTAAAATTGATAAAGAAATTTCTTCTCTGGATTCCACTGTACATGTTATCTAAGATTTCAATACTAAAAATTATTTTTTGTGGTGATATAAAACACCCCGCTAATGTATCTAGAGAGCTTTCTATCCTCTTAGCTTGGAAATAGATTATTCAATGAGAATAGTTCAATTAAAAATAGTTAAATGTTAGTGATTGGAATTACAAATTCATTAATACTCTACACATGGATGGATTAGTTAACAAAGAATTTTCATTTCTCATTAAGGGTGATCTTTTTCTTGATAATATGAAATATATTGTTGATCATGTTGTATCTTATTATATGAACCTTTTTAGTGGTAAAAATACTACATATACCTTGATGGAAGGTATTATCCAAAATAATGTGAGAGTTGAATATAATTATATTCTTATCTCCATTCACACAGGGTTTGATATTATAGTGGTAATAATGAGACATAATGATGAGATTTCTCTAGATATTGATGGTTTCTACAATTATTATTTTTTAGTTTTCTCAGATGAAATTCAATATGATGTGTGCAGGTCGGTTTACCTTTTTTTAGAGGTGGAACTCTCTCCCAAGGTATCAATTCATAATTTATTACAATTATTCCAAAAAATGATAATCCTAATAAAATTAGTCTCTTTATTATTTTTACCTAGACAATGATTCTTATAAAATTATTGGTAAAGCTATTGCTAATAGACTATATCGAATATCTATAACCATTTTTTCTTCCAACCAGTTAATTTTTATGAACGTGAAGTATATTTAGGATTTCTATATTACTGAATCTAAATGTTTAAATCTTTTGACTATATACACTATTTGTGGTTACATTTATTTGAAGCATGAAATTAAAATGGACTCTGAAACAATGAATGTGGATTTATTTTCAAAATACCTACTCACATTGGATTTGATGGAATCTTTTCAGTCAAATCCATTCTTTATTCAGCTTATATTTCAATCCTGATCAATGTATTTCCCAAAGTTTATTTAATTTTTTGATGATAAGTGAGGAAAGGTGATCATATCTTAGCCATTGTTTTCTCCATTGCAAGGAATATATATATGTATATAGGATTTTGCTTCATTTGATTCATAATGGTATAATTAATGTAATCAAAACTCCCAGAGGAATTTTTTCTCCCTCAAATTTATTGTTTGTTGATGAAATTAATCTTTTCACATATGGATAAAAAATAATTTCATACCCTTAAAGGATTAATTAATAAATTATCAAATGTTTTTAGGACAACAAATTATCTTGAATAAATCATTTTTTTATTTTAAAAACTACACCGACCTTCATCAAACTCGTTATCATCTAGGACATGGTAATTTAAAAAGGTGTGCTTCCTTTAATTTGTCTTTGAGTTACCTAGTTTTGGGGTAGGCCTCTAGGATCAATGTTTATTCAAATTGTGGGTCAAATTAGAAGGAAATTAGATTCATGGAAGGGAAAATCTATCTCTATAGTTGGGAGGGATTGTGTTGAGAAATACATTATTATCTCTATGTTTTTTTATTCTTTTCTTGTATAAAAATGCTCAGATACATTGTTTAAGAGAATCAACAATTACTTTATAAACTATTTCTAGAGTGGAATAATTATTGAGAATATAATTATCACTGTTCTATGTAAAAAATACAACGAACCTATTATTCTTGTATGTTTTCCGATTAGAAACCTAGGAAATTATAATCAATCTCTTCATGTGAATTTTATGTGGTGGATGATCAATTAAAAATATAGGTGTATTGAATTTATTAGATCTATATTTTTAAATATGATTAAGGAATGGAATCTAAATTATATGGAATCTTCAATTTGGTCATACTTAAGTGTTGTTTATCCATAATTAATGATCAATAACACTAGTTCGTTATTATAAAATCTTCTATTAAATGTTGGTTTGAAAATTGGATAGGCACATGATTATTGGATCTCCTAAACTCTGTTGATACAAGGATAGAATTGAGTAACATGATCAAAGTTATGTTGTATGAATAATCTATTGAACATCAGGATATTGAGAAAGAGGTGTTCTATAGATATAACTTCATGAGTCAAGAGGAATTCTTAATCTAGAGGCCAAAAGATAATCGAATTATCACTTAACATAAATTTTTGTCCAATTCCATTTAAGGGAGAATGAATGGGTAGATTTAGAAACTGAATAAAATATTGATTTTTATATCCGTATTAATGTTGATATTTATAATTTCTCACTCTATGATACCAATTGACTCTTGTTTTCATGAGGTGGGTATATCTCATTATTTAATATGTGTAATATTTCATCAATATTTGGAGTATATTGATCATCCATTTTTTATTTGTTCCATGGATCTAGCATTATTAAATATTATCTGAATCATTTTTATGTTCTTGTTCCTTAGACTGACATTTTATAGGTACACATTTATTAGTGTATGTACACTAGACTCCCACCATAACATCTCAATTTGTTTCTGGTGGCCTGTGCGGAGATTATTAAAATCATATGGAATACTTAAAATGAATAGATAAATATTTAGGATTAGTTTCATTTTCATTATTCATTTATGTATAATATTGTTGTAGTGTTGAATGCCAACAACTTACAAGATGTCTACTATGATAATTATTTATTTGTTTTATCCATTATCGTATGTATTAACATTTCTATGAATTTTTTTAAAACTCATTGAATCCTTGTAATTTTTTTAAAAATATCCTTTAATTGGGTAGATAAAATTCAATTTGGATAGAGATTAAAGTGGTGACCCAGGCCATTCCAGAATTGAGGTAGTCTTCAAAGATTAAAATTGTGTTTTTATGGTATTTCTTATTTACCATGTGGTATTGAATCATCTTAGGAATCAGAGATTCTAAGAATTGTTAATTTAGTTGATATGGAAAGGAAAAGTGTATTGGAAAAAAGTTGACTTGAGTGTGACTCTAATGCCCATATGCAGGTTTTTTGAACTAGTTAATTGAATATTTTATGGAAGATCACTTCTAAATGGATCAATGTTTTGGATCATCAATCAACAATGAGATACATAATTATACATTTTTACAGGGATTTCAATCATCTAGCTGATTTTATTGAAAATGAATGGCTAAATAGTTAAAGTTTTATTTACTCAAACTATTATCCTAAGGAACTCAAGCACCTTTTACAAAGGGTGTTATGTAATTTACCATATTCCATACTGTTGTAGTTTCATCTACCTAATAAACTATACTTTCCACTAGCGAAAGTAAACACATTCTTCCTAATAATTTGGAATAAAATTTGGAGACCAACAAGTGAAAAAACATGTTGGGTAATATATATTAAGTGATGGTGGAGTTTATGGTGTAATAAATATAAGGGTTGAATATGACATAAGTTAATTACTTTCTATAAGAGATTAAGATAATAACAAATTTCTATAATGATTGAGAAATTTTCTAACACATTAAAAAAATTTAATGAGTTATTCTGAGTGAGAAGGATAATAATATTTATTTATAGTAGGAAGAAGTTGATGATGAGGAAAACAATGTGGGGAACCGTTTTAATAAAGACTAATTAATTATTATTCATTTTCATCCAATTATTAAATCTATCTCAAAAATTTTTATTATATTTTTTGGAATTAAATATGCTTTTGTAAAATAATTTTAAGGGGAAGGGATGATGTTTATAGATATTAATTTTACTATTATTTCTTATTTTTTTCACGTCTATCTATTTCTCTATGTGGAATTATCTTTCTGAAATTCCATTGATATTACCACTATTTGAAAAATAGAGACATAAACAAAATAGTAAACACATAATCATTCAAAAAATAGGTAAACCATCACAAACTAATTAATGAATTGATATATTGATTGTAATGAGAACAAAATTGTTAATGTATTCGACTATATGGAAACTTTTAATTCTTCCCTGAGATCATTCATTCAGTACTTTGTGTATTAATATGTGATGAATAATTTTCCAATTACTTGAAATGAAATATTCAATGTTAGAAATTTTTTATTTATAATAATTGACTATTTTTTATCAATAAATAATCCAAACAAAATGATTAATTAAGAAATAATTATTTGATGAAGATGGTAGCAAATATATTGGTTAAATGAGATATTATCTATCGACATCAACTACAACTATTAAAATATTTTCAACAGTCATGATTATTATAGTCACATGAATAGAAATATTTTTTTATAATCATATGTCAATTTGATCCCCCTTAACTCATTTTTTGTCCTTACCATCATTTGATTTCATTCTCTCTCATTAATTAATTTTTCTTATTTTCATCGTGTGTCTCATATATATTATCAGTCACACATATTATTTAAATTTGTTAATATTTTTTTCATATATTTTTATAAATAATACAAAATAATAATATTTCCCCATTTTATTTCAACTAATATAAACCATAATAGGTTAGAGTATGTATATAGAGAATTTCACAATGATTCCTTTTGCATCCCAATATTGTATGTCTTCTTGTTCACCCCTATACAGGTTAGAGGTAAGAGTGTGGAGCATTAGTGGGTCCTCATCTCATTCAAGATAATTCAGAGATGTTTTATGTTATCATGAATTGGATGTTTACATTTCATTCATGAAAAGTTTTATATTATAGTGATTATTATCGACCTCTAGAGTTCAATTTGAATAGCCTAGTTTTTTTCTAAATGTCACCTACATCGGGGAGTAAATGGATTCATAAAAAAGGGAATCTATAGCCTTGTTAAGTCATCACCATCTATATTTTATAGGTATTCAGGTTGGTAGAATATCAATTTTAGTTACCTTATACATACTGGTTCATTCATTATGTCCCCTAGGAATCTTATATTTTCCATTACAATTCACATCCATATCATATTTTTCATTTGGGTGAGGTTGAATTGGAGTTTGATTCATCCTTTGAGGAGAATCATAACTGTATTTTTGATCAGGTCATGGAGGTTATCTTAAGCTAGACAGTCCATATAGTATATGTACCATGGTATCATGAATTTTTATAGATTGAGAATTTTGAGGATAAGACTAGCATACATAACCAGTTGAGCGGCATATTATTATATGATAAATTAGTACACTAATAATGGAAACTCGTTGAAGACATTCTCTAATTGGGGAAGAGTGTAATAACCTAGCATTTAATTGATTTATGCAACCTTTTATATTTATTTCATTCTTTACTGTTATCCCAATTTTATTTCCTAATTAGGTAATGGGGGTTTTAGTGATGTTCAAGGATTGTATGGAGCCCAGGATATTGGATGAAATAGCTGGCATGCATGGTTATAAGAAACTATGTCATCCAGTCTTCATGGCTTGGTTAAATAATGTAATCTGGTCTAGTGCTCTGTATGGGGACACTAGTTCACCCAAACCACACATCCCAAGCCGCAAGTCTGTGCAATTGTTTTAGACCCGATTACATATGATCTTTTCAAATGTTTCATATGGTTTGTAAAACCATGTGTTGTTTTTCTGTGAGGGGGTTTCCATGGATTCTAGATTTCATAATTTGTAACACAGTTTGGCTAATCATGTATCCAAACCATATGATATTCTAAAAATGATGAAATAATTTTTTCCCTCCTTTATATTTAACTCCTCATCTTATTTGTATTACATTCTCCATGAAAAACAGTATTCTACCATTGATTCTTCATCCTCCCCTCATAATTCTAGGCATTGAGGTATCTCGCATATCCAGACTCTGATTGAGCCACCATTCATCTTATTGGGTACATACTGGTATGATCATAATTCTTCTTTCACATTTCATAATATATTTCGTTGTTGAAGGAGTTATTTTTATTTGATCTAATATACCCTATTTTCAATTCATTTTTCTATTTAATCAATTATATCTATTATCTAATAGATTAGTGGAATACAATTTTTGAGATGTTTACATCCAAGATAAGGTAGTTAGTATCATTAGTTTCACATAATGTCAATGTGTTTATGTATTGCGCCATTGATCCACAAGTTATATTTTCTAAAAAATCGCGTTAATGTGAATTTTTCATAAATAAAATTAATATTAATGACCTATATAACTCGTAATACATATGTATCTCTTAATAGAGGTTATATACATTGAATTTATCCACCCCTTTAATGTGTTTCTAAATTGAATAAAACCAACATGGGTTGCCTAGTAATTGTATTCACCTATTAAGGTGTGATATTTTACCACTAAGTTTTGTAATGTTAAATGAAATTATTTATGTGAAAATTGAATTACATGATAGGATGAATTGATGACCAAGTCTCTTTTCTATTGGGCGCATTTCCTTTTTACTCAGTCATTATATGTTCATTAAAACCAAAATTCCCAATTAATATGAATGTGAGGATTCATGCAAAACTTGAACTTCTATGCCCTGGATTTATTTTGAGCCACATACCAAGGTTAGGTAATTTATTATATAAATATGAAGGATAATTTAATTAAATGTGAACTTATGTGTTATGGTGGGAACTCAGGTCGAAGACCATACATATTTCCATGATGAGAGTGATCCAAGGGTTCTAACATTGAATACATTGAATAGAATCATCAGAATTATTTTATTAATGTAATTGAAAAGGACATATAATGTATTTTTTGTGACACATGGTTAGTTATATTAATTCTATGGACAATCTCACCTAGAATATAGATCATATATGCCAAAATGTTTACATGGACAAATTAATTGGAATTCCAAGGACAAAATAAGAGGTAATATCCTTATATACCCCATGAGTGAAACTTAGGATACCTTTGTGGAAGTCTAAGGATGGGATTAAAGGGAGGTGATTTTATTCCACACCAAGATTGATACAGAGTTACTAGAGGAAGAACTAGGATGGGATTATTAAGTGATGGGTTCAAGTTATTATTTGAGGGATACCCATGATCCAAAATTAGGAATTCCATGGATGTGCTCATGTTTCCAATGTAAAAAATTGATTACATATTGTGACTTACATGCTGAAGAAAAATCATGGATTTGGTCAGATCATTACATTTTCTAATGGATTTATTATACTTATCAATCTAAGATATGATTCACATGTGATTATTTGGTCAATAATCACGTCTCAAGACATAATTATAAAATAAAACCTAAATATATGTTAACTCGGAGATATTCTAGTTTAAGTTGATGGTTGTTCCATAGGATAGGCTATTCATCAGAACCAAAACCTTTGTTTTAAATTTATTTACCCTACTAGTTTTATAACTTTTAATATTAACAATGCACTATTTTTTATAAACTCATGGACTAGATGGAAATGGAACTCGTTGGTGGTGGACTAATGAGTATATCCTACACCCAGCTCAGGACTCTGTTGGGTAACTGTATTGACTTCATAGATACAGGCAGGGACATAGTAAAGTGACCTATTTTGGATTCTTTATTAAAATGATGGAATGTCTTATGGGGGTATAGGACTGAGCATATGCTTTAGATGATAATAGGTATAGTCATGGGTATTTTGATCATATTTTTATAACACAATGTATGTGAATGTTTTCATGAAAACCGATATTTCCTTTTTTCATAGCATGCTATGATTATAATATTATACATGACATTGATGGATGTAATTTATATAGTTATTTATATGATAGATAATTATTATTCAACTATTTGTTTATATGTTATTCTTATAATATTTATTGATATGATAATACCACAATGCTACACTCTAATAATGAGGGTATAATATCCCCACTATTTCACCATGGACCCTAACTAACTGTTGGAAGCCTCTTTTTATGTGGAGGTGCACATGAGGTCTTGTGGTCTACTAGGTTCAGTTACATTTGGGTGAACCAAGACCGAGAAATCACAAGTGTGTCCTGATTGGGTGTTTGGGTTTTGTTCCTCAATAAGGTGGATGGAATTATGGTACTATGTAAATAATACAAGATGTTTAATATTATTTTTATCAAGAATCATTCTCCTCTTAACTGTAATTATGTTAGTTAGGACTAATTAAGAGGATCTTGTTAGATATAACATATCAATGTTTTGTTTGGGTATCACCAGTTGAGGATGAATAAGGATGATATCCCAAGGACTATATTTGGACATAGGTATTAGAACACTAATTTTATGGTCATGTCATTTGATGTCATGAACAATCTATATGTCTTCATAAGAATCATTATTTAAATGTTATATAAATTCCTAGACCAGTTGGCAATCATGTTAATCAATGAAATGTTGATTTACTTATTGTAATTGGATGAGTATATTGGTCTTATAAAAAAATTTATACATGTACATTGACACCACTGACTCAATAGAAATTTGAAAACTATTTGTTTTTTATTTTTATTTTCTTAGGAATTTGGTTCCCCATTTGTGTGTTTCCATGGACCTATCAAAGTTCAAGGTAGTTGTTTTTTGGGTAACACCCAAGAATAAGGTAGATGTTTTTAGTTATCATGGTCTTATCGTATATTACCTATGGTTCATATCTTAATTAAAATGGATTATATTTCCATTAATATATTTTACATTTAATTACTTGGATTTTATATTGATTTATCTGGGTTAGAAATCATTTGATTACTTGAAGAGGAGATTGGTCAGTGCTCTGGTGCCTCTATTTCTATATGAAGATGTGATGTTTGAGGCCTTTTTTTAACACATTCCATTTCATCATATAATGAATCTTGATTTAGATGGATGTAGTGTTGTATTAATGTCTATGGTTGTTACATCCCCACAAGAATAACTATTGCACCTGTGATCCATCGATAACAACAATTGTGGTTTGCAGATGTTTTCATGGTATTACCTCATTAGGGGGGTTCTTTATGGTCCTCCTAAATTGAAATATTTTCAGGTATATATTTTCTTATCGTGACCTAAATCTGTTGAAATATAATATCATTTAGTTTATTTGGAACTATAATTTTTCGATCTTTTAGATCATGGGGATGGAAGTTTTTAGACCGTATTTGAGTGGGATCTTTCAAAATGATATTGTTCAGTAGTCTAGAGAATCATTAGCAGTGATAGAGGAGTTCACAATGTTGAACCTAGTTGTGTAGGTGAATGCATGATGATGTTGTTTGTTTTAGATAACCGTGTAATCATTTAGATATGGCAGGTGTATGAGTTGTAGTGGGGAGACTCAAATATAGAGGTGATGTGTGGTTGTGTTGGCCATGGTTATGCTTGATAAGAATTCAACGGATGGTCAAAACTGGGATTTTTTTCATTGAGGTTATTTGTTTTGGTGGTGATGTGTTAGAGATCACATCATGAGTATTACATCTCACATTTTTTTGGTACACTTGAGAGTATCTATGATTTATCAAGTCTTGAGAATGCATTTTTTGTTCCTTGAGATTAAATTTGTAGAGGAAGAGTTTGTGTCTTATTGTTTTGTTTCTTAATAGGTAAAGGATGATCACCATTTCATGGTTGTATTTTTCAGGCTTTAGAATTTCTAGATTAGAAATATTACATTATCTCAGTGTATTTCATCAAAATATACCCTATGATTAGAGGGGTTTTCATTTTATCTAGGAATTCATGGATTGGTTGATGAAATCATCTAAATTTCATGAAATTAAGGAGTGCAGTTCTATATATGATTTTACATGGAGGTAATGTATGTGGCTATGTGTATACATGGTGTTATTAGATATATAATATTGGGTCAAAATTCTCATTTTTCATCCTGACAATATCAGGGTATGAAAAATACTTTTGGAACTCATTTTTACCTCATCACTATTTCCCACCCTCTTACAGATGGAAGAATGTGGTATACAATCTATATATTTGAGGATATGTTTTGTTCATGAATCACAAACATTGACAGATCTTTCTAAAATAACATTCATGTAGTTGATTTTTTCCATAATAATTTCTATCAATCATCTATTTTCATGTCTCCATTTAATTATTTGTATAGGTGGTCATGTCATTCTCTACTATTCTGGATGGAGGTTTTGGAACTAGTAGTTATTTGTCTTGATGTGGTATTGAGCTTGATTGTGATGGTTCAGGTTGTCTACGAGAGTATAAAGGAAGCACATGATCGAAAGTAGTAATATTCCAATCAATTGAGGAGGCCCTTAGAGTTTGTGTTTTAGGACTATGTGTTCTTAGAAGTCTACCCTCAATGTGGGATATGGAGGATCATTATGGGAAGTATGTTCTCACCATAGTCATTAGTCATTTCAATGTGTTAGAGCACACTAGTGAGGTGGCTAATTAGTTATAAATAAAATAATATCTGGATTATATTCATGAAATCTTAACCGTCTATCTTGTCCTTTGATAACTATATGATTAATCCCATGTAATTGACCTGGGATAGTTGGATATTCAGTAAGTTGCATCAGTCATGGAGTGGTTAGGGGAGAACTAAGAATATTGTTAGAATGTGTTTTAAATAAATTTCATTCCATTCAATTGTGTATTTTTTACGCGTTGTGTCTTGAAGGAGATTACATGGGATAATTATATTCAATTTCATCTCTAGTACTAAGAGTTATTTTATATTTTACCTTGTTTTTTTCTCTTTTGTTTTGATAATATGGTGGTTGGGATGTTGTTGGTTTATGTGATATTTCATTCACTTGATCATGTGATGTGTGGATAAATAGTAAACCATACAAATAAATTAAAACCATATTCATAATTAATATATGTGATTCATATACATGTTTAAAATAAGAAAGGTGAGTTAGTTCCACCAAATCAGATAATAATCTTAGCATGGGAGATTGAATTCCATGATTTGTGTTCTTTGGGATCTATTGTGGGGTGGTTTGGTAATTATTGTCTTGGATCGTGTTGATGTTTATAAGATTTTTTGTTATGGTATGGGGGGTTTATTTCATTTTATGTTGAGTAGTGGTGTATTTTTGTTGACGGTGATGATTGGTGGACGTTCTTTTATTGGTTAGGTTCATTTGGATTATGGTGTTATTGCATTCTGGCTATAACGAGACCATTAAGAGGTGTCTCATTAGATGGTTGTTTGGAACACTATACTTGTTTATTTTTTATGTGTGATATTATTCTATAATGTGAGATTATTTTGAGATGTATCTAATATAATATCTCGACATTCATACACATTACTTTTTGGGAATTCTGCTAATATATGTCTCAAGGATAGTCCTGATGCGTTTGAAATAGAAAAGGAGGACTGGTTTGAAGGAAATTTGGTCCATGTATATTGTTATTTTTCCATAGGGGTTGCCTATATAGAATATTTATGATGGATATATTGTAAGGAGTATCAAGGGAGGACTTTAGAGCAATGTATAATTTGGGTATATGTGTCCCATGGAGGTAAGTTGTGGCATAGCAAGGCTGCGTTGTTGTGTAGCGGACTGAGGCTATGGTATAGGTTGAATAACTCCAATTTCATAGTGAGGCCACAATGATGTCCCCACATAGAGTGGAATATTTGGCGACACTTCCAATTTATTAATAACTCCATTATGGGAAAGAGGTTGTGGTGCAGTACCCTTTTCTTAGAAAACATGGTTGTGGAATTATTGGTTTCACAACTCTGTAGCCCCCCTTATATGATCAGGTTTGGATTTGTTTAATGGAACTAATTAGAATTCTTTTACCTTGGTATATAAATAGAATCCCATTATATTTCATTTTATTCTCCTCGGTTTTCATCCATTCTATGGAATGGACCTCCCCATTGCACATAGTGTTATGTTTTTTAGACTGGGTATAAAAATGAAATGCCCCTCACACCCTACCATTCTCTTATTTTTCCCTCATTGATTAAGTGATCGAAGAGACTCTAATTTTTTTCTTTAATTCCCTGTTTAGTGGACTTTGAACCCATCCTTGGAGAACCAATCAATGGTTGTTTTAATGAGTTTCCCTATTATCTCTCCCAATTTTCTCACAGTTCTACATTTGGGAAGAATACATCCAAGGTAAACTAGTGATTCTCATGTTTATTTGGAATGGGGTTGATGTGGGTTTTGTGTTATATTATATTTGATGTTCTTTCCTTTATTATAGAGCTATGTGAATATCCCCCTCTTTATCCAACCATGCAAAACATACCAGAACTCTTGGATTGAGGTTGAGGAATCATTGTTTCTCACCTAGTGTATCTTGTATGTGCGGTTATACTCCTGTTATCATTTCATAAGATAATTTTCATCAACATAATTAAATATAAATAATATTATTATAATAAAATAGAAGGGAATTAGTTTTAATCACATTATTTTGTTGGTTTTGATATTATTAATAATTTTTTATATGGCATAGATCTCCCATTAAAAATATTGGTTGTTGGGGAATTTTTTTTCATAGTATATGATATGTTATAGAAACCATGGTGTGTTTTTTTTGTTATAAAAAAACTAAAAAATGTATAACCACTTATAACCAGTTAATAAAATTATTTTCTGAGAATATTAAGGGATTCAATGATAATTCCCTTAAAATAATGAAGTGGAAGTGATATAAAGATTTTGTTAAATATAAAAAGGTAAAAAATAGTTATCATGTGGGAAAGATGTGGTGGTGATTTGTATGATGTGATAGGGTGCTGTGATATGATTTGTGGTCGCGGAATTAGTTACAGTTACGTGATAAGGATGTGGTGGTGGTGTATGAATGTTAATAATATGTGGCAGTTCTGATGAGATGGTGTTGGTGATGTGTCAATAGTGATGATGTGGGGATTTTTGGTATGAGGTTAGTGGATTGTTTTGGTATATTTTTTGTTTTAATAGATGTCTTATTAGTAATATAATTAAATTATAATGGCGATTTATTGTGGTTGATGGGTTTCAATAGTTTGGGAGGAAAATGATAAATGAGATCCTGAATTAAAATGAAGCATTTCTTGAATAGTTTATTTTAAAATGTGTAATAATGTGGTATTGAAATATGAATTAATGGGCTGTTAAAATGGATTTTTATTAAATTTTAAATATGTGAATTTTATTTTCATTAAAGGATAGGGTTAACATTGATTGTTTATATGGTTCTTTTATTTAGTTGTGGTAGTGAATGTTGTAGAGTTTGAGAGGTGATGTGTTGAGGATGCGATTTGAGATGATATCTTATTGTGAATCCCTAGGTTTGGGTTGTGTGTTAATATATATATATATATATATATAACATTTTAATTTCATGGGATTTAGATATGCACCCACCCATGTCATGCACTATATTTCGACAACCAATTTTTTGGGGGTGTTTTTTCCAGAATCCTTGTTGTGAGAATGGATGGATTTTCACCCATAGATGCTCATTCCCTAATCCAGGTGTTAGTTACATATAAGAGATATAACAGTTTGAATTATAATTTTAACTATCAAGTTATTTTACGGGAAGATGAGATGTATTATAGTGGGGGTTTTCCATGTTAGTTTGAGGTCAAAAAGCTGATATACTTAATTTTCATGATACCTTACTACTCTGGCTTTGCAACCCAATGTGATGTGTTATCCAAGGTGTCTTAAGGGGGGATGTGGTGTGATTTCAGGGGATAGAAGTGTGTGGTTGTATGGGATTTTATGTGATGTGATGGAATATTTGTTTTTTGGTGGGAGTTGATGTGATTTGATGTAATATGATGGACCATGTATCTTCAGGCAGGATGTGATGTGTATTGATGTGATAGACTAGGTATCTATGGGAAGGCTTTGATATAGAAGAGTCAAGAGAACCATGATGATAGTAATTAGGGTGTAAGATAGGATAATATGTGAGTAAGTGGTGTGTGGTACCCTTACACCAACATGCTTCATATTATTCTTTTATTCTTCGATGCGTTATTTAGTGATTGATCCTTAAAAAGGATGACATCGTTTAGTTGACCTATTTAGGTGTTGTTTGGATCTCTTGATGACACACAAGTGCATTAGTATTCTCTTTTAACATGTCCACAATAAAAATTTGTTTTCCTTTCATATATACGTGTATTTACACCCTACATATAAAAATATATTTTTAGGTTTCCTAGAGGACATGGTGGACTATTTTAGAAATTTATTTCCATGGATACATAGTTGATGTTGTGTCACTGCCATAACATTTTTTTGGGTACATTATTTTAGATACTCTTATATTTGTCTATTTTACATTTTCATTGTTGTATGGTTCCTTGTTTTACCTATTATATTTTTTTAATTTTGTTTTTTGGGGTATTCATTCTATCTATTGTTCATATTTTTATATTTTGTAATTTCTTCCATATTTTAGATATTTTATACCCTCGATGCATGTCAATTACCCAGGGCCTATTAAAGGTGGAACACGAGGTGGTTACTATCTTTATTCCTTTATTTCCTGATAAAAAAATATTCCTTTAGAGGTATGAGGTCCTGATAGTGATGCTAATAACTACATGAACCATATTCAATAAAATAAAGGAAAATAGTGGCTGAAATTGTGTGCATTAAGGATGAAATATTCATTATTTGGTGTCACTTCCTACATTGGGATCATAGTTGGATTTTTTTATCATCATAAATTGAATTTTAATTACATAAAATAAAATATATACAACATGAAATGTATGTTTGACATATATTTTTATGGTTGGAAATATAAAAATTCATCCCGGTAGTATATCCTTCTAAAAAGTACATTATCAAAAATCCCCTTTGTATTTCTGTTAAAATATTATAAAATGATGCAATATATTTAGTATTTTTTTGAAACATTAATTGAGTTTCTATAAGTTGTTGGAGTGGAATAACTATCCAAAATTTATATGAATATCAAATGAAATACATATAACGCATTAATTATTGATTCTCAAAATGTTGCTCTTTTAACTTCATTTTGAATTATGTTAGATACAATATTATCCTCCAATAAATTAATTATCATTTCACATGGGTATCATTTTTTCTATTTTATATATTTGGTATCTAAAATTATAAAATGATATCTATTAGTCACTTATAAAATTTAAATCAATAAAATAACGGGTTAAAAATTTATATAAATTATAGAAATTAAAAATTCATTAAAATAAGTGAATCTATTCTCATAGAATAATTTTTTACAAATAAATGATATATATATATATATCCAAAAAATAAACCAAATTAAATGACAATTCCTAGGTTTATCAATGTTTTTATAGAAAGCCCTAAAATAATGATTACTGATTTAATTTAATGGTTTTGGGAATTAGATAACAATAAATATCTCATATATGAAAATAAAAATTAGTACAAATTTTCAATAATCACATACTGCCACAGAAAAAAAAAATTATACTCAATCATGAACCTCAAAATTATCATTATAGAATTATCCCCATGAAAAGATGAATTCTAATATTGATTCTAAAACGTCAAATTAATAAGTTCAATGAATTATTAAGAATACTAAGATTATTTTTTCTTATCACATCACTCCTCAAATGAAATTTATAAAATTTAATAAATATTATTCTCATATGTGCTTTCACCAGAAATGATCATTTGATATTGGGAAAATAATTATTAATTTAAGATAACCACGTCCGTTTACTCTACTATCTTTTTTTATTGATCGTAAATACATCAAAATTTATATGTTATTCACTCTTGTTTTTTTAATCAATTTTTTTAAAATTACTTATTTGAGAATGAATTGATAAAATATGTAACTAAAACATTATAGAAATAATGAATCCCCTTGTTTAATTATAATAACCAGGTAATGGAAGAAACATTGGAAATCACACTATTAGATAAAATTTAATTAATTCATGAGCTTATTAAATCATTAACAATGTCATTCAAGTAATATAAACCGCATAGACGATTTTTGATTGTATTGGAATTAAAAAAACATTAATAGTCATCTCTTAGGTAGATTTTAACTCATATTTATGGATTAAGTGTTTTTATAAATTCTTTATAATCATTATGTATAGAAACATTTCCATCCATAATTGGTCAAATAAAACTAATTTTCTAACATTATATATACTAATTCATGAAATATTAATATCGATTAAAATTTTAAAAATTTATTTTAAAATATTCCAATAATAAATCCTCATTAACTAACCCAATTATAGATTTTATAGTCCAATAAATTAATCTAACATATTAATTCATATAATCAAATTATATTTTATGATTAAAAATGGATATTATATTAAATCCAGGTCATTAAAGCTAATCCTATATAACATGTCATCTAGAATTATAAAAATTCATGTATTGCATGGGTAAACATAATCTAAATTCCCCTCTCAAAAAACCTAAAAAATATGTCAAATGAAAATAATATAGTTCGGTAAGTTGAAAATAATGATTAAAATTTGAAATTTTATAAGGAGGATCATAAAAATAAAGGTAAAGGACAAACCACCAATATTATTATAATGATCCTCCTCTACCAGTGGGTAGGGACTCCTCCTCTTCCACTCCAAATTCATTTTTTATTCCAAAATTTAATGATGGTTATTCAAAAAATGTCTACTTAAAATGTAAAATAAAATATTAATCTAAAATTAAAATATCTAAATAAATATAAAACTCCCTTGATATTCCATAGGCTACAACTTATGTTTTCTTAACATAAAATCAATTTTTAGATTAATTTTTATAAATTTAATAATTAAATAAATAGAAATGTGGATTTCCTATAAGAAACTATAATTTTTTTGTAACTTCTATTTGACTATTTATGGAACCTTCTCAAGTATTATAAGTTGGCTCCATGGTTGCATTCTTGAGTTTAAATGTTCTAATGGGAACATGGATAAAACTATATTGTAAGGGCTCAGGCCCACCTGGTCCATTACATTTCAAAAACAGGACTCCATCGAAACGGTGGCACTAATCACGGGGGCACCGGTTATAGTGGCACCCTGACGGTCACACACCAGTCACTGTGGCACCGTGACAGTGGCACCAGTTACAGTGGCACTGTGACAGTCTCACACCGATCATGGTGGCACTGGTCATGATGGCACCATGACGATGGCACCGTGATGGTGGCACCATGAGGGTGATAATGTGAAAGTGGCACCGTGAGGCTGACACCATGAGGATGGCACCTTGACGGTGGAATCGTGTCCTCCCCGAGGGTCTTTGTCCCTTTTTCTAGTTTCCGACTTTTTCCGCTCCCAAAACATATCTTTTAACATAAATATGGTTTAATGCACCTTTAAAAGACATTTAAATCCCATAAATCATATATAAAATCCCCCAAAAGTCGGCCAAACCTTAAACTTACCAGAATGTGTGGTTCTTTTCCTCAGTGTCACACCCTTTCCCCATACCTTCTAGTTCTTCCACCATTGTGAATATTTCTCCATTTAAAAGAAACTGTTTAATGCATATCTATTATACCACCACCCCGATGGGAATAATTAAATAATAATTAATCCCATTGTGTGTAACCTATCAATCGCATAGGAAACCATGATCCAACTTTAATGCTATTAAAATTTCAATATCCCATAACAACTGGATCTCATACTTTTATCGCATGGAATTTCTTCTCCTTCTTCTTCTTGGACGGTTTCCATTTTCACCCTGGTGCGTCTGATGTTCCCCTTCCAAAGGCAAGTGGTGTGCCTATGCTGGTGTTTTTATGCTCTTCCTTGGAGTCCTCGGAGTTCCTCCCCTACTTGTCGCGCATCCCAAGTTCATGGCGCATGGAGAAGAACTTAGATCCTTGATCAACTAGATATGGATTTTTTCCTTCATCTCTCTTTACTATGTATCATGCGGGGTGGGTACAATATTGTTTCTTTTGTAATGGATGAATCCAAACCTTAAAATTGATAGTAAACACACTGTTAATTAATGATGGGGTGCATTTGATAATTCTGTAGTACTCTTTTATAATTTCTATATGTTGTGAACTATATGGGATTATGCTCACTAAAAATCATGGTCGTTGGTGGTCTTTCCTTGAACACTAATAAACCCTTGTCTTCTGTGATAATTGAATGGATCAAACATAGGAATTTGGTAAATTATGTAAGCTCGTCCAATTAAATGAATGTCTAATGAAGAACAATCCTTTTTTGATCACCCCAGTAAACCAAACCGAATGAAGAAAAGTTAGTGAATGACGTGCTTGAGTATGGAAACTTCCTTGCTTTATCTTGGTGGCATGTCTATTTGTTCTTCTCGATTCTTATGGGTGACGTGGATGAGGATGGGATTCTCTGTTGTGGCATGATTGTTGGTTTTCAATCTAAAGCTCTGTGGAGTTGTATCTCAAGGATTGGTTTGATTCTAGTACATTGAGGGATCTCATAGATCCCTTTGTTATTGTGACTCCACATGAGAACCGGGTGTGAATGCCTAAATTTTTGTTTGGCTATTTCTCATTCTCTGGCTTGTGGTTATGTTGGTTAGTTTCCCAGCAGTGTAGAATTCACCTAAATGGGATCACTTGAACATGAAAATAAGAATGGTTTAAATGGGGAATTGGTTTTGGGAATGAGTTGTGACTTGGTCATGAGTGTTGTGCCTTCTTTTATGAATGAATAGTAACAAGGGTGTTGTGATTAGTTTGGATTTGGAAACCATATGTTGGGATGGGTGCTTGTTACCTATACATATATCTGTAGTATTTATGTTTCTTATTTGCACCCCACCAAAGTAGAGAACATAGTGCTGAACACCCCAATATCATGGGGGAGGGTGTTTTTTCAAACACCTCTATGAGTGGCTGGTAATTAGCTCAATTTCTGCACATTTCCCAAAAATCCCAAGACTCTTCAAGCAATCTGTGATGGACTGAGGTCCATTATAGCCAATGATTCTTTGGGCAGGGTAGTTTTGATAGTTGTCCCAGGTGTGTGCGAGTAGGTTGTTTCCCAATAATATTCGGGATGAGGCCCAGGTGTCTTTGGTCATGGCAGTAGTGGTTCTGGCCCACATGTTTGCGGGCTTGGATACATATAGTGGTTGTGGCCCGGGTGTTTGTATGCAGGGTGTGTGGTTGTGTCCCAGGTGTGTGCGGGTGGGGTGTGGTAGTGGGACTGCGGTGAGAATGGCGGGATTGGTTCGATGCATATGGTGTCTTCAATAACTAGTGGGAAAGTGGAGAGGGGTTCCAAAATATTGATGTGCTATTACTATACATTACCTGACTTGCATTATTTGGGGAGTGTGCCTTTATTAGGGTTAGATGGATAGTTTTCCTTGCTAGGTGTTGTGGTTATCTCTTTTTCCATGGGGCATTAGAATGTCTTCCCTCTTGTGAATGAGAGTCTTTGGTTTTCCTTACTGAGTATACTTGTATGCTCACCCTACGTATATAAAACTGCTTTTAGGTTTATAGGAGGACTTCAGGGATCATGAGGGGCCGTACTGGCTCAAACATTGGGATAGTTGTAGTTGCTATTTTTTCTTTTCCATGGCACATTAACTTTGTAGTCTCCTTGTACTTTGGATTATTTAATTTTGTAACATACATACAGGAATGGTTTTCTTTTGGCTTTACTCTTACCCCCTAGTTTTGGTGTTGTTGGGATTTACTATCTTATCTCCTGATCCTAATAATGAAAAAGGGGTAATGCCTTCCATCTTGTGTATGATTCTATACCCTTGGTGCTAGTCTCCACTCTGGGGCCTATTGAAGGCAGATCTCGGGGGTCATTATCTCTCCTTCTACTTGAAGAAGGAAGGGTCTAGAAATCTGATTTCTCTTCCCTCATATTGGTGAAGGCGGGTCGTGACAGAATGGTATCAAGGATAGGTTTAGAGATAGGATGGATTTTGGGGTTAGGCACAGTCAGGATTGCATGGTATGGTAGGGAAACAGTGTTAGGTGATCTGGGTGTGTGAGATAGGCCAGTGAAGACCGGCTAGGACATGGGATTTTAGGGCCCCCCAGGAAAAGTTGCAAGGACTCTGGGCCTACCAAATGACTAGGTATGGCTACACTGATTGCAGGGTAGATACCCTAGGAAAGGTACATGAATCATATTGACTTGAGTTCTTATGTTTTATGGGTATTTTTGGGATTTAAAATGAATAAGAAGTCTAAGAAAATTTAAGAACAATATACTACACTACTAGGGATTGGGTATTCCTTGTTTACCTTGAAGCTATGGCACCTGGGAGATGACCACAAGTACTGCGGGTGATCGAGGACTAGGAGGTTGACTTTCCTGGTAGAAAAAGGGCTGACTGAGAGGAGGAGGGTGATCATTGTTAGAAGATGCTCCATGCCTTTCAGCGACAGACCCTTGGGAAGTACAAGGGCAGTATCTCTGACGTGGAGAGAGAGATATGGTGATAGATTTCAGCTTTATATTTACTTTGACAGGGTACTGGGTTCCTCGTGCTGTATTCCAGTTGCATGGAGTAGTGTGTCAGTGGTGGACGCTTTATCTTGGGTAGAAGAGGGACGTTGAGGTGACGTGGACTGACTTTGAGAAGGAGTACCAGGTGGAATTCCTCTCTTCCAAGATGAAGGCTGGGAAGTGGTAGGAACTACACTCCCTCCAGTAGGGGATTATGTCAGTGAGAGAGTTGGGGATCAAGTTCAAGGATCTCTTTCGTTTTTCTCCTGACCTCATTCTGGATGAGGAGTCTCGGGCAAGATGTTTGGAGGAGGTACTTCAACCTTCTCTCCAGTATGTTGTTACTCCCTTCACCTTACCGACGTACTTGGTGGTCCATAAGAAGGCTGAAGTGGTGGAAATGGTGGACATGTTGGGGTTGTATCACGAGTGAGAATCCACTTGGGCTCATTGAAGGGTAAAGCTGTCAGTAGCAGGCCTCTAGCGTTAGGGCCCACTAGGTTTCGACCAGCAGGGAACAGGCCTCAGAAGTTCCACATCCGATCACCCGGACCTCGCCCATTACTTTTAGGCTTAGATCCGAGATGATTATTCTTTGGAAGCCATGGGAACCATCGAAATCAATGTCTAGAAAGAGTACAATATAGAGAGGGTGGGCAGGTTCAACGCCCACCTCAGCAGCAACACTTTCCAGTTGGGCCCTTTTAGTAGCAACAGTAGGGGCAGCAAGCTCCCGCTCCACCTAGGGTAGGCATTGCTGGAGGACTCTGACCTCAGGGTGCTCCTCAGGGACCTCTACCAGGGTGCATTCGGGGAGGTGTCTGATAGTTGATAAGTAGAAGAGATGGGCGTGGGCAGTTGCACGCTGCAGAGGCAGTAGTTCCAGCATGAATAGAAGTGGTTTGAGGTATGATCAGCTTGTTTAGTACCCTTTCATATGCCTTGTTCGAGACATGAGCTTCACACTCCTTGGTTGCACCCAGTCGATTCCAATATCTAGGTTTAGACACTGAGAGACTTCCAGTGCCCCTGGTGCTGAGCACACCAGTCAGAGGTCAAAACAGCTTGTTTTGTGTTTTCCGAGGGTGATGACTGATGATAGGGCCACTTCAATCTATTAGGGATCTTCTACTATTACAGATACAACCTTATGATGTCATTATAGGAATTGACAGGATGTTCTCTGTATGTTCCGTGATTGACTGCTTATGAGGAAGGGTCGTTTTTTCAGATTTGGGCAGATGATGTGTAACATTCATCGATGAGTGGGGTAGCCAGAAATGCTGGAGGAGAGGGAAGCCCCTCCTTTCCTTGTTAGCTGATTTATCAGTATAATCGGTAGATGAAGAGATGGTGGAAGTCCCAGGGATCGTCAATGAGTTTATAAACATATTCCCTGAGGAGGTGGAGACTCTACCATCTCGACGTGATGTTTAGTTCGGGACAGACTTCCAACCAGGTGCCTGTCTGATTTCGATGGCTCCATACCGGATGGCACCTTCCGAGTTGCAGGAGTTGCGGATTTAGATTGATGATCTGATGAAGAAAGAGTTTTGTTCGACCAAGTGCGCCACCATGGGGTGCTCTGGTCTTATACACAATGAAGGAAGATAGTGCTATCATGCTGTTCATAAACTACTATAGATTTAATCAAGTATCAGTCAAGAACTATTACCCTCTCCCGAGGGTAAACGACCTTTTAGACCAGTTAAAAGGGGCATGATGGTTCTACAAGATTGACATACGGTCAGGATATCACCTGCTGAGGGTGATGGACGGTGACATCTCAAAGACTTGCTTCAGGTGTAGATATGTGAACATTTAGTTTGTGGTCATTTTGTTTGGTGTTACGAACGCTCCACCTATGTTCATGGGGATCATGATCTCCGTATTTTGAGAATACCTGGATCGGTTCGTAGTCGTGTTTATTGACGACATCTTGATATACTAAAACTTAGAGGAGGATCATGCTGAGCACCATAGAATGATTTTAGAGGTCCAACAACAGCACCAAATCTATGGAATGTTGTCAAAGTGAACGTTCTGGACATGAGAAGTGAACTTCCTTGGGAACTTGGTGTCTGAGAAGGGAATAGCAGTAGACCCATTGAAGGTCGAGGCGACTATTTCTTGGGAAGAAACCAAGAACGTGGTAGATGTTCGTAGTTTCCTTGGACTGGGAGGTTACTACCCGAGGATTGTACCCAACTTCTCCTGAGTTTCAGCACCTTTAACAGCTTTGACCAACAAGGACCATGCTTTCATGTGGAATGAGCAGTTCCAGACAGCCTTTAGCTATCAGAAGGAGAAGTTGGTAAGTGCCCCGGTGCTGAGGTTTCCAGAAGAAGGGGTGGCGTATGAGGTATTCTATGATGCTTCAGAACAAGGCCTGGGGTGTGTGCTAATTAAACGACAAGGGTTGATCTCTTATGGGTCCAAGAAGTTACGTCATCATGAGTGTAATTATTCCACCCACAATTTGTATCTTGCAGTGGTCTTGTTCACACTAAATTTGTGGCGGCATTACCGAATCATGGAGTACTTCATGGTCTTCACAGATCACAAAAGAATGAAGTATATCTTCTCCCAATGGTACCTGAACTTACGAAAGTGAATATGGATGGAGTTCCTTTTGGACTACGACTTCGAGATTTCCTACACCTCAGGAAAAGGTAATGTGGTGGCTGATGACTTGAGAAGGATGTCGCAGAAGGATGCGGTTTGAGATTCGGTAGATGCTTGGAAGGCAATGGAGGAGTTGGCTGCCCAACACCTATATGCGTGGATGGATTGTGGTATAGGTTTCCTATATCAGATGAAAATTTAGTCTTCCCTACTATGGTAGATGGAGGAGTTTCAATGGGGAGACATAGAGAGTGAAGTGATGCGCGACTGGGTTAACCAAGACGATGCTCCATAAGGGTGGATGAAGGATCGTCAGAATCAGATGATTTTCTGAGGGAAGTTGTTTATACTAGAGGTGATGCATATGATATTTCTCAGTGAGTTCCAAAACTCACCCCTAGCAGTGCACCCGGGAGTTTAAAAAATGTACCAGTGCTTGAGGGGTTAGTTTTGGTGGCTCGGGTTAAAGCTGGCGGTGGCAGTGTTCGTGGTCAGGTGCCTAGTGTGTTGGTAAGTGAAGGCTGAACACCGTGTTCTAGGAGGATTGATGCAGCCCTTAGACGTCCTCGAGTGGAAGTGGGATGACATCTCGATGGATTTCGTCATAGGGAAACCCAAGGTTCAAGGAGGCCGTGACGCTATATTGGTAGTAGTGGACCGGTTGACAAAATCAGCTCATTTTTTGGCGATCAAGGAGTCTGGAGCTGAGGATGCCTTAGCATGGAGGTAAGTGGATGAGGTGGTGCATTTTCATGGAGTTATGAGGCCAATAGTCATGGATAGGGATGCACGGTTTACCTAACGAATCTATAGAGGATTGCATCATGCTTTTGGCATCCAGCTACGTCTTAGCACTGCCTTCCACCCAAAGACAAATGGACAGACAGAGCGCACAATCCAGTGGTTGGAAGATACGATACGAGCATGTATTCTACACTTTGGGGGATCGTTGGTGCGACAATTTACTCTTTTAGAGTTTTCTTACAATAATAGCTATCACTATACCATTAGCGTGGCTACATTCAAAGCATTGTATGGAAGACCATGTCGCTCACCCGTGTGCTGGACTGAGGATGGGGAAGCAGGTGTTCTTGGCCCAGAGATGGTGCAGAGCATGACGACGAAGGTTCAGCTTATATGGGAGAGGATGAAGGTAGCTCAGGATCGACATAAGTCTTATGCCAATAATAGGAGGTGACCCTTGGAGTTCGAGGTCAGGGACAACGTATTCTTGAAGGTCTCCCCTCAGCGAGGACAATGGAGGTTCGGCAGAGGGAGTAAGCTTTCTCCAATGTTCATCGGACTCTTCAAAGTGTTGCAGCGGGTTGGAGAAGTGTCTTATCATCTAGCACTACCACCGCCGCTACTGAGAATACATGACCTCTTCCATGTGTCACAACTCTGACAGTATCTGCACGACGATTCACACGTCCTCGACTGGGGAAAGCTGGACATCAAGGATGATGTGACATTTGCAGAAATGCCAGGGGAAATCGAGGATTATAAGGAGAATGTCCTCCGTGGATGGACCATTCCTTTGGTTCATGTGTTACGGAGGCATGGAGGGCTTGAGGAAATTACCTGGGAATGGGAGACGCAGATGCGCGCCCAATACCCAGAGTTGTTTTGAGTTTGGATCAATTTTGTTTGTAATTTTTTGTGATGGAATGATTTACATTTTTAATTATGGAACGTGCGGTTTTCCTTGTTATGTAGATGTGTGTGAAGAGTCCTGACTACGGGGAGGGGAGGACCTATTCCCTAATTAAGATGTGTTAAGATGGATGTGATTAAACCCATGCGGGTGAGTTAGTGCCACCGAAAGTAGATAGCATCTTGACATGGAGGAAGAAACTCCCTAACCAATATGACTGGACAGTTTGACCTTCAGATGTTACCCGGTTACATGATGGATTGGTGTTCCTAGATGTCGTTGAGGTTCACTCTTGATAGGTATCTTTTGGGGTGGTTGTTCAGAAACCCTCTTTTCTTTGGGTATAGTTTTGATTCTCGAGGGAGAGAATAGTTTGAGAGGTATCTGATGTAATGGACTGGTCCCACCTGGTCCAATACTTTTCCAAAACATGGCTCCACCAAAACGGTGGCACCAATCATGGGGACACCGGTTATGGTGGCACTGTGATGGTCGCACACCATTCACGGTGGCACTGTGACGGTCACTCACCAGTCACGGTGGCATTCGTCAAGGTGGCACTGTGATAGTGGCACAGTGACGGTTGCACATAGAGGGTGACCCCGTGATGGTGGCACTATGAGGGTGACACCATTACAATGTCACCGTGAGGGTAGCACCGTGAGGGTGGCACCGTGTCCTCACAGAGGGCCATCGTCCCTTTTTCCGGTTTCTATCTTTTTCCACTCCCGCAACATATCTTTTAACATAACAATGATTTAATACCCCTTTCAAAGCCATTTAAAGCCCATAAATAATATCTAAAATCCCCCAAAAGTTGAGAAAACATTAAACTTACCAAAATGTGTGGTCTTTTTATCAGTGTCACACCCTTTCCCCGTACCTTCCAGTTCCACCCCCGTTGTGTGTTTTTCTCTGTTTAAAAGAAATGGTTTAACACACAACCATTATGCCACTACCCAATGGAAATAATTAAATAATAATTAATCCTATCGTATGTAACCTCCCAACCGTATAATAATCCCCGATCTGACATTAAATTCATTCAAATTTCCATATCCTTTAACAATGTTATCTCATCCTTATATCGCACGGAATTTCTTATCCTTCTTCCTCTTTGCTGGTTTCCTTTTTCTTCCTTGTGCGTTTGAAATTCCCCTTCTTGAGGAAAGTTGTGCACCTACACTGGAGTTTTTATTCTCATCCTTGGAGTCCCCAGAGTTCCACCCCTATAAGTCATGCATCCCCAGTTCATGGCACATGGATAAGAACATTGATCCTTGTTCAACAAGGTAGGGGTTTTCCCTTCGTCTCTCCTTACTGTGTATCACGCGGGGTGGGTACGCTACTGTTCATGTGGGAATGGATGATACCAAACCCTAACAAAGATTATAAACAAGCTTTTAAATAATTATGGGGTGTGTTTTACTATTTCATTGTACACTTTTATAATATCTATATGTTTTGAACTATATGGGATTATTCTCACTGAATATCATGGTCATTGGTGGTATTTCCTTGCACACTAATGTACCCCTTTCTTCTATGATAATTGAATGGATCCAACATAGGAATTTGGTTAATAATGTAAACTCAGCCGATTAAATAAATGTCCAGTGAACAAAAATCTCTTTGTGATCAACCCGGTTAACCAAACAGAAATAAAAACTTAGTGAATGATGTGATTAAGTCTGGAAACTTCCTTGCTCTGACTTGGTGGCATGTCTATTTGTTCTACTTGATGCTTATGGGGTGATGTGTATGAGGATGGGATTCTCTATTGTGGCACCATTGTTGGTTGTGAATCTGGAGCTTTGTGGCAATGTATCTCGAGGCTTGGTTTGGTTCCAGATCATTGAGGGATCTCATTTATCTCTTTGTTGTTGTAACTCCACAAGAGAACCATGTGTGAATGCGTAAATTTCTGTTTGGCTATTTCTCTTTCTCTGGCTTGTGTTTATGACAGTTAGTTTCCCAATAGTTTATAATTCACCTAAATGGGAAAACTTTAACATGAAAACAAGAATGTTTTAAATGGGGAATTGGTTTTGGGAATGATTTGTGACTTGGTCATGAGTGTTGTGCCTTATTTTATGAATGAATAGAAACAAGGGTGTTGTTCTTAGGTTGGAATTGGAAACCCTAGGTTGGGATGCATTCTTGTTAACTATACATATAACTTTTGTTTTTATGTTTCTTATTCTCGCCCCAACCAAGTTGATCACTTTGTTCCAAACAACCTCATTTTAGGGGGGAGGGTGTTTTCCCAACACTCGTATGCATGGCTGGGTATTAGATCCTTTTCTTCTCCCTTTCCCAAATATCCCAAGACAATTCGAGCAGGCTGTGATGGCCTGAGGTCCATTATATCCCATGATTCTTCGGGCATGGTGGTTTTGGTGGTTGCCCCGGTGTTTGCAGGTAGGTTGTTTCCCAAGAGTCCTCGGGATGAGGCCCAGGTGTCTTCGGGCGTGGCAGGAGTTGTTCTGGCCCAGCTGTTTGCAGGTGTGGTTACGTATAGTGGTTGTGGCCTAGGTGTTTGTGGGTGGGATGTGCGGTTGTGGCCCAGGTGTGTGTGGGCGGGGTGTGGCAATGAGACTATGGTGAGAATAGCTGGATTGGTTTGATGCATAGTATGCCTTCAATAACCAGTGGGAAAGTGGTGCGGGGTACCCAAATATCGATGTGCTATTACTATACATTACTTGACTTGTGTTATTTGGGGAATGTGCCTTGATGAGGCTTGGGTGGATAGTTTTCCTTGCTAGGTTCTTTGGTTATCTCTTTTTCCAAGGGGCATTAGAATGCCTCCCCTATTGTGCATGAGAGTATTTGGATTTCCCTACTAAATATACTTGTATGCTCACCCTAGATATATAAAAATTCTTTTAGGTTTCCAGGAGGACATCAGGGATCGCGCGGGGCCGTACTAGCTTAGATGTTTGGATAGTTGTAGTTTCAGTTTTTCTTTTCCTTGGTACTTTACCATTGTAGTCTCTTTGTACATTGTGGTATTTACTTTTGTAACATTCACATGGGAATGGTTTTATTTTGGCTTTACTCTTACCCCCTAGTTTTGGTGTTGTTCGGATTTACTATCTTATCTCCCAATCCTAATAAAAAAAAGGGGTAATGCTTTTCATCTTGTGTGTGATTCTATACCCTTGGTGCTTGTCTCCACTCTGGGGCCTATTAAAGGCGGGTATCAGGGGTTATTTTCTCTCCTTCAACTTGAAGATGTAAGGGTCTGGAAATATGATGTCCCTTCACTCATCTTGGTGAAGGTGGGTCATTACATATATTAATATATATATAATATATATTAAACATCATTCTTTTTATGTTAAATGATATTTCGTTTGAAGGATTGTGGAAATGAAATCTGTGGGACATATTTAGGATCCACATAGTCTTCATTGATTTAGGCAACGCCCTTTGTAGATAATAATTTATTATTATTATTTATATTACTATATTTTTACATCCTTCTCAATATTCATCTCCTTAGATATATATATTTCAATACATATTATTCATTTTCCTTCCATTTGATGCCCCATAGTTTAAATTTTCTCTTTTATGGCATAGATTCTCTTCTAATTTTCTTCTAAATATGTAATATATCCAAATTTGATTAGTAGTTCCTAATGATATCGACACTGGGAATCCCTCCATTAATGGGAAACCATTATTTTACTTAATCCTCCAAAGTTCAATAATTTTAAACTAATCCAAAATTCATAATATTCTCATTAAATATTATTATGTAGTCTTTTCCTAAACTTATTATAATGACAAATGGTGTTTTAAATGATTAAAAATACAAAAACATATATCTTATAGATTATTCCAGCAAGTGTCTTGATTTATAATATAAAAACAAATTAATTGTGAGGAACAAAATGTGGGTGGAATTGAATGAAATATGTTACAAGAAGTTATATTATCAAAATTAATTTTAAAAATCATTTAATTAAAATAATATATCATTTAATGTAAATTTAGTAGTTTTTATATTATATAGATATTTATAGGAAACATATTTTTAAAATTAAAATTATAGTTCTATCTCAAGCATCAAAAAACAAAATTAATCACAAAATCCATATCAATGAATGATATCAAAAGTGATTGATTGAAATTTTTAATAGTGTGAAATTCATACCTCTTTATAAATGATTTTGGTTATTGAAATATAATAACTGTTGAGTAGTAGGTCATTTAACTACTAAGAAAGGATTCATATAAAAATTTATTATTTTTAAATAAAAATGAAAAATATAAAATATAGTTGTTTTATATGTGTAAAATAGATATGTATAGAATAATATAGTGGAAAGCATCTGGTTTAATATTGATAACTATGAAATTTACATCCACTTGGAGTGGATTACACTTTCAGGTAAAGTTTAAACTAACTAAATTCACATATTCTTATCTAAAATTCATGTTAATGTAATTTCAAACCACAATAGATTAATTATTTAATATTTCTAAGGTTATCAAAAATGATTTACAATGAATTATTAGAACCTCACAAGGTTTCCTCTAAACCATATATAGGATCAATGTGTTTTCCCATTCAGTGGTGCATGTTTTTTTACTATGGAACCATGTTTATTTTATACAATTTAAATTTATCATGTATATAAATACATGTTTTTAAATGACACATCTACCCTATATAGATTTATTATTCTAATATAAAATATTTTTTTTCTCACACTCATAGTTAAATTAAAAACACTATAAAGATTCTCGGTTTAATATTTATGATTTAACTCCAACGAAGTAACTCATAGTAAATAGTTATCTTTCCCCTAATAATAAATATGAGTTATGTTTTAAATGAATATATTAAATATAATAACCATATTTGTTTAACAATATAAACATCAATTGAAATGAAATCCTGAAATAATAATTATATATAAATTTAATGTGAAATATCACATTAATTTAATGAAACAAAACATGGAAAATTAATGATAATTAATTCTTCCATAGTGATTTATTTAACATTACTTAGAAATATTTATCTAATACTAAAAATTCATTTAAGAACATTGAAAATATCCTCTAGTATTGGATAAACTCTTTCACTAACCAGTATACTAATTTAGTTCACATGGTGACTAACTACTTCAAGTTAAGCTATCGGATAACATCCTCTATTACCTCATCTATTCTAAATAGTAAAACCATATATTTCATTTATTGATATATATATATCATATATCTATCTTCATATTATATATGATTATAATTCTATATTTATTGTGTATATTTATGGATCCATTTCTTCTCACCTAAGAAATAATTTCAATGATAAACCCACTGATATATTATTATCTTATATTTCCATTATCTCTTTTCACATGGATATAATTTTGAGTCCTTTATTAATTTGGATATTAATTTAGGTAAAAGAAATAATTAATGTTCACTTAAAGATTTCATGATTTTAAAATGGACTAAAAATAACACCCTCTATATTTCCTCTTATTCATGGTCATTACAATTCCATATGAAATATTGATTAACGTGATGATGATAATTTAATAAAATGGTGCTATTGATTGATGGTAATAATGTATTTTTGATTATTTAGTGATGAATAGAGTTATCTTAGATATTTTATGTTTTTTATGATGATACATTATTTATTCTTGAGTATCACGACATGTTTTTGGATCACTAGCGTTACTGCATTCTTTTTATAATGTGTATTATACATGAAAAATGTAAAATATGTGATCTGTTTTTTGTGTCATTAATGAAACTTATTTTTTGTTATTATAGATTACATTAGATTACATATATATCTATATCTGAAACATAACATCATAACACCCCATTAATTCTCTATTTAATGTGATATTGAGATGTAACATGAGTGGTGTTCTTTTATTTTCAAAACATACGTAGACTATGTAACCCATGTAATAGTGGATTCACTATAAATAATATTAAAGAGTATGAATATTCATATTGTTCTATATTGGTAGGGGACATGATAAAAAATTTAAATATTAATTCCATTGAATTTTTTTGAATATATAACCCTCTACTTTTATCACATTCAATATTGGTGGAATGATTATCATCTTCCTACGTTCATTATATATTATGGATATATAAAATAGAGGAACATAATATTTCATTCGTGAAAAAATTACTAGTAATAAAATAATTACAAAAATATTAAAATTACAAAAATACTAAATAAATAAATAAATTTACTTCAGTATAAAAGATTCCTATTCAAAAGTAAATGAATCATATCTATCCATAAGGTGAATCAAATTATTTATTAAGTTTCATTTTTCCAAAAAAAATATTTATATTGAACAATAATTCCCTATAATTTTCATGCATATATATTACATTTTTTTATTCTAATATTCATGACATAACGTATAAAATCCACACTTTAACCGTATACATCTCGTGTATTTGGTAACATAGATATAATCATAAACAAGATGTTCATAAAATATGTATATCATATTCTACTTATTCATCATAACTATAACCCTTTTTCACATATCATACATAATTCCTTTGTTCATATCCAAGGGAAAAAAATCATAAGAAAGGGGGATCTTAGATTCTGAGTAAGGGTAAAAAATAGAGATTATAAAGATTTCATAAGAATAATATAACCACAAGGGTATTAGAACAAGATAATTATTTTTAAATTATACAATGTATATAAAAAATCAAAATCCTAAATGATTGAATCGATATTGGTAGATCATAAGACAAGGATCGTAAGGGAAATAAATAATAAGATTCTTGAGAATAATATTGGAATAAAAAATATAATTTTTTCAAACATATAAGTAGAGAAAATAGTTTCCATAATTTTCAAGGCACCCTACCCAGACCATCATAGATGAAAAATAACATTACTGAAATATGATCACTACCTGTTCAATTCCTGTATTACTGAACTAGGTTCACTGCTCAGTCCATCCCTGTAGTTTTGATGTGTGTTTTCTTCCTATTATATCCATGTATTACTAATCATGTTTTACACATTGTTCTGTCCATGTATTACTGAATCGGGTTTGCCTTCTATTCCTTCCATGTATTATTGAATTAGGTTGACTTGTCATCCAAACCCTATATTACTGAAGCATGTTCACTCCTCATTCTCATCTTGTCTATTTCATGAGATATATATCTTTATAAAATTCCTAAGATATAGATATAGTCCCCACTAATCACATAATTAACACAATTCATATGTGTTACGCAAGAACATAACTCATTCTTAATATCATACCAAAATAAAAAATTGGTTTCATAAAAATTTCACCATTTCATAAATAATGTAATTGTAACATAATTCATAAACATCATAAAATCATAAAATAAACCATACAGAGAATGTGTATGGATGTTATACTTGGATAATACCCCAATAATACATAAAAACCCTCCAATTATTTTTTTTACATGAAAATAATTTCAAAATATCAGTTGAAATAATATTATAAGAAACTTTCCTTTCCATTTTGAAAACAACTTTTAAAAGGTAGTTCAATTACAAAGGAACCTTTTTTAAATAGCAATCTAATATTGTATACGATGTTTCCAAACATTAAGGATTCATGATAGTTTAAAAGTACTCTAATGTATTATATATTATATTCTTTTATCATTCACACTTTTGTAAGAAAAATTATAAAATACCATTTTAAAAAAATAAATAGATTCCTTTTAAAATATTTTGTAAAAATATAAAAGGGTAAAAATGAATTTAAATAGTCATTGATGAATTTAAAAATGATTGTTTATTTTTTTAGAATAAATCAGAATGGAATAAAAATACTCTGAAATAGAGACAATAATAAAGACAACTTCAAATAATAATAAAACTATGATATAAACCTTTATTAATTTTTAATCACTCAAATCATATTTCCTATGAAAGAAAAAAACTTATATGGATATGTAAATCCCATAATTGTTTTTTTATAAGACTCATAAAACAAATTTATATGTATTTTATACAACAGATAATGGAAACAAGTAGCAACTAAGTCATGTGTCCCATATAAATAAAGGTGATACAAAAATCTCATACCTCAAGTCTCAATGTTGTTTATTCATATTGAAACATCAACTTCGTCAAAACAAGTCATGTGGATCTCCTATAATGGGATCTAGGGTTTTTCTTTTGAGAATACCATCACCTCTAAAATGTATCTAAGGAATTTTAAAAGATAAATTTTTAGAGTATGGTCGATCTATAATGCTCAATGTGGTTTAAATATTTCATGGGGGATGTGCCCTTTTATAATTGAAGTTAGGGGAACATTGGGAATTTCATAAAATATTAATTTATAATAAATTAATTTTCTATAAAACTACCACTAAAACACCATAAATTAAAATATAAGATAATATAATGTTTTAATATCATCAACCAATATAATTTGGATATAGTTTTGAATTATTTTTTAACAATATCATTTTGGTTAACACCTAGTTAACCTATTTTAATTTTACCAAAGGTATCAACTTTTTTCAATATTAAAAGAATTAAATTTTAACTTATAATGTTTCAATTAGACCATAAATGGACAATTTATGATATTTTAGACAACAACTTATCCGCTTTTTCCTTATTTAATATTTCCATTATTTTTAAATAATTTAATAAAATATTATTTTCATAAAATATCATTATTGTCAATTTTGACAATATTAATTACATTGACATTAATAAACCAATGCGAATAAGATATATTTGAACCAAATAATTTAATAAAAACCTATTATTTAATTCTAACTATGAGAATTCATTCATAATATTAATTTATTGAAATTATATTTCATCAAATATTTTTAATATCATTTATTTTATTTTACATTTAATTGAATAATTATTTTATCAGTTTTGTGTAAGTAATAAAGTCAATATTTAATTCATAAAAATTATAAATATATTACCAATATAAAGATATATCATTTATCATTAAAAATAATATTTATTGTATAACACATCTACTTATAAACCTGATAATAAAAATATTGTTCTTATTAAAAATAAATGTGTGGCATTATTTCACATTATTTTATTTTATTAATACTTAAATAAATTTCATCAACAAATATCCATTAAAAAACTCATTTTAGAACCTTAGGTTTTAAGTTTAAAATTAAATTCAACCAACAATAAATAAGTTGACAAATTATGGTCTTATAACATTTTTCTAATCCATATTAACCCGTTTTACCCTTCGATGTAATAAATTTACCACTTTTACTATACATGTTGAATAAAATAAAAGGGTTTTCATTTCCAAATTTCATCATCCTTATTACAAATATATATTAAAATTTTCAAAATTAAAAATACATAATTTTTATCATTTAATTTATAATTAAATCTTCAAAATGAAATGAAAAATAGTTTTTTTGAAAAATATTTATTTTATATATAAAATGTTTTTATACAAAATTCATGTAAAAAACGAATTAAAAATAATAATTGAATTATTTTAAATCATTTTGATCAATTAAAAATTTAAAATAAAGACATAACTTGATATTAATTTTTAAAAATTAAAAGTAAATACATTTTTCAATAAGAATTAGTATTTTTAACTATTCCTTGAAACGTAAATTATTGGAGAAAATTCTCAAAATAAGATAAATTTTCAATGATAAATTGAAAAATGAAATTAATTTTTTCAAACAAATTCTCATGAAATTTTATATATTAATATTCCATCTTCAAAATAATGAAATATAATTTTTGAAGAAAATATATTTTTGAAGAGTAAAATGACTTAACTAAAAAATAATTGTGATCATTTTCTAAGAACATACCAATACATTCATATTGAATTTCATATTTTTTTTAAAAACTTATTTATTCATAGACATTGACTCTAATTTAATGACTAGGCTATAATGTATATATAATATTTCACTATTCTACTAAACATTATATTCTGTGCAACACAAGTATCAAAAAAATCAAATTACATAAAAATATATTCTATAAAAATCTATAAGTGCTAAATTATATCCCTTTAAAGTGAATTCATTCAATTAAATTCTTCTTGTTCATGAAATGTTTACCATTTAAAATTTCATTCATAGAAACCGACATCACAAAAACAAATAAAGAAGCTAACCACAAAAAGGGAATGTTGGGAACATAAATTTCACTTGAGTAACTCATAAATAGGTTTCCACATAGGGAAAACATTAGTGTAAAAATAAAAAATATATTTAGAATGGAAAAATAATACCTATGACCTAATATAGTGTGATAATGAAAATGGTCAAGATATATTTAATGATCATAAAAAGTATGGAAAATTGTTCTAAAAAGGGTCATTTGTATCCTCAGAAATAATGATAATAAGGTATGTTATTCTTTAAAAATAATTTGAGAATATATAATTATATGATTTCATTTCAATTGTACAATCTCACTCCATGGCTATTCCATGATCAATTTCCTTTTCATCTCATACTCAATGGAATTAATATTAAATTGTAATGCCTGAATAACTAGTGGATCATAAGATTCACAATGGGATATAAAGTCATTACTTCAATACCTAGTTATCATCATATCAAAATGGTTAGTACATGTTATCTAATAGGCATAAATATTCATATAGATACGTAATGAAATAATCTCTAAAACCTCTTCCAATGATGAACATAAATAATTTCTTAAATTTTTACAATTATAAACCTTCCAAATGATTAAAATACAAAATTTTCAAAATGATTTTCACTAAATCATCATTTTATTAATCCCCCTAACAGCATGATGTAGCTCATAATTTTCAAATACCAAACATGCAAAGATAATTATTATGTATTCTCTTGAAAAATGGTAAAAATAGAATTACCATAAAACCTTAGTGTAATCATGTATGATTTGAAAAACAATCTCTTTCTTAATAATATAAATACAAAAAATATATAAACTCAATACGTAAACCACCCTTCATCATATTAATAATTATTTCCACGGTCATCAATACCAACCTATTTAGTTTATCACAATAAAATATTTCTTTATCCAATCATGTAAAATATTAAGGGTAGTCGTTCCAATAATCATATTTTCAATAAAAATATATCATTTACACATCAATCACTTTTCTTGGTTACCAGTACCACATAACATATACATTAAAATATATAAGGAAAACATCAGTGGAACAATAAATAGATGTTTAATTATTCTATAATACCCTAAAATTAATTCTATAACCATATTCATGAATTAAAATACATAAAAACTCAATCATTACACATTATTCTTAACCAATTAACCATGATTTTTCATCTTATTCATTACAACATCATACATAACATATTTAATTCATTATCTCTTCATTATTAGAAATATTACCATTACCGATTCAACCTTGCTGATACTCTTCATGATATTTACTTATATGGAATAAAATTCCCAAATTCCCATATAATGCTCATTTATAACAATTAAATGTCAATGATTCTTTAGGAATATCATTATTCTCAAATATTTCCTTTACTAAACCACTCAATTTTCTATTTCAATTACATGATTTTTTTTTCTTTTCCAGAACAATGAAACTTTTAGATTCATTCAAACATTCTCCATGATGACTCATCCCATATCATGTAAATGTGGAATATTGAACTTAATTTCCTTTATTTCCTCCATGAATCTCTATCTTTGTCTTATTAGATTTATTAATAAACTCACCAAGTTTAATATTTTTATTATATAATGATATTTTCGATTATTCATATTAATAAGGTTTCACCTTATGAATCTGATATCATTTTTTATTAAAGAGGAAGATCATTCCATTTTCTATTAAATTCACCAATTAATTGAATACCTTTGTTCTATTAATTTTCTAAAACCAAGAAACATTTTGTGAGTAACACTATTTATAGTGGGAAAACCACATAATCAAGGGGAATTAATTATAAAATTTCAATCTCTGAAACATTATGTCTAATAATATATTATTAAATATTGTTATTAATGAATAAAACAGTTTAATATAATTTATTCTATAAATAAATGTTCATTATACCATGATACTATTATTTTCTGGGTAATTATCACATTTTTAGGTTTTAGTGGTATTTTTAGTATGAATGTAAAAAAAAATTCAATTTTTGAAATTTAACTATTTTAAATCACTTTTGTATTACAATAATATAGTTTTTAATATGGATAAAAATTTAGTGATTATCTAATGTTGAATACCCATGATAACTAAATACAAATCTATCATCTGTTACAAGTCTTTATTCATTCATATGGATGCCCAAAATAAATAATCCTTCTTCGACAGTTGTTCTGTCCTACAAAGTAGACCCACCTAAGTAATTGAGGCATAAATTTGAAAAAACGTGTCCTAATTCATTGATTCTAGATGGAGATAAAATAGTATACAATTATTCTTGTCCTTGATGAGTTTAAATTCAAAATCCTCTCATTATGTAATTTTTTGAATGGTTCAATCATGTGGAATATGAAAGGTATCATCAGGAAAAAATAGTTCCATTCATTAATTAAATCATACAATCTAAACTATGTAGGATGAAAAAGGATGTATGGGAAATATTTATTATGGATGGAACATGTGAATCAACCATTTAAAAGGTCGTAATGTCACAAGAATGTGAATATATTGAATATGACGAGGTACATGGACATAATTAATTTCACATCCTAAAAAGACCATAACACCTACATCCAATGGATAATAAATCTAAGACATTGATAGTGAATAAATGAGAAATTATTTAAAAAATTCATAAAGAAATATATTAAAAATTCTTCCATTTGTTATGGCATACACACTGAAAAATTTGGTGGATACTTTTAGAGCGAATTCCTTCACCACTCCCTATATAAATATGAATGTCTTCTCCCATTTCATGATGTATCCTTTTTATGGGGAAATGTTGAAAATTATGGGTAGAATTTTTTTCCATATTTTAGTGTTTTGTATTTTATTTTATTTTATTTTATTTTATTTTCATTCTGTAATTGGATTTCATGTTTTATTTAAGTGTTCTCCCTTCAATCCAATTATTTATTTTATTTCTTCTCCCACTTTCATCATAACAGTTAAATATTATGCTCATGATAACGAAGAGATAACCAGAGTATGTTCCTAGGAGATTAATATGGGTTTTGACCAAATTCATTGTACATTCAATTTTAATGTTTATTATTTCCCTAGAGTTAGGCCAAAGGGGACCTTAGTGTGAAAGGTGCTATTATCTCTCCATTTTCTACCTAGGGTCAAACTTCTTCTTTCGATAATATTTTAGCTTGATCAAGGAGTTGGATGTGTGATATCTCTATAATCATTGACTGTACAATATATTGAAAACATGTGTTGGATAGGATGTTAATTCATCCAATTTAGAAGGTGATTTATGTTAATTTGAAACTGAATAGAGGGATGATGTTGGTTCAATTGTAATAATCTATTGGGAGGATCTATTTTCAGTCTTACAGTATTATGTCTCTATTCATTCTATTTTTATTATATATTTCATGTTTACTTTTCATTATCTCACATCCTCAATTGACAATCCTAAATTTATTTAATTTTTTTAATAAAAAATAAACATATAAAAATTGAATTAGAAGTAGTGATCGATTGACCACAATATCTACACAAGAGGACAACATAGGTCAGCCCAAGTGCTTCACCAAGTTATTAATATTTCTGAGAGTGTGCATGACAATTATTCATCAAATTTGAATCATTTTTGGGGAGCAACGTGACCTTTTTTAACTATTTTTATTGAAATTTTTTAAATAATGAACATTTCATTTAAAAAATATTAAAAAATCATAAATTTGAAAACTGATTTAAAAAATGTCTTTGTTAATGATGACTTTCAATTATCTACCCATTGGACGGATTTCACTCATTCTATTATAGATCTCAACTATATCATCACCCATGTTTATCGAGAAGCAAATATAGTTGCTAATGGCTTGGATAACATGGGTAAAAATAAAGAAATTACCTGGTTTGAAGACCTCCCCATTGATCTTATTACCTTACATGAAAAATATTGTAATATGATCCCGCTCTTTAGACTCCTATAAACATTCTTTTTATTTACTTATTCTATTATTAAAATAAAATAAAATGATGACTTTCAATCCAAATTATTTTTAAATGGAATAAATAATATCATGTGATATAGGTATTTTTCAGTGATAATGATGTTAATTTAAAAAGAGTTAGTTATAAAATTCAAAACCTTACGAGCCAAATAGAATGGATTTTTGAATACATACATGAAACACATGAGAAATCCTAACCAGAGATTAAAACTAAACCAAAACGAGTAATGGAAGAGATTTCCGCAATAAGTTTTTATGCAAAAGAACCAGAGGAAGGTGAGAAATGGTTACTAAAAGAGTTATTTATATCATCCCATACTCAATTATATCTCGAAGAGGTCCCTGAAGTACACATTCATGATTATGCACTTTTTGGAGATCGACATTCGTTAGAATAATCTTGGAATCAATTTGTTTAAGATAATCATCATCATGATCTTCCCATCATTGACAATGAAAAATAAGTACGTATATACCTCTCTCTATCTTTGGAATATGATAGTGAATAGTTACCTTATGATATAGAGTTTCCAATGGTCATTCATAAAGAGATAAATTTCTAGGATAACATACATGAAATGAATGATTTCTTTACTGATTATTAATGTTTTAATCATATTCAAACTGAATTGTTTACTTAAATCCCATTCTATGAAATTTCAAACCGAACACAAGTGAATAAATCCTTGGATGTTAATATAGAGACCACCCAAGTGGTGGTGTTTTCAGGAATAATAGATGGATAATCTTGTGGAATTAATTCCTCCTCTTTATTAACTTTCCTACCATATGTAGGAGGACACCATTATTGTCAATAGGGAGCACCCTTATTTAGTTTCCCACCTACTATGGACATCAAATTTTATATTTTTATTTATTAGGGGTTTTTAACTTTCATAACTTATTTGGGGTTCCCTACTTTCATGTTTACACATAGACATCATGAAACATCACATCTAGGGGTTCATCATAAATAAACCACACAGACATTTGGATTAAGTTTAAATCATTATAACTGCATGACTAGGTTCCATAAAAACCTTACACCCACCAGTGGGGTCAAACTATAAATTATCCATTTTATTTTCCTTTCCTCTATCATTCTATTTAATTTTCTTATGTTTTTATTTATTTCATGATTTCTAGGATTAATGGTAGTAACTATGAGATTAACACAAATATTCCATAGTATAATAATGTCATTTTGTATCTTTACTTCTCTTTTGTTTTTTCTACCCTTATTTTTTATTTTTTTGTTCTCAAATGAGGAGTAGTTAAATTTATGTGTTGGGGGAGTGTCAACCTGTATGTTGTTCTTGTATGATTTATTTATTTCTTCATATTTTTAGGATCCTTGAAATGAAATTAATATTAATATCAATTTTCACACTTGATTTGATTTTGAGGGAATTTAAATGATTTTTGATGAAATGGATTTTTTGTGATTATTGATATGAATACATTTTCAATGAATTGGATTTTTACTTATTTTTAAGTGTTTGACCAATTTTTGAAATCTATATTCTTGAAATGATGAACCAAAATATATTTCCATTTATATGAGGTATTCTTAACTACTATGACACATTATTCCCAAACCCCACAATTTCTTGATAGAAAAATTGATTTTGTGTGGGAACAATAATTAATGATTTATTTCTATCAACGATTAGAATGTCATTGAATATTATTACTATAAATTAGGTACATCTTTGGCTATCCACATAATTAAACTAATACATTCACTTACAAAATACCCTTATTCATCCCTTAGATTCCATGAATTGACTTATATGATTAATCCACATTATAAGCCCATTTTTCCTTACCTACTCCCACTCATAGTTTTTTTCAAGGATATTTCAAGTTTTAGGGTTTGTAAATGGCCTTTAATGTGTTTTATTTGTGATGTGTTTCTTTTTTGGGAGATGTGAGGTGTGTCTAAAAATTATATATAGTGGAGAATGATATAATTATGTTTGAGTAATAATTTCATTACGCATCATTTCATTCATCTTTTTCTCTTTAAAAAATCAAAAAAATGAAGATGAGATTGAATTCCAATTTGTACATTATTTTATAAATCATGTACCTCTCAAAAATCATGTCCTTGAATTTTCATTCATTCATTTTTTTTTTAAATTTTCAAGTCATCCATCATGAAAAAAAGAATATAATGTTATGCCTTTCTAGAGATTTATAAAAAAATAAAAAGGGGAGAACTTGGATGATATATTTATTTATAATCAATGATTTGATTATGTAACAAGTCATTAAAGGGGTCAGTTTTGTGTTTCATATTATCATTATTGTTTTAGTGAGTTTTATGCTGTATTTTCACTTGATTATTCATGCATTATACTTAATAGTCAATAATCCTATTTCCTGCTTTCATTTATTAATCATTTTCCCACAAACTATAAGCCACATTAATCCACTATAAAATTCCTCATTATTGAACTCAACTTCATGTTTCATGCTATGGATATATATAAATTGTCACAGGCCTATAGTGAATCATAAATTTTCCATGTAAGAGCATAAGTTCATATTTATTTTCTTTTGAGTAAAGAGAGAAATAAATTTCAATGTGAGGTAGGTTGTGATTTGAAAATTGATGTATTTATGAGTTTTAAAAAATTTACTTGTGAGTAATAAAAAGTAAAGGGAATTGTATTTCATAGAAGTGGTATGATGGAATTCGGTTCTATAAACAATCATTGATGTATTTTTCATTATTTATTATTGTATGTATTTTGATTTTAATATATAATTATTGGTCGAGAGTGTAATGTAAATGTGTGATGGATTAATGTAGCCACATTTTCATATAATTTCTTCTATAAATCAATATTTATAATCCCAACATCATATTATTTGATGGTTAATTTTTACATTTTTTAGGTTTTAGTGGTATTTTGAGATTGAATGAAAACATATTCAATTATATAATTTTAATTGATTTCAATCACATTTGTATTTAGAGAATATCATTTTCATTGTTGATAAACAAAAAGTAATTTTTTGTTTGATAATAATGTTCTTTTTCTAAAAACATTCCACTGGGAAAAGTCTTTATTTAAACATATGGAAGTCCAAATAAATAATTCATTGTGGAATTTTGTTTAGACCTGCAATGTATACCCCCTAACTATAATTGATGCATATATGAGGATAACTGTTTCTAAATTTGTAAAATCATGAAAGAGACGAAAAATGATTCAATAATACATGTACTTGATGAGTTTAAAGTCAAAATCATCTCATTAAAGCAATATTTGAATAGTTCAAGCATGTGGAATATGAAAGGTCTCATAAAAATATCATACTCGTCTCGTGATACCGTGACCTACGTGCTGCCTAATTTTCAAATCATTCCCACCCTTGCTCTATCACCCCCTGCTCTTGTGACAATGCCTCTGCTCCTAGTGCCCTTAGAACTAAGTTCCTCGAGTTGTGATGTTGCCACTTTGGTGCCCTCATCTTCTCCTGGTCCCATCCATGGATCTTCTTAGCCAGGTCTTTTTTGGGAGAATTCCGATTCCAGGATGAAAATTTCTTTCCAAAAATATCATGAGAAACCCAACAAAATATGGAAGCGATATGAGCTGAATAATTAAATCAGCATGTAGGATTTTTTACGTGGAAAAACCCTCCCATGCAGAGGAATAAAAACCATGGGTAAATTCCCAAAAATATCCACCATGAATCATAGAATACAAGAATCAATGTAATTCCTAAACATGAATTACAAATGAGAGAGTTTAGAAAATTTATATGAAATCCACACCTCGATACACCTATGCCTTCTCTCTGATAAGCATCCCACTGACGCCATGTATCGGAAGATTAATCTGTGACAAAACGTCTCCCTTTTGTCGAAGAAACATCGCCACCTCAGAGATCTTCACCCGAACATGCATCAACCTCACACCTGCTTGCAACACCCGAATGATCTCGCCATCATAATGTACCACTGATCTTCAATCGGGACACGCCACTTGATTACCTAAATCAAGAAGACTCTCGATACATGACCTGATCATTGATCATGTTGCTGCTGCTTCACACTTGATGAACACCGAGACACCACACATGCTACCTCCAATGCGATATCCCCCTACTTTCTCTCGATGGACTACATCTTGAGCAGCTCTCCATGTTCGCCACCAGCAGCTTCCCCTTTTATAAGCTTCACTGTTTCCTTTCTCAAATATAGATAAGATATGAAATATAATATCTTAAATCATCAAATCACTATGTATCTTCCATGTTAATATTTAAACACTTATCTCATATAAATAAATAAGATATATCTCCCCATTAGATACCCATGCATCTTTGTCGGTGATATGGTAAAAGATATCTAATATTCAAAAGCATACCTTATCTCAAATATGGAAACTCCAAAATGCGGGCTGAATCTCAACAATCTCCCCCTTCAGTACGTCAATGTAGATACCATCCAACAAACTCATTTGGACTAAAAACCTTTTTTGTATCGCACCAACCACTATCCTTTATAGAGAAATGATGACATCCTTTTTCTACTCTGGTAGAAACCTGACTGCTCCCCCTGCAAAAGAAACTCAAATGACAAAGTCTTTGTCATACCCATTTATGTGCAGCCTATACCGGAATCAACAGTATCCGTCTCCCACAAAAACTAGATCACCACAAAATATGGATCACCTGCAGGAATAACTTTCTCCCCCTGTTCAAAATCCTGAGCACCTAGAGCATCACCTCAATCTTTAAATTTTAATTCTTTCTTCAACAGTCGCACATTTGGAAGAAAAGAATTAGGTGTAAGATCTGGAACACTTCCTTCAACCTGCTTTCCAAAACTTATTCTGCCTAACGCATGCACCATTGATCCTCTTCAAAGCTTCCAAAAAATTATCACCACAAATTTCAAGACCAAACCATCACCCCTTATACAACTTGTTGGGGAGAATCCTGATTCCGGGCTGAAAATTGATTGCAAAAAATGTCGTAAGAAACTTGATTAAATATGGAAGTGATATGAGTAGAATAAATAAATTAGCACACTGGATTTTTAACATGAAAAAACCCTCCCATGTTGAGGATTTAAAAACACAGGGAAATCCCCAAAAATAAACTCTATGAATCAGAGAATAAAAGAATCCATGTAATTCCTAAACATGAATTACAAATAAGAGAGAATAAAAAACCTGTGTGAAATCCACACCCCGATATGCCTCTACCTTCGCTCTGATAAGAATCCCGCTAACTCCATGTATCAGAATATCAATCTATGACAAAATTTCACCCTTATAATGATGAAATGTCACTACCTTGGAGATCTTCACCCGAACATGCCTCAACCTCGCACCATCTTGCGACACCGTAATGATCTCTCCATCACAATGTACCTCCGATCTTCAATCGGGACACACTGATTGATTACTGAAATAAAGATAACTCTTGATACATGACCAAATCATTGATCCTTCCAATGGTGCTTCACACTTTTTTAACACTGAGATGCCACAAATGCTACCGCCAACGTGATAGCCCCCTTTCTTGCTCTCGGTGGACTACATATTTAGAAGCTCTCCCTGTTCGAAACAAGCAGCTTCCCCTTTTATAGTCTTCACTATTTC